>CM034708.1:179059027-179071462 GCA_020142125.1 Phrynosoma platyrhinos | reverse complement strand
ATAACAACAATAATCAATATCATCATGGCGGGCGGAGGCGGCGGCGGCTGCTGCGGCTGCGGCAGGACCGGCCTGGGGCCGGTTCAAAGGCCTTGAAGGGCCACATCCGGCCCCCGGGCCTTAGGTTGCCTACCCCGGTATAAAAGATACAGTAATGGCTCAGCTAAAGAATCTCAAGGAGAGGAAAGTTTGAAAACTTTAATACATGCCCTTGTTTGAACATGGGCTTTTTCAGATAACACTATCTGTTATCTGTTAACATTGTGGAAATATTTTAGGTATGGTGGTCTGAAAAACTTTAAAAAACTCTATAAACCAAAATTGGCACTCAGAAAGTTGTTGAGCTTCTACAGACCTATGGCAGCAGTAGCTTCTGCACAGTCTTCAGAGTAACCTTGTGTAAAGCATATTATAGCAGTTCAGACTTATTATTCCAAAAGAAATCCATTAGGAGGTCCTTTAATTTTATATTCTGGCTGTTTAAAAATCTCTTTATCACCTATTAAAACACATTTGATCAGATTTTCTGTGTTTTGGTGATTGAATATCAGGTGACTTCAGTAATTGCTGTGTGGCTCTCTGGAATCTTTTTAGGAAACCACTGGTCAGGTTTGTAGTCATGAGTGTGGGGAGGGAGAATAGGGTAATTTCTGCCAAATAAGAATCACTCCCCAACCTTTTCCTTCACTCCTCAAATTTCTAGCACTGCAGAGGGTAAGGCACTGGAACTTATTTACACCTAGAACTCTTATATTCATTGTGTTTTCATTCCCTTGATAACTTTTCTTTGGATGCCTAAACTGCATTTCTAAATATCTAGCTGACATTTAGAAACTGCATTTCTAAATATTTAGCTGCATTTCTAAATATCTAGCTTTAAGTTACTGCAACATGAGAAATTTGGGGACTGAAGGAAAATTTCATTGTGATGTCAGAATTCTTATTTGAGTGGGCAATGCCCTCATTTTTCACTTTCTGGTAGCTATACTGCTGCAACTGGTACTGGGCACTTTATAAATTGATAGGTTGTACTGTATGAGTAATGTATCACAAAAAATAAATTAATATATTAATGTTTAAAAGTCAGTTCACTAATGAGTGGACAGTTTTCAGAAGGAATAAATAGTCAAGTTGTTCTGAAAAGCATATTGCTAACAACATGGACAAGACTGAGCAAACCCAAAATTTAGATGAGTTACCAAACAATATTTCTTTATGGTGCCATTGCCTTATAGAGGAAAGCCAGGCTCTCAGGGGCTGCATCTTTTCCCCATAAAATATTGGGAAGGGTATGTGGTGGGTTTATATAGTAGAGCAATTATTGCAGAGACAAGTGATTTCAACCACTGGTGGTTAGATAACTCTGGAGAGGAGGCAGGCACAATTGTTCAGGGCTATTCCTCTGGGAAGAATCTGGCTGTAAGAACAAAGATGGGCTGGTATGGGAACAAGAGGAGGAAATGTGTTTATTAATTGTAATGAATGAGAACTGAGCCTATCATGAGTTTGAAATTGTGTGTATTTTAATTAGGCAATGTTAACGCTCGTTGTTTAGTTCTGACAATGAACATCTCCGGACTGGATCTACAGTTACTGAATAAAGGTTTGCTGAGTTTTAACTACCAAAGCCTAGGTTTCTGAACTTGGTTCCTGCTGGATTTGACACAGTCCCAAACTGAAATTGAAGCTCTTTCAAAATGGGAGTGGACAGCACCTGAGACGCTGTATTGTAGAAGCCAACTGAACTACAATCAGGTGGGTGAGAGAACAATTTAGAAGATGGGCAAGGTCTAAGGAAGAGAAGCTTCAATAGACAGAGAAGCTCACATCATTAAAACCCCCGAAAACATTTCAGTCCCAAGACCTATGAGTCAGTTTACAAAAAAGCAAAATGGGAAACATGAACATACGGTATTCCTTTCTGTACTCTGGTGGCATTGCTGGACATCTTTCTGCAAAATTACATATACTAATTATAAAATGAAGCCAAGTTAGAGTTGGATGGGCAGAAGAGTCAAGATGAATGCAGAATGAGATGGCAAGAAGGAAAGGTTTTATAAATCTTAGGGAGTTAGCATTTGATGCACAATTCTGGAAATATGATTCTGTTCATAATTTCAAGAATGACTTGTTGAATGTCACTGCATTGCTTTCTGCAATGTGTAACTGAATATATCTCATAGAGGTAAGTTTATTTCTATGTATACAAACAGAGAGAAAGCAATATCAGAAATAGGTACAATTCTTGATAAGACATAAATAATGATAATATACATTATTTTCATTGGTTATGTTGTTAGCCACAGGATTTGACCATTGTACTATGAGATATGTAATATAACTCTGCCAACTGAGTTATAAAATGTATGTCCTGTATTTATACAATATTACAGCTTTGCTGCATCACCAATGCAGTATTGGTGAACTCAGCAATACAAATGCCCTGATTGTAAAAACATATCTTGTACTATGAAGATCTTAGTTCACATCTCAATGTGAACTATTTTGTTCTTATGGCTCTGAAATGAACCTTACCCATAGAAGCCCAAATAGTGATTGATTCTTGATAAGCACAATCATTTTCCTTAGGATGAGCATATAATCTTCCAGTACTTTCTCAGTCCAGGATATCATTTACGGTTCACTTGAGTTGGACATGTACATGCTAATTTTGTCTTGGGGGTGTTTTTACATGAGTGGATGTGTGAGAAAAAGCTCATAAAGCAGGTAATCTCTCTTCTGGATACACACTGAATTATTAATATGAGTGGAGTAATGCTCATAGTGTTTTACTGAAAAAGGCTGTAATCTTATATCAACATACCAGGGAGTAAGTATTGTTAAAACAATAAGACCTATTATTGAGTGAATGTGTGGATACAGTAATTCTCTTGTAGGTCTATTGGATTTGAAAAATGAAAGTTAAAAGCAGATCACTTCTATCCACTCTTATATAGTCTGAAAAAGTTAGCTTTTCATAAAGCCCATAGCTGTAAATCTCAATATTGATGTAAATATACAATAGGAACAAATTTTCTATATCTAGTTGTTTAATCACATAAAGAGAAAGGTTTTTGTGTAAACATATACAGGGACAGCAATGGCCACTCCTTGAATGTACTTACAGCTGTTTATAAATGCACCATTTTAAAAATGGCTGCAATTTTCTTTGCAAAAGCAATCAGTTTGCATTCACACAGAACTTACTCTATTCCATTATGTTTCCAAGTGCACAAATGTTTAGTGAAAATAAGTGTGAAACACAGTCACTGATACTGCTTTAGGCACTAGGATTGTGCAGTTCCATTTGGGTTCTGATTTATCAGTTTTGATTTTGTTTTTGCTCACAGTTTCATGGAATTTAGAAAGGTTGTAGTCCCTTCAGAGAGGAGTGTATCCTGACAGATTGCAGCCAGGAAGTTCCCAGGGTGATTGTGCTAAAGTTTCTTTAATATGTTTAATGTTTATTAAATATATTTGCTTCTTTCTGCAGTTCAGTAGTGTCCGTGATGTCTGTGTGCTGCTTGTGTGCTAAACATATTCTGTATATGTATAACTGAAACATACAATACAAAGATGTAAGAGAAAAACAAAACAAAAAGAAAGACAGAACAAACATATGAAACAAACAACACACTCAAATAAAAACTAATATATAAAATACGGTCAAAATTGGGTGATGATGGTGGTGAAATGGGAATTGCCAGTTCCTAACTGAGACTCACTCAAATATATTATTGTTGTGTTGACTTCAAGTTGTTTCTGGACTATGGCAACTCTAATGTCTTATCAAGCCCTGTGATCTTGTGATGGGGGTCTTGGCAGGATTTGTTCAGAGGGGGTTTGCCTTTGCCTCCCTCTGAGGCTGAGAGTGTATGACTTGCTTAATTCCACCTGCTAGGTTTCCAGGGATTTGACCTGGTTTCCAGAGTCCTAGTCCAACATTAAAACAACTATACTACTCTGACTCACAAATGAATACCAAATACAAAGAATAAAAAAACATGGGATGGCATTAGCAAAGAATTAGGTAATGAGGATTTAAGGCTGGGTATTGTTAGGAGGAAGGAAGGAAATCAAGCAACAGTAAACACAAGTCTACCACCAAATTTCACCAAAATGTCTTCAAAACCACCCCTGCCACTAACAGGGAACTAGCAAAAGGGGACAAGAAAGGCAAAAATAACAGATCACAAATGCTTTGCAATTCTTTGTTTCAACTGAGAGCACCATTGTTCCTAATATTTCAAGATGCTGCCTCTTGATACTCCATTATTATTTCCCTCCTTTTATTCTATTTTTCTGTGTAACTACAACCCTTAAACATTTAGCAAGAAGAGGAGCATTACAGTGTCAGAGCTGGATTCCATTGAATTGGCAATGTATAAAGTGGGATCAATGCCAAACTATTAGTTTTGCCAGGTGATAATTATATCCCTTTTGCTTTATCTTTGATCTTCTTTCTGCTCTTTTTTCACACTCTGTTCCTTTCTTTGCTGTCTGCCATTCTTTTTTTCTACTTAGTGTTTGTACAGTATACTATGTTAAAAATGCAAAGTGTTGTATAAATGTGAAGTGTTATTCTTTTTTACTTTCTTGTTGGTTTCTTTGCATTTGTCTCTTTGTATTCTACTTCCCTTTCTGATTTCTGGAGAGAGAATGTATGCAGGCCTAAAATATTTAGAAGCTTATAGAGTAATTACAGGCATGATTTAATTACTGATTTAAAACAGTGTTTGCATTACAAGCTCAACTTTTGTGGCAATCTGCTTGCTGAAGAAGGGATGAGTGGAAGAACTGGGAGGTGGAATATAAAGAAAGCAGAAGGGAGCAACTGCTTCTCTCTTTGAAAAATCATCTAATCACAATTGTCTGCCCCATTTCCTGAAACAGATTTACTGTTGTCATTTTTATTATCATGTTTCACATATTGTATTATTGTACAGTGTTGTACATTTTATCTTTGTGCTCCCGCCTTGATCTGTAGGGAGAGGTGGGAAAATATAAATAAATTTTATTACTATTATTTATTATTTATGATGATGAGATATTTGGTACAATTTACAATTCACAGTCAAGCTACCTTTTGGATTCATAGACTTTGCATCAGCGAATTTGATAATTTGCAGATTGTCATGCCCCATATTATTAAATGGCAGCAGCAATATGAACATGGTCTCACTGGAGTTTGTGCATTCATGTTGCTGCCATTTAATAATATGGGGCATGATTATTTGTATTTTTTGCATCTGCAAGCGGTTCTGGAACCAAACCATTGTGGATCTGAAGAGCTAGCTTATGAACTGTATGTTCAACTTCATCAGATCATACAGAAAGCAGCAATTTTTAAGTTTGAATTACAAACCTTTGCATGCTTACACTTGTTGTTAGTTTGTATGTTACTCTGTTGGAGTTTAGAAAGAACATATATTTATGGTGACTTCATATTTGTTTCTGTTCCCACACTCACCCGTTTCCTTCATCAATCTGACCTGCATTTTTAATTTCCTCTGTGTTCCTCATTAAACCATGTACTTGATTATGAACAATTAGTGTAAAGCTACTTCTATAAGTTTTACAAGAATAAAAAGAATAAACTTGTTCCTTTTTTTTCTGCAAGAGTCTGTGGCAGTGTGTGGGTATGGGACTGGTTGTTGTTCCACTTCTGCATTGCTAATTAGGTTGCTGTTCTTGAGAGATATAGAGAGACACATTTCCCAACAGTTGTTTTAACAATATGGCTTGGAGTATAAACAAATGCTGTTTTAAGTTTTTTGTCTAGTATCAAGTCATTGTTATATACTAAAGAATGCGGAAGGAAAGGGGTAGGGGGAAGGAAAAAGACCTCAAACCTCTAACTCTGTACTGGTACCCTAATCCCATTTTCCTTTCATTTGACAGAGAAGGGCTTATTTGGAGATTTGTCTTTTGCAGAAGAAATGCTTTCGAATAGCTGGTAACAATTCCTTTATATTTGGGTAGAAACAATCGTACCCTGAAAATTATTTGCTGAAATTGTTCTTTTTAATCAATGCTGTGTTTTCTCATGATAATAATGTTTTATCAGTCACAATAATATCTAAGTCTCTGCATGTCAGGTTAAAAAAACAAAAAACCTTTTAATCTATTGTCAAGTATAGTCAGCCCTCCATATTCACAAATTTTTTTATCCATGGATTTAAGCATGCATGGTTTGAAAATATTTAATATATATATACATTTTGAAAAGTAAACCTTGATTTTGCCATTTTAAATAAGAGGCATCATTTTACTATGCCATTGTACTGAACGGGACTTGAGCATCCATGGATTTTGGTATCCGTGGGTGGTCCTGGGACCAAACCCCAGTGGATACCAAGAGCCCACTGTAGTGTAATATTGTTCCAGACATATCAAAAATAGAATAAAATTTAGCTTTTGGTGATTCTCAAAATAATGGCAACCAAAGGGTGAGAGTGGAACAGTTTAAGACTGAACTGCCCCAAGATAGGACATTTGTCTCTAACACAGACCCTGACTAAGGCCCTGGGCAGACAGGCCAGGATTGTTCCCCCGGTTTCTTGTAAATGTCTTCTTATTAGCGACAAGTTCAGGGGTGCATGGGGCCATTTGATCTGCTGAATTTGCCATGGAGTTATGGAGAAACTCAATGGCAAACAACAGGCAATTTTGACTTGTGCTAAGGCCCCTTTGATCCAGGATCAGGCCAGATCCACCAGATCTGTATCCGGTCTACCAGATACTGGATGGGTCCATGTCTGGGGTTATTGGCCTATGTTGTCCAACACAGGCCTTTGTACCCATGCGGACAGCCTGAGACTAAAGATTCCACAACCTGCTTTTCTGAATAATTAGGGTTCTTTTCACGCTACACATTTATAGTAATAAGATTTGATTTTAACTGCCATGGTTCCATCTTATAGGATTTTGGGATTTGAAGAGTTGCTAGGTTTGAGCATTGGATTATGGCTCTGGAGGCCAGGGTTTGACTCCCCACTTGGCCATGGACCTTGACTGGGACCTTGATCCATTGGATTGTGGGACTTGACTGGGACTTTGGTCAAGTCACACTCTCTCAGCTTAAGAGGAAGTCACAGGCAAACCTCCTCTGAACAAATCTTGCCAAGAAAATCCTGTGATAGGTTCACCATAGCATCTCCATAAATCAGAAACATCTTGAAAGCACACAATAACAATTTAGAATTATCTTCCAGAAACCCTAGTGCCTCACAAACTGCAAGCTACAAATCTCAGGATTTACCTGATTATTCAGGTGCACAGAAACTCCAATCAGAATAGGTTGTACATTCACAATTAGGACACATGTAATGCTAGGCAAGGCTTTACTGAACTATCTTTTTTCAGTAGAAAGAGTAAGCAATTGTTCTCACATTTTGTGACCTCCATTTAAATTTATGAAATATGTCAGCTAATCAGCCTTATTTTTTCAAAGGGCTGAACTGAAAAAGGAGGTTCTTCTTTGCACTCTTGGTAGCATTATTCTTCTTTTGGCCATGAAGCAGAAGTACTATGTGCTCATTCAGAGTGAGGGTAATGGTTTTCCAGAAAGCATATGGTCTCTCTTAATTGACTATGGACGTTATCACACGGGGGCAAATCTGCTGGTTAATCCACACAAATCCCAAACAGAAACTGGATTTGTGCCCCGCGTTTTCACACGACATCACACAGAAAGTGGCGTTAACTGAGATCTTTTGAGATTCGGTTGTTTGGAGGAAATGCAAATGCGAAATTAAGGTAATTTCGCATTTACCGTAATGTGAAAAGCAAATGCAAATTTTGGAACATTTCCCTGCTTTTTCCATTGTTCCAGCGAGCATTCCTCTATCTGCACATGTGCAAGAAGCTCATTTCTAGTTCATTTACGGGTTTTTCTCACTTGTGTGTGAATGTTAAATGCGCTTACTGTAAATTCGCAATTAAGGTAATTACGTGTGAAAGCCATTTGTGGAATCAAGGTTTATTTTCCGTTTATTTTTGGAATGCCTCATTTCCACTTAATTATCGCTTTCTGGCCCACATGTGATAACGTCCTATGTGATGTTATTGTGCATCTAGATCTGATTAGCTGTGTAGCACAGTGGTATTTTCATGCCACAGAGTGACTCCCAGTTGATGGGATTACTGACACCAAGAACAAAAAGATCTTGTATGAAAAGATAATATTGAATCAGAAACCAACTGGAAATTTGATCCAGGGAAATTAAATAGGTGCAAATCCCAGGGATGACTTTCTACTTTTTCTTCCTTTTTATTTTGTTCCAGAAGGAAGAACCATACTGAGTATATTTTTTAATGTTTGAGAAACATTAATGTTGGGGCTTAGTCTGGTATTGTAGCATCCTCACTCTGCTTGTAGTCAAAGAGGTAATTGCTAAATCTTTCAAGCCTCCTCTGCTATTTTCCTTTCTTTCAGTGCAGGGGTAGGCAACCTTTCCCCTTTAAGGGCCGAGGGACTTCAGCTCCCAGAATCCCAGGAGCTATTGGCCAACAGGTGACCATTGGCCAACATGGCTGAGGCTTCTGGGAGCTGAAGTCCCTCGGCCCTTAAAGGGGAAAGGTTGCCTACCCCTGTTTCAGTGTGTCAGGGGAGGTAGTGATGTTATTTGTAGCCATATATTACTGAGAAAAGTACTAGACTGCAAATCTAAGAAAAATAGCTGATATTACTGAAGAGGGAGAAAAGAGGAGGATAAGGAAGATAGTACACTTCAGTAGTTGTGATCACCAAGATTACATCTGCACTGCAGATGTAATCCAGTTTGATAACATTTTAACAGCCATACCTCAGTCCTATGGAATTCTGGGAGATGTAGTTTGTTGTGGCACCAGAGCTATCTGACAGAGAAGGCTAAATATCTCACAGAACTACAGTTCCCAGAATTCCATAGTATTGAGCCATGGCAATTAAAATGGTGTCAAACTGGATTATTTCTGCAGAGTGGAAGGTCCGTATATTAATTTATGTGTGGATGGTTTTCTCAAGACTTCACATCTTTTCCCTCTCTAAAATGTCAAATATGGTTCACTTCCTGATGAGTGGATTATTACATTTCACCTTGGTGAGCCTCCCTCTGTCTATTTAGATAGATTCAAATATTTGACACAATCATTGCCCTGACAGAAATGTGATTCCCCCCCCAATCATGTACTGATGCCTCAATTTAGATTTCACGAGGCACGTTATGGTCTGTTAATTAGATTTTTGTGCAGAGTGGTTAATGCCAAAACATGCTTGAATATAGAACCTCTTCAAAGAATAGATGGACATGATACCTGTACTATATTTGTTAGTGAGAAGCCTTTTTTTTTGGAAACTGAATTTTGGTAACTATTTGTGTTTTAGGGGGGTTGCAGACTGCCAGAAATAGTGCAAATTGAGTCCACTTTTAGGGTTAGGGTTAGTGCTAGGGAATCATGGGAATTGTTTTTTTTTTGAGACATTGAGCCTTCTCTGTCAGAGAGCTCTGGTGCCACAATAAACTACATTTCCCATGATTCCCTAACCCTAAAAGTGGACTCAAATTGCACTATTTCTAGCAGTCTGCAACACCCCTTAGTGAAAAATCAGATTCTATAATGCTTCTTCCTAAAAATAAATAGATTGGATTACCAATGGGCGGGGTACAAATAAATTTTATTATTATTATTATTATTATAAATAGTGGATTCTATTTATTCTCTGGCCTTTTCTGCAAAACCATTTGTTTAGACTAGATTTATAGTCTGATTATTCTTTCTTTCTTTCTTTCTTTCTTTCTTTCTTTCTTTCTTTCTTTCTTTCTTATTATTGTGATCCACAGATCCAATATAAAAACAGACATCAAATAAAATGGAACAAACATCAAAACAGAAAAAAACCCCCTATACAATAAAACAGTAAAACAATTACTATCAACTTTTATCTAAAACACAGAGAGCTCTAATCCTCTCCACCTCTGTAAGAAATTTAGCAATGGCCAATGTTACTTTTGAAGATTTATCCCTCAACAAAAATCTGATATGGAGTTGATCTGAACATCCAACAGATTTCCTCAGTAATGGAATGATTAAATTCCAATGCACCTCATTGTTAGCTACAGGACAAAAGAATATGCATCATCGACTCAATTTCCATATTGTCACAAGGACACCCTCTCTCAGGTTAAGGGACACCAGTATATCTGCCTCTAAAGTAATTCAACAGAGAAAACATTACATCTAGCCTGAGCAAAGAATCTGCGGTATTTGGACGCTGATAAGTTCTTAATACTGTATAATCAGCTAATTGAAAAGGCCTAGTGTAATGAACATTCAGTGCACTAGGAGAGCAACGTACATAGCAGGGATTGTACAAATCACAGAAAGCTATGTTCCACAGTCTCAGTTTAATGGATTTTAGAGCAACGTTCAGTCCCAAATTCGTGAGAAGTGAAGAAGAGAGACCAATCACAGCTGCTTTTTTGACAAGAAGTTTGTACCAGCTGTTTACATAACAGTTCTGGGGCAGGTATACAAGCAAACCTGAGCCAACTCCCAAAACACCAACTTCCATCCAAAGCTTTAAGGCGTACCACCAAACTCTTATCGAAAGAGGGCTTTGCCCTGTTTCAAATAATAACACAGAATTAGGGACAATTGAGGAGTTGAAGAAAGGACCTTAGGAATTTTGTTGCCTATCAGATGTCATTCCCCCAATCCGAATATTAGAAACCTATAAAAATTGTGCAACAAACTTAGCATTAAGTACTTTCAATGCAGATGGTATATACATACTACCATTAGTAAAGAAGAAATGTGTTAGTGCAGTTAGTGCAGCTGCACTAACTGATGGTTTCTGGAGGACAATTGATTTGTGAAAATTCCATGGCAAAGAGTGATGAAATGTAGCCCTAGATATTAAAATGTTTTAACTTGTTCTATGGTGTGCCCCTCAAGAGATTATTGATGTTGGAAGTTATTCCTATATATAAATTGTGGTTTTAGCTAACAAGTTTCAGTTGAGAGGCAAAGCAGTCTGAAAACAGTGCTGGCCAGTGGCCACAACTGAGCACTGAGACCAGATGCCACTTGGGAGTAGTGCTAATGTATTGTAGCCACCTTAGCTCTTTCTCGGTTGTTAAATCTGTATGACAAGCAGCATTCATTACTTATGTATATCTGCTTGCATCCATGTCCATTTCTCTGGATGTATGTCTGCAATGCTCAGAGGGTGGGAAACTGTTGCAATGTGTCTTATGGTACCAAATGTCAGAAGCAAGCTGATGGCTCCCCCTGTGCAGCAGCTATAAAATATAGACACACTCTTGAATAATACATTGGCATTTTATTAACTATCAGTAGCATGAGTTTTGCTTAACTATTCTCTCTTTTCTGTTTCTCTAGTTCAGGCTAGTGGGAAAAAGATATTTTAAAATTATTAGTAATAACCAGTGTTAAAGGGGCAATGTTCAGTGAAGTTGTTTTTGAACTGTATTCATAACACAGTATCCCTAATTACTGCTCTCTTGGATGGACTGAGGGCCAATGCAGACGGATCTGTGCTGCCCATGGGAGCGCCGGATCGGGGCCATGGCAACCACACGCAAATGCCACTCCTTTTAGGGGTGGCAAAAAGCTGCCCTCAGAGTCACCACTGCAGCTCTTTTGCACCCCTTTCGTGCAGCATGTGTGCCAATGGAGTGCCCTGATGCCACGCGGCATTGGGGTGGAGTCAGGGCTGCTGGTGTGCGGTCGCTCTGCCCCAATTCCACCCCCAGGCCGGCACTTTAGGCCAGTCTGCATCAGCCTTGAGTCTGTATTTTTAAAAGTACGTTGGGTTCAGAAGGATTATTTTCCAAAAATTAAAAGTAACTCCTGAAGCAAATGTACTCCATATAGTTTGGTGAGTAGGTCTAATACAAAGATTAGCTCTTCATCCTATAATTAAATACACTCGTACCTCCACTTTCGCTGGGGTTAGGGGCACAGAACCCCTGTGAATGTGGAAAAACTGCAAATATCAAAAACACTGAGAACACCTCTCTAGATTGATTACAATATATATATATATAAATACATCTTTTACAACATATATTTCAACAATGTACTTACAACATTTTGAAAGGCTCACCTTCTTAAAACTTTTTCTGATGTGATAAATACACAGATAAAGTTTCATGAATGTGAATTTTACTCCATGTTAAGGCAAGTGAATAACTTTAAAAATTCTATTCATGGAAGGTGCACAGCAACAAGAGGTTTGAGATAAGGTTTTAGGATCTTGAATAAGAACATTTTAAGAGCATTAATGCATAAAGGGTTCCAGTGTCACTAAAATCTGAAAAGACCAAATCCTCTTCAGAAACTGAAAGGGATAATCAAGATATAAGAACCTAGAGTAGATGTGTATGGATGTCAGTTCAGCAGTTGTTATAGATATGGCTGAGAAATTAC
>CM034708.1:179048274-179058927 GCA_020142125.1 Phrynosoma platyrhinos | reverse complement strand
TCGTTTTGGGGAAGAAAAAATGCGTCTTATATGCCGAAAAATACTGTAAATGTTTGGTTCCAAGAAATGTAAGCAAAGCATTTCTAAGAGAACATTTTCAATTGCGTGCTTCCGAAAAAAAGGGATGGCAGTGAAATTTGTCAGGTATTCTTCTGTAATAGATTTTCCTGTTCCAAAGAAGTGGAATCTGATGTATTCCTGGCAATATTGGACTGATTTTTCCTTGTGGTAGGTGAGAAGGTTCAGGAGCCATTGAAACCTACATATTTAGGTAATTTCTGGGTTAATATCTTATTTTACTTTTACAAATTCCTATACAGTAGGGCGAAGCTTGGGTGAATGTACTTGTGTTATATCCCACACCAGCCTCTGTTATGTATCACTACAAGTTCCCTCATCCCTTCCCCTCCTCTCAAAGGCATCATATAAACTGTATGGAGACAGAAAAGCACAAATAGTAAAGGATTATGACTTTGGGAACTAAGCTTTGAATCCTGGCTCAGGCATGTAAACCCACTGAGTGACCTTGGGCAAATCACACTGTCAGTGGGGAAGCAGACGGCGCAAAGTGCTGTCTTCAGGGCAAGGAAGGGGAGGGGCAGCCGCACGCTGGGTGCCCCAATCCCTTCCCGAAAACGTCATCAGAGCAGCCGGCCCCCCGTATGGCCAATGCTCCGAGGATGCCTTTCCACTGCAACATCCGCACACGCTGCAGTGGAAGAGGCACTGAAGGTGCGCCGGCAGCCTTTTGCAGCGCACCTTCGGCAATTTGTGGAAGGAGCGCTATTTTAGCACTCCTTCGTGGGGCAGCGAAGCTGCGCTGCGGGGCTGAGGAATGCGGATGCCTCAGCCCCGATCCGCAGCTTCCTGGGGTGGCCCCATGTCGCCCATCTGCTTAGCCCCTCAGTCTCAGAGGATGCTAATGGCAAACCCTCTCTGGAGAAATATGCCCCCCAAAACCCTGTGATAGGTTCAGTTTAGGGTTGCCATGTCAAAAATGACTTGAAGGCACTCAAAATTGACAACAGCTACAACAACAACACCCTTCACTCATACATATGGTTTCTCTTTGGACAGAAAGACTTTTTGTAAGGCTGATTTTTATTTTTAAATTGCTTACCAGAAACAGAGCCACTTCAGGTTGGATGAATTTGAATTGTCTTCCTTCCAGCCTTCTTCAGCCTACAGATGATTACCAGAGTAGATTAGAAAGAATTCCTCACAGTGAGACTTAAAATGCTAGAACAAAAAACTGGTATCTGTCTCCCAAACATACCACCCACTGTTTCAGGATAAAGGAGAGAAAATGAGAAAATCTATGCACTTCTGTAAATTTATAAAGTTCCCACAGAAGTTGGATCTGGCCATGGTAGTACATATCTTGGTTATATCCCATTGGAATTATTGTAATGTGCTCTGTCTTGAGTTGCTTTGAAAAATGCTCAGAAACTTCAGTTGACTTAAAGAGCTGTAGCTAGGTTGTTAATTGGGGCTCCCTTGTTGCAACAGCTCCATTGGCTGATGCTTTGTTTCTGGGCACAATTCAAAGTGCTAGTTTTGACCTATAAAGTCCTATACAACTTGAATTATCTGAGGGACTGATTCTCCCTTGTCATCCCATTAGAGGGCTACAAGGCCCTTCTTTCTGTTCCACAACCTTCTCAGTCTTGTTTGGAGGAAAGATGTGAGAGGGTCTTCTAGGTGACTGCTTCCAGACTCTGGAACTCCCTCCCTAGAGATGCCAGGATGGCTCCATCCTTGCTTTCCTTTTGGCAGCAGGTAAACACATATTTGTGCTGTCAGGCTTTTTCAGAATGATGAGGGATGGGGCTGTTAAATGCTGTGAAATGCATGTGTTAAGGTTTGTATATAGTATTTAATATATTTAAATAGTCTAATGTGCAATGTTTTTTACTTGTTTAATTGTTTTTAGAACATTATATTTATACATTTTAACTACTTTTGCATTATTTTTAATTTGTATTATTTTAAATTTGTTGTTAGCTGCTTTGAATCCCTATATTGGGAGAGAGGTAGGATATAAACAAATAAAATGATGATTATGTAAACAGTTCCACTGGCACCTTAGAGAGTAAAGGGGCCATGTTGATGATGGAAGACTTATTTATTTGATTTATATACCACCTTTCTCCCAAAATGGGACTTAAAGCAGCTTTTGGTGACAAAAGATGCAAATAAAAGAGATGGAAATTATTACAAAATATGTTTCTATATATAAATTGGTATATAATTTTTAAAAAGTGTAATGCAGGGGATAAAGTGCCAAAGCAGTTTTGAGTGGATTATATTTAGTATATATAGACCCACACTCTTCCATTCTAGTATTCTCTGAAGATGCCAGCCAGAAAGGAACTCTTCTAGAACATGGCCACAAAGCCCGAAAAACCCACAAAAAAACTATGGATTATATTGAATTTCACTAAAGAATTTCAAAAGAAAATCAGCATGTCCTTTACAGACTATAACAAAGCCTTTACTGCATAGATCATGAAAGGCTATGGAATCCCTTTAAAGACATGGGATTGCCAACACATCTGATAGTCCTGATGAAGAATCTGTACTCAGGACAAGAGACTACTGTCAGAACAGAACATGAAGAAACAGAATGGTTCCCAGTTGGCAAAGGAGTCAGACAATGCTGCATCTTATCACCCTACCTGTTCACCTTATAAGAAAACCAAAGTTGGACACAGAAGAAGGAGGAGTGAAAACAGGAACAAGGAATATCAACAATCTAAAATATGCAGACAACACCATACTACTAGCAGAAAACTTCACAGATCTCGAACAGTTACTAAGGAAGATCAAGGAAGAAAGTGCAAAGGTGGGCTTACTGTTGAACATAAAGAAAACAAAAATAATGACCACAGAGAACTATTTTTATTTCCTCATTGTCTAGTTTGAATTCAAACTAGACAATGAGGAAATAAAAATAGTAAAAGAATTCTCATACCTGGGATCAAACATAGATAGAAATGGGGACTGCATCCTAGAAATCAGAAGAAGATTAAGAATAGGAAGAGCAGCTATGAAAGAACTAGAAAAGACCATAAAATGCAAAGATATACAATGGAGCACAAAAGTTAGAATCATACAAGCAATTGTATTCCCTGTTACCATGTATGGATGTGAGAGCTGGACAGTTAAGAAAGAATATGGGAAGAAAATCAACTTCTTTGAGATGTGGTGCTGGAGAAGAGTTCTGAGGATTCTGTGGACAGTCAAAAAGACAAACAAATGGGTCTTGGAGCAGATCGGGCCCGAGGTCTCCCTGGAAGCCAAAACTGAGGCTGTTATACTTTGGGCACATCATGAGAAGGCATAATCATTGGAAAAAACAATAATGCTAGGAAAGGTGGAGGGAAGTTGAAAGAGAGGAGGGCTGCATGCAAGATGGGTGGACTCTATTAAAGATATCACGAGTATGCAGTGGAGAATGGGGTTTTGGTGATGTCTCATCAGCAGGGTTACCATGGGTCAAGATCGACTCATGGGCAGTTAACAGCAGCAAAAACTATTGAATTTGTATATTCTTACTTTAGATGGTTATTAAAGATGATATGTAAACTAGTCAATAAGGAAACAGTCATTGGGCACAGCTACACGATAGAAATAATGCAGTTTGAAATCACTTTATCTGCCATAGCTCCATCCTTGTAGTTTTCTGAGACACTAGCACTCTTTGGCAGAGAAGGCAAAAGTCTTTGTAAACTTACAAATCACAGGATTTCATAAGCTGGAGCTACAGCACTTAAAGTGGTGTCAGATTGCATTATTTCTACAGTGTTGATGCACCCATTGGTGCTCTGTCTACGTGAAACAAATAGATGGGCTAAGTTGTTGAAATAGAAAAAATAAATAAAACATTTGCAGCACAAGGTGCCCAAGAGAGTCAAGGGAAAATTTTGCCAGTGTGGCTATGCCAAAAGGAAGTACAATGAGAAAATCTATTAGGTAGGAGCAAGTTTTTACAAAACAGGAGGAGAAGAGCAGAGAACTGAGGCAAAGGAGAGCAGCCATTTCGAGATTGGTTTGTGTAGTGTTCAGAGCTGTTAAATAAAGTTTTGTTGTTGACATACTTAACAAATATTACAGTTGCATCCCCAGGCAGATGTAGGGTAATAGTGGGTCAGATGAAGGAAGGAAACAAAATGAAGCTGAGAAGGTGAGAGTAATGCATAGAGTCATTCATAGGCTAAAGAAAACAGAGATTTTAAAGCAATATTTGAATAATTAATTAATGACTGGAGAGATAAATCTTTCAGAGCAATAAAATATGTATCGTGTGAGTTTTAGTGAACACACTGTTCTCCCATCCTCTCTGTCTTTCTCTTGCTCCCACTTGGACCAGATGGTTGATTTCAGCACCCACTCTACTTGCTTCTAGCACTGTCACAGTTGTCTGTTGTGTCACTGAAAGAGCTCTGATGCTAGAGATTACTGAGGTTCTGTTCATTGCTGTAGTATTATATACAGCTCTGGCCACCTCATCTCAAAATGAATAATGTAGAGTTGGAAAAGGTGTATGTGAGTGTTGGGGGGACAGTAATAATATGCAACATAGAGGAAGAGGGATGTTTTTGAATAGAAATAGAATAGCAATAAATATTTGAGTGTTGGAATACTAATGACTATGAGAATGCTTTCTTGTTCTTATGTTAGATATAAGAAGTAAACAAGACTTACTGAAATGAAAGCACAACAGATTTAAGACAAAATATTATTTTCATCCTATGCACCAGGTCACTTGTGAAACTCTCTGAATGAGGTGATATCCAATAATAAATAATAAAATCAGGGTTCAATGGCTCAGATATACTTGTGATTTTTAAAAAATGTTATCTACCCTGTTATCTACCTACTTCTCTCTTTCAAAAAGGAGTTACCGAGAGTGGTTTTCAGGGGCATCTCCACAAAGACCATATTGCAGGAATCTGCATGTACAAACATATCCAGAACTGAGTGTACCAGGAATTAATGTAGCTGACATATCAGTTGAACCTAGGTGAAGCTAGCCATGGCTAACACTTAAACATTTAATAATAGACAGGGACCATGAGAACTCCCAAAGTATGAACCTGATCTTTTAAGAAAAATGTAACCCCATTCAAAACAGATTGGCATACTCTCTTTACCCCCAAAGCTTTCTTAAACCAATAGCACCTGTGTCTTGCCTGGATTTAATTTCAATTTGTTTACCTTTAACCAGTCCATCACTTATTTCATAATGATTATGGACCTTCCTAGAATGTGACTGAAAGAAATTATCGAGTTGAGTATCATTGGCATTAGGGATGTGGTGGCTTAGTGGTTAAGATGCCAACTCTGACAACTGGAAGGTCAGCAAATCAGCAGTTTGAGACCCAAGTGCCGCATGACAGAGTGAGCTTCCATCACTAGTCCCAGGTTCTGCCAACCTTGCAGTTTGAAAGCATGTAGGGAAGGTAACAGCATTCTCTGTGCCTCGACATTTAGTCATGCTGACCACATGATCACAGAGTTGTCTTTGATAACACTGGCTCCCTTGGCTTAGTAACAGAGATCAGTACCACCCCCTACAGTCGGACACAACTTGACAGTCTTGTCAAAGGGGAAACCTTTACCTTTTTATCATTGGCATGAAAAACCATTCTCTCATTCCCAGTCATGTCACATAGGTGCTGAAAAGCATATGTGGTCTCTTAGTTCACTGAAGCACCACTTTCCAAAGCCTACTCAGAAAGGATTACAAGGAAGGACAAAAGTGACTGTGAAAGGTAGCCCACTGTTGATCCATGTGTGATAAGTTCCTCCTGAAACAGACCCAATGTGCAGGCCATCATGTGGTGGGAATGGGTGTGATTCTGTTGGGACAGAACCAGCACCATGCTGATTATGAAGAACTGTACAATAATGAGTGTCCCAACCCAGTATGTTTGTATTTTCAATAGTCCCATGTTGGCCAATAGCTCCTGGGATTCTGGGAGCTGAAGTCCCTCGGCCCTTAAAAGGGAAAGGTTGCCTATCCCTGTTCTAGACTAACACAGTTGTGGTGCCTTACAAGCCTGCTGTGATAAAGTCCTAAGACAAAACAGAGGCTACAAATCTGTTCCTTCTGAAAGGAAAAAAACGGAGAACAGGGGATGGGTTCACCATTGTTTATTTCTATTTAACTATTTAGACAATTTGGAGGAATGTCTAAATAAAAGTTATAAAGCATAGCTCCTTAATTTCTTGCCCTTTCCTTCTCAGCATCTGTTATAGGCCTCTTTCCACTATTTGGTCTGGATAATTGTCTCACTTGTTGAAAAAAGGGGTATTAAGAAAATGTGTTTTTCCCCCTCTTCTTTCATTGTACTCTGTTCTTAAATTTTAGAGCATGTATCTGGAAACTGACAAGCCTGAACAACATGCCCTCTGAGTGATAGAAAAGGTATAAAGCAGGAATTCTCACGTTGCAGGATGGACGTAAATATCACTCATAATAAAACGAGGGAAGGAGTGCTGAGAATGAAACCAGTAGTTGTTACTATAATCTTTTAGTGCATCGTCCCAATTCCCCTTTTCTCCTAGTAGTTCAGCCATTTAACACCACAAATAGCCAGTTCTAGCTACTGTGGGGTGATTCAGAGTTGCCATGGCAATGAGTCCTGTCTCTCCAAATTAGGACATTTTCCCTGCTGCCTTTTTCTACATGAGGTTTCTATTCTCTCATATTTTTTTCCTTTGCTATATTCTTTCTTATTGATGTTGAAGTTGAGAATACTGCCTACGTTTGCTCTCATCTCTTGAAAAGGATCATACGTTATCATTCTGAATTAATTCCTGTGAATTGGGCCAGTGCAAGTAGTTTACTTGTGCTGTGTTAAATGTTAAGTGACAATGTGAATCAGTCTTCTTATATTCCTGAGTTGCACAAATCAGGGGCTTATTTTAAAAGTAATAGAGGACTGTTTATTTTCTAGGATCTCTTATGAGTGCAGTTTCACGCATGCATAGGGCTAAAATTGGGACTAGGGAGAAAAATACACATACAAGTCCTTCCACTATGTCCTTAAGCACCTGGAAATATGTTAGGCCTCCATGTATTGAATGTGTTGATCTCAAGAGGTCCTGGAAATTGTATATTGCTGTGGCCAGCAAGCTTGATACAGTTGGGTTCTTGCTGTTAAACAGTTCACTTCATATCTATAGGCTCAACACATAAGCACCTAACATACCTTTGGGTGTTTGAGAATATTAGGAGACTAGGCTTACGGTATATCCCTGTCACAGTTATAAGTGTATGCTTTTGGGAGGTACAGGGTTCCTGGTTTCAGATTTAATACAATGAACTTTTTACCAGATGCGGTATAGCCTTGTCCATGCAGATACCTGAACAGGTACGGTATCTGTTAAAAAGTTCATAGTATGAAACTTGAAGCCAGGAACCTGTGCCTCTCAAAAATTGGGACAGTGAAAGATTTTCTCCTCCTATCAGATATCTTGCCTTGGCTCCATACACCTTAAACTCTTCTTTCTTGCTGCATATAGCACAGCTGATATTATCAGCTATAATCACTTTCCCCTGTTCTGTATCCTCCATGTTCACAAACAGTATTTTGCTCAGTGCTGGCAGCTGTTGACTAACAAGAGGGAATGCTGTTGTCATCATGCCCTGCTTATACAAATCCACACGGCAGGCATTTGGTTAGCCGTTGTTGGAAGCATAGGGCTATAGTGGAGACAAATGATATGTTTCAGTACACAAAGTGAATACAAAGTAGAGGTGGACCCTGATTTCCAAATATTAAATTGGTGTGGCTGACTCCCCATTTGCTACTCCCCATTCTGCAAAAGACTAATTAGGGAATATGAGAAACAAATGCTTTGCCAGTGCTCAAACTGAGTACAAGACACAATATTGAAATGGAGTCCTAAATATTAACAACTGCCACCAGCTTACCTCAAACTTTTCTTTAGATCATATTCCCAAGTCATTTTCCTTTAATGAATTTATCACTCAATGGTCTCAATCCAACATCCCTTTAGCATAACATAAAAACCTGCATGTGGAGATATACTATGTGATCACTATGCAAACCCCATGCAGAATAGCAACACTGCACAACAGATGCAAATGATTAGATGACATTGTGCAATGCAGAATATACAATGCAAACCACAGTACAAAGTATAGGATGCGCACAACCATAACATATAGTGTACAATGTGCAACTTGCAAAGAGAGGGCACAGATGAACATGCTATCTGTGCAACTACACTTCTGCTGCTATCAGTAGAATATGTCAGTTCTGCAATGATGACTTTTTGGCTCCATATATGTAGTGTCACTTATGTATGTATGAAATGTAAATGGACACTTGATTCCAGTCAGTATCCATACAATACAGTAGCCAATCTGCTTTGCCTTCATTATACGCCTCCAGTAGTTCCTTACTGCACAGGTGCCAGTGCAATGATCTGCACTTTTGGTGCCAGTGAAGGGGCAAGTAAGAAGCAAATCCTGTGAAGTATGAATCTAACATCCCACCCTAGCATTCTTTTTAGGTGGGAGGAGGTTGGCTAATTCCCCCACCCCTTAAGATGGTGATCTGGTGCATTCTGTGTTCTAAACATGAAGCTCTAGGTTCCTGAATGAGAATTTTGGCTATTAAAATACTTCTTATTTTTATAATGATGAAGACAAGTAGCAAGATATGCAGCTAATATGGTTCCTGGTGCCGCTGTTGTTGGGTGCTTTCAGGTTGTTTCTGACTTATGACAACCCTATGTCCAATCTATCACAGAGTTTAATTGGCAATATTTGTTCAGAGGGGGGTTGCCACTGCCTGCCTGTGAGGCTGAGAGAGCTTGACTTGTGTGAGGGTATCCAGTGGGTTTCTATGGCTGAGTGGGGATAAAAGTCTTCATTACTAAAACAATAGACTTCTACTGACTCCTATGTATATATTTTATATCTATATCTATATCTATATATCTTGCAAACATATTATTCTATCTTACATGAATATTGGCATAAAAAAGCCTTGATTCTGGGCAAAATTCTAAAATCAGGTACTTGCAGAAAATGTCAAGTTTTTAAAGGAAGTGGGACATAAATTGCTGAATTACTTTATTCAGTATGAGTTGCCTTTCACCTGACCTAAGGCTGGCAAAATCCTTGGGAATTCAGGGCCAAGGCATAATGAAGAAAGACTATAGTGGCACTTTGTTACCAGTAGAATGTAGTCTAGTTTGGTCAGAGAGTCTGTCTTGCATCTTTAAGTGTTTCTTGGGCACAATATTTTCTCATTTCCCTGTAGGCTTGAATCCAGTATTCCTCATTCAAAGCGGATTTATAAACACAGGTCAGATCTGAGCTGGTTCTTGCACATTAATAGTTTTTATCTATACATTATGTGTTTGCTTAATATACAGTTTTCTCATTTAAGAAATGTCTGAAATGTGTCATCTTGAAATACAAATTATTGTGGGTGCCAGACCTAAGATGATGTCCAGTATTGTGATTTCTACTTATTTTGGCCTGCCATTTTGTAGAACAAAAAGCAAAGGGAACTGGTAACATCCAACAGAAGGAATATAGAGAAGAATGTCTCAGGGTGCTGAACGAGTATGGAAGAATAAAACCATTTTTTTCAACACTCTGAAACTTTGTCTCTTCTCTATATCCTTGCCTTTTTATGTAGGCCTAGTTGAGTTGGGGCAAGGAAGACATGAATTCTTGAAAGGCCTGATTGTTCTAACATCATTGTTGTCTTGCCTGATGGCATGCTATCAATGCTCATCCAACTGTACTGGAATATCTTACGCATTCCCACATCTTCGGGGAAGGGAAAGAACATCACATTGCTTGGAGCAGGGATCATTCAGTAAGATTTGGAGAAGCAGCTGTGTCACAGAAGAAACTTTAGCAATGGCCTTGAAGATTGTCAGGAAACAAATGTTGCCCAAACCATTTTCCGATTCCCCTGCACTGATGCGTATGATGAAAAGAAAGGAAAGGCACTGTGAACAGGGTGAAAGAGACAAATACTGATACCTTCTGTGACTTCAGTTGAGGTGGAAAATGTTCTTAAGGGGTTTATCCAACCAAAAGGCTTCTACTGCAGCTTACAGTGAAGGGCTAATCTCTATAGATTTGGTGAGCTGGTTCCAAAAGTTGAGATGCTTAGTCAGACCTTTCTGATTTGGCTGGAAATCAGCCAGGAGGAGTCTTTCCTTACATGATTCCCTGTGCTTCATCATGAAAGCTGTGCTTGGCGAACTCTGAAAATAGTTTTTCTTTATAATGCATTGCTACCTTCTGCCCCAGCTGTCATGCAGGGACAACCACAATAATGAACTGACCAGGGACTCAAACGTAATATTCTGGTTTTCTTGAATTTAAATTTAATTTCTTCCTGTTATTCCAGAGAATAACTGTTATTCTTCTCAAGCTATTTTGTCTTGTGGTCCTGCTTTCTTGAATTTAGAGTGAAAAAAATATAGTGTTTGGGTGTATAAGACGACCCCCAATATTTCCAGTTAAAATATAGAGTTTGGGATATACTCACTGTATAAGACTACCCCTCTTCCAACGCACATCAAATAAAAATTAAAACCTCCATCAGATTTGATTTCAATATGGTAATTTTAATTCAAATGCTTATG
>CM034708.1:179008165-179048174 GCA_020142125.1 Phrynosoma platyrhinos | reverse complement strand
TTGTAAAATAAATGTGAAGCAGAAGAATGATATGACAAAGGTATCATGGATAGTCTTGGTTCCAAAATATTGCAGATAGCTGATATTTATTGGTCTACAGATTACGGTTAAAATTTTAATAGCCAATCTTTAAATGAATTTAGGCTCCTATATAGGCTTACATACAATTACCTGGGAGCAAACCCCATTTAACATAGGGGTTTATTTCTCAGTGGATATACATATAATTTCTCTATTAGCTTTAACAAAAATTGGTCAATATGAACTAAGGGTTGCTTTTAAGGCTAAAATTCTATAGATAGAATTTGAAGAACAATATTTACATAGCTGTTTTTAACAACTCAGAGTGATGCTATGTACTTATATGTCTTAGAAATGAATGCAAAAGGTCATGTAGACCAGTATTATCTTCAGTAAATTATACACAGAGATATGGGGTTCAAAGGTAGCAGCCTGTTGGTTTTATGACCTTAAAAATGTGTTCTTGAATTATAATTACAAAGAATTACAAAGAAAGGGGGAAGTGGGAAGTACGCTTTGATTGGCAGCAGCAATGTAACTATAGCCCTTCCCAATATTCAAAGGACTGATGTGTTACATCTGACAAGCTTAGCTTTCTGAACCATAGCATTTTGTATCCAGTTATTACTGTGGAGTACCTGATATGAAATTTAAATTCCAAACTTTCAAGACTCAAGTACATGTGGACACTGGATAGCTGTGTGAGCAAACCAGTTCTGCTTCCATTTTGTTGAAATATAAACAAAGCAAGAACAAAGCATGAATAGTTTTCTTTCTGCCTACCTATTTCTTCTACTTGTACTCACAGCAGTAAAAAATAAACAAAACCACAAGTACACTAAATATGAGTGTAAGCACACTAAACATGATAAATAGGATTTCTACCAACTAGCTGAATAATATAAGGTTCCCCTTTGTACCTCTTGCCCTTCTATTTCTTAACTTTATTTTTTATTTTTGCTCCTGTTCTTTATTCATTTTTCTTAGTTCTTGTGTGTTTTATTTCTTCTCTTTTTTGGGAGGATATTTAAACTATTTTAATAATTTTGAAAAAAATACAGTTTAAAAATAGCTAATTATGACATGAATTATTAATATTGATACTTTAATTTTATTGATTAATTAAATGACTGATGAGAAATTAATATTAAAAATGGAAAGCAATGATGAGATGAATTTTCCTATAATATAAAATATATGATTATAACAAGTTGTTCTCTGAGCTTTAAAAGAAGGAAAAACAACAACAAAAAATAGGATTATGAACACTATTAACCTTAGTTTCCCCAAAATGTCTGAAACTAGCATTGAACCAAAATTTTTCTTTAGAGGTTTCTCATCTATCTGTATTAAAAGTTTAGGGTTTATAGAGGTGGTAGCATGGAGGCAGATTGTCAGTTCTGGTAGAAATAGTGGGATCCAGCAAAGTTACACTATTGGATCCTTCTCCCTTTATAAAAACTTAGTACATTAGAAATGAAGAGCAGAATTTGCCAGGTAGTTTGGCATAAATTCCATCAAAATGAGTAGGACATCAGCACAAGCACTCCAGCTTTGAAGTCTGTGGGTAAATGCTCCTCAGTATGCATGACTGGCACATTTTCATGGAGATTTGACAATATGTCATTTGTGTTACTAGTGCACATGCAGTCCACATGTATTTATGATTTTGTCTTTCCCTTGACTGAACATAGGCTGTTTTGAGGCAGTAACATGAAAATGCCCTGTAAGAACAGTTTCCCCTGTTTAACTTTGGTTGCTTGTGGTTCACTGCTAAAGAAATGATCTAAATGTGAGAACAGCCTGTCTGGGTTCACTCTGAAAGTATATTAATTAATTTTTACAATTTTTTAGCTGTTCTCTGTTCTGATTATATGCTTTTGTTCTGCTGCTTTCTGGCCAGTATAAATACTAGAAATTGAATTTAACTGATAACCATGGAATACTATATTTTTGTAGCAATATACATAGGTTGCAATTAAAAATAAATGTATTGACAAGATTGCAACACAAGAAAATTACCAAAACATTTCCCCATAGTCTAGTCCAAGGGTAGGCAACCTTTGCCCTTTAAGGGCTGAGGGACTTCAGCTCCCAGAATCCCAGGAGCTATTGGCCAACATGGGACTATTGGCCAACATGGCTGAGGCTTCTGGGAGCTGAAGTCCCTCGACCCTTAAAGGGGAAAGGTTGCCTACCCCTGGTCTAGTCACTGTGAAGCTGTTGCAATATATGAAATTGCAAATTCATGTTTAGACTATTGACATGAACTGGAAAATAGCAGTGATTTTACATTGCTTTTATGAAGCATCCTGGATCAATTTGGGGTTTAGGAGGCTGTCATTACTTCAACCACTTCTGTTATTCAGTGTACCTATTTTTGTTTCTATAAAATGGAATTTGAAAACTCAAGATTGGACATAAATCTTCTTCATTAGAAAAAGGGAATGGTCAGGGATGGTGTGAGCACATTTTGCCATCACCTGTACAAAAAATACCCCTACATTAATTGCATGTTGGGGTACACAGATTTACATGCTAATTTACATGCTAATTCCCAGCGGACAATGGAACATTAATTAAATAGATATTAATCCTCCTCACATATCCTCCCACCTACAGGCCTTGCTTCAACAGAACAATACAAAGATTTACATGCTAGTCCTCTCAACCAAGGATCACACAGTATATATACCCCACACACCTCCATGCCACCATTCTCTGAAGATGCCAGCCACAGATGCAGGTGAAATGTCAGGAATACATTCTTCTAGAACACGGCTTCACAGCCTGAAAACCCCACAAAAACCTAATTATGAGGGTTGCAGAGAGCACAAGGTTGGGCAAGGTTGTTTTGACTGATCCTGCATGCTGGTATGTTCCTATGATGTTAATTGTTTTGAAGCCACTAGACTTTCTTTATCACAGACATGTTTCCCTGTCCCTCTGGAGAAAGCCATGTTTAAAAGTTACCCAGAAAAATTATTGCGTATCTGATTCATTAGAAGCTTCAAGACAAGCATACATTTTTGGATACTAACAGATACTGTATCCCTTAAATGTTACTTATGGTTAATTAATGTCATTGAATTGTTAAGATTATAGATGAAGAAAGTGGTACATTTCTTAGTTTACTTAGTTTCGCAGTGTCCCGACTGAAACATTTTTGCATAACCATGCAACTCTAAAAAATCCAGATAAAGAGGAGAAACTTGTTTTATAGCAGGGGTTGGCAATTATATGTTCTCCAGATATCATTGGACTTGTTAACTTTATAAGCTTTACCAAGCATAGCCAACAGAGATTTGCAGTCCACATAAATAAATAAATATTTCATAGAATCAGAACGATAGAGTTGGAAGAGACCTATCCAGTCTAACCCCGTAATGCACAGGAATATACAAACAAACCATACACAATAGATGGCCATACAGCCACTGTTTGAATACCTCCAGAGGAGACTCCACCACACTCCAAGGCAGCATATTCCCGTTGAACAGCTCTTACTATCAGGAAGTTCTTCCTAATGTTTAGGTGGAATCTCTTTTGCTGTAGCTTGAATTCATTCCAGTGCATATGCAGTCCACATGGCCTAGTCTCTGGAGGAGCAGAAAACAAGCTTGCCCCATCTTCAATATGATATCCTTCAAATATTTAAGTATTTAAAATTTCTAAAAATCTGGAAGGCCACAGTTGCTCATCCTTCTAACTTCACTTATGAAAGCTGTTGCTACAAAAAAGCAAAATTAAATATCAAGACATAGCTTGCAAAAGATAATTGGGTCTGTTGCCTACAACACTGGTAAGTAAATAAGCATTTGGGTGAATTAGCTAAATAAGGTTTATATCCAGAGGAAGGTTTATTTTATTATCATCTTTTGAGGGCACCATTCTGTATTAATAGTTGGAAAAGAACTAGTTCAGGTTCTTCTTTGGCAGAGTGTACTGTATCCTTTAAACATTCAGAGATGGAGTGGGGGTGGGCATCTTATGTGGAGGTGTGTGTTGGAGAAGAGAGATGCTTTTGTTGCAGAAGAAGCCTGAAGGCACAGATGCACAGTGAGCTGTTTCCATGGCAGTACTATAGAAACCAGGTTCTTCTTGCTATTTCTCAGAATGGAATTTCATTGCTTTGTATAGATTTGATACAAAAAAAGAAGCATCTCCTTAGTATGCAGACCTCTACGTGCTGTCTGACTCCACCCACCATTTCACCACACTGCATGTACTAATAAGATACGTGACAAACATTTTTTTTTAAAAAAAATGCCCTTTGTTCTCTTACATATAGGACCATGTGAATTCTTTGAATTAATGTGAAGTCTTCCAACTTTGGTGGACAAATTAATTTTGAAAGTTATGCTTTGGTGAAATAGATAAAAACATGGGAATGGAAAAGTGTTTGACTGCTTCTTTAACTGAATGATTGAGAACATGAGGAACTTCTTTCTACAGGACCTTGGAGTGATGGCTAAAGTCTTCATAACAATGCAAAACTACTGTTGAGGAAATCTTAACAATTAAAGTAGACATATGTCCTATGTTTTTCAGTGTGTCTAATCGCCACACAAGAAGTACTTACTATTGCAATAACACCAAGTCCCTGGTATCCTTGTTAGTTATCTTGCCAGTAACTACAAATGCAGCAATTAGCATTGGAATGCTTAGGCTGACTTATAAACCCTTCTGTGGTGGAATGCCAGACAGAAAGGAAACGTTAGTCTTTAGTGGCAGAAAATCTTCCCCTTTCCAGCTCAAGCAATAGTACACTACTGCAGCCTCTCCTGGCGTGTGTGTTCATTAATAACTTTTGACATCCTGACCACACTCAGATCTTGCTTGGCTACATGTGTCCCAGTTTTCATTTGTGAAATCTGGGAGGATATTTAAATCAGTTTCAGTCATTCTGTGAATGGCTATTTAATGGTATTTAAATCAGTTCTGCGAAGCACATACATTCCATAGTGAACTTTTTCGATTAACAAGTTTCATGCCTTGTTTCAAGGCCTTTCCTTCAGAAAAGAACAGTATAGAAAGAACTTTGCAACTTAAAATAGTACCTGAGTTAGCTTTTCCTTCTTATCTCACTCCTTTATTATAGACTGTAGATGAGAGGGCTATTTCTCTTTTATTGCTGACAAGTGGAAGAGGCTCCTAGAACTTTTTTGGGGGACAAAGAAATACAATAAAAATACTTAAAATAAAATAATGACTTGATCATTCTTAGAGGTAGAAATAAGGAAAGAATTTGTTAATCTGTTGCAAGAATCTGTGGAAAGAACAGAAATCAAAATATTTTAAGTATTGCTTGTAGGCTATCCTCAAAAACTCTCGTCTACTTAATAATTTTCAGATTTTGAAGAGTACAAAACTAATATGATTTTCTAAAAGCTTAGTGTAATGATAAGTCTTTGACAGTAGGCAATTAAAAACTGTAACACAAAACACTTATTTCAGTGAAAAAATTATCTAAATAATAAAAAAAAATTAGTATTCCCACTTCTGACTTGTTTTAAAAAGTGTTGAAGATAATAATTTTAATTGAGTATAAAGAATTTGTTTCTTAATTTATTTTGACAAGTTTAAGCAAATTAATTGATTTGCTTTCCAGTCTTGGAATATTGTAAAACTAAAGAGGATATCAGATTTGTTTAAATAAAAAGGAAAACCTCTGTTTTTACATAGGAATTTTTTTATTATTTTGATTATTTGTTGTTTTTAGATTCAATTTAATTCTAATCCTGTAGAGATGCCAAGGAACTTGTCGTTCTTCTTGTTTGTATTTTTATCTTGTATTTCCACTAAAAATAGTATTTAACAAAGATTATAAGTGGTGAACAATTTGGCTGCATCAGGCTTGGAAAAAGAACTCTGGACTAGTTAAAGCCCTGCTCCAAAGAATAGCATATCCTTGAATTCTGGAGTTAATAGGAAATTGCTGGCTTCCCATTCTTTTTAATTTTACCTTTTTGAATGGAGCAAAATCCTTTCCTTACACAAAAAGGAGAAGGGAGAGAGGAAAAACTACAGGAATAAAACTGGGAGCACACTTAGTTGATGGATATTTCCTCATTCTTGGTTTTTGCTTTTAGAGAATTATAGGAATATTCACAAAGGAATAAAATGGAGCAATGACACTCCATTCCATTCTATACAGGATTATTTAAGAGGATGATGTGGGTGATTTTTCAGTTTTGGATTGACTCAAGACCATTTTTGAGTGAAACCATGATAGATTTGGGAGAGAAAGCCTTCTCTGATCTCATCCAAGTTGAAGATCCCATGTTGTCTATCATAAATGTTAACATTAATGTGAATGAGTTCATCAACAGCTTTGAAGCTGGATGTCTGTTCTGAATGTGCTGATGATGGCACCCAGTCCTGTATACCTTTAATTAAGCATCCAGAAACAACTGTCTTTGTTACTGAGACCAGATAATGGCTCAGCACATCGACCACCACACCTGCTTTCAGTACTGATGGGAAAAGAGCTACATGTCATCACTGTACTGATGAAAGTACGCTGCAAAATTGCAGAAAAGCCCATTCAGTAGTTTCATGTAGATGTTCAACAGTGTAAAAGATGGGATCAGACCCAGTAGATAGAGGTCCAACCTGGAGGCTCTATGTGAGAGGGGAAAAAAAAAAAGCCACCAAGCACCACCCTCTGGAGCCAAACAGCATATAATCATGGCTTGAATTCCTCCCCTTCTTCCTTCTAATTTTTTTTAACATAGCTCATTTATTCATTCATATCCCACCTTTTCCCCAAAACTAAAACACAAGGCTGCTTCCAAAAATTAAAACAAATATATATACAAAGACAATTTATTTATTGTTAAGATGCAATTAAGCTATCCATAAAGTTAAAAACTTTTTCAATAAACCCATTAAAACAACAAAAAAGTCAATAAACGGCATACTGTTAAAAATTCCTGCAGTCAGTTCCTAAAAGCTTGTTAGAATAGAAAAAAATAGGAATAGCAGGGAGCCAAAGTCTAGGAACAGCCACAAAGAAAGCCTTTTCCCATTTTCACAACAGATGGATTACAACTTCCAAAATCTCCCTGTAGATCAGCTACTGGATTTGCCCATTAGGGGACTCTGGAAGTAGTAGTGAAAAAGGTAATATTTCCAACTTAAGAGTAGGAGCAGAAATACAGCTACTCTTTAAGGATACCATGACAACTGGTATCAAAAGATCAAGGACTAGGAAAAACCTAGCTCTCCCTTAAGGACTCTCTTTCCATAATCCCTATATAAATCTGCCTGACAGTAGAGAGCTACCAAATTTGCATTTGTTTACTGTCTGTTGGGAACTTGTCACATGAATCTGTTAGATCAGGTCCATCACCATTGGAAACAAGTGGATTCTGGCTCTGCAAGCCAGCAAAAATAAAAAGTGGTTAATGTCAATGAAGTGGGCTGAGTAACAATACAAATGGGATGCAAATTCAAGCCTTACTCAGGCAGTCAGCAATTGTGTCCATGGCTCCATGGTCCTCCATGGAGCTCCATGGTCCTCCATGGAGCTCCATGGAGCTCCATGGAGCTCGCTGCAGCCCCACCTCCTTCAGCCATGACTCTGCTGGGTTTACTGAGAAAGCCTGAACATAACAGACAATGTCTTGTCAGGGTTCCTCAGTACATGAACCTCTGTATCCATGATTCCCAGTGTAGAGAAGGTAAAGCCATAGTATGTAGATCCATTTCCACTCCAATACAAACGTTGAACACTGTAGAAATAGATATTATGCGTTCTTTGCCACAAAGCCTAAATGTCACAGAGGCAAAAAAGGGGTGCATGTCAAGCCTGTTTACAGGCATTTTAAGGTAACCAAAAGAGGTTCACAAAGACTTGTTTACCTGAAGGGTTCACTTTGGGTATCCAGAGAGAGGGCCAGCTACCAGAGGGAATGAGAACATTCAAAACATTCAACAAAAGTATAAATATAAAGATTATTTTTAAAAACAATTAAACAATTTATAGTGTTAAAAACATTAAACATTAAAAATGGCAACAGGCAGCATTAAAAGCTCACCCTAGTCAGTTTCTAAAGGCCTGATGGCATAGAAATGTTTTAATTTGCCGAGAGCAAGGATGGTGCTGGCCTGACTCCATAGGGAGGGAGTTCCAAAGCCTGGGAGCAGCCATCGAGAAGGCCCTCTCCTTTCTTTCCATCAAACAAGCCTGAGACAGAGAGAAGATCCAATCCATCTAGGGCTTCATGCCTGTATTGCACAGGTTTGATAAGAACCAAAAGCATTCTTGGCTACATTTGCTGATAGTTTTTCATTTTGAAGGATGGCTTATATTATCCAGGGAGTGACTTTGGAATTGACTGGCCAGCCATGCCCCCTTAACACTCACTTTCTTTCCTCCTTGTTTGGAAAATTATATTCTACTTGTAATATTTTGAAATAAGAAGCCTGATCAAAAGTCCTTTGTGTGGAACAGGGATACTAAGTGGCAAGATTAATTTTTGTAATGAAGTGGTTTAATCTGGACAATTCCCATTCCCTCTTCTGCTTGCAGAAAATAAGGCAAATCATATTCTGGCAAGAACCTTTCTCACTGTATTCAATAACTCATTTTTTCCTCTTGTTGAAAAAGTGTGAGGTTAGTAACCTCTGAAGCAGGGGTGTTACAGGGAAGAGGAGAGAGAGAGAAAGGAGATAATAAAGATAAAGAGATAAAGAAAATAATGTTTTTGAGAATGGGAAGGAGCAGGGGTGTAATGATGAGAATGGCTGGGCAAATGAGGGTATTACCCCACCATAAGAATTCTTCCCCCTAAAATGAAATTTTCCTTTAGTCCCCAGATTTCTAGCACTGCAGTTGAACTTTTACTAATACAGTTTAGGCATACCTGCACATACACACAAACACAAAGGTATGGTACAATCCTGCAAAATGCCAACACTAGCATCATGAACTTAAATATTGTACATGTAATAATAATAATAATAATAAATTTTTATTTATAGCCCGCCCCTCTGCGCGGCAATCGGGGTGGGGTACAACAATATTAAAATAGAAAAGAGTTAAAACATTCCATTATCCCATAGTCCCACCCTCCCATCCCCTTAAAACAGAATTAAACAAATAACCAATTAAAATACAATATTAAAACATGAACATGTATAGCCACCTCTCAGTAACCATGGATTCTGTATCCATAGATTCAACCAATGAAGGTCTGAAAATATTCATGCACCAATATATATATATATATATATATATATAATCCCCAAAAGAAAACCTTGATTTTGCCATTTTATATAGGTGATACCATTTTACTATGCCACTGAATATAATGGGACTTGAGCATCCACAGATTTTGATATTCATGCAAGTTCCTAGAACCAACCCCAGCAGATACTGGAGAACTAATCTGCACTGCAGAAATAACACAGTTTGACACCTCTTTAACTGCCATGGCTCAATGCTATGGAATTCTGGGATTTGCAGTTTTGTGAGATATTTAGCCTTCTGTGTCAGAAAACTCTGGTGTCACAACAAACTACAAATCCTAGGATTCCATTGTCAAACTGCATTATTTCTGAAGTGTGAATTAGAGCAGAGAAAAGCAAATGTAATCTTAGGTTTTGAAAGGAACATATATGAAGGAATTTCAAATGAGCAGGTTTACAGAGAAATCATGATGCATTAGACTTTACTAAGAGTTCATATCATTATAGTAGGAAGACTTGCATAGGGTCCATATATATCATAGTCATTTTAATTTAGTTTACACCACACTTTTGCATGTAGATAGTATTTTATTTAAATTCATTTGTTTTTTGGAAGTTTCACAACATAGTTTGTAATTAAAATGCATTAATGGAGTGGTGGTATTGTCATTACTTTTAGGAAAAACTTTTCTAATAGACATCTTACATAGTGAGCAGCTGCCTCCCCAATTTTTGTCTCTACACCCCAAGTGAAAATCATCTCACTATACCTCTGGGGAAGAGGATTATTTGACTCAAATTTCTCTCAAAAGGATTCTAGTTCTGATCTTTTTGCTCTTCTGTATGTTGAATGCAGAGTGGAGTGGCAGGTGAAATAGGAGTAATACGTAGTACTTCAATTATACATTTGGAATGATTTGATCTATAACCTACTAGTATTCCAGAGTATTACTGTTCATAGAATCTTTGAGAACTGAGACAGAATGTTTTTCGTGGAAAGCACTTTACAATCTTATCTCCCTTCTAAAATATGTAGAAGAATGGACTCATGTCCTCTGGATGAGAAGGCACAGGAGATTTATGATGTCTATGTAATATTTGCTTATAAACAGATATGCAAACTGAGCATAGTACCGTAGTGACAATTCCACCTGTAAATATAGCAGCAAAGCTTTTTGGCAGTTTAATTGTATCCCAGTCAACTCTTTGCTCCCTTTTTTCTCTTCTAACGTGCCTCTTCATTCAAATTCCAAGCTGCATTTTCTGTTATAACATGTTCATCCTGAAAACAAATATGTAATTGGGGTCACTGACAATTGTTAAAGGAATATTAACATTATTTTAGTTCCAACATAGTGTAGTAGTTTCAATGTTGGACTGAGACTCTGGGAGAGTAGAGGTCTAATCCCTGCTCAGCCATGGAAATCTAATGGTTGATCTTGGGCAAGTCTCACTCGCTCAGCCTTGGAGAAATCTTATTGGATGTTATTGTACATGGCCAACATGGCTACCACAAGATATTTTTTTTGGAAGCAAGATTCCACATTTTTGTTGCATTAGGGGAAACTTAAAGAGAGGGCCAATGGATTGGGACTTGACTATTTGAGGTTTCCGTCTCCAACAAAGGTAATATATTTTTCTAAAAAATGTGGACTACATTTGGCATGTTTTACCAAAACAGCATCTAAAAATGTTTCCTAATGCAAAAACATGGAGGGATTCTTTAGAAAACCAGTGATCTCTGCCTAACAAAGGAGTTTGTAGCTTCACAAAAGATGGAGGCAACTTGCATCTCAAGAGGAGCATCTCTTTTTTCTTTTGCTAATGGAACTTATTTTTTTTCTTTCTGACATAGTCAGAAGGAGGAAGGGCTGCCTGCCTGCCTGTCTCTCCAATACCACCTGAACTGAAAACAGCCATATCTTGACAAAATGCACACTTGGGACTAACCATCTTAATTTTATTTCCTCCTGTATAATTTTAAATGTCTTTGCCTGATGAAGAAGCCAGTGGATCTTCTAAAGATCACATATTTTGTGCATTTTGGTTGACTGAATAAAGATATCACTGTTTTGTAGATTTGGAGGAAGGCACTGATAAACTTCCTTTGAATAAATCTTACCAAAGAAACCTTGTAACAAAGGCACACACCGGCAACATTATTTTATCAAAGGGCCTTTGCAGACTGCCAGCAATAGTGCACATTAAATTGAGGCACTGCCCTGGCTCAGTGCTAGGGAATCATGGGAATTGTATTTTTTTTTCTGAGACATTGAGCCTTCTCTGTCAGAGAGCTCTGGTGCCACAATAAATTACAGTTCCCATGATTCCCTACCACTGAGCCAGGGCAGTGCCTCAATTTAATGTGCACTATTTCTGGCAGTCTGCAAAGGCCCATAGTCTCTGACCATGATCAAGTTAGGCAAACTCAGGTCACTGTCCTCATCTGAGAGACTGAAGATGGGCCCCAAAGCCTACTGCTCTGGGTGCCTGCAGTATTGGTAACACCTCTTTCTCTGCAGGAGGGCATCTTTACACCAACTAAACCCCTTGCTATTAATCAATTGTCTATTTATTTACAGCAATAATTCATTGTATTATTTCCTGTTCTCTCTCTCTCTGTTCTTTTGATGTATCACTATATACTGCAGTTGCCTAGAACTTTTTACACAAATATGCCCCAAACCTCACAAAAAAAAAATCCTTATGGAAGTTTAAACTTAATGGGTTAGTAAAAGTTGCATACTGTTGCTCTGCAAATAGGGAGGGATGCAGTCTTTTGTATTCTGGAAATCATTTTATAAATAGGGATGCAGCCTTTTGTATTCTGGAAATCATTTTGTGTCTCTTTTTCTCTGGATGTGAAGCTTTAATTATGTTAGCACTTGGAAGGTACTTTGTAGCTATTCTGCCTTTTTTCCTTAACAGATATTCCTAGATAAGAAAAAAGCCAAAATAACTGGTGAAAAAAACAGGGAAGATTATGAATGAAAGACAGAATATTGTGGAAAATCACCACCATAAAATTCAGTGAATGAGAGAATGAGTTGCTATGATAAGAACCCTGTATTTATTTATTTTTAATTGCTGCATCTGGAAAAGGTGAAGAGGAACGTATATATACCCCCATATGACCCAATATAAACCATTTCACTAAAATACTTTATAGGGAGGATTTATTTCTTCTAAATAATCAAGTGCATTTTTTGGCTGTAGAAAAGCTACCTCTAGTTAAATGAAATCCTGAACCATCTAGTGCAGCCACAAGTTTCATTCGCTGCAAAAGTTACATGGAACCAATTGTAACATTACACAAGGAACTGTGTAATGTTACAATTGTAACATTCACAAGGAATTGATATTATATCAAACCTCTTGTTTTACATCACTCCGTTTGACACAGTACCTATTTTTTTATAACAATCAGAACTTGTTGCTAAATGTTGTTAAAAATTATAATACATTGCTTGCCACTTGCTGATTTTTATGAGCACTATTTTAATTGGTTTTTTTTAGTAGTAACCTACTGACATTAGTAGACTTGAATAAAATATTCTGAATGATGATTTTCGATGTTGATTTTGTTCTGTTGTTGAATAAAAAAGCAAGGTAATTTTGGCTTATATACTTCAATGAGTAGATTTAATTTTTGTGAGTGCTCAGGCATACAGCATTTGCAGTTTGCTTCCCATGATGAACTTGAAGTTAAAATTCCAAAAACAAAATATTTTATCAAGCCAGAACTTAGGCGTGGAGAGTTTTGCTGAATGAAACTTTACCAAATCAGCACTACAAATATTTTCTATTTATTTACCTCCTCACACTGAACAAGGTCAGTCTGACTTCTGATATGCATAGGGTATATATTGATCAGAATTTTTCATTTTTTAAAATGTCAGCCAATTTTACTTAGTGCAGATTTGCACTCAATCAGATTAGCATGATTATAAGCAAGCAAATACAGCATTTGTTTGAAAGAGAAAATCTAACCAACATCTTCAATTTAATAACCTGTTTTAAACCTTCTTTCCAGCCACCTACACAAGCATCTGTAGCATACATTAAAGAAACTGTAGTAGGAGGAGACTGAAGTCAGCCACATGAAATTAATTTTGTCAAGTTCTTTCTCTATAATATTCTACACAATTTGGATAGTTTAGAGCTCAAGAACTTAAAATATTAACACTGCAAGAACTAGCAGGAGATGAAAGCTGCAACTCTGACCATATTTACTAGTGAATGAGTTCCATTGAACATCCAGTATCTATGAACATTCCCTAAAAGGGAAACTAATATCTTTGGAATATAGATATAGGGTATTTAAACAGTAGAATTAGCAAGAGAGAAAGGCTTTTACCTCTACTACTCTCTCTGTGCTATGGTGCCATTTCATTTTTTAGTTTGATTTTATCTATTATTTTTTATTTTTTTATTGACTTTAAAAAGTATGATTACAAAGAAAGAAGGAAAAAGAGAAGAAAAAGGAGAAGGGGTGGACACATAGGACATGATATAGGCTAGGTGTACCCATTAATACAAGATGACTGTATTTCCAAAAATGCAATTTCTTGAAGATGAAATCTGTAAAATACACATCAATGAATCACTGAAGCAGTGAGATCTTCTGATCCTTGAGCAATGAATGTTCACCTTTCCAATCTTATAGTACTGTTAAGTGTATGCAGGACCCAAACACATTTACTATTAACTAAATTTGATGTCATAGGGATGTTAACAGGATGTGGTATGTCTACAAATCCCACAGATTTTTCCCAATATAAAATTGATATATTATAATACATTTGATTACACCCACATTATATGACATAGGGAAGCATTTATCTGTTCTGTATTACCAACATATCGCTGAGGTTGACAATTTCTTTCTAAATAAGCCTAATGGTGTACCCTATATCTGAAATACATTTAATGGCATCCAATATACCTGAAATATCAATTCTTTGCTGAACCAAATGTAGTTTTAAATATAAATAGACTTTAGATATTGAAGCTAGGGAGGTTTTCTGTTGGTTGATTTATATTGCTGTTGTTGCTGTGTGCCTTCATGAAGTTCCTGACTTATGGTGACGTAAGGTGACCCTATCATGAGGTTTTCTTGGCAAGATTTGTTCAGAGGAGGTTTGCCAGTGCCTTCCCCTGAGGCTGAGAGTGTGTGACTTGCCCAAGGTCACCCAGTGGGTTTCATGACTGAGCCAATACTCAGACCACTACAGGCAGTCAAATTCTGCATTTCCTTCCATTTTAATTTCATTAATGGCAAATTTAGTACTTTCCAACAAACATGAATAAACTAGAGTTCAATAGACTTCAAACACATTTTGAATCATTCTGAGTTGATGGTCCATATATACAGACACAGAAGGTGCTGCAGTTGTAAATATTGCCATAGTGCAGCCATGGGTAGTTGATTAACAGAATGCAGTATTGAAAAGGAGAAGAATTCTTGATCTCAACTTATCAATTGATCAAAAGCATAAATCCTATCAGGCTGTTAGGCACTAGCTGCAATGAGCTATTAATAGTATACTGTTTTGATTTTTAAAAAATATCCTGTATTTTAAAGCTCTATAGATTAATTGCTAAATAATGTTTCTTCCTATATATTTTTTTTCTGATATTTTTGCATGTTTTAATCTGTACTGGTATTAATAATTGAATAACAATCAGCACTACCACCGCCTCCCATAGTTAATCCATATCTTCCATAAGAAGGACTATCTTGCAATCTTCAAATGTAGGATTATCCCATAGTGTTAATTTAACAGGACATTATGGATTAAATTGCAACCAAGAACAAATCATAGACCAAACTGCTCTGGCAGCAGAAATCACAGGAGGCACCATCCTTTTCTTTCTTAAATGAACAGAGCCTAAGGCAGTTTATCCAAATTAAGGTTCCAGATAAGCTGATTCCAAGATTGCCCATGGAGGAGTAACTGAACTGGAATGCACTGACCACTTGTTGGTATGAATCAGGAGACAAGCCTTTTGATACAAATGCAAATTTGGAAAATTACCGTAAATCCACCTTCTGAAAACAACAGTTGAAACCTTTTAAGTGAAAAATAGGATGGTGAAGATACCATATAAATTTCCTAAGAACACTATTAATTTTCTGGAAATAAACCTGAAGAATATGCAATGAAGCTTTCTGAAGAACATACAATGTATGTGGTACATCATTCATTTTGAGTGTATAAGCCTAGCCCCAAATACTTAAGTGATGTCTCTCTATCCAAATCAAGAGGTATTTCAAGCAATGAAGATGCATGTAGTTTGATCATTTAAGTACTGTTCTAAGGAATCAGTATGCTTAAATATCTGATCATTTCTGGACACCAGCAAATTTGATATTTGTCAAAGAACTGAAATGAAATATTATTCTTAGTGGGCACAAACTTATATTTTGACCACTTAACATTATTTTGATAAAGACCTCAGAGGTATTGATATTATCAACTGTAAGAATATACTGCTCCAAAGAAATAGGAAGGAAAGTTCATCAGCAGATAACACTGCCTTATATTCATATATTGCATATATGGCATTCCTGTTGTGTACAAAATTGGAAAGTATCTCATTAGTGAACACTTTTGACCTAGAAGGTAAAAAACCTAAACAAACCTGAATCCATTTCAGAAATTCTGATGGGAAACCAAATTCTTTTAAGGTCCTAAAAATAAACTGCCAGTAATATCAGATTTTTGAGTATTTAAAGCAATCACATTTCTAATTGGTCTTAAATTATCAGCTGTCTTTCTATAATGAATAAAACCTATCTGGGATAGATGAATTAATTTTATTGTTACATTTTCTAATCTATTTGCCAATGCTGAAACTAGTATTTTAACATCAACTTTTAATAAAAGAGGTGGATCAGGAGTTCACACAACTATTATGATATTTATGTAGTTAGGAGTAAAATAAATATTAGCTTAATAAAAGGAAGTTGGAAACGAGCCTGACTCAATTTTTTTTTTTTTTAAGTACAAACAGAAGACTCTGAGAAAAAATATGTTATATACCATTCAGTAAGAAAATCATCTGGTCCTGGGATTTTTTGCTTTTCTCAGATTCAATAAGTGTTTTAATTTCTTCTATTTAAAAAGGAGCTGACAGATATTCTTTATGTTATAGATCCAGTTGTGGCAAGGTTAAACTTGAGGAGAAAATACTTTATATTCATAATGATCTGTAGTTACTTTTGAAGAAAAACAATTTGATGGATTTTGGTCATGGAACTCAATGGCATTTGTCATTTGGTTCTCACTGGGATGTATTTCTGAGTAAATGTGCTTAAGATTAACACTGTAGGAATCAGAATCGGGAGTAACCAGTAAAACCAAATAAATTGTTTCTTAGCAGTTCATTTTCATAACTAAGACATAACTAAATACATTGTGTCCAGCATCCTGTTAATGAAGTATGAATGAGTATGTATAGCTTTTGCTGTTGTTATTAGTCATCTGGTTGACTTCAGTTTATGGTGATCCTTTGAATGAGAAGCTTCCAGATCCACAGTCTTTAAGACATGCAGGATGTATCAAGACCTGCTCAGAGCTTGCAAAATAAGAGCTGTGGCTTCCTTAATTGAAACAATCCACCTGTAGTGTAGTGTCCTTCTTCTCCATTGCCTTTCACTGTACTGAGGATTATTATCTTATCCAATGATATCCAAAGATAATAATGATATAATAAAGACACCTCATGATATGTCCAAAGTATGATGGCCTCTTTGCTTCTAATGAGATTTCAGACTTGATTTTCTTTAAGACCTATTCTTTTGTCTTTTTACCTATCTATGGTATCTATGGAACTCTTCTATGGTATCTATGGAACACCACAGTTCAAATGACTTGATTTTCTTCTTTCAGCTTTCTTCACTGTCCAGCTTCCACACCCATACATAGCTTACACACAGAGTTATGTTTTGGATGCAGCACTGAGGGCTATTCACTTGCCCTTGCATTCTGTCTAAAAACTTTCTACTGCTTGGCAGATGTGAAGCCTGAGAGCAACTCCTTTTACTGTCACTTAGTGGTGAAGACAGGAGGAAGGGGAATGATACAAACATGTAAGATCTGGGGTTTATGCCTGCATAAGGGATAACTTTACATTTTTTAGCAATATGACTGAAACTTTTAAAGTTATTTGATTTTCCTTCTGCAAATGTGAAAGTGGCACAGGTGAACAGATGAATATGCCTATATTGCCATATGGAGGAAGAGGAAGAGGAGTAGGAAGAGGAGGAGTAGGATGAGAATGATCATAATCATCATCATCATTGCTGCTACTACTTGCAAACAGACAGATTTTGGATACTCTCAGCATGGGATGCCCTCATAATCTCTGCTAATCCAGACTTTTTTACTTCTGAGTAAATAATCCCATTGTCTTTACTTCTAAATAGATATAATTGATCAGATTTTTTTTTGGGAAAAACCCCATGTTTCCCATATACACAGTGAGGACAGGCACCATCAGCCTTGGATAGTATGCATCTTGGTTTGGGAGGCTGGACCAACTCTGATCCCCAGCTGAACCTGGGTGCAGGCAATGATCAGTACAAGTAGGCAGAGTGATTTTGAGTATCATGCAAAGACAGTCTATATATAATTATTTTTTTAATTTTTATAAAAATATAAAATATAATTACAGTATATTTTTAGTACTAGTAATGAGATTTTCTGCCTCAGGTACCATCAACCTTGGGTAGTATGCACTTTGGTTTGGTCCAGCCTCCCAAACCAAGATGCATACCATCCAAGGCTGATGGCTGATGGAATCCCACAAATTCATCTGACTATTCCTAGTACTAAAAATATAAGTATATTTTATATTTTTATAAAAATAAGCTGGAGGATGCAATTGCCACTTGCTATTCAGTTTTTGGCAGCAGCATATTTTTGTTCCAGTCCTGGCAGTGAGGTTGGCCAGCCTCTGTGTTAGAAACATTTTGAATATCAAGATGACCAGCTGCCACTAAATACTTGCTAGTAGCACATATGAAATTATTGTGATTTCTTGGCACAAGATTAGCAAAAATGGTGCCTCTCCTCCATTCTGTTCTGACATTTTTTGTCTATATGATCTTCAACAGAAAGACATAGATTTAAATTGTGTTCCCATTTGGAAGAACAATAGTACAGCACTTGGGGAGAAATTGTACATCAGAACAACCTCTCCTGGAATGTGGAAATGATAGTGGTTGCAGACTATCTGGTGATGCATTGTTGGCTTGGAAAGCAAAAAAAACCCAAACAGGTCATGGTTGGCTGTTTACACACATATATTTTTCATCACATATACTTCTTAAAATGTTGATGTTTCTTTTATTGTCAGGATTAATTCCAGCAGATAATTATGGTAACACATGGGGATGAAAATTAGTGTCTTTGTTATTCTGTCGGAGAGAGGATTTGTATTTTTAACTTTCTTTGTTTCTTTCTGTTAATGTGCTTTTTGATGCAGCACCTATTTGTCACATACTATTCCACATGGGCAATAAGAGATCTATGCACTTTAATCTTCTGGGTTCCAGAAGGCACATAAATGAAATTAGTCAGGGACTGCACACATAATGGGTCACCAGTGGTGTGCTGTGACAATGCCTGAGAGCTGTTAAAGGGACTGAATGATGCACTCACAGCCCTCCATAGCATCTCTGGAATGGACTCGGATACTGCGCCTGCAGTTGTCATGGCAACAAAGCTGCATAGTTAAACAAGATGCACATTCTACAATATTTCCTTCTCTCTGCTACCCCACACTGGCATCTGGCTAAGCAAAATCTAGAGGATTTGAGAGTGGGAGTGTGGGAGGAGGAAGAGAGGCAAACATGTGGGCATGTCAGGGTGAGTGTGGGAATGGAGATGAGGAAACCCCACCGAGGAATATGCCAGTGGCAAGGAAGGCAGCTGTTCTTTTGCCATCATAATTAAATAATCTCTTGCTTGAAGAAAACAGGACATGAGTATTGTGTAATTCAAGGGTGGGCAACTGAGTTGGCTCCACGAGGCAGTTCACCCTGGGATTCTCCAGGGCTGTGTGGACTGCCAAAAACGCCAAACAAACAATACAATCCTGGAAGGGGAGGAATTCATTTCTAAGCTTGATGAATAGGTCATTTTCTTAAAAAAATGTGAATTAGTGTAAAGCCCTCTGCAACCTATGTAGAAGGTGAATTGGTGATCCTGGATTCACCTTTTTTGGGTGATGGCAGAAAAAGGATGGTTCAGGGTTCCTGGAAATAATGAAAAATACAGAGAGAGAGAGAGAGAGAGAGAGAGAGAGAGAGAGAGGAAAAATCCTTGGTGCACTTTGCCCAAATTTGCAATTTTGAATAAATTGAAGGAGTTCTTCTAGTGGCATATATAAGAGGGTTTTCTCTGGTATTATTTTAACAGGATGAATAGAACAGAGAGAAAGACAGACTAAGAAACACACACACACACACACACACACAGAGAGAGAGAGAGAGAGAGAGAGAGAGATCATTCCCCTTTGTTTTTTTTCACCAGATCTTTCTCTAAATCTAATCTTAAATATTTATTGCTTAAAGCTGGGTGCCCAGAATACCTGTAGTTGCTTCGCCATTCTGCTCTGATCCATTCAGATCGAGCCATCTTGATCTCCTCTGCTGGACCTATTAATTTAGAAGCAAGTTAGGTTTTTTTACATAAAGTTCTGTTTCATTCCAGATTCCTTTTTTTTTTAATTTTTGAAAATCATCAGATCTGATTCAGGGACATTGGAAACAAAAATACTTCAGGTAGTAGAAGACTTGCTGATGTCTTCCAAATAAATAAATGGGGGACAAAAATGAAGGCACACAATGAAAATGGATGAAATTCAGCAGAAAATGGATGCTATTCTAAGAAATGAAAGTTCTGAAAAAGTTTTATGGTGGACATAAATAGAATAACATTTTGTTGTTGTTCCACCCCCTAATATTATGGTGCATGTAAAATTATGATCAATATATAACTTCACATAGTGTGCAAAACTAGCAGAGTTTATTAACAATCAGTGGTTGTGTGCTGATGTATGAAAATGTTGATAGACTGTCCCATGGTTCAGATGTGATAGAAAGATAAAAGGTTGACTTGCTCCAAGTGAACTGCTAGAGGTGATAACTTGATTTGCCCAGTTGAACCCCACTGAGAATGGAGCATCTCATGGTTATGTCTCTTCTCTTAAGAACTGTTTCTTTTGACCCTTTGTAAAGTAAATTGCACTGTCTATTAGGATCCTGCTGTGGGAGGTAATGAACTGCCTATTTCTCTACCCAGTGAGTGAGCCCAGAGGACTGTTTGTGTAAGCCAAATCAGTATATTTTATTTTATAGTTTAGCAACTCCTCCTTTTCTGAGGGGCGTGGTAGAACTGTGACATCTATTTGGCTTTTGGATTCCCTAGGAGTTCTGGCCAGGCACCCAGTTAGTTAAAAATATGTTTGTGGACGTCATTGGTTTTAGTTCCTATCGTCTCAGATTTTTTTAAAAAATTCTAAATAGTTTGTGAAGACACCCAGATCTGTAGTACTGCAAGTTGGTGGATCCCTTTTTCTGTGTGAATGGTGATATCTTGGCAATGTAAGAATTCACATTTGGTGAATAATTTTCTTATTAATGCATAACATTAGAGAGGAGAGCCATTAATTATTAAGGCATACATGTATGTGTATCATTATTGATGAAACTGAAGATATTTGAGAGGTCATATAGTCCAACCTCCCACTTAATACAGGTTCTGCAATGCAGGATGCACTAGAAACCTTCTTGACAGATGGATGTGCAGCTTCCATTTTATTATGTCCAGTAAAGCCAAGCACCTCCCAAGACAGGTTGTTCCACTGTCAAACAGTTTGACCTAAATTTCTCCTAATATGTAGCCAAAATTTTCTTTCTTATAATTCTATGTTTTAGTTCTAGTCTTCCCTTTGGATTAACAGAAAACAATTCTGCTCCATCTTTCAAGAGTCTTTCAGATATTTGAATGCCACTAGAATCATAGGAGTTTATCACACAGGAGGCAAAGCCTCATGGATAAACAGGATTTAAATCCCAATGAATATCCTGCAAAAGCAGGATTGCTTTCAGACCCGTCAGAATAATTCAGCATTTCCTGAATTATCCCAACATTAACCTGTGAATAAAGCAGCAAAATCGCACCAGTTTTTACTTTTGGGATTTTCCCAAAAGTAAAAAGTGGCACGATTTTTCCACTTTTTCCATGGGTTAATGTTGAGACAATGCTGAATTAGCCCGATGTTATCTGAAAACAATCCCGCTTTTGCAGGATATTCCTGGATTTAAACCCTGTTTATGCACAGGTTTTGGGTGCTTCTCTCCCATATGATAAACTCCATAGACTCATACAATCATAGAGTTGGAAGAGACCACAAGGACCATCCAGTCCAACCCTCTACTATGCAGGAACTCTCAATCAAAGCATCTCTGACAGATGGTCATCCAGCCTCTGTTTAAAAACCTTCAAAGGAGAAGACTCGTCACACTTTGAGGCAATGTATTCCTCTGTCAAATAGCCCTTATTGTCAGGAGATTCTTCCCAATCTTGACATAGAATCTCTTTTCTTGTAGTTTGTCAGTATTATATCTTCCATTGTTTGTCTCTTCTCCAAATTAAATTTACTCATCTTTTTCAGTTGTTCCTCATAGGGCTTGGTTTCCAGAGCCTTCACCATAAAAGTCACCCTTTGCTGGACATGCTTCCTTTTTTGCCTATGTGCTTCTTAAAATGTAGGGACCACAATTGGACCCAGTATCTAGATGTGGTCTGACCAATACAGAATAGAATTATTTTTTCTTGTAGTCAAGACTTGTAGTCATGTAATGTATTCCCCCTGATGTTCATCGAGCATCCACACCTTTGATTTCTCAGATCTTGTGGAAGAGGTCTCTTGTTCTTTCTTTTTTGTTTTCACCTTCTATTTCTCTGGATTGATTATTATAGTAGTTCTCCTTGTCCCTATGCACAAGTAGTTGAATAGTTGCATTCAGGGTTCTTACTCTATTTCTGTCACCTTTTACTTTTGCTTCTCATCTGTCATTAACTGCTGGAAGAGTTTCATCTGTCATCCATTGAGGCTTCTCCTTCTTTTTGGCTACGGATAATGTCTTCTTGCATTCATCTCTGACAATGTCCCTGGCTTCAGTCCAAAGTTCCTCTGGCTCTGGGTCAGTTAGGCTTAAGATTGCAAATCTGTTTTTCACACTGTCTTTAATCTTTCTAAACATCATGAAGAAAAATTTCAAAATGGTGGGATGTGGAGTAGGGAAGAGGGAAGTTTAGCTTTGCTTACTAATTCAGTCTTGGGCTAGAATCTTGTCAACACTTTCTAGTCAGAGTGCTTAGGTAGTGGAATTATGTTAGGTGACTGATGTTATATACTCAATTATCTCTTTTGTCTTTTCATTCATTTGCTACTTTAGCTTTTAGTAGTAGCAGGCATTGAAAGAGTGTGGTGATGGGCCGAGTGGTTGTTGATTGCCATCTGAGTCTGGTCTCTCTGAGTTCTTTTCTTTTAATCTTCTCGTTTTTGTCTTGATGAATAACCTGGTCTAATCTTCTGTTTGCCTTTCTTGTTAATTTGTTAATTTGACTCATAATTTGCTATGTGCCCATCCAATATATCTGTTCAATCTCCCCCCACTCCAGTTGCCCCTAGTTGTAGTTAAGTGCCTGATTTGCTTTGTCAGTGTCATCCTCTCTCCCTTTTTTAAAAAACAAAATAATTGCTCTAGTTTTGTTTATGTATACGTTTGGTCTGCCAACATGCACATTTATTAATTTTTCAAAGATCATTATGATGATTTTGTACTTGTTAAGCATATAGATCATTTGCAGTTTTAACATTATTGTTAGCATTATGACTGCTGTTATTATTATTATATCTGATCATTAATTCAATTTTATAGGTCATCTCTGCAGCAATAATATATATCACATGGTGTATCTGTGGATGGAGGAAAACCAATTGCTTTGCTTCATTCCCACTTATAAGACTTATAAGGGCTTAAGGTGGTGTCAGGGAAGCAGATTTGCTTCCACTACTAGCCAGGATTCCTCTCCATCTTCATTATAGGTAGCAAATGTTGGCAGTAAATTGCCAGGGCATTACAACATCAGAAGGCTGCTCCAGCATCATTAAAAAGAGCAGGAAATGTTCCTACTGTGGAGAGAGGAAAAAAGTTCCCAGCAGCCAGGCAGTGGGGATGACACCCAGATGGCAAGAACAAAGAGTTTTGAATCCATAGTGTCAAGAGTTCTGAGTCTTTCCTCCCCACCATGAGGCTTAACCCAGCAACTATGGCATAGATGTTGTTGTTGTTAACTGCCTTTGTGCCGATCTTGACCCATGGTGACTCTTTGGATATGACATCTCCAGCCCCCCCCCCTCCACTGCTCTGCCCAGCTCTTTCAAACTCATATTTGTGTCTCCTTAATAAAGGCCATCCATCTAGCATGTGGCCTTCCTCTCTTTCTCCTTCCCTCCACCTTTCCTAACATTATTGTCTTTTCCATTGATTCATGCCTTCTCATGATGTGTCCAGAATATGACAGTCTTAAGTCTTCTCATCTTGGCTTCTAGGGATATCTCTGGCTTCATCTGTTCTAGGACCCATTTGTTTGTCCTTTTGGCTGTCCATGGAATCCTCAGCACTCTTCTCCAACACCACATTTCAAATGAGTTGATTTTCCTCCTATCTTTTTTCTTGACTCACATCCATATATGGTAATAGGGAATACGATGGCTTGTATGATTCTGACTTTTGTGCTGAGTTGTATGTCTTTGCATTTTAGGATCTTTTCTAGTTCTTTCATAGCCACCCTCCCCATTCTTAATCTTCTCCTGATTTCCTGGCTGCAGTCCCTGTTCTGATCAATGTTTGATCCCAGATATGAGAACTCTTTTACTATTTCTATTTCTTCATTGTCTAGTTTGGATGTGTGTAAGTTCTCTAAGGTCATTATTTTTGTTTTCTTTATGTTCAATAGTTCTTCTTTGACCTTCCTTAGTAGTTGTTCTAGGTCTGTGAGGTTCTCTGCTAGTATTATGGTGTTGTCAACATAACCCAGAGTGTTGATCTTTCTCCTCCTATTTTCACTCCTCCCTCTTCCATGTCCAAGTCTGCTTTCCTCACAATATGTTCTGCATATATATTGAATAGGTAGGGTGATACCCTAGGATCTCATTAGTGTAATGTCTTGTGAAGTGTCATTTCCTCACCCTCTATTTCCTTATGCTGCACCATTATATTTTAGCTGTGAAGCCATCTATCTGAAATCTGTCTAATCTCCTCTTTATGGTATACCATGTCTCAAAATTGTATGGAGATATGTGAAAAAAATTGAAAAAATTATAAACAATCTTGCCTTGGGACAATGGGGAAAATCTGGCAATCTAATTTTGATTCATATTCAGATTGAGAGTTATGATAGCATCAGAATGGATCTAGATAGATCTAAACAAATTGATTGTTCTCAGATCAATCTAGAATAAATTTAGCCCAGATCAAAATGGTTGAATTGGACTCCAAATGTGTGTGTGTGGGGGGGGGGAGGGGCATGCATTGACCTAAGTCATATTGTTCTTGCAACTAGTGAGCCCAGATGGAGGAACTGTAACAACTGATAGAAAGTCTTTTTGTGAAAAGTTACGATTATGTTATAAACTACAACTTACAGCTTTGGAATGTCACAGGGCCACATGTGGTCATTGGGCAGCTTGACTGCTGGCTGATTCTCCTCTGCCCTTTTGAGATGCTTTGTCAGGAGTTAGAAGAGTATTGGTCCTACAGAGACACATAGCTGTCAATAAATCCCTCACACCTTGTTATGGGAAAAACCTTCTAATTTCCTAGTCTAAAGCACAGTAGCTCCACTCTAAGATCCCATTCAATCTATGTTCCTCCTCAAAGGGATCCAGCCTAGGAAGTTATTGTGAAGTTAATAAAAGATGAAATGAGCATGTAGAATTACAAATTCTTATGGAGAAAGGCAAACCTCACACTGAAATACTTTAAGTTCTTCCAGTGTGTAAAACTCCTTCCTAGCCCATCAAGCAATAGTCAATAGATTTTATAGCAACCAATAGTGTAATAAATATAGTGTAGATGGCTGGCAATAGCCAATGCCACGAAGCTCTGGGAGTGAACTATAGGGAGGACTTGCCTTTTCAGGTCTGACCTGGGAGTTTCACCTCTTGATCCAACAGTGACTCAGATTACTCCCAACATACTTTGCAACTGTGTGTCACCCTCACACCACTGGTCATACTATAAAAAAAGGATAGGATGATGTCCCTGTTGTATGTCACCCTGTATGTAGAAGTCTGGTTTCAGCTTGTCACCCACTAAGACTTCTAGATCCTTTACAAGTCTCCCTTAACCTTTTCTTGTGGCTTTGATTTGTGTGTGTATCTAAATAGAAAGTGGAATCTCCGTTGAATTTTATTTTGCTAATTTGGGGCCAGTGTTCCAGATTGTCAAGGTTCTTTTGAGTCTGTCTCCTCTGGTCTTCCCAGGCTGTATCTGCACAGCAGAAATAATCCAAGTTGACACCACTTTAACTGCCATGGCTCAGTGCTATGAAATTCTGGGAATTATAGTTTCAGAGAGCTCTGAATAGCATTGTGCCATGGCAAGTAAAGTGGTGTAAACCTGGATTATTTCTGCAATGCGGATGCAGCCTATGACAACCTTCCTTGTTTTGTCTAATCTGTATATTTTCAAAGCATCCCTTCTACACGTTTATTTGAAAAAAATATTGGCTAGCACAGGGCCAAGAACCAAGCCCTGTGGCATTCCACTTGAGAGCCCTCTCTCAAAGTAAATGCATTAATAAGCATCATTGTGTACGGTTGCTCAACCAGCTATCAATGTACTTAACAATACTAGTGTCCAAGGCACATTTTATCATTTTGTCAGATGCCAGAAATGGGCAAATTATTGAAAGATGACTGATCATTAAAGGAAGGGACAATAAGAGTAAAAGGCAGCTATATCTAAGAAGCAGCACCTGTTACAACACTGCTTAGAAGTGTGAAATGCTGGACACAATGTTTTCTTCCCTTCTCGCATCCCTATTCATCTTTCTTTGTTGTGTGCTCTAACCGGGCAGATATTCAGACTGAATAGCTTTTTCCCTTTTTTACTAGCTATAGCTCCTGCTGTTGCTTCTATCTACAACCCACTTTGCCATTGTGCCAGAGTGTGGTTAAGAAAGAGAGTGGACAACGGGAGATGCAGGAAAACAAGATGTTTTATACTCTCTTTTGAGCCTGTAACAGAGCTATTTCAAAACCTTACAACCATCTTCCTGGGTTTTTTTTTAATTCTTGCAGGTCCTTTTATTGTTAAAACTATTATACCTGCATTTGGCAACCAAAGGCAAATGTTCCTGCTGCTCAGTGTCTGTGTCAGAAATATCGCTCCACATGTGCCACTGATCTATTTTTTCTCCTTTATACACATTATTCTAACAAAGAAAGTGGCAGCTCAGGCTGGACAGCTGTAATTAAAAGGAGGTTTCTAAATCTGGAAGAGAGAGAGAGAGAGATGAGGAAAAATGGGGCTGTGGAATCAAAAGGTAAATCCTTTCTTGTCCTGGAATCTTATCTAAAACTTGATATATTGAAAATCCAAAACATTTTGAGCATTGGTCTAGGACTTTAACTGAGTTCATATTATGCAAAGGGATCTTGTAGCACCTTTGGGACTAATGGAAAGAGAGAAATTGGCAGTATGAGCTTTCATAGACTTGAATCTGCTTCCTCAGATGCATGTTCCCAATGCATCTGACAAAGTCGACTTTAACTTCTCTCTTTCATTTAGTCTGAAAGGTGCTACAGGGTCTTTTGCATACTGATTTTCCAGACTAACACCACTATGTCTTTGAGTTCATATTGTGCATTTAATTACCCATATCATAACTTTATTTGGTCTGCATTGTACTTTTATGAATTAATATGAAAGAGATTTAAATTGTTTTTTTTTTAAATATTGCCTTGAAGCTTAGTTGTATGGGAGTTTCATAGACATCACCTTGGAAATCTTAAATTGGATAGTTGAAAGTTACATTGTGACTGATCCAGACAGTTCTTGCTAAATGTTAATGTCCTGGTTGCATGGATGTCTTTATATTCTCTAGTCCTGGCAGAACTACCAGGCCTCCTAGGACAATGGTTGGGCCTTGCACTGATACTTATGCTGTTGCAGTTTTCACTCTGAGTTATCAGTGACTACAGCTATCATCTTTATTTTCTTGTAATGCAGTACCGTTGAAATTCAGTTTTTCTGTGATAGCAAGAATAAAGCTGCTACTAAAACATGGCAATTGCTAATAGGAGTCCCTTTTTTGGTAATTGACATGTAGGGTTTCTAGATCTCTGGCCCTGGCCCTGAGTACCCAGAGTTTTCATGGGACATGAGGGTGCAGATTCTCCAGTTTTGCTATGCTTAGCTCCTGGCAAGGGGAAAGGCTATGTGCTAATCTCCAGATTAGTTAGTAGACAGCAGCTTGCTACAGTTTGTAAGGATTCAGTGATTTGTTGCTGCAAGTTGCAAAGAGTCTTCACAATTTTATGTATTTAGTTAGCTTCCTCTTTCACTCTCAGACCTCATGGTGCAATGGCTCATCCTCTGCTCTACTCTGCATCCTCTTTCCAGCTAAAAGCGAGTGTGCCTTCAAGTTGTTTCTGACTTATGGTGACCCTAAGGTGAACCTATCACAGAGTTTTCTTGGGAAGTTCCTTCAGAGGGGGTTTGCCGTTGCCATCCTCTGAGGCTGAGAATGTGTGACTTGCCCAGGGTCACCCAGTGGGTTTCATGGCTGAGTGGGGATTTGAATCCTCGTCTCCTGAGTCCTAGACCAATGCTCAAAACAGCACACCACACTGGCTTTCTCACAAGCAAGTAGGCTACATTAAATGATCCTTATCTTGTCTCCCTAAGTAAGTGAGAAGGAATAATCTCATTTCACCTTGATCTGGGAACAGTCCATTTAGTTGATTTCTCTCTTAAATTCCAAACAGGAAAATATGTTTATTTCCCCCCCCTCCCCCCGTTTGATTCAGTGACAAGCTATGAGCCACAGTGGATGGTGCTTAATGCATATTGCTTAATGACATCACCAGGTCTCATCCCTATATCTCCTGTTTTGGCCCAGAAACACCAGGACCTGGGATGATCCTGAACTGGTAAACCTACTGCTATTTCTCACTAGATCCCTTTGCATATGATTGTACTGTTGGTACGACTAGTTACAGCTGTTCAGTAATGAGATTCACAAAGTAGCTCTCCAAAATGGGTGAATTGATCCCAAAATGGTGGAAGCAGTCCAATGTAAGTGTGAAATGGGTCAAAAATATTTTAGCATTTGATAAACACTGAATGAGTTGGAACTAACTAGAAAAGATAACCTGGAGTCATAGTGGGGACAGTTCAAAGAGAACATAAACTACTATGCTCCAGATATGAAAAAGGTGAATTTTATACTTGGGATTATTAGGAAACAATTTAAAAATAAAACTTTAGAGCTGCAATGTCCTTGTAAAGATCTGTGGCATGGCCAATATACTGTGTGCAGTTCTGGCCACTGAAACAGGATATTGCACAGCTCAGAAAGATAAACAAAAAGGCAACCAAGAGGGATGGAGCACATTCCCTATGGCAGGTTCTACAACATTTTCAGCCCAAAGGGCTGCATCTGGTGTCAAATTTGTGTCCGGGGTGGTATGTATAAACACACACACACATACACACGTTATGTATTTATATATTAAAATATTTTATCTCATGTTTCAATGTAAACCCTCCCCAAGGTGGTTTTCAGAATAAAACTTAAGAAAAATGTAGTTAATTAAGACAAAGTTTACAATAGCTGCGACAATATAATAATATAACAGTAAGAGAGCAGAAAATATTTTTTTTAATCTGTTAAATTATACACCTCTCTCATATATGCCATAATATCTTGGAATGGGCAGGTTTAGGGATTCAGGGAATTTGCCTCTCCCATAGCCCAACAATTTTCAATTTGATATTGTTTTTAAAAGTTGGCTGAGGATCAGGATAAATGACTGGGGTCTCTGCAGCTTTAGGGGCAGCATAGGGAACCATCAGGGGTTGCAGACTGTACAAAGAAGAAGGGTGTTTGGTACTTTTTATATTAGAAGTAAAAATAATTTTAGAAAGGTATGCATGGTATGGAGAAGGCAGGGGGAGAAACTCTCCCTCCCCTCCTCTCATAATACTGTAACAAGTAAAGCTAACTGGTGAGAGATTAGGACAAAGGAGGTACATCTTCACTTAGTGCACTGCTGTTGAATTTCATAAATTCAACCTGCAGTGTCTTCCATAACCATTTGTATAATTTAAAATATTTGCAGTATCAAAATATATTCAAGTTTCTAGAAAGCAGAAATTCTACACTGCTTGTATTCTTGACAAAATTATATGCATTATGTTATATGCATGCAAGATTGCATACTGTATTGGGCAAGCAGGGTATACACATTATAGAGCTGTGCACATCAGACTTCCATTCAATGATTCATTATTGTTCCACTGAATAGGATAATTTCTTGGTTTTCTAGAGCAGATATTATGACTTTAGTAGTACATAAAGCCAGCATTATTCAAAACTCAGCCATGCTTTCTGGTGGAAAAGGAAACTGTAAGCCTGCTCTAATTTTGCCACACCCATTTGTCAACTGCAGTAAGTGTAATGGCAGTAGCATGCAAATGAATATACACACATATATAAAACACACATCTTTATCACATGGGAACCTATGTGCTTCCACCCTGAAAATGGTTAAAGAAAAGAAAACATCCCAGAAAAGCATGCAAATGTGTGAATGATTTTCACACACAGAGCACAACAACGTGTTAAAAGCACATTACTAATGTGAAAAAGTGGGTAGAAAGTGCATTTGGTTTCCACATAGATGCTGACAAATCCTGTTGAAGATTTGGAGATAACTTTTTTGCGCATGTGCACAGAAGCATTAGTTGCATTACCAGAAATTACCCAGAGAAATAAACAATTTTTTAACATAATTTTCTTTATAAAAATATACTGTATTGCCCTTGCTTTCCAAGAAATGGTATCCAACCTCAGTAAAAAGAACAGAATATTGCCCAAAAGAAATAGGAAAGAAAAGAGAAAACTTCTCTCTTGCTCTCGCTGCATCCCTGTCTTCCTCACCAGCTGATCCTTTCAGAGTCCCAGCTAATGGGGAAGGCTGGAGGAGGAGAGAGAGCCATGCAAGCAAGAGAGGCAAGCTGGTTTTTTCCTTTCTCTCTCTCTCTGTACTTGCTGATCCTTTAAGAGCCCTGGCTGAAGCATAAAAGGCTGTGTCCCTCTCATCTCTCTCAGCACAACAAATCACAGCAAAGCAGCAAAGAACCATGGGAAATCTGGCAACAAGCACAAAAATGGGGAGAATCCCACAAATAGCTTTCACACTATCACACTACAACAATTGTGCAAAGAAAGCAAATTTGTTAATGAAATGGAAATGAAAACACAGTATTTTCCCCAAAATGACTAATAATAATAATAATAATAAGTTTTATTTTTAATCCGCCCCTCTGCTCAGCAATCGGGGCGGCATACAACCTTATAAAAACAGTAAGCAATTAAAACATTCCCAAAGCCCACATCCTAACTATTCCCTGATTCATGTCACTTTCTGTTCAGATTCTAAGAGGTTTACACATGACATTGTGTGACAACTATTTGCGCAATTGTGCCTAATATGCTGGTTAACCAAGGATTCTGTCCTGTTTAAACTTCCAATTTTCTGCATGTGATAAACTCCACAGTATCTTTGTGAGCTACTTTCCCCCAATATGTTTACAAAAACTTTTTCCCCCAGAATATCAGAGATAAGTGAGATTGAATGTTGCCTCCTTTAATATTCTTGTAAACAGCCTGATGGGTTTTTTTTAGTCCCACAATCTCTTTGGTAGAAAGGAAAAGAACCTATAATTGTTTAAAGCTTTAAAGATCTGTTAGCTGAGCGATGAAACCATAATGGTAGCTTTCTACTCCACCCATTGTTTGTTGGTCAATTAGAAAAGAAATCTAGATACGAAAGAAAATGGATTTTTTCCTCTGCTTTATCTCCTCCTCTCATAGCAAGTGGCTATTAGTTGCTATCACAGATGGAAAGGGTGGGACTCAGGCTCCTGCATGGGATGACACCACTTCCCATAAAAAAATGAATTCCATCTGTTGCAAACAGCAGAACTAGATTTGTTCACAGACACTCATTGTCTTGTGGGCATATAAAATCAAACATAAAGGGAATCAATGTATATACAGTATGAGCTGAATTCCTATGGTTGTATCACGGGTTTAGAAATGCAGAAAGTAATAGCCACAAAACTACTGTCAAGTAGATGAGATTTTCTGAAGCACTTTTTCATGTTTATACTCTATGCATCCTACTAATCTTCTATTCTTTCTTCTAAAAATAGTGGGAATGGCATTACAATATTTATTCGTTCATTTATTTAAGTATGTACATGGAAGATAAGGCTACCAATGGCTACTAGTCATATGATCACAAATTATCTTCAGGTGCTATGCCTTTCAAAATCTGAATACCCCTTGCTGAGAAACATAAACAAGTGAAAATCCACTAAACAGTGATACCTTTATTGGCCAACCAAAATGCACAATATACCGGTACTTGTTGCAAGCTTTTGAAGCTCCATGGGCTTCTTCATCAGGCAAGATGTTACAAACCAAACAGGAGAAAAAACTGGAGATGTTAGTCAGATGCCTGCATTTTGGTGTTTGTGCCCTTAGTTAAGATGGTGAGTGGAGGGTATCTTTTGCAGGCTGGCTTCTCCTCCTTCAGTCCATGTGGCTGTTGGGAGATTTGCAAACACCAGGACATTTAAAGTCCATTTGCATCCCAACAAGGAACCCCTCTCTTGCAATCCAATATGCCTCCAGTCACAGACCTCTTTGTAGACAGAGGACAATGGATTCCTCAAGGAATCTTCATGTTTTTGCATCAGGAACATTTTGGTAGGTGTTCAGGTAAAACATGCCAATCCGGTTCAAATTTAAGAAGAAAAATTGTTTTACCTTGCTTGGAGGTCCCAATCCACTGGCTCACTCTTCAGGATTAAACAGGTGAGTGCTATTGTGCCCATGTTCTGCTACTGGAATTTCCTAATAAGTGGTACCCTATGGGAATAGAATGCTGGATTTGATAGGAATTTGCCTGATCCAGCAGTTGTCTCTACATGTTAAGTTTTTAGGGTGATGGTTTACAATCACCCTAAAAATCAAAATCCAATCAAGACATAAAACAGCAGTTAAATGTGGTTTAAATTAGTTTCCTAAAATAACGTAAAACATTTTAAAAGTCTTTCTTAATAAAAAGGTCCTTGATGTTGAAACTGTAGATGTTAGAGACATAGTGCAGCGCCACTTTTTCAGACTCAAAAAGTATTCAGACATTTGCATATGATGGGGAAATAGGCATCTCTTCACTTACTTGATGCTCAAGCCATGTAGAAAACCCTACATGGTCAGTAGCATTTTGATTGGAAATGGGCTAGCTATGATTGCTTATTTAACATCAGTGATGTAGGTATTGTAGTAGCTATACTATGTACATTCCATGCCATCTTCAACAAAATCTCTGTGTATCACGTGGCCCAAATCATCAGTTTAATCAAAGAATGCCAGGAATTGCAGAGGCTTCATTGCATTCTTGCTTATGAATAGACTATGTGTCACTGGACAATTGTGGCTATAGACCGCTGGATTCAAGGATATTTTCTACTTTCCAGGTGGCCAGGACTGTTCTGTCTTATAAAAGGGCATGAATTATATCTTGGTTCCAGTTGGTCTGTCTTCATCTGCTAGCAGTATAATTAGCCATAAAAGTTGAGAAGGCATGAAACAGGACATACCCCTACTATCATCTTATCTATGTCCTTTGGCTGCAGTAACTGAAACTCATCCAGTTAAAGCAAACTAGACAGTGCTCTGAAAATACACCTTCATATTAAACACATAAACTAATGGCATTCAAGTTGAGGCATATACATTCAATTTTTCCTATTAGAATACTTAGGAAACCTGTCATAGCATGTCCCTGATGGCTTGTTTTTATCACCTTATAGAATAGGATAAAGGAAAGCTGAGCCATTAGGAAAAATGTCATTGGACGGCATTGTGAAGACCAATGGTGGCAGAGACATACTGCTTCTTCACTGTAGGACATTCTTTTCTATTAATCTCAGAAATTATCTCTGGCATGAGTTGCTAATTTATACTCCTGGCACAGTGTCCACAAGGTGCAGATGACTCATTTTTTCTTTCAGGGAGCAGGCGCAACAGATTTTGTTTGCTGTACTTTGATCTGTTGAGGTAGTACACCTAAAATCACCATATAAATCACCTGAAAGTGATCACACCCAAGAGAGCACCATGTAAATTTCCCATCTTTATCTTAAGGCTCTCCCTTTCCCCAAACTGCTGATACTGTAAGATATCATAAAGAGAAACTCTAGCACAGTCATAAAGAGAAACTCTAGCACATTCAACTCACAGTTGAGTACCCAAATTAAAAAGTCTTCTGGCACCGGGTGTTACGCGTGGCTTCCGCCCTTTGGAGTCAGGACTTCCAGGGCAAGACTTTCCCTGCTGCCCTCCTGGGCCTTCAGCTGCCTCTCCAGAGACAACTGAAGGCCCGGGGGGGGGGTGGGTGGGTAGGTGGGAAGAAGAGGAACTGGTGCTCACCTGCTCCTCCTCCTCCCCCTGTGCCATCCCTCGCCTTCAGCTGCTTCCAAAGGCATGGACCTTTTCCTCCTCCTCCCTGCCCTCCACATACAGGGGGAAATGGCTTCACATGCCATCTCTGGCACGCTTGTCGTAGGTTCGCCATCACAGCTCTAGCAAAACACCTTACTCTCAGGCCTGTGCAGGCTTCTTATGTGTAGGCATACAAAGAAGAATACAGGATTCTTCTGCAAATTAATATATATATAAAGAAACAGTCCATGGAAACCTACAACCTGAAGTTAAATGGAGTGTGACTAGCAATTTTTTTTGCTAACATTAATAGTTCCCTGTAAGTTACAGTTGGCCCTTCATATTAGTGGGTTTAACATTCATGGATATGATTATTCATAACAACAACAACAACAATAATTTATATCCTGTCCCTCTGCAAAGCAATTCATGAATTGGACTATGCTCCCCCCCCCCCTTGCATAGCCTGAAAGGATGTGTGCATATGCACTCCTCCTCCTCTTCCTGTCCTGGTTTCCCCTTGCCCCCAGCAGGAGGGGGGCAAAGCTAAGACCAGGAAGGGAGCAGTTTGGAAGAGTGTGTGTGCCCTTCTGCTCCTACCCTGGGATTGCCCCCCTTCCCAGCAGGAAGGGGAAGAAGCCCAGGACAGGAGCAGTTTGGAAGGATGTATGCACCATCCTTCTCCTCCTTCTCCTATCCTGGGATTTCCCCCCTCCTGGGAGGAGCCATGCCAAAGCCCAAGAGGACCTCTGGGGGCCGAGGCAGTCTGCTCCCCGCTACTGGGTGACACCAGCCCCTGGTATGGCACTGACTGAGATCTTTCTTTTCCAAGAAATATACTGGAAGGAAATACTTTAGAGGGAACAAAATATCTCTGCAGATTCAAGGATAAATCAGAAAGTCTCATCAGAACACCTACATCATTAACAATGTCTATATTTTGCTTCTTATGTCATGAAGAATCTTATTGACATATACCGGAGTGTGCCAGGAGTTGGGAATCCACATTTGCCCCAGTGGGATCCAGGGAGATTGCACCTCCATTTTCACCCTAAATAGCCCTAAAAATGCCCCTCCAAAAAAGGGCCATTTAAAAAAAGAAAGAAATTGCCACCCAAATGGCCCATAGCACTTACCTAAGTCTCTGAGGAATGCTACTGGCTATTTCACTATGGGCCTTTTTAACTCCTTCCCACCCATTCCAAACTTTGAGGAGCATTATTTTCAGGCTTGGCCTCTGAATATTGATGGTTAGAGCATCTCTTAAGAGATGTCATAAGATCTAATCTTAGCAAAGTTTGCCTTCTGAGTGATGATGGCTGGAGCATCTCAGGAGATATTCTTGGGTCTGCTGTTTGGAAAAGAAAGCTTCTCCTGGGCCAAAGAATGGTGAGCCCCTCTAACACAGATGCTTTGAAGAGTACTATTGACCATTTTGGTCAGAATTGAGGGGATGATGTGGGGGGATCCAAAATGGCCTTGGGGGCCACATGTGGTCCATCAACGGCACATGAGGTAGATTTATTTGATAGCATGGCTCAAATGAGGTTTCATCTTTCAGATTTAAAGGCTACCTGGTCATTTCATGTGTAAGATAGATCCTGTTGCATAGGGCAGCAGAATATAATTGACTGTCTTCTCAAATGCAGAAGAAAAAAATGAGGAGTAGTGGCGAGTCATACCTACATTTTGTACTGCTAGAAGTAATACTGAACTGTTGTCTGCTATTGCCAGTGCTAGCTCTAATGAGCTTATGGGCACAGACACACAATTTGTGAGTCGTTGCTAAGGAAACCACAAGACTTCAGCTGGAGTTAGAACTGCAGGGACTATTTTGTGTCCAATCTTCTCAAAATGAGACATCCAAAATACTCAGTAAGTGCTATGTAACATCCAACAAAGCAAATTTGGAGTGAAGCATGAGTTAGCAAGCTTTCAGTTCATAGTTGTGATTTCCACCGAGAGGAAGGATTCCCTCCTCCATCTTTTGGCAGAGATCTATAAAATTAATGGTTGAGGAAGTCTTAATGTTGAAATGCATCAAGTTTCTTTTCTTGTGTAAGGACTTTACTACAGGCCACCAAACCAAGACAAGGTGGCAGATGATGCTGCAGAGAAGCACTGGCAGATTGGAATGTTTGCAGTATCCAGTCAGGGACAGGCTTGCAAAATGATGGGGTCCTGCCTGATGAGCTGCTATAAAAGGGAGGAGGAGCCATTAACAGTTAGCTGAGTGTGCCAAGCCTACTGAGGCAAGTGTGTGTCTTAGAACTGCCAGAAGTGCAGTTGGGTTCAGCGTCCCATATCAGGAGAAAATATTTTAAAGAGACAAGTTTTTTGAACAGTGGAGATCCAAATTATTCTATAGAATTGTAATTTATACATAAAACTAGAGATTCATAGGATTTATACTCCTGCTTTAGTGGAAGATGTGTGTAAAGAACTAAACACATTGAAGTCCTTGAGTGAACTGAAACAAAGTCAGTTTGTAACCAGTGAAGTAATATACACTTTGTAACAAGCTTTGAGGACAAACTACCAAAAGAGATACCATCATAAGTTCTTTCTGTAAATAAAAGATATTTTCTTTTTGTTCACAGAGGAGTAGCCTGAAGTGATTTATGTTCAACATAAAAACACACTACCAAGAATAATAAAAATACTTAATAATAAAAGAGCCTTAAGTCAGTGGAAGGACCAAGGGTTAGAGAGTTTTAGTTCTGAGATAAAAGAAGCCTCAAACTATTTAGGATAAGGCATGAGTAGAATCCTATATAACCCTGTGGTGGTCAATCCTGTGTAACCCGGTGACGTGAGGGGATCTGAAATATCTAGTGTGAGAGATCTAAGAGATCCAGCTTCCACAAATGCATTCTAAAACAAATCTCAGAAATCTCCAAGAAGCAAGAACTGGTAGTTATGGGAAACTTCAATTATCTTGATATCTGCTGGGAGACAAGTGCTGTTAAGTACAGGCTCTCCAACAAATTCCTGTTGGCCCTTGCAGATAATTTCCTCTTTCAAAATGTGGAGGAAGGAACAAGAGGATCAGCAATCCCGGACTTGATCCTAACCAGCAGAAAGGAGTTGGTAACTTGAATCAATGCAGTTTGTACTTCAGAAGGGACTATGTAATGTTAGAATTCATGATTTTGGGACAGACCAAAGAAGATTGTAGTCAAATACAAGCCTTGGATTTCAGGAAAGATGATTTTATCAGGCTCATGGAAATACTAGGCAGCATTTCATGGCTAGAAATGCTAAAAGGAAAAAAAAAACAACAACAAAAAACAGCATGGGTGGGATTTCCTGAAGAAGGGATTGCTAAAAGCTCAATCATAAACAATTCCACAGAAGAAGAAAAATGGGAAACATCTGAAAATGCCAGTGTGGCTATACAGTTAACTTGAGGAGGAAGTGAAAAGTAGAAGAGTATGTATAAAGAATGGAAGGAAGGATGAAACACCAAAGAAGACTATGGATGTGTAGCCCAAGCTTGCAGGAATATTGTAAGGAATGCTAATGAGTTGAGACTGGCTGGGGAAGCAAGGAGGAACAAAAAGGGTTTTCCCCCCAAATACATTCAAATCAAGAGAAAGTGAAAGGAAATGGTGGGACTACTGCTTAGCAAGGATGGCAAAATACTGACAGATCACAATGAAAAGGCTAAACTGCTTAATACCTATTTTGCTTCAGATTTTGTCCAAAAAGAGGACTGTGTGCTTCCATGCAACTGCAGAGATCCTGGCAAGAAATCTGGGTTACCAGTCAAGAACTGATAACGAGTTAATCAGAAATCACATAGGACGTTATCACACGGGGGCAAATCTGCTGGTTAATCCACACAAATCCCAAACAGAAACTGGATTTGTGCCCCGTGTTTTCACACGACGTCACACAGAAACTGGACAGAAAGTGGACAGAAACTGGTGTTTTCTGAGATCTTTTGAAATTCGGTTGTTTGGAGGAAATGCAAATGCGAAATTAAGGTAATTTCGCATTTACCGTAATGTGGAAAGCAAATGCGAATTGGGGAGCATTTCCCTGCTTTTCCCATTGTTCCAGCGAGCATTCCTCTATCTGCACATGTGCAAGAAGATAATTTCTAGTACATTTACGGGCTTTTCTCACTTGTGTGCGAACATTAAATGCACTTACTGTAAATTCGCAATTAAGGTAATTACGTGTGAAAGCCATTTGCGGAATCAAGATTTATTTTCCATATAGTTTCAGAATGCCTCATTTCCACTTTATTATTGCTTTCTGGCCCACGTGTGATAATGTCCAAAGTTAATCTAAATGAGTTCAGATCTGCAGGGCCAGAGACACTGCTTCCTAGGGTATTGAGGGACCTTGCTGATATACTTGCAGAACCACTTGCTATCATAATTGTAAAATCTTGAAAAATGATTGAGGTGCCAAAGGACCTCATGTTTTGTGCTGGTCAGGCCTCATCTGGAGTACTGTGTTCAGTTCTGGGTATCCCATTTTACGAAGGATATAGGCAATTTGGATCGAGTCCAGAGAAGGGCAAAAAGGATGATAAGAGCTATGGAAGATAAAATATATAAGAAGAGATTGAAGGAGCTGGGTATGTTCAGCCTGGTGAAGAGGGGTGACAGGATCACACTGTATATACTGGGCCCTTGGTATCCTCTGGGACCCTATGTGGATACCAAAATCTGTGGATGCTCATGTCCCATTATATACAATGGTATATTAAAACTATTGTTGTGTGGCTTGTTCCCGGCTTATAGTGATCCTAAGATGAACCTATCATGGAGTTTTCTTGGCATGTTTCTTCAGAGTGGGCTTGCCATTGTCATTCTCAGAGGATGAGAGAGTGTCACTTGACAAGGCCACTTGGTGGGTTTACATGGCCAAACCGGGATTTGAACTGTGGTCTTCAGAGTTGTAACCCAACATTCAAACCACTACACCACAATGATGTCCCCTATATAAAATAGCAAAATCAAGGTTTGCTTTTTGGAATTTTGTTTGTGGGGGGATATTTTCAAGCTGTGGATGCAGAATCTTTGGGCACAGTGTTGACTGTAAATACCTCAAATAATGGCACAAAGAGGAAGGTGCTAGTTTGTTTTCTGCTGCCTCAGAAGATAGAACTAGGCCTAATGGTTTTAAGTGACAATAGGATAGTTTTTGAATTAATATTACAGGGAACGTCTTGATAATAAGAGTGGTTTGGCAATGGAATCAATTGCCTAGAGAGGTGGTGGGGTCTCCTTCTTTGGACATCTTAAAAAGATACTGGACAGCTACAGCTGGGGATGCTCTAGCTGGTGATCCTGCATTGAACAGGTTTGACCTGATGGCCTACAGGGACCCTTCCAGCTCTATGATTCTATGTATCACTTTTCCATTTCCCCTACACAGTAGGTGAAAGATAGGTATATGACATAAGTGAACAAGAAGAGGAACTCTCTTACATTTTTTTCAGTTGCTCGAAGAATGGCAATAACATCCTCATTTCCAAGGTGATGAGGAGAAAAAGAATTACCGTATTTTCCGGCGTATAAGACGACTGGACGTATAAGACGACCCCCCAACTTTTCCAGCTAAAATATAGATTTTGGGATATACTCGCCGTATAAGACCACCCCCCTCTTCCAACGAACTCCAAATAAACATTAAAAAACATGAGATTTGATTTCAATATGGTAATTTTAATTCAAATAATTATGACATTTGGGTAATTGGCAGGAAAACTGTCACTTATAAACATAAGGATGTTTGTCATCAAACATGTAAACATAAAACAGTGCAAGTGGATTAAACTGTTGGACATCTGTATACTGTACTGTAAAATATAACATACCATGAATATACCATACTTCAGTAGTTTGCATTCTATGTCTTTCCATAATAATAGCTACAAAACTGATTAGCGGTAATCAGTTTCAGTGCTAAAAAAAAATCATTGGAACTACGGTACAGTTTTGTGA
>CM034708.1:178990158-179008065 GCA_020142125.1 Phrynosoma platyrhinos | reverse complement strand
CCCCCCCACTTTGGAGACACTCCTCCAGGGTTCAAAAACCGTCTAATATGCCGGAAAATACGGTAATGATAAATAGCCTGCGAATTGGCTGCTGATCTGGTTTAGAGTCTGAGCCAGCAATCTGGATTGTGCTGCAAACTGCTGCAGATTGACTAAGCCAGAACTGGAGTGCAGACATAGTTCCTGATTTGTGAATCGATATCAAACTTCTCCCATTCTTTTTTACTGGGAAATCTAAAAGGCTATGGTTTTTCTATTTCTTCACAGAAAGCAGGAGGCATGGTGACCCTAACTAGGGAATTAATACTGTCATATTGCAGTGAGGTAGTTAAGGGACTTTTGTGTTCGTCAGCCTTAAAGTTTCATTTTAAAATTATATTTCTTGATAAATGTGGAAGTGTCTTTATGTATTGTGTTTTTCCTGTTTTAGCAAATGAACATAGCTGTATCTGTGTTTTGTGACCAATCCAAAGATACAAAATGATTTTTATTGACTGATTCTAAAAAACAACAACAACCAGCCCCAAATCACAGAATAATTGGTGTGTTTGTAGAACGATTGTAGCTAAAAGAACCGATCCAAGCCCCAAGCAAATAAGCACTTCACTAGTAGTACTGGGAGTTGAATATTTTGTTAAAAGCGATTCCTTTAATATACTTCCTTTTGCCCTCCAACTGCAAATCTCCCCTCCCCATTTAAAAGCAAGTGATCATTTTATTTTATCAAATAACTAAACATTTATATTCATTCATTCATTCATTCATTCAATATGTCTCCTTTCTCCCAATGTGAGACCCAAAATGGCAGGTTTTAAGTGTAAGAAAAATGTCCCCTGGTTTACAAACACATGTACATATGCAGTTCTAAAACAGTTAAATTAATCTTAAGAAAGTAGAGAAGAAAGTCACATGGCATGTACAAGTAGCTTCAAAAGAAAAGGATGAGAGAAAAGAATCTCATGCTTTCTTAAGTTCACAACCAACAAGTAACACATGCATGTGAACAGTTCTGAACAGTCTTCTTGAAACTGTCTTTACATAGCTTTGAGTAGACCATAAGCTAAGTAATGGAGAAAAATGAAAAATAGTAATCTACAACTTTAGTGACATCACACAGAAATGCTCCCAACAAATGCTGTGACTAGAACTGACAGAAAAAACCTGATGTAATACTTGCTGGAAGCTGGAAGCTACAGCTATCATTCTAACTATATATTTCATCCCCTTTCCATCACACCACATTGTGAAACTGAGACACCTGTTAGGGCACTGGAAACCTCTCTGCGATCCATTTGACCCGATAGTCTGATTTGGACCTGATAGTCTGATCTGATTTGGACCTGATAGTCTGATCTGATTTGGCCTGATAGTCTGATCTGGCATTTCACCATCAAATGCTGTGGAATTTGTTCATGTGCACTGCCTTAATTTCAAATGCATTCATTGTATTACATTTAATCAGTCACTCGTTTTATCTGATGATTACATTTTAAGAGGGAGTGGGAACCTTTGTAAAAGCAAAACTCTGATTGGCCATAACAATTTGGCAAACATGACTACTGCTAACCGTATTGTAGTGGGGAGCTCAGTCTTGAGCTAGGGCACTGGAAGACCGGGGTTCAAATCCCTGCTTCGCACAGCCTCAGAGGAAGTATTCAAAGGGATCTTTTAGAACCCTTGAAACTAACTGAAAGAAAGAAGCTGGTAGCATGAGCTTTTGTAGACTTGAGCCTGCTTACTCAGATGCAGGGATTGGAGTGAAGGGCTCAGAGACAGACCTATACTAGTAGGCTGTGTGTAAGAATGGCAATAGAAGTGCAAAACTTTTGGAGATGAGGTGACCAGTTCAGTTTTAACTATGTTGTTGGAGGATGAAGGCAAGAAGAAGGATGTTGTCTAAGGCCTAGGTGAGTAGATAACCACATGAATGAGTATTGGAGAGTAGTGTGGGAACCAGAAAGAAGATGATATGAACTGACCAAGATAGCCCCCATGAGGCTGGGGAGTTAGCTAGTGTTATAATGTGTGTAATGTGCCAGGAGACCATTGTCTCTGTTCAACCCATTGCTGATGGGCAGTCCATCTTGGCCAGTTCATTACATCTCCCTTCTTGTTGCCACACTACATCCCAATATTCATTCATATGGTTATCTACTCTCCTTGGCTTTAGGCAACATCTTTCTCCAATGTCCTGCATTAAAACTGAATTTGTCACCTCATCTCTATACCCAGAAAGTTTTTCATTTCTAGTGCCATTTTCACACACAACCTGCTTATATAAGTCTGTCCTTGGACCCTGCATGCCACCCCATGCATCTGAGGAAGCAGGCTCAAGCTGATGCTATTAGCTTCTTTCTTTCAGTTAATCTCAAAGGTGCTACAAGGTCTCTTTGCATTCTGAATTTTCAGACTAACACAGCTATGTCTTTACATTTAACCTCGGAGGAAGGGAAGAACAAACCCGCTCTGGAAAAATTCTGCCAAGAAAACCTCATGATAGGGTTGCCATTATTAAAATGGCTCGATGGCACACAACAACAATGGTAGTACATCTTGGACAAGTTACTTTTTGAGAACCAGTGTGTTGTAGTGGTTTGAGCACTGGACTAGGACACAGGGAGATCAGGGTTCAAATTCCCTCCCAGCCATGGAAATCCACTGGGCAACCTTATGATTGGGCAAGTCACAATCTTTCAGTCTCAGGAATAATAATAAATAATAAAAGTTTTATTTATACCCCGCCTTTCCAGAGAACTGATCAGGGCGGCTTTAGCAACCTTCCAGCTGAACAAATTTTGCCAAGAAAACTCTATGATATGTTAGTTTTAGGGTCACCATAAGTCAGAAATGACCTTTTTTCCTCTATTTCCCCATTTACTTATCTCTACAATTCCTGTAATATCTTACATTATTTCCTGTTTACAAAATTCATTTTTTTCATATTGTTGTGACGTTTTTTTTTGTCACACACACACACACACAAAAAGAAATGACTTGAAGACATACAGCAACAATAAGAACAACAGCAACAATGATTTTTTTCACCATAGTGATACATTACATGGAAATATCTGTGACCATGAGACAGAGCTGTCAGTCTTGTATTGGGCCTGGTAATTCTTTGACTATAGAATAGGTCTGTCAACAATATGTGCACACTGAATTTTACTCACAGGCTAGCTATTTCAACAGCAATGACAAAACTTCATTCTCTGAAGTGACCAGTTGCTTGGAACAATTATATGTTCATAGCAAGTTTCTTTTTTAAAAGCAAAACCAGTGACAAATTGCTAGCTCTTAAAATGTTTAGATGACTAAAGATACATTTAGAAACTTTAGAGTGCTCATTAAAAAGGAGTTTTAAACACTTTCAAGCTTTCTCTTCATCACTATTTATTCTAACAGGCCAGTGAGATGTTTGATTAAAGGAAAGCACAGTTAATTTAAAAACTGTACTATAAAAATGACTTCAGATGTCATACAGATGATTAGTGAGATACAATGTTCCTTCATGGTAACTATGGATACCTTTGCTAAAGTACAAGCTAATATAACGTACACTAATTGTGAACGTTTTTGAATTCAGTTGGACTTTTCCGTAGGAAAGTGGATTTAGGATTGTAACCTGGGTCTTTTTTTTTTATGCAAAGCCATAAAAAAAAAATAATCTTGAGTTACACTAGGTAAAATTCTTGCTAGAAAGTATTTAACAACACTACACAGTGTAGAGATATGACCTGTATAATTCAAAAACAATGGAAGTTTTGGTACTACTGCTATTACTACTAGCAGGATAGAATTTTGAGATTGCGGCTGTGTCTCCTCACCCTGATCTTTGAGTATTAAGTCTTACAGAAATGTCTGTACAGACTAATAGCACCCAGATGCTATTTTTGTGATATCATTGTAGTTTCACAGCATTTCAGTGGGATGACCTGGAAGAAAGATTCACTTTTACATAATACCACATGATAATTCTTAACACTGCAGTCAGTACTGAACTGAATCTTTGAAAACTAAATTTAAAAATTAATGCAAAGAGAAACAAAAAGCAGAGGACTCTCACAGCAGTCTAGTCTAAGGCAGTGGTAACTGAACTTTTAAACAACAAAGATCTCACTTTCATGTCAGCTTTGCTGAATAAATGGGGTTTAAAGAATATGTAAAATTTAATTATAAGAGTCTATAACTATCTTTTTGGATTTCCATCCAGACTTCAATTGTCAGATAAATTAATCTCTACTCTAAAAGTACGAGGAAATATTACTGATGATGCCCTCCTGTTTTTTGAGTAGAAAAAGGCATATATTCTTGTGATTAGGGTTTACATTTTTGTAAGTCTGGTTTCCTCATTATTAGTTTCCTTTTCTTGCTGGTGCATTTGTCAGGTTGGACCTAAATCTTGCAAAACATTTGGCAAGTTGGACCTAAATCTAATAATAATAAAAAACATAATTTGCTTAAAAGTCACAAATGCAATTTGTGTCAGTGGTGAACTTTGGAGGACCTCCTAGGATTAGAGCATTTTCAGAGTTTATCTTTCTCCTGAAGTCAGCCCTCTAAGGCAAATGTGATATCTATAGAATCTCCCATCACTTTACCTTAGAAATTATCTGTTTTCCTGTCACTGTTCAGGTAAACATTGCTGGGCTTATTTGCTAAGGTGGGTTATTTTCCTGTTCATATTACCACATTTTATTTTGTTTTAGTTATGTTATCTTCCAGTATTCAACTCAGGGTGGCTAACTTAAGTGCAGGACCCAAAAAGTCTTGGGAGGAAGCAAGCATTTATCTTCTCCTTATTCACCAACCTTTCCCATTGCTCGTTGAATTGGATGGCCAATATATTGCACCCATTTTATTGCACTCACCCTTCTATTTTGAAGTCCGCGGTCTTACTTCTTCACAGAGGGCTGAGCCCCATTGGCTAAAATGGCATGTGTGCCTGTGGCGCATGCACAGGAGTGCACAGCCATTGAAGCCAATGGGGCTTGAATATTGGTGAGTTTCCATTTTCGTGTGTGTGTGTGTGTGTCCAGAATGGATCCCCTATGAAAACAGAGGGACGATTGTACATTCTTTTACTGTTTCTTGATTCATGTCTCTTTTTAATAATACTTTATATGTAGGCCCTATTATATACTATTCAGTTTTTATTCACAGTCAGTAGACCTGGCAAGACATGCTATAACTTAAAACTATATTAAAGAAAAGGTTACATGTAACTCAAAACCATATAAAATAGAGAGGTTACATAAAAGATACAGGATGTTTACATAAAATTAAATTATCAGATTGGGTTACAACACTGGAGATTATTATTGATTATAGATCTAGAGTATGTTGCCATTAGTCTGACCCCTTTTTGATAATCCAATCTCTCTAATTTTAACAGCTAAAGACAAAAATTTTGCAACAGACAAGGTAATATTCATGCATTTGTCTTGCAAAAGCATTGTGATATAAAACATTTCAGAATAGTTTAGTTATATGGTTATCTCTTGTAAATAGTATGGTGTCCAATTCTGTGTGTTCTCTTTCAATATCTTCTAATTTAATATCTTTTTTTGTTCTTTCATATCATTGTCTATATATAAACTATTGACAATTCACTCCTTTAGTCATCAGTTCTTCTCTTGACTTTATTACAGATTTAGCCTCCTCACACAGCAGTAAATCTTTTTAGTTGAGCCATCTACCTTCTACTATTCTTTCTTCTTTCAAAAATGGTTCATGGGGGGGGGGGAATGTCCATTTGGCATCTACCTATAAAATGTGCTTTTCTATGTGATCCAACTCCCATTTTTCCCATTAAGGATAATTTCAGATTACTTCATCTCCTGAAGTCATTTTTATGACATTCTTGGGTGTTTTTTTTTGTTGAAATTATCAAACAATTCTGAATTCTTCTTTGTTAAATTCACTCCTAAATATTTCACTTTTCATTGAACTTGACAAAACAAAAGCATAATGTGGTCAAAGTATCTACTCTTAATCTACTGACCTTTTTATAAATCAATTGCTATTTTCAAATCATTTTAAAAGGAGATTGCCAGAGTATATGTAACTGTGGCCAGACTGTCTTCAGGTAAAATCAAAGTTAATATACGAAGTGTATTAAGTACAATAAGAAGGAAGCTGATAAAAGGCACTTTAAAACATAGAGATCACTTAAGCTCCCAAAAAGTAGCAGCTTGTGAAGAGGGGTAGTGACTCTGCTCTAGGGTTTAGTCTGAACTGTAACAGAACTGGTCAAGATGCCAAACCTTTTTATGCAGGTAGTTTTGGTCTTTTAGAGTTCTAACACCTGGAGCAGACCCTCCAACTCAATAACATGGGGGCTACAAGTCACCATTGCCTATGACAATGCTGGGTCAAATTCAAACTTAATCCTCTAGGCAAAATACAACCCCATCTAATAGAGGCTGAACACCAGTTCCTGTCTCACCAGGCTCTGTTTGTTCTGTCCATTATCACACCAACTCCATTTGATATTTAGGTTAGGACAGCCCTAGGTCTGCAGTAGAATGGGGCAGCCTGGAGCTGCACCAACCCTACCCCATTGTAACCGCCTCCATTATGATGCTGGGTGGCTGATCACACATGCACTCCATTCAACTTTTGCCACTAAGAGTGGCTTCGCTTTGAGGTCAAAACAAGGTACCCAGCTTCAATCACATGGCTGGGTGCCTCATTCTGACCTCAGAGTGAGTGACCCATGCTGGTGGCATCTGCCTTGGGCAGCTGAGCAGGACATGTTTTAAGCAGCCATCAGATGTTGAAATGGAAGATCCAGAGCAACTGGTGAGTTACTTAACTCTGTGTTTTACCCTGATTCTAGTGCTGAATGAGCTGGCTTTTATTCAGTCTGTTTGCACCAGAACCAGGGTTTGGGCCATGCAGTGTCCAGTCTCCCTGCTGAGAGGATGGGATAGGGTAGGGTGGGGTGAATGCTATATTTGGACCATGCAGACAGGGCCCTAGATTCACCCTTTTCTGATGAGAAAGAGGGATAAAGCTGGTTATCATCCACAATTACAATGAAACCTCCAGATGATGTTTCCATGTGGTTTCCTGTAGATGATAAACAACACAGGAGAAGGAATATTGGGTAGAAACAGAAGAAGAGGAGTAAATTTATTGTCCTAGCAACAGTCACTTCAGAACGGATTTTCAACAGGAGGATGTATTTGAGTTGGCCAGTAAACTGTATAGATTGGATCCACAGCTCTCTCAGTTCTCATGCTGATTATGAATATGGAATGAAGGAGCTTTGGGGATTCTGGAAGGAGAGGATCTGGCAGCAGATTCTGCTTTAGGCTTTTGAGACTTTTGAGGCTTTTGTGAGATATTTTGCTTTTCTTCTGAAGCACTGAGCAGTAGGATACATGTCGCCCACAGTAGGGAGGGATAGATTTGAGATCACTATGGAATAATAATTGTTAGTTGGATTCCTGCAGAGAATCATGACATTATCACACTTGAAATAATAACCACTCTGCTCCAGCCATGCTCTCCACCTATGTAAAACACTGTAATGAGTGGCATTATCTTAGTATCAGACTTTATGTAACACTTTACAATTCTAATGTTAAATTCTGAATTACATCAAAACTTAAATTTCATCTAATTAAAATAATTTATAATAAAAATAATGTAATTTATTTGCAGAAGCATACGGAAAAAATGAATCTCATTATGGCAGCATTTCATTTGTATGTCATAGGATGCTTATATCTTATTTAGTGGAAGAACCAAAAAATAAACATTCAAAAATTAGACCAAGTTTGATTTTAAAAGTGGCAATTTGTGTCATATAGTGGAAGGGCAAAATCCTGTGAAACATTCTGCAAGGCTGTTAATCCATCCTGCTGCTGCTACTCTCACTTTTGGTCTACTTTTTAATGGGAGACGTGCTAGAAGAGTCAGTCTTCTCTTTTGATGAGACATTCAGAAGCAGTAGGCACTTTGAAGCCCCCCCTTGAAGGACAATCCTGATAAGGTTTTGATAAGCCTGTAATTTGGCTGATTTGGCTTTCACACACTTGAGTCACAGCAAGCAGTTTGGTGTGGGCTGGAAAGAAATCAGGCAGAGACTATTTTTGTAAATACCCAAAGGCATCTTAATTGGGAAGCATCAATAATAAAAATACCTCTCTAGATTCTCATGACGCTGGTTGAAGTATCAGGAAACTGCCTTGCCTCTCCAGATGTCTAGAGGGAGTGACAATCTGAGAATGAAGAGTGCTGGAGAAGTGAGAATGTTTGATTTTTGTACATGAGATGGCTTTAAAGCAGGGTTAGTATTCATGTAGCCTTCCAGATGTTGTTGGACTACACATTCTGGCATTCTGGAGCCAGGCAAAGTCTTGGTTTGGTTTGGTTTGGTTTGACAGGCTTTGGGAATAAACTGCTGATGGGGAAAAGCTTTGACTAAGATGTTATACTGTCTGTATTTGTTATCATTACCCTTTTTAGTGTGCATACTAAAATAAATAAATAAATAAATGTACTAGCATCCCTAACCAACATAATCAGTGGTGAGGAATTATCAAAGTTGCACTCCAATATTATCTAGAGAGGACCATTTGATTCCTATCACTGCTTTAAAAGTTGGGCATCCATCAATATCCATTCCCACCCAGTGTACAGTACTCCCTTCTGGGTTCTGTGGGGCTAATTATAATTATACTGCAAACACAATCACAATTGAAATTCATTTTGAATACATCCAAATTGTATACTAAATTGAGCACCTACCAAAAGTTCTAAATGTTCCATGTATCCAATGAAATGCCAGTGCAGCAGGCCTTGATTGTAGGACTCTTCATATGCTGCTGAATGATATTGTAGCCTTGGGCTCAAACCTCAAAGCCCTAAATAAAACATACAAAATGGATGCAAACACATAATAGAAAGTCCACTGTAAAGAATTTACCCCTTTGCCTCTCATGAATTCATAAATGAAAATCCTCCTACCTACAAGGTAGAAAGGGTGTAATCTTTATCCCTGGCAATTTCAGCTCATCTCCTTCCAGTTCTCAATCTCTTTCTGAAGTCCTCTGTGTCCCATTGGAGAGGGCAACAGATTTTGGGAGGACATGGGAGATAGCCTTCTCTGTGGTGAAATCCCAGTTATGGAATATCTTCTCCTTAGATATTGATTGGCACCAGTGCTAGTGTCATTCTGGAACCAGGTCAAAATATGGCTTTTTATTAGTCTTTGGGGCCTAATGGATTTTCCACCTTAATTTGTACATGTGCTGTGGTTGGCATTATTTTAAATTGTTTTAACTTGTTTTAAGTTGTCTGGATTTAATGGATAAGCGATTTAATACATTCTTAATATTTTTAAAATATTGTGATTTTAAAATTTGTAAAATCAATGTTATTGTAAGATGCCCTGAGACCTCCAGATATCAGAAGGGATATAAATATTTAAGCAAGTAAGTGAGTAAGTAAGTAAATGAACTAGCAATAACAGTCCTTTCTTTAGGACTTCCCCACACATTGGACCAAACCTATAATTTACAGGGGTTCTGTGTGAACAGCTAGCTGTGCTCCCTCAGGTGAACACTAATGTCACTGTTCTCTCATTAAATGTGTAGTTGTTTGTGAAAGATCAGTGTGCCAAAAAGCCAGGGCAGGGGAGGGGACTGGGCGGGTGCACTGTCCTATTTGGCAAGTCAAGTGTCACTTTTGGACTTCGGGCTCATCCAGCACAACACAAGTGACTGGTCAGATCTCCCCCCCCCCCCCCCCCCCCCGAGGACTGGCAATAAGACTTCTACAAGCCAAGCAATTTGTCATGCATTTTGGCACCTGTTGGGAAAAAAATCTCTTCCCCTTCTCTCAGCTCTGTGTTATTCTGGTTTCCCCACATTCTGGGCCTATTCACTAGGTATGCCCTCATGTCTGTTTTGACAATCAGCTGACCAAGCAGCAGTTCTGTTTCATCTCTGAATTCTTACCTTCCCATCTCTGTGATATCCCTGAGGGTGTTCCCCTTGTCTCAGGATCCCCCTAGCACCAAAATACCACAGTAGATACTTTCCATTTGTACTGATTTGGCAGATACAGTCCTAATTAATTGTCCCGCTTTTTCTGCTACTTTTTACATGTTCCAGGTTTGTTTTTTTGCCCATGTTCTCCCTTTGTTCTCAGATTACTACAATTGCTGTAAACTATGTTCAAAATGCAAAACCAGTTTGCATTTAATATTCTCAGCAGAGGGAGCGAAGAGGACTGGGAGGAATCCTGACCTTCCAAGTAGATGGAGGCAACAGCAAACTGCTGCAACATCTCTTATCTTGTGTGCTCTTCCACATTAACGTTTTCCATCTTGAGCACAAGCTGATGTTGCTTGGCCAAATGTTTCCCAATTTTCATCTTTGAAATGTTTGAAGGTATGCAGAACAAGAATCTGCTGACCTGTTAACCATCTCTCATAGCTGTCAGAAGCATTAAGGCAGGCTGAAAGCCTTGGATTATGGCAACATTCTTGCAACTAGGGCTGATCAAATTGTGAGGATCAGATATAGGAAGTTGTCAGAGATTTTTCATGGCATACTTTTGAAGCTATGCAGGCAAAGAAAAGCAGGAATCATTAGCTAAATGTGAGAACAGTGATGGTAGTGAGTATTGTGCCTTTGTATAATTAAAATTGACCAGATAGACAACCATAGGATGAGTGTTACAATTTGATTTTAATACTTTAAAGCTAAATTCCTTTGCACATGTACCAATAAGTAAGCACCACTAACCACAGTGGAGTCTATTTCTGAGGAAATGTGCAGATCTCAGTAGTGGCCTTGGATTCAAATCCATCTAATGAATCTTTCTTCCACTCCAAAAGTGGATAGGACATGCTTCAGGTCATGCCATAGTTTATGATCAAAGATATTTTCAGCATCCAAAATATCATTGCTCATTTTTCCATTGATATTTTTGTTACATTTAAAACATTGATTAGTCTCCATTTATTATTATTTTTCTATAATATGTTCCTTCTGGTAATCTTGAATATATTTATAGACTACTTATCTCACCTCTTAGCCAGCTGCAATCCATATGTTTAAGCCTTGATTGAGTAGGGATAAATGATAGACTTGCAACAGTACCAGACCAAATCTTTAAAGTCTGAACTTTATGGATGGCTAACATTTTTCTTATTCCACAAGCAAAGCAAAAAGGAACAATAGTAATTTATTTATCTTCACAGAAGAGACAATTTTGAACAGTCCATAACTGAAATACAGCTGAGAGAGTAATAACATGTTATTAAAGTACACTTGTTTGAGAAGATAAGTGTATCAGATTTTGAGAAAAAACTGTAGGTTAACTTTTAACCATTAACAATATAAAGTTTATTCAGTACTGATGCTTATAGACATGTCAATGCTAGAAAAAGGTTACTATTTTAATATCCTTCCCCCTCTAGTTCTATAGTCACAGTAACTTTTGCAAGCATAATATTTACAGTATTTTCTGGCATATAAGACTACTTTTTAACCCGGGAAAATCTTCTCCAAAGTCGGGGTCGTCTTATATGCCAGGTGGCAGAGGAAGGGGAAGAAGGTGTGGCGTGGTGTGAGGCGGGAGGAGGAGGAAGAGAGGAAGTCCAGGTCAAAGGAGGAGGAGGAGGGGGGAGGAAGGGGTGGCATAGTGTGGCGTGAGGCAGAAGGAGGAGGCAGCAGCAGATAAGAGGTGAACCCCTATCCTGGGGTTTTTTTTGGCAAGACTGGTTCAGAGGAGGTTTGCCATTGCCTTCCTCTGAGACTGAGAGTGTGTGACTTGTCCAAGTTCACCCAGTGGGTTTCACGGCAGAGTGGGGAATCAAACCCAGGTCTCCAGAGTGGAAGTCCAACACTCAAACCACTACACCATGCTGGCTCCTATTCCCATGTACTACCTATGAAACAATTGCAGACTTTTTTTGTTGTTCTTGTGTGTCTTCAAGTCCTTTCCAACTTATGGCAACCCTAAGGCAATCTTATCATAGGGTTTTCTTGGCATGTTTCTTCAAATGGTGGTTGCCTTTGAGGATGAGAGTGTGTGACATGCCCAGGGTTACTTACTTGGCCGCAAATACCCCAGAATGCATCATCTAGTATATTGGCAGTCCTTCCCCCCAACACTTTCTCATTTTCCCCCGTTGGAAGAGTCTTATACAGCAAGTATATCCCAAACTCTATATTTTAACTGGAAAAGTTGGGGGTCGTCTTATACGCCCAGTCGTCTTATGCGCCGGAAAATACGGGTACATGCTTTAAACTCAGGAAAGAGTCATTTAATTTGTATGATATTCAAACCTATATCTTCAGTAGAAATGAATTATATATCATTTTGCCTTTTTGCTTTGCTCCAAGTGGTTATTCCACATTATTTTGCTGAGAGTATGGATGACACTGCATTTAGGACATATTTCTTTTTTTCCAAGGAGGACATGAATAGTCTACTCTTAAACTGCTTATCTCTTTCAAATATTACAATGGATATAGCAATAAATTATTGTTTGATCTTTCAGCAATAGTTTATATCAACTTCTATTTGATTTATAACAACCCTGGTCAAGCAGCACCCTTACAGAGCAGCAGGAACATGCCAGAGGAGTTCTTGCAGCAGTAAACTAATGGTAAAATGCCAGTGTAAATATAACCTTTTAAAAACTGATCATGTTCATTGGTCTGTATCCTGTGACAGACAAAAAAACAAAACCCCAAACCTAAATGTGATTAAGTATGGGTGAATTTTACAATGTATGATTACAGCTGTGAGACTTCTGCACACGCAGAAATGGAAGGACAAGATGACCCGAATGCAGGAAAGATTGGATACTTAAATTGAACAATTTGGTAGGGATGAACAAGTTGGTTGTTTTTATCAGAGAGGAATCTGTGAGTACTTTTAAGAAAGACTGGGAACCAGTGTTTTCTTACAGATATAACAGGAGAAATGTACGGTAGTTGGATTTGAACATTAGAAAGATTAATCAATATAGAAACTTAAGATAAGGGATGGATGATAAAGGAAATTATATATCATATCAAATATAACCATTAGTTAAAGAACTGGAAGTACAATTACTTTCCCCCCTGTTTAGTTTTATAGGTTTACTAGTGTGTTTGTACTTTTATATTTATCTATGTTTTGTATGTATTTTTTGTTTAATGTATTTCTATTTTATGTTGATTTGTATTATGGAAAATTTCTTTTAATAAAAAGTATTTTGAAAAAGAAAATGTACTAAGTGGACAATTACAGTGGAGAAGTAGTTGCAATTCATTAAGGCTTCATAAAGAGTTCCAAACCATAGATTTCATTGAAGCATACCTTCAAATGCATTAACAAATCTATAGGGTGACACACACAGGGTATTTTCCTCTTCTAGCGGGTGTATCTTTCATACATATGGGTACAAAGCTGAAAAAAACCCTGTAATATGCGGCAAATGAAATACCAAATGTACAGTCTATATTACAATTTAATTAGAACTTTGAGTATGCAGAATTAAGCACAGTAAGCATTCCCAATTGTTCTAGTATGGCAAACATACTCACATGTAGTGGAACAGGAAACCACTGAATATATTATAGAACAATATCTGGCTTACCAAAATTAGATTGGGTTTTCATACCCTCCAACTGTCACACTTTGGCAGGGACAATTGCAATTAAATCTGTTGTCATCTGTTTCAGCTGCCTTTAAAATGTCCTAGTTTTACCTCTGTGGGCATGGATCAAGTTGTGAGGGTAACAAGGGAGTTAGCAATCAAGAAGAGCTGCAGTGAAAATTCAAATAATTGCAGTGTAATTTCAAAGCAATTTGGCAAAGTCTTAATTAACTCAGCAGGGCAGAGAGCAGAGGCAGTGGCAGAATCTTGCCCTTCCCAGTAGCTTCTGATAATAGCAAACTGCTGCAACTTCTTCTAGCTTATGTGTTCTTCCTCATTAATAATTTTTTCATCTTGACCACACTCTAATGTTGCTTAGTCATACATATCTTGGTTTTCATCTATAAAATGTTGGAAAGTGTGGGTTCTTTCTAGCTCTTAGAGCCAGAGCAGATGGACGTGAAAGAGTCCTCTGGCAGCAAGTGGGTTTAGACTGCACTTACTTCATGGCCTGCTCCCAAAGTGACCAGAAGCTGCTTCATTTGGCCCATCTGTTCTGGGCCTTAGTCTAAAACTTGGACATAATCCTTTCCTTCTCGTTTGTACTAGACCTCTAACTTTTTCCAGTGTTCTCGTCCTTATTAGCCATTATAGCTGAAAAAGTTGCAAGAAAAAGGATTTTCCAAACACAGAGAAATTTCCTTGTGTTTTAGGACCACAAACATTTTTCATTTATTTTATTGACTAGTCCCTATTAGAATCTCCATTAGATTTAATTACCATAGAAACACTTCCCTCTGCAGTGTTGTCCTCTATCTTTCTTCATCCCACACTTGTGATTGCTGATGTTGCTATTTTTGCTAAAGTTCATTTAGGCGGTTGAAATGCCATGGTGATTAAACACAAGAGCATGTTGCCAGGTGCCAAGATGGATTGGTTTGAACAATTCTTGCCTTTTAGCTTGAACGGAAGTAGCCTTCTGCTGATGTTATGATAACAGCCAGAATTGCAACGATTCTAGAATAGCAATGACATGCCTATAGACCTGTCCATGGCATTTTAGATGACAATCCATTGCAAATAGGTTTAAATATCTGTAAATTCAGAAGATCAGGTTTTGTGAATTATGTCATCTGAGACAATAATACTTATTAAATAATAGCGTTACTAAAATGTTTGTACTGTTGGTGCAGTCCAGAAGAAAACTGAGGGCATAGCCTGTTAAAATCATCAGGAAATTAATACAGAGCCAAATTCCCTGCTTTAGAGATGTGATTCTAATGTGCTGACATACAAATAGTTATGATCCAGGAGTACTGATACTTGATCCACACCTGCTTTTCCTCCAGTTTCTGCTGCTACAATCCCCCGCCAGGCCACTGACCCATTTTTGAAAAATCTTGTACAAGTTGATAATTGGTTTTTTGATTTGGTGGCAGTGGTGCTGGTGTGCCTGCTCAAGCAGAAACTGATGAACAGTGATGGTGTGCATGCACATTAATACTGAAAATTATACGTGTTGAATGTCCTCCCACAATCATATTTAGATTCCTTCTAGTGAGAACCATCTAGTTATACCCTGAATGAAAATGGAAACATTCCTTCTGAACATTATGCCTTCTCTGATCTCAACCTCCGAAGCCCACTGTTGTCTAATTTGAAATTCTTTTTAGAATGGAGACTTTAAAAGCCCTGTTTTAAATCTGTGCAGTATAACTTCCTTCTCTTTTTTTTGTTTGATGCAATACCTTTCAACTGTTTGTTGTAAATCAGAATGTAATTTTGAGAACCTCCTTCTCCCCAAATAGCAGATTGTGTGCATTTTGTGGCATGCTGAAATTAAACTTGTTTTCAACTTATCTAGAATTTCTCTAGTTGTTGCCTTCAAGTCATTTCTGACTTATGGTGATCCTAGAATGGTGCTTTCTTGGCAGAATTTGTTCAGAGGGGGTTTGTTTTTGCCTTCTTCTGAGGCTGAGAAAGTGTGACTTGCCCAGGGTCACCCTATGGGTTTCCATGGGTGAACAAGGATTCAAACCCAAGTCTCTCAGTGTCCTAGTCCAACATTCCAATTTTTCAAGATTCTGTCATTATTCAAAAATACCTATAAATTTTACTGTGCATTTAGTATTGGAATTACCAGTATGCTAGAATATTTTCTGACAGTATGATGCCTGTGTAGAGAAAAAGCAATTTTGGTATTGGTCATATACTTCAGGTATGGCCTGCTGGATTTGGGAAGGGGTATATTTTGCCACATGTGTTTTGGATGCTATAATTTGTTTGCTGTTTTTTTGGACTCCAGGAGCCACTAGGTGTCCCAATAAATATTTACATTTGGGATGGCTGAAAAGAAGGGTGTTGCTCTTGCTCAAAGACTCAGTCTCACTGACTACCATATTTTGTTTTGTCAGCTTATCATTAACCTTACTGTCGGGTTTATATGAAACGTCCGAGGCAGTGAGGAAGGCACTTTAGCCAACATAAGAAAGGGCATTGCTTTCTTGTTCATCTCCCTCGAAGAGAGTCACGTGTTATTGCAACTGATTATTCCTCCCCTCCCATTGCTGTTCTATTTGTAGATTACCTCCTCACTTCTTACAGCTAAGTGCAGACTAACCTCCTCTGCAGACGGGCGGCCTCAAATTGTATAAAACCAATCAACAACTTGTAACCATTTAATGCCAACTCACTTTGACTTTTTGCTATATTGTGCATGTACAATTATAGATAATGACACAACCATGTATCTGACTGCAAAGCTAACATGACATAATTTCTTCCCCTATGTCAATAGAGTTGTCCAAATATTTTAGCATTTCTTTCTTTTGACCTTTCGTTCATTTCCCCCTTACTGTCACAGGATGAATCATCCATGTTCTTCCAGTTTGGTCCATCAATAGAACAACAAGCCTCTGTCATGCTCAATATCATGGAAGAATATGACTGGTACATCTTCTCCATTGTCACTACCTACTTTCCTGGCTATCAGGACTTTGTCAACAAGATCCGCAGCACTATTGAGAACAGCTTTGTGGGCTGGGAGCTCGAAGAAGTACTTTTGCTGGACATGTCTTTGGATGATGGGGACTCAAAGATCCAGAATCAGCTCAAGAAACTCCAGAGTCCTGTCATCCTTCTTTACTGTACTAAGGAAGAAGCCACCTATATCTTTGAGGTGGCTAACTCTGTGGGTCTGACTGGGTATGATTACACATGGATTGTGCCCAGTTTGGTGGCTGGAGATACAGACACGGTGCCCTCTGAATTCCCCACTGGACTTATTTCTGTGTCATATGACGAATGGGACTATGGTCTTCGTGACAGGGTGAAGGACGGAATAGCCATAATAACCACGGCCGCCTCTGACATGCTGTCTGAGCACAGCTTCATTCCTGAACCTAAGAGTAGTTGCTACAACACACAGGACAAGAGGATCTACCAATCCAACATGTTAAATAGGTAAGGGAAATAAATGTTGGTCAATGGCATGTTCTAATCAATGATGTGAATGTGTTTTCTAGAGAATACATATTAGAATGAAAACTTCCAGTTAGATCTCATTTATTTCATTGTTTGCTGTTTTTGTCTTGCTTGAATTCTTTTGAATAAACCCAAGAATACTTTGCAGAATTAGCAACAGCTACATGAATATAAACTGATCCATTGATATGGAAGCCAAGGAAAAAAGAAGTGGGCAACAGGTTCATATTAACAATATATATATGAATGATCTTTTGTTCCTTATGTACTACTTTCAGCATTTTCTGCAAGTGATTTGATATCCAAAGATATGAACTGAAGGCCATTATTAAGCTCTAGCAAAGAGTAGGTGTTATATAGGGCTTTAATGAATAGAGCTCTAAACAGCATGTTCCTAGGAACGGCCAAAGTTTTGGCAAGACAGCTGGGTGGAGGAACATTTTCTACAGAATCAAAAGATGAAAGAGGAAACAGTATTATACCAGGCAAGCTAAGAAGAACATCCAGCCATGATGTGCTGGAGACAAGAGCTAGATTTTTTCCAAAGCAAATATAGTGATTCAGTAGCAGAAACCACCAAAAACATTGCTGGTATGATAAAACTCTCCTAGGGCAGCAGGATGTGTGGTGGAGATTCAAGTGCCAGAAACACCAGTAGGAACTTTTATATTTTTGTAAAGGGAGACAGGATCTGAGTGGGATTTTGCCCCCCTGAACCCGAGGCAGCAAACAAATTGTTCCATGCATGAATGTTTACAGACACATACTTAGGACGTTATCACATGGGGGCAAATCTGCTGGTTAATCCACAC
>CM034708.1:178972695-178990058 GCA_020142125.1 Phrynosoma platyrhinos | reverse complement strand
TGAACGTTAAATGCGCTTACTTTAAATTCGCAATTAAGGTAATTATGTATGAAAGCCATTTGCACAATCAAGGTTTATTTTCCGTTTATTTTTGGAATGCCTCATTTCCACTTTATTTTCACTTTCTGGCCCACGTGTGATAACGTCCTTAGTATGGATTGAGAGGAAAGCATTTTTGCAATGAACAGTACAATTATCTATTACAGGGGTAGGCAACCTTTCCCCTTTAAGGGCCAAAGGACTTCAGTTCCCAGAAGCCTCAGCCATGTTGGCCAATAGTCCTATGTTGGCCAATAGCTCCTGGGATTCTGGGAGCTGAAGTCCCTCGGCCCTTAAAGGGGAAAGGTTGCCTACCCCTGATCTATTGCTTGCAATATGGACTCATGCATTGGCTATGTCACAACGTGGTTGCCTTGTCAGCTTCAGGTTGGCTGAGCTACAGGAAGAGCATATAGAAGTTGACTGCTTTGTCGCAGTCAGTAAGTAACTGAACAGTACCCATAGCCTCCAGAAAGCAGGTTGGTGGATGTAGTTTCTCTTTCGTGTTTTCAGGATTTTGGCCTAAACGATAAAGCTAGGAGTGTTGGTTTGTACATATTTGCCTATAGCAGGGATGGGCAAAGTACAGCACTTGGGCTGTATGTGGCCCTAAGTTTGTTTTTATGGATTCTCCCTTCCACCTGGATGCTCTGAATTGTGTTTTTTTTCCTGACAGAAAGAGGGAATTGTCTCTCCTGGAAGCCACTAGGAATGGTGATACCCCCTTTGTAATTGACTGCAGGGCCCTTTGCACTGTTTAACATAAAATACAGGGGCTCTCCACATTTGCTGGGGTTAGGGGCTCAAGACACTCATTAAAGTGGTAAAACTGCAAATTAAAAAAATACACCACTATTTTCCCCCTGAGACAACACCTCTCTAGGAATCTCTCAGTCCTCCAGCACAATTCAATGGTCAACATCCACTGGAAGATGTTGAATTGCTCAGGAGGACTTAACAAATGACTAGAGAAGTGTTCTCTCTGGGAATTTTTAGGTCCTCCAGCACAGCTTCTGGTGGATATTGACCGTAGAGTTGCATTGGAGGACCTAGAGATTCCTAGAGAGAACATATTCACTAAACCCTTGATTATTTATTTTATTTCATTTCATTTCTATGCCTCCTTTCTTCCAGGAAGGTACTCCTTTCTTCCAGGAAGGTGGCTTACAAGATAAAAACATTTCAAAACATCACAGTAAAATATTTAAAACAACATATGTTAACATAAAAATAATAAAAAAGTTAAAACATAACACACATAATCAAATCTGCAAAAGTAAAAGCCAGAAATGTGGAAGGCTGACTGTAGTGTCAATTTCCTAAAAACAATAGGACTTCTGCCCAATTCTGGTTTTGATTGATGGATGGATTTATCAACATTTTGGGCAGCCTGTGAAGCCCACAGAAGAGCCAGCATGGTATACTAATTTGCATGTTGGATTAGAACTCTGGGAAACTAGTGCATCGTAATGGCAGAATAATCCAGTTTGACACCAATTTAACTGCCATGATTCAGTGCTATGAAATCTGGGAATTTTAATTTTGTGAGATATTTAGCCTTCTCTTTCAGAGAGCTCTGGTGCCACAACAAACTATAATTGCCAGGATTCCATAGCATTGAGCCATGGCAGTTAATGTGGTGTCAAACAGGATTATTTCTACAGTGTGGATGCAAATCCTTGCTCGGCCACAGAAATCCACAGCATGTCTTTAGGCACGTCATGCACTCTCAAACTTAGAGGAAGGCAATGGCAAACTTTCTTTGAATCAATCTTTCCAAGAAAATTTATGACCTAGGGCCTCGGCAGACGACCAATAGAGTCGTCTTGGAGGCCAGGAAGAGGAGGGGCAGTCACATATGCGGTGCCCCTTGCTCTTCCCGAGGTTGCCCTCGGAGCTGCCGGCCCTCCACACAGCCGGCGCTCTGGGGGCAACCTCCCGCTGCAGCGTCCGGACATGCTGCGGCGGATAAGTCAGGGAAAGTGCGCCCTACGCTTTTAGGGCGCACTTTCCCTGACTTATGAAAGGAGCGCTGATTTAGCGCTCCTTTCAGAGGCGCCGACGGTGCGCCTCGGTGCGGCTGCCACGGTCCCGCGGTGCACCATCCCAGGGCGTCTCTGACGCCCTGGTCTGTTTCCCCCCCTAGTCACCATAAGTCAGTGTCAACTTGAAGGCACATAACAGCAACTAAGGGGCTGAACAGACCTGCACGTTGGCTGCCCTGACTCTGCCCTCACGCTGGCTTCATGCTGCAACTCCACTGCATGGCGGGAGGTGTCAGGGCACTCCCTTGGTGCAGAGTCCACACACGCTGCATCAAAGGAGCGCTGAAAAGTCGCAGTGGCAGTGGTAAGGGTGGCTTTTTGCCTCTCTAGTTGAAGGATTGTTTTAACTTGTTGACTGTTTTAACTTGTTGTACGCCACCCTGGTTGCCGAGCAGAGGGGCGGGATAAAATTATTATTATTATTATTATTATTATTATTATTATTATTATTATTATTATTATTCTCTAAGAAGGAGCGGCATTTGCCAGCTCTTTAGAGCAGCAAAGCACTGGATTGGGGCTGTGTTGTGTGGTTGCTCCTGTACAGCCCCTAAAGGAGTCTTCAGCGGCCCAAAAAATTAGCCCCTGGACTGCTTAAATTGCCCTCTTTGGTCTGCAGAATCACTGAGATATTTGTATTGTATTAGAAAACAGAACAGTTCTCTCATGGAAGCAGGTGTTAAATAGCAGTATGGAAACAGCAAACAGTAATATGTTGGATCCAGGACAGTTTATGCCTGTACTGCAGCCACTCATTCACAAACCACAAGGGCCTCAGGGTTGACTCAGCTTGGCATCCTTCCGAGGTCACTAAAATGAGTACCCAGCTTGTTGGGGGCAATTAGCTTACACTTTGTAAACTACTTAGTACACTGGTAAGTGGTATAGAAATGTACTTGCTATTGCTACTAGTTTATGTGCCTTGCCTTTCTGTTCTGAGGAGTTATTATTCTCTCTGTTTGGCATTTCCTTTTTCTTTTTAAGAGGTAATTATTATTTTTATAACAGTTAATACAAACTTCGTTCACCATTACATTTTTGTCAATATATCATGTATCTTCCATAACCTTGTGCATGACATTTCTATTGTTTGTGCAGTTGTGTTTCTCATAGAAAATCATAGGAAGTCCCTGTTCATTGAGAATTCAGTTTATATGATGGAAACAACAATTTTTAGACTGGATTTTGAGGGCCTGACTGCTACTAGGTATTGGCATTGCCATACCACCCAACATTTTTGTTTGTATGCCTGTAGGTCTTTTTACCCCCAACCCTGGAAAAGTATCTATAGCAAGCATGAAATGTCACACACATGTAGGTGCCACCTAGAGCAGTTAACAGCTAGGAATAATAATAAAAAGTGATAATGTTATATTGCATTTTTTTCCTGCCCCTACAAGAAGCAGCCAATGAAGTACAGTGAAAGCAGTGAATCTCATCTTGCTATAACTTTATGCAGACTTTATTTATTCTTCAGTGTTTTTATTTATTTATTTATTCTTCAGTGTTATGGGAGTGAAAGGAGGAAAAGATCTGTGGCTGGTGCTTCTGGAAGCAGATATGCAACTTTTGGTTCTTGTCTAAGCAAGTGTTGGCAGTGTAAAAAGATAGCAGTCAACACTATAAACTCTTAGGTGAATCTAGTTATGTGTGAGAGTGTGTCTCTACTGCAGATAAGCAATCACAGCTGAAAAAAGAATATATAGGCAGAAGATCCTAGAGAGCTGCTGGCAGAATATCTCTGTGAGAGGCCCTTGTTCTGAAAATGGTTTTTCCTCCCCACTTTTGACATTATTCAAGGCATTTTGTAAAACATGTCTTTTTCAAGGTTATGGTGAAAGCAAAGAAATAAGAGGGCTCCTAGAAGTTATATTCATGGACTGGATGGCTGCAGTTCAGGATATGTGCCCCATAGCCATTATATTTAGCAAGTGTGTGTGTGTGTGTGTGGGGGGGCAAATGTTGAGATCCAAAAAACAAAGATCATGCTTATCCAGACATTTTGGTGCACCCATCATGATCCTGTAAAAAAAAAAAAAAAAAAAAACCAAAATAAAATGGCCAGGCCCCAAAACCTAGTGGAACAGAGGATAAACAGCACTGCCATTCTTTTGGCACATAGAACCAGGGTTGTGCCACTCCTGGTTGGGCTGATTTGTGGAAGTCAGAAATAAATTGAAGAGAAGCACCATTTATGGATTACTCCATATCAGGATTTTCTGTACCTACATATAAATGTGAGGTTGCAAATGCAGTGTTGTTATTACAGAGTCCCTCATCAGCCTTGGGCTACTGCTATGAATTGGTCATATTTAGATTTCTTCGCTATGCAAGGCAATATCCATTATGTCTTTGGTTTTTTCCTAATTTTACTAATGAGTCTTATACTGATTAGTTTTAATAATCATCTTACATTTAGCCTTAGGGAGCACATATGAGTTTATGACATTTCAGTAAATTCATTGGAACTGCACAGATTTTCCAAATAGGTGTGGTATGGAGGTGTTCCTGTTTTTGTGTATCTTAAAAATCAGTTGCCATAATTTATTGTGTCTGTTTGTTTCACATTAAATGGCACAGGCATGTGTATGCAATTCCTTACAGATTATATCATGGCTACAATTTAACTGGCATATTGGTAGTACTCTCACAACCACCTTAGCTGTTTCCCATCTTTTAAAAAATATTCCTTTTTGGATGAGGCAAATTGTACAGTTCTCACAGTAGAGATGATATCACAGGAAAAAGAAAATAAAACATCTTTACTACTCATAGCAGATTGAGTAGGAATTGTGCATTAGTGTTATAAATATATTGTCTGAAAACCCTCCTTAAAGGGAAGTTAAATATTTCTTGCTGGACCAAGATTAGGCAACATGTAGCTTATGGGATCCATGTGCCTTCCCATATTTTTTTGTTACACGCCTTGGTTCCCCAATGCCCTACCAGCTCTCCTGTTGGTGGTTTCATGTGTGCTTTGTTTATCAGTTCATTGACCTGGAAGTGAAAATCTGCTTTTAAAGAATGTGCATGGAAAGTATGAGCTTGGTTTTAAAGGGAATTGGGAGGGAGGGGGAACAACCATTACAAAATATGTTATGAAACAGATGACAACCCCCACCCCACCTCTTTGAAACTAGATGCATGTCCCATAGTGGTTTCTGAGATGGGTAATATAGTTCCATAACACATGAAATTCTTCCCTCCACCAAATATGATAACATTTCCTTTTCTGGGTTCTATGCGGCCAACTGTAATTGAATATTGCAAATACAACTACACATTCAATATATATATTTAACAATGATAAAACAAATTATATCTTAAATATGACACATATACACTGTGTCAAATTTTCCAAGCATGCAGTGAGGTGCTACTGTAGGACTTGAGTGCAGGGCTCTTGTGCCTGTACTGTAGCATTTGCAAAGCCCTAAAGAAACAAACAAAACAACAACAACAACAAAACAAACCCCAAAACAAAATAGAAGCATATTTTTATTGTTATTGTTTACTGCCTTGGCCCATGGCAACCCAAAGGATGAGCCCCCCTGTCCCTCACTGCTCTTCTTAGGTCCTATAAATTCATACCCTTGACCTCCCTAATTGAGTCTATTCATCTAGCTTGTGGTCTTCCTTTTTTTCTATGTCCTCCCACGTTTCCTAGCATTATTGTCTTTTCCAGTGAGTCATGCCTTCTCATGATGTGGCCAAAGTATGACAGCATCAGTTTGATCATCTTGGCTTCCATGGAGACTTCAGGCTTGATCTGTTCTAGGACCCATTTGTTTGTCTTTTTGGCTGTCTACAGTATCTTTAGCTTGGTTCTCTAGCACCACATACAAATGAACTGATTTTCTTCTTATCCACTTTCTTCAGTCCAGGTCTCACATCCTTATATGATGATGGGGAATACAATGGCTTGAATGATTCTACCTTTGGTGCTCAGTTGTACATCTTTACTCTTTAGGATCTTTTCTAGCTCTTTGATGGCTGTCCTTTCCATTCCTAGTCGTCTTCTGATTTCTTGGCTGCAGTCTCCATTCTGATTGATGTTTAATCTAAGGCACAGGAACTCTTTTCTTATTTCAATTTCCACATTGTATAGGTTGAATGTATGTAGGTTCTCCATGGTCATTATATTTATTTTCTTTATGTTCAGCATTAAGCCTACCTTTGCACTTTCTTCTTTGACCTTCTTTATTAATTGTTCCACATCTGTGATGTTTTCGGATAGTTGTATGATGTAATCTGCATATCTTAGATTGTTAATATTCCTTCCTATTTGTACTCCTCCTTTTCCAAAGTTTAAGCCTGGTCTTCATATGATATTTTCAGCATATATATATATATATATAAAAAAAATAGGATGACAGAATGCAGCCTTGCCTGATCTGGCATAGGACCCAAGGGAGTTCAAAGAAGTAAATCAATCAAAAGCTACCTATGCAATTTCTTTAAAAAATAAAATTATCACAATTAAAGCAGTATAAGATTATTTTTTAAATGCAGAAGTTAAAAAATAATTAAAACACTCATACATCAGTAAAAAAGCTTTCTTGGTACAGTTACATATTAAAAACTTGCTCAAATAAAAGGGCTTTTGCCTGTTGGCAAAAAGAAAGTAGGGAGGGGGCAAGCCTAGCTTCCCACAGAGGGAGCTTCAGAGGGTGAGAGTAGCCACTGAGACTTTTCTATTCTGACAAGCATTTTAGGAATAATTATATAAGGCCCATCTTACACAATGGCCTGGATATTGTTAATTGTTGTGCTGACATGTATTTGCATGTGTGTTTATGATACATGTTTTAATCTGATTTTCATTTTTCTGATTGTTTAATTCTGTTTTAATGTTTTTATCTTGTGGATTTTTAATGTTTTCTTTTTTTAAAAAATGTTGTATAACACTTTGAGTTCCAATCTGGGAAAAGGAGGAATAGAATAAATAAATAAAATAAACAATAAATAGTAGTAGTAGTAGTAGTAGTAGTAGTGCTTGCTGGCACCTGGTAGAAACAATAAGCTGCTGTGGTCTGTAGACTGTCATTTCATTGGTTGCTAGTCCCTGGCGAGTTTCCAGGAAACAAACAAACAATTTGTATCCAATAGGCACAAATTTAGTCCATGGCATATTGGAAAACTTAACAATAATTGCTCGTGTCCCACGTCAGATAGCTTGAGAAACACTACCCTAGAATGTTCCATGTAGACTTAATGCTGTAGCCTAGGTGAGAAGGATTGTCTTTTCAAATCTTCTAACTTCCCCAGGACTCTTTCTGCTTTACTTGTCATGGTACATCATTTACTGTTGCTCATCCACATTTTACAGTGCAGCTGGCTTTCTTTCCTTTGCTCCATCTGCATCTCAGAAGAGTCAACCAAAATATCTCTACTGATGTATTCACTTTGGAAGAGGAAAAGGTCAATGCAGAAGGATCCTGTACATACAAAATATAACAAATCTCCCCTTTGGTAGAAAGATGCTTATGGAATCCAGTGAGCTTTAAACCTTTTGCTGCTATGTGACAATGAATAATTGACTAGTGACAGCAGAATAATAACGTGAAAATGAACATCTCTGTCACTTAAGTAACTGACTGCTGATAATTTTGCCATGTCAGAGTCCTGTAAAAGAATTAGATTAATGAAAGAACATGCATGCCTGTTTTCCATTTTCCTAATTGGCATTTCTCCTCTCCCCCCCCTCCCATGTTCTTACTATATTTCAAGTCATAAAAATAGAAACTGCTGTGTTGCTATGACTCCCTGCACAACTCTGGAGTCTTCTTTCCTTTCTCTTTGATGCAATTTCACTTAAAAATCTAGTTTCACAAGAAACCAGCTCAGTGCGTCCCCTAGTGGCTGTGTCCTGAGGGGAGACCCTGATAACATTTGTGGTCATTAGTGCAAACAGTGGAAGTGTTAACTGTAGCATCCAGCTTGAGCAACAATTCAGTTAATCACATTCGTCTAGCTGCATCTGATCCCTTGCAGGTTCTTGGTTTGAATGAACTGCTTGCTTTAATTTCTAGGCCTACGTTGCTAAGCAGTTGCAGTCTTCTACTTCATAAGTGATAATAATTTGTAAGTAAATGTTCCCTACCTTGTAGACCAAATGCAACAGTGTGCACAAACAGATGTTTAAATTCAAGAACCAGCACACATTATTAACTGAATGTAACCCTATAGTAGAATGAAGTGCTGCAAGCAATAGTATGTAATCCATGCCACTCATTTTGATACATAGACTCATTTTGTCATATTCTACATATATGTTACTATAGAATAATAGAATTATAGCGTTGGAAGAGACCACAAGGGCCATCCAGTCCAACATATCTTTGCACCTGATATACAGTATAATCTGCCTTGCCAGCTGACTGGCACGTATAGTCTGAGTTGGTCATTTGTATGGATTTTCTTCATCCTAAGAAGCAAATCAAAATCACCTCCTGCTAGTCACTTGTCTTAGAGCAGCTTTCTCCATCATGAGGACCACTGGATACCTTTCATTGCCTCCCATGGTGCTTGGAGAGGATGAGAGCTGGATAGCATTTGATGCCAAAAATGGGATCATTGGTACTATTCCATTCTCAAAGCTCTTCCGTGAAGCATTGGCACAGGATTGTGATTAAGTGCACCAGTGAGTTCCCTGTTCTCAGATCTATTCACTAGCATGGTTGAAATGGGTGCAACCACTTCTGTAACCTTTACCTGAAAGAACCAGCTATTGCCCATTCATACTACAATTAAACAATTTCTTTAGGATTGAATGAGATCCTTAAACACAGAGACATTTTTAAACACAGGATTTCCCAAATGTTTTAGCCAGAAAACCCTTTCCAGCTATGCTGCATTATTCCCAGTTCAGTCTGTGTTTTGCCTGCAGCGATCACCCTGCCTTCAACATTTAAGAGACATAAACTGTGAGTACTGAGTACTTGGAATGGTATGGTACCCTGGTCAAGGCTTCTTCAACCTTGTGCATGCCAGATGCTTGGGACTCAAACTTCCATCATCCGAAGACAGCATTGGGATGATGGAAGTTGTATTCCAACACTCCTGGAGGACCTCAGTGCTGTGCTCTGTCAAACCTTACTATAATTTTATTGCAAACATATATTGATGCTGCCAACTTCTTTTTTTAGTTAGTCTCAAAGGTGCTACAAGATCTCTTTACATATATTGATGTTTGTATCATAGAATGGATGCAACTCGATGGAAGGGATGGAAAGGAAGGAAGGAATCTAATCTAACCCTATTTTAGAGTAATTGTATTTAGAGAATACAATAACTTTGCAGGATTTTATCTGGCATTAAAGTCAGTGGCAGAACTTCCCTTTGCTTCATTTACTTTTGATTTCATCTTCTCTGTAATAGTCTACTACTACATCCATGAATCTATTTGCATGCAGAAGGGCAAAAGGTTTTATAGGTCAGTCCTATTTCTGTCAGTCCTTTTTCACAATGTATATAACTTTTTCAACAACTTTTACCTTACTCTGCAGTTTTGCAGCTTTTCATGCTCTTATCCAGCCTGAGGCAAATGTTTTGAAAAATCTGAACAAAAACAGTTCATCCAATTTTGAGTTTTGACAGTGTGAAATAAATGCATTAGTTCTGCTCTCAAATAATTATTCAGTTGTGATATTTTTGTGCATAATTAATTCAAATTGCCCAAGTTTTAAACATTCAAATTTTGAGTGTATAGAATATTCAGTGCATATGCTTTTGTGGTGAAGCTTGGAGAAATTATTTTTTAATACATTTATTAACTTTTGAAGATAAGACACCTAGTCTTAACCTGTGTTTTGTACATCCTGGATATGATATTTGAATAAAGTATTTGGTTGAATGATGGCATACATTCAAATGCATTATTTATCATTTGAAAAACAAGGGTGACATGAAAAATTAAAAATATATAGAAAAAAATCTATTACATTGTCGATTTCATCCTCATTTCCTGCATCATTTATCTAGTGAAAAAATCGGATTGTATAGTGTATTCAGACATGACTTATGATTTTCCTTCATTTATCGGAACACATTTAAAAGGCCTTGAATTTGCCTTGATCAAGTGGGTCAAGACCATCCTCCTAAAAGAGAACGTACTGAATAATGTGTAACATTTAAAGTTTTGTAATGCATAGATGTAGAACAGGGGTAGGCAACCTAAGGCCTGGGGGCTGGATGCGGCCCCCTGAGGCCTTTGGACCGGCCCCAGGCCGGTCCTGCCACCGCCACTGCTGCCACCGCCGCCGCCCCCCCCCCACTGCCCCTTTCACTGCCACCGCCCGCCATGATGATATTGATTATTGTTGTTATTACTTGTTCTTGGGGTTTTCTTGACAAAATCTCCACAGGGATTTTGCCATGGCTTTTCTGGGGCTGAGAGAGTGTGCATGCATATTTTTTAATTTTTTTTAATTTTTTTAATTTTAATTTAAATTTATTTATTCATTTATTTATTTTTGGTGTTTTGGCCCCCCAATTGTCTGAGGGACAGCAACCCAGCCCTCGGCTCAAAAAGGTTGCCTACCCCTGATGTAGAATCTTAGAAGTTAGACTCAGCTAGATAGAAATGCTCTTCATAGGTAAATTGAACAGTCTGGATTAGAACTATTAAAATATCTGTGTGAAAATAATATATAGATCTAAAACAATTAGTTTCATTCTGCAATCACACAGAGAAACTGATGCTAATTTCATATCGAATAAGATGGCTTTTTAAAATCCCATTTCTCCTTTTTTTAAAGCAACAATGATAAATATTTGTTTAACAAGTTTACTCCTCAAACAGGAATATAAATTTATTTATAGTAAGTTGCAGTTATATTTTTTATGTTAAAAGCACTAATTTTTCAAGGGATAAACCACAGGTAGACACTACATGAGTTAACTCCATTAATCTCAGGGTGGCTCGGAAAGTGTTATCTTCCTACATGAATATATCATATGTAAATCTGATAAGCCTGCCTCTTATTTGATGATCCAATCATTGCACTGGGCTCAGGATAGAAACAGAAGTTTATTTTATTTCAATTTATGATTATTTACTAATATTCTAAGATTAAAAATTTAAATCTACAAGTCATCAGAGTAACTTGGAAAGAGGGCGCTCTTTCCTTCTTGATGTTTCTTCTGTTTCAAGAGGTGCTCAACTCTGGAGCTTTTGTTGGGATTCTGTACATTAAAGAAAGGGGGAAGGTAAAAGGATAAAAGGGGAGGGGAAAAGGAAAAGCAAGAAAAGGGGTTTGAGTGAGTTGGAAAAAAAATGAGGAGCTTGTCTATATGGGCCAAATAGAGCAGACTCACTTCATTTTCACAGCACGCTGCCCAGATGACATATGGGACAATTTGGGAAAAAACTGGGCCTTTCCATGACTTTAATCTGGAGGAAAAAAATGAGGATTTACTTTGAGTAAATTTTGAGGACAGGGGGAGAGGATGGGACACTGACACTATGTGACTGGTAATAATGCAACTGTCCAAGTAGCAATGTTTCACACCTGGGGAATAGTGCGATTGTGATCTCATTGACAGCTTTCCTCCATCAATGAAAGGGAACACCCCAACTGTGCTCAGGGGTGCAGCAGCTACAGGTTAGAGGCAGTGTTGTGTGATAAGTATCACTAAAGCCTCTTTTTTTCTAGGTCCAGTCATGGTTTAAAAGCATATAGTAATCTCAGCAATTAAAATAAGGTGAGATATAGAAAGGGAGAAAGTGGGAGGAAAAGACTGAAATTGGGACATTTAAAAGCAGCTGAAAAAGTGGGATGGCAGATGATTAATTGGGACATCTCCCTGTCACATCAGGACAGTTAAGAGCATGGTTTTGCTGCTGCTTTGCAATTAATCAGTGGCATCACTGGGGAGGGGGTTGCAGACCACACTGGCTGACACCCCAGAAGGGGGTGACACCTGGTTGCCTCCCTGCCCCCACAGGTGGTCCTCGGGGGTCTCTGGCCCAGATGGGCGGTGGTTTTCCTGGCTGCACTGCTGTTTTTCTTGGCTGTGTGGCTGTTTTCCCAGGCCTCGAGGGGTCTCCAGCCCTTGGGGGGGTGTCTCGGGGTGGCAGGTGGCTGTTTTCTTGGCTGTGTCACCATTTCTTCCGGCTGTGCCACCATTTTTCTTGGCTGCATGGCCATTTTCGGGGAGGGGTCTCTGGTTTTGGCAGGCGGGCGGCAGCCATTTCCGTGGCCTGTGGGGCTGCTTTCCACGTGACCCCACCCCTGGAAGTCCTGCCAGAAGTGCCGGCTAGAGGTCCCACCCCCCAGAAGACCCGCCTGCCCACACCGGGTGACACCCTGGGCGAGGATGCCACTGCAATTAATTTCAATTATTTGAATTTTCACTGCTGCTCTTCTGGGTTGCTCACTTCCTTGTTATTCTCATGGCCTGTTTTACACCTACAGAGGCAGACAGACAATTCCATGCCTAAAGGGAGGAATGGCAGAACTTCAGTTCTAGTTCAGGAAAAAGAGATGTCCATACCCATGATTCTTCTATTTCAGGAAGGAACATTATTTCTGGCAAAAGAAACTAATTACAAATGATTAGTTTCCTTACTGTTCATAACATATCATGTATTCAATATGGTGTTTGTGTGTATGTGTTTGTATAAATATTTAATGACAACAAATACAGTAACAAATACGATATAAACTTGTTTCATCAGAACAGTTTTTGCTGAGTTTTATATGAGATGAAATGGAAACTTCAAAATGACTGAAGCTGGCATAAGATCCTTTTACTCTTTAAGAATCTTCAACATCTAGAGATAACCACCAAGTGGACAGAGACATTTTTGTCAAACTCCAGTATCTTCTCCTAGGAGATTAACACACGGGCTGTCTTTTCCCATTCTGGGCACAGGCTGAGACTATGTTTTATCGCACAGCTCCATGCCCAGATTGGAGGCATCCAGTACCAGATCCGGACTTCTCCTGTACTTAGTTAAAAACGGGACTTTTCTGTTCTTAGCAAAGTAATGAGAGACGTCCCAATCAGGTACTTGGTGCCTCTGATCTGGGCACAGAGCTATGCGATAACACATGGACCCAGCCTGGTCTCAGCCCTGCCCAGATTGGGGGGGGGGGGGGGGGAAGTGCGATAATCTCCCTGGACATCTCAGTCAAAGTCATTCTGAATATGCTCTGAATTACCTTGGTCTGTAATAAATAAATAAATAAATAATAATAATAATAATAATAATAATAATAAATTTTATTTATATCCCGCCCCTCTGTCAAGCAATCGAGGTGGCTCACAGCAATTTAAAAACTTCATACAATATTACTGTGCAGTAACTTACTTGAATCAGCACCTGTAGTTAGACTGACAGTATGAACAACAAACACAACGTGCAGATATGCTGATAAGTTAGATTTCCCCAATGCATTTATAAGTAACTAACATGTACAGTGTACATTTAATTTAATATCTGAACAGAGTTTAAAACTCAAATTACATGTTAGAAGCAGCAAAAGAATTTGATCAATCTGGATTCCTTTTGTTGGTGCAATAATTAGGGAACTCTAATTGAGCAGATTAAAAAAAAAACATTGCCCATGCCTGTTTACCAACCAGTTATGTAGTTGGTGTACTGCTGGTTTCTTCTGGCCAGTGTAAGAATGTGATTGCTGTTGAGGTGTTTTGTATTTTGTGGGGGGAAATATTAATACAAAACACACAATATTTTTTTTAAAGAAAACTGTATCATATGGAATTCTGCAGTTTTCCCCCTTATATTTTAAAATATGCACACACCCTAGCTTGCAGATTACCTAAACATAATTTCACTTTTAAAAATTATGTTTTGGTAATCAGCAAGCTAGAATGGGTAGGTAATTTCAATAAAATCCTTTCCCCCTGAATCACTCTGCTATAGGGGGAAATTATATTTTTCCCCTATAAAATCCACATATGTCTCTAAAACTTACCCTTGTAGACAAAATAAAATAAAATAAAATAAAAATAAAGTGAAGAGGATATATTTGAGATGATGAATGTGGAGAAAGACTCCCATGTTCTCTTGTTATTTATCCTTCCTCTTCCTCTGCTGACAAGTTCATTGTGGCTTTTAAGAAACAACAACTAAGCAGCCCACCTACCTAGGAGATGAACAAAATGCCACTTCATGTAGTGCATAGTTGAACTTGTGAAATACCCTCTCGGTTTTCAGTCTCCTAACCACTACTACATTTATGTCAAAGTGGTATGCTCGGGATATTAGCAGAATATTTTGTTAATACCCCACATCCATGGATTTCTTATCCACAGATTCAACCATCTATGGCTTGAAAATATTTTTAAAAATACATAAAATCCAAAATGCAAACCTTGATTTTGCCATTTTATATAAGGGACACCATTTCACTATACTACTGTAGTTAGTGGGACTTGCGCATCCACAGATGTTGATGTCCATGGGGGATCCTGGAGCCAAACCCAGTTGATACCAAGGGCCCACTGTAAATATTTTATTCAGAAACATCCTGGATAGATTGGATAGGTCTGAAGACTTGGCAAGATAGTCAATTTCAGTAATCAAATTGATGATTTGCAAATGGGGATTATATGTAGGGATAGCCAAATATGGCAATTTTGTTTCTGATTCAGATAATGTGTTTTAAATCTCAGGTTCTTTCAGTGAGTTTTTAACAGAAGTGAACTGAGTGACATTTTCAGCACTATTCAAGCCAAATTTAATGGCATAACCCCTCCTTTAAAAGAAATGAAGTTTTTAAACCCCTAGGGTGGGGGGCTGGGAACCACGAAAATATCCCTGGGCCTGCACCCCTCTTGCCCACGTCTGGTGTAGGATCTGTCTGCCATAAAACTATTTAAAAAGTGGTGGTAGTCCTAATTCAGCATCACAAACATGGTGGAATTCATGGAGATTCAAAGTCACCCATTTATGAGCTAACCCCCCCCCCCCCCCCAATCCTGGAGGATTAGCTAGCATCACTGTCTCACAGATGCAGTCCTCCCCTGTCTAATTATCTTTCTATGGATATTATGTAGATATTATGTAGAAATAAGTTCTTTCTACAGATCTTATTAAAAAAAACCACACCAAAATGAAGTTCTCACCCATCCCTAGTTATGGGGGAATGAGGCCTCTGCAAAATACTGCATATTTTGAACTGATCAGGCTGCATTTACCATGATAAAATTGCCAAAAGTGAATTGTGATGGAGATGTCGATTTAATTGCTAGCTAACCTACTTCATTCATTTCTTAAACTCTGCATGAACATTCAGTCAGTTTGCATTCTCAATACATCAGTTTGATTGCATACATTGGCTCTAAGTGTAAGGTAAATTTTGAGTGATATAAAAATATAAGAAGCCGGTATTGAAGGGTCCACATCATTCATATTGGAAGCACTTGTTATTAATACTGTTAATTAGCACTTACATTACCATAGCTGCTCAAATGTCAAGCTTAATTGAGGCATTGTTGTGTTGAAGAAAAATGCACAATGAGAAGAAATGGAACATGAAACTCTTTAAAAAATCCATCAATGATTGCTGTAAATTTTGCTTAACCTTCCATCCCACCTCTATTTTTAATTTTTTTTATTCATTATATAAGCATTCAATCATGATAATATTTGCCAATATTCTACACAGCCAAACATACATAACTATTCTCCCCCACCATCAGTCCACCTTAATAGACAGCAACCAGATTGGGCAAAGATGATCTGTTCAGCTGACAGTCAGGATGCAATGATGATGATGTTTGCAACCCTCTCTCACCAGTGAGTGAAGCTGCAATAATCAGAAGCAGGACCCTGGTGCAAGTCCTTGATGCAGCCTTGCTCCCTAGTGGGAAGGGACTGGTAACATCCTCCTCCTTGCACCCCAGCTGAACATGACTCCTTCTCCAGATCTAGCTGCTGGCTGTTTAGGGGGACTGAGGGGGCATTTATATAGTTTTATAGTAAGACTACGCAATCTTACTGAATACAGAGCAGTTATGAATCTGTATCTCTAGGTTACGAATCTGTAACTGCAATACTGAATGCCATCCACAGATGTCAAAGTTATAACAAATACACAACACAAACCTGAATTTGTTTTTTAAATAGTCTGAACTTATTACTGTTCAGTGAATTAAGTCCAAGCAGAGTTATTTTTGTTGATCAGGTGTGTGCTTTCTGGCCTGCTCTTATTAATATACATAAAGAGTAGTCAGGGAACAGTTTCATCTTAAAGGATCCTCTTATGTGGGTGAGCCACCTGCCAACACAGGTCCAAAACACACTGCAGAAATAATCCAGCTTGAGACCGCTTTGACTGCCCTGGCTCAGTTCTAGGGAGTCCTGGGAATTGTAGTTTATTGTTGCACCAGAACTCTCTGACAGTGGAGGTTAAATCTCTCACAAAACTTCAGTTCCCAGGATTCCCTAGCATTGAGCCAGGATGCTTAAAGTGGTCTGAAACTGGATTATTTTTACAGTGTGTTTTAGACTACAGTCTTCCAAAGCTTTCCAAACCAACACTGTCTCCAGGATGCACAATTAGATGTTCTCCAAGAAGTGGAAAGTCTAAGAGGTATAAGAGGGATCAGCTCTCCAACGGACCTTGGGGAGGAGAGGCAGCGTCTAGGCCCGCCAAGGAGATTTGGCGAGCCCAATCACCAACACCTGGGCAGCCTGTGCCGGCCTCAACACAGAGCAGCCAGGAGGAGCACCGGTGGGGGATAAACCCCCCGCCAGAGAGATCAACCCTCCAACGGTCCATGGGCGAGCCTAACTGCTAACACTTGGGCTAGTCACGGGAGGCAATCATAAAGCTGCTGGAAGGACGCCCGGAGGAGTTGGGAACATTTCTCCCCCCCTCCGAATGGACCAAAGCAGCTGCACCTGCAGTGAGTGCTATTGAAGGACTTGGGCGAGGCCAATGCCGTGCAGGACTGGGCGGGGCTAGCATTATCATTGCTATTATTAGAATGGCAAATCAATATAGGGACTGTTCTTTCAACCTTCCATAATGTTAACAGCAGGTAAACTGCCAGAACTGGAAGAAGCTATAATTTTGGAAGAGCCCCCTCACCCCCCTCTTTTTTTAGTCCTTCTGTTCATGTAAGACATTGCCCACATATCAAGGGGTGGGAACCAGCTGGAGCACTCAACAGAGCCACCACGTAACGGAGCCGGGAATAGTCTGGGAGCGGACATTGAGGTTGTGTGGGGTCAGGGAAGGTATGGTGGCAACAGAGTGAAGCAATGTTACAAAAGAAGAAGGGTTTGATATGTAATACCTG
>CM034708.1:178948331-178961980 GCA_020142125.1 Phrynosoma platyrhinos | reverse complement strand
TTTTAGTCAGGAGGGTTTTAGAAGGCTGGAGAAGGACAGCTGTGGTTAGGGTGGATGGCAGGAGACCTATTTGCTTCAAGCTGTTTTGCAGGCTATCCATGCAGCTTGACCTGGTCTGTGATTCCAGAGCCGAGGGCCGCCTCTTCAGAGCTGCCTTTGTAACTGCCTTCTTTGGGGCACTGTCGGTGGGTGAGCTTGTTCCCTCTTCCAGGAGGGAAGGCTCAAAACATGCCCTCCAGAGGAAGGATGTGTCATTTGTTCAAAACACGGTTTGTCTAGTCCTCTGTGGGTCAAACTGCAACCAGTTTGGCAAGCAGTCCTCCATTGTGCTTAGAAGGTTATGCGGCTGCCACTTGTGCCCTGTTCAGGCTTTACGCAGATTCACAGCATCCCATCTGCAGATGGAAGACTCTTTACCCATGAAGATGGCACCCCACTAACATGGTTCCAGGTGTGTTGGTACTGCATTTGGCCTTACAGTGGGCCAAGCTTCGAGCAGAAAATTTGAAGGACATTCATTCTGCATTGGGGCTGTTACTACTGCAGCAGGATGTGAGTTGCCAGTGGACACTATAAAAAAGGTGGGCAGGTCGAAATCTGGGGCATTTGCTGATTACATTTGTCTGGGAATGGACTCTTGTGCGGGACTGCCTTGTGGGTTTCATGGGGGATTCTCTTGCAGGGGTGAGCTACAGCTATCAGGGGTTGGTGGAAGGCGAGACCTGGAGGTGGGCCCGGCCTTTTATGGTGCTAGCATGGGTCTCTGATCTGGTGGCCATGGTTTCCTGTGCTGCAAAGCACTGGATTGGGAGTCCATCAGGGACCTAGAGTTGTTGAGAGTGTTGCGGTGTTGCCATTGCAGGGGCAATACCAGATCAGCATCCCCCAGTGAGAAAGGGTAGAGATGTGGACATGCAATCAATCGGTTACCTGAGATGTAAATGTACGATCAACCAGTTATCCCTTTGTCATCTCAAAGCTTGGACATGACCAGGCAAATTGGGTCATCGATCAACAAGGACTTGGTCAATGGCAGAACTCATGCATTTTGGGTCAACCCTATATGTCAGCTGTATTCAATAAAGTTGTGGCCTTTTTTCTTCCAAATGGGTATATTGTGGTTATTCATTGTAGTGCCTCCCTTTCCACAGCAATCAGTCTGTCTGAATTTACATTTCTATGGTAAATGTGTGATGTTAGATGTGGATGACATGTAATTACTTCAATATTCTTAAAAGTAACTTTCCGAGCTTTCCCTATGGAAGAGGGTGAAAAAAGAATGTATCAGCGCAGATGCATAGATGTCTGCGAGTGAATTATTAAATCATTATACACATAATTGGCTGAATCAGGTGCTCAGGAAAGCAAGTTCTTATTTGTTTTTTAAAAAATCATAGTGTGAAGATCATGAAGCCTAAAACCGGTGCTTTGCTTCATTATGTCAACCCAGCAGGGCCTCTGAGGAAGCACTAGCTGGGGACTGTATTAACTTCTTCAGCTCTGTTGGAGGTTACAGCTTGATTCCCACAGGGGTTTTGTGGGAAAACTTCTGCTATTAATTCTTGAAAGGCAATGATGCTAATAAAATTTGGGCAATAAGACACCACAATAAGTAGTGTCACACATTGCCACCATCTCTTGCTGTCTTTGTTTTTTGTTTTTTTGCTCTTTTGCTCTCAGAACTTGAATGGATGCTTCTCTTCTGGCAATGATTTAAACAAGGTTAACACTGACTTTGTTTTCTGAGAAATAAATATTTTGAAGCTGTTGTGAGATTACACCTTAGAAAGACAAAGGGAAAAAGACATGGCTTGCTGTCACAAAAGTGCAGGGAATTGGCAGTGGCAAAAAGGATTGAGAAGATGGGGGCAAAGTCTCTGAGAATTGTTGGCAATTGAAAAGAAATAGTGTGGTGAGAGAAGGAACGCAAAGTCATCAGTTTTTAGCAGCAGATAAGGAGAGAAATTTTGTTATGTCTAAGCATGGGCGGAAAATGTAGCTCTGTGCTTCCCTCCCTTCTTTTTTTGGATCAGAGGACAAAAGGTCACACTCTTGGCTCTAGCTGAAGTAAAACAGTTCTGTATTATCTGATAAATGTTCTGAAAGAGACATTGAATGTTGATCACAGTTTCATCTTTTGCCGCTGCTTTGGCACCTCCATTGACAAGAACTACACAGGTGCTTATCACAGGATATCCATTTTAAAGTTGCATTGTGTGGAAGGTGAACATCTGTAAATTTGACTGACAGATGTGGCACAGCCCAAGTCTTTCCTCCAAATTCCATATTTCAAAAGTAACACAAATTTGATAGAATCATATTTGTACCTTGTCAGGCAAGCCTTTCTTTTGATCCCATCAGCAAAGGTTATATTTTTCAGCACTTAATGTAAACACTTAAGTTTTTACCAAGCACCCACTTGTTGGGTTCTTACAATTACTCTTTAATGGCTGATGAAGCATCATAAAAAGTAGCATTAACATTTCTTAATTTCATGATTTTCTGCATTTATCACGTCTTAATAAAGGATGGCCAAACATTGTTTCTGCAAGGCTATCTAAAAGCTACAATGGCGCTAAAAGAATAAACCCATTGAAATGTATCCCTGCTTTCCTTTTGTCAATAGGCAAATACCTTTTGGTTTAAACAGACTTTTAATGTGAGAGCAGGGAAGCTTCTTTCTGGGATGTGTATTTTATTTATTTTTAATTGTTAATATTTATTTGTTTTGTAAACTTTTGTATACCATTTAAATTATTTTATACTGTTTAATGTGGGGATTTTAATTTATTATTATTATTATTATCATCAAGGTTTTTAAATGACTTTCTTTGGGAACTGTCTTGGGTCCCACTCTGGGAGAAATGTGACATACAAATGAAATTAATTAATTAATTAAATCAATAAATAAAATGGGGCTCAAATCATTATCATCTTGTACCAGCTTGCACCATTGATTTCAATTAGTGTAATCTAAGGAAAATGAAGACTGCAATCTTAAGTGACCAGGATAGCCAAAGGCCAGTTAAGCCAATACCAGGCCAACTGATCATAGAATTATAGAATCATAGGATTAGAAGGGACTACGAAGTCCCTCTTGTCCAACCTTCTTCCATGCAGGAATACACAGCTGAAGCACTCCTGACAGATGGCCATCCAACCTTTGAAGATTTCCAAAGAAGGAGATTCCACCATTTTTTAGAATAGTCTATTCCACTATTGAACAGCTTTCATCATCAGGAAGTTCTTCCTAATATTTACGTGGAACATCTTTTCTTGCAATATAAATCCACTGATTTATGCCCTAACTTCTGGAGCAGGAGAAAACAAACTTGCTTCATCTTCTACATGACATATACTATCAGATATTTAAAGGGGGCTGTCATACCACCCCTTAGCAATCTTTTATTCAAGCTAAATATACCCAGCTCTCTTACCCATTTCTCATGAGGATTGGTTTCCAGGTTTTTTACCATCTTGGCCCTCTTTTCTAGACACATTGTAGCTAATATTCTTCTTGACCTGTGGTGTCCAATACTGGACACAGTATTACAGGTGACATCTGCCTAATGCAGTATAGAGTGGTACTATTGCTTCTCTCAATCTGAGCACTATACTCTTGTTGATGCAGCTTAGAATTGTATTGGCCTTTTTGGTCACCACATTAGAATGTTGACTCTTATTTAGCTTTGGGACTACTAACACCTTTTTACATGTACTGTTGTTAAACCAAGTACCACCTATCCTGTATCTGTGTATTTCATTTTTCCTGCCAAGATCATTTTGGAATCCTGATCTCTGGTTATTAGGTATCCCTCCCTATTTGGTGTCGTATGCAATCTTGATAAGAATGTCCTCTATTCCACCTTCCAAGTCATTTATAAAGATGCTTGAAATCTTGATAATGTTATGCTGTATCAAACCCTTCTCAAGCCGGGCAGGGATACTGAAAGTTACTTAGAACTGCCCTGGCCCCAGTTTAATTCAGTGGCAGGATAATGTCTGTCTTCCTGGAATGGAGAAATGCCGGGTCAGGTCTATCATAGTTCCTTCATTGTTCTGTCCCTCTTTTGCCCCTATTTTGGCACTTTTGCTAGCTGATCTCAGCTATTAGAAACTTGTGCCAGTAGATCCCTCTGGCAGCTGATCTTTGAGGTCAGCCAGCAGATAAGTGTTATGCCAGTATAAGTCCAGTTCAGCTGGCAGAAGGACAGTCCAGCCAGCACAAAAGGCTTCTGTTTATTTCTATCTTAACTCCTACAGCTTGTTCATTTGTGAGTAAAGATTTCACCACCCATCTGGATCTAACTATAAATGTACTTCTTAAGCAGAACTGGGTCAAAAGGTGGAAGATGCCAAAGAACTTCACTTCAAGAGGATTTGTAAGAATTGTTGTTTGCCTTCAAGTCATTTCTGACTTATGCCAACTCTAAAGTGACCCTATCACAGGGTTTTCTTGCCAAGGTTTAATCGGGGGAGGGGGGTTTGCCTTTGCTTTCCTCTGAGGCTGAGAGAGTGTGTCTCACCCAAGGTCACTCAATGGCTTTCCATGGCTGAGCGGGGATATGAACCCTGGTGTCCAGAATCATCGTCTAACACTCAAAAATACTACAGTATGCTGCTGCTTTATAGGAACAGATACTATCAGCGAGGAAGGAGCAGACAGGAGTACATGCCTAATAAAATCTCTATCCTCTTGAGGCATGTGCAAGATAGGATGCTTGCAGCTCAGCTGATGTAGACAGAAGTAGAGGAAGCCAGGCCAGAAGTGACTTAGCAGTGCCAGCACTGTGGCACTGCCATCCCACTACACACACCATGAAATCATTTAAAGGCACACTGAAGGAGGCAGTAGGAGGGAGAATCAATATAAAGGAAGCCCTGTGGGATCTGACTGATAGGATTGCCAATGTAGCCATCTCAGCAGCCTGATGCCATGTGGGCTCCCCATTCTCTGCTTTGCAGTTCAAGCTTGGATCAGAGCTGAAACCACAATGGTGGTGTGTAGAAGCAAGAACTAGGACTAGAACAGGACTTCTCCTCCTGTTAGAAGGCATGTTATTACATCCAAGACGTGGACACTGACAGCATTCCTGCAAGCCTTTACAATCTAGGAGTAGGCTGGTATTGTTCAAGAGGTGAGTCTCCCCCCCCCCCCCCCAGCTCCAGAAAACACTATGATACTACAGGGAAAGCATGCAGGGTAGCTGAGGGCTTCTTGGGGTGGATTTCTGACCTCTGAGGTTACTGAGTTAACTCTGCTTAGTGAGAGACCAAATATGCCTGAGTATCTTTGCATCAATGTGAATTAGCACATTGACATTATTTTTTCTTTATGATGTTTGTGTAGTGAGCTGTTTTCCTTTTAAATGTTTTGATAAGAATATGATTGTGAATGCTTTGGAATGTGAGCATTCTCTCTCATCTCAGCAGTTGTGCTTTTTCTTGATTTTCCATGGTTTGGCCATGAAAGGAGGGATGAAAGGGAGAAAGGGCCAAGGTTTCTATTGTCTGCTTTGGTGGACTACAGATTATTTGCCAGCCTTGCATGTGCATACATGAGACCTGGCATGTGTGCCAAAAAACAAATACCAAGTACTTGACTCTCTTGGTTCAATTTCTGTGGCACATACCCATTGCTGATAAACTTGAGCTTCAAGAATAGGAGCAGGGCCTCTTGGCTCAGATTGGGCTATATCTAGTGTAGAGGGGCAGCAGTCCATTTAGAAGATTACAGTCATTAGCAGTGGGTGGCTTCAATGCCAGTGAGGTGGCGAATACACTCCCAAGTTTAAGTTTGAACATTAAAGACTTCTAAGACCAAAATAGGTTCCGCTCCTTGGATAGCATCTTTCAATTTTGGCCTAAGACCTGGACTCAGTTCCCCAGTCACTCACAAAGGCACCATCATCTAGCATTGATTACAGTCCTCGAATTCGTGGAGAAAAACACTTCCCTCCCATTTTCAAATGCCATTGGAGAAGAAACTAAATATACAAGCACTCAATTCAAAGGGTTAGGAAGTATTAGCATGTTCTTACACGTGACCCCCTTAATTATTTTTCTAAACTTAATTTGGGCATTAGAAGATCTCTATAAGTGCTAAATTTTACAGTAAATTAGAAGGTCACCATAATTGTGCTTTAAAACTACAAAACATTACAATTTGGGTCTTGGGGAACTTCTGGATGCCTGTCTCTAGTGAGTTGACAGAATTCAAAGATATAGTTGTGTTAGTCTGTAGAATCACTATGTAGAGAGATCTTGCAGCACCTTTGAGACTAAGTGAAAGAAAGAAGTTGACAGCATGAGCTTTCGTAGGCTTCGGTCTACTTCCTCAGATGCTTTGGTTAGTTGACAGTCTGTGGGAGATGTTTCAGCCCAGCAGCTGTGACAATTGAGACAAACATTTATTTTATCTTAGGTAGGTTTTATTGTAATAATTATTACTTAGAGTTGGGGGATTGTCACTGAGAGCTTTAAATTACTCAACGTGGCTATTTGAGCAGGTTGCGAATATTCAGGTCTGGAATTTATTTTCCAAATCTTTTAAAAAAAATTGTTATTCTTTATGAGAATAGATTTTAATAACTAAATATTGTTATGAGGGAGAAAAGCTTTTTAAAAATAGACCATTGAGAGTTGCATTCTATAGCAGTTGAAAATAAACCTTCTCCCAATTCCTGATATAATTTCCTATTCATTATGAGACATAGTGGAATGGAGTGCTGAGGGTGAAAGGCCTAGGTTATCTAGATTCTCTTACTGATCCTCTTGTAATGAACTGGGTTTAAATTCCCATTAATTCAAGAAGCTCATAGGGATTGAAATAATATGTGAAAATATCTTTTATATGTTGAAAATATCTTTTATATGTTTTTCAACTACCAGGAAACTCTGATGAAAAGAATCCTGGACTTACAAGAATATTTACAGTTTGGGATTTGTTCTGTGTAAAATCTGAACATGCAGAGGAGACAATATTTTCTGGAGTGGAAACAGCTGTTCTTGCTGTTTCCTGCACAGAAAATGCTGTACCTGAGGACTAATTCTGTGCAAAATTTGCACATGGTTGATGTGATTTTTGCACAGGGAGCAGCTTTTTCTGTACAGGAAATAATATTTCTGCTTAGAGACATTATTTTCTGCATAGAAAATGCTGTTTCCTGTGCAAAACAACCACACACAAATTTTACACAAAATAAATCCCATATTATGAACATGTTTTAAAAACTGTTTTTTGAAATTTCTCACAGTAGGATGAAAGTTGTCAAAATTATTGTTGCTTCCTTTGAGAAGAAAACTAGTGAAGAATTACATCCCTAGAAGCTCATTGGATGATCTTGACTCAGTCATCAGCCTCACCTAGTGTAGCTTCCCACTAGGGTTATGAGAATAAAGCTGAGGAGAAAGACCATGCATGCTCCCTTGAACAGCTCAATGAAAAGATGGAATATAAATGTAATGAATGAATGAATGAATGAAAGAATGAATATGTTTATATAATTTGGCATTTGGAAAATTTCTATGCTCTGCAAGCAAAACTGACTATAATTTTCTGATAATATTAATAGGACTGCATTTGTGAGTATTCCACCTGAAAATGTTACATTAAAACCCCTCTTTTCTCCAAATCACTTGTGTTCCAATTTATGCTATGCATAGTCAATTGTCTAATGCATTTTTCACTAGCTTATTATCTCTAAACCTTTTCCAGATGAGTTTATTAAGCAATAAATGCTCAGTTGTTTTTCACTTGAATGTATGTAGCCCAGATGTCTTCACCTGAGGTTGCATTTCTGTTACCAGCTATATTTCCTATCTGTGAAAATATCTTCAGTGACTGTTCAGAACATGATTGAGAATCTTATCACATGAGAAAAGAAAGCCAAAGTGAATCAGGAGAGTAGCTGCTTTCTCCGTGCCTCTCCACATGTCATCGAAGCATTTCTATTCTCTTCCTTGGGGGAGATAGTCATGAAAACATGTCTTTTGTCAAACAGATTTTTTTCAGCATGACAAAAGGCATGCTTTTTATAACCATCTTGCTTGGGAAGAGAATGGAAGTGACCTGAGAACATGCAGAGAGTAATGGAGAAAGTTGCCACTCTCTAGATCCATTTCATCTTTCTTTTCCCATGTGATAAGGTTGTGAATATATGCTATAAACACCACTGGATAATCCTTGTATGGTGGGGGCACAAAATATATGGTCTTCCATGTGTTGCTTGACTTTTTTCTGCCCCAACCAGTTTGAACAATGTTCAAGAATGATCAGAGCTCTATTCAATAACATCTGGAGGGAGCTAGGTTCCCCAGTCCTGCTCCATAGAATGGTGATGAGAAATGCAACTCTTTTTCATCATGTGCAGAGCATTTTTTTAGGTTTTAAACATTTAATGTATTGTTATTTTATGATCAATTATTAATGTTTACCACAGGAATGCTCATCTCGCCTTTTTTGTTTTTCAAAGTGCAAATGACAAGGCAGCATTTTTCCTACAATCATGTTCTACCATTCCCCAAAGCAATTGCTTTTATTTTATTTAGTAGTTTGAGGGCTGTGTACTTTTCCTCTTTGGCACAGGAGTCAACACCTACATGGACTTTTTAAAAATGGTATAAGCTATTCTATTTCTCTCACTGTAAGATTATGTCTTTCCCATCCATTATGTATAAGCAAGGTGCCATACAGTTCTCTTTGGGAACATATGGAACTATTGTACAGGGGCAAAAATCAGGTTGGTTGGGATGCATATCCACTATTCATTGAATAACATCTCAATCATCTCTCATATGCAGTCTAATTCTTTCCTTGTCTCTTTCTTACCTAGATGTCAAGCTTCCTTCCCAATAGTCACAGCAGGCATCTCTCTCTCCCTCTTTGTGAAATCAAATGCACATGCAATATTATTGTGGCTTAAATGCTCCGTCATGGAACCTGTCACATATTCTGTTCAGAAAGATATCCATCAACAAAGGATACTCAATAGAATTGAGACCACATGTGTAAATGGAAAGGGCAGAGGAAAGAAAATACAGTACCTAATTAGATGTAGAAATTGCTGCTGCAGAGGAATATAAAAGCAAAGAACATAGTGAGATTCCAGAACAGATTAGGCATTCCACTGAACAGAAGAAGCTTTAGGTAGGTATGGAGAGCAGCAGCAGAATGATAAGGATCAGTTTTCTGGGTCCCTTGACATGTTAAGTTGGAAAATGCAAGACATTGTGCTGGAATGAGAAGGTTACTTTTCTGAACTACAGGGTATTGACAAGTTACAAGTTTAGGGCTGGTATGGCCAGTCTTGATCAAAAGTTATTACCGTATTTTCCAGTGTATAAGACGACCTGCGTATAAGATGACCCCCCATTTTTCCAGTCAAAATATAGAGTTTTAGCACCTCCATCCTCCTTATCCTCATACCCGGCATATAAGATGACCCCCCCACTTTAACCACAGATTTTGCAGGTTAAAAAGTAGTCTTATACACAGGAAAATAAGGTAGTTCTTCATCTGGCTTTGGGTCCAGGATTGGTAATTGTGCTGTGTTTGTATTTATGTTTTATTTGTCATGGCAAATGTCTGAAGAATTTGAAATTTGGAAATTGTGGCACAAACTAGGGATATGAATCTTTGTTTATTTTTTCCTTTTGTAGAAAAATGAATCCACACTAGATAAAATTATGACCATCCAGTGAGTATGACCAAAAATGTTGAACAGTTTAGCAACAGACATACTATGATAGACTAACTCAGTTTAAAATGCCTGTGACAAACAACAAGGCTTAACATGGCATGGGATAGATTACAATTTCACCACAATTAGTATTGAATAAGGTGTTCTACAAATAGACACCACTCAGAGCAGTCTCTTTCTCTTTTTTGAAATGTAATATGTTGATTATACATGGAGTAAAACTTCCCCAGTAGTTGTTAAGACATGGACGAGTTGGTATAGAAAGTTGTGCTCCTTCAGTTCTAAACCATACAGAACTTTCAAGGTTAGCTCTTGCACCTTGAATTACTTACAGAAGCAAATAAATAGCCAGTACAGATTCTTCAGAATGATACCACTTCACTGTTACAGGTAATATTCTTACAGGTGCACTATCCGAAGATTTTTCATTGTATTTAAAGGTCTTTAAGGACAACCTAAACTTCAGATAGTGTAGGAAGCAGTTGTAGAACAGACTTTTGTAGAACAGAACCAAGGCAACATGGACTTCAAGTGACAAACCTGATAAGGGAGTATGCTCTTTGGATGGAACGCGGCCCTATGTAAAATAGGATGCACCCTTAATATGAGACCCACCTACCAAAGTGCCTCCCTCTTATCAGTATTTAGCTTCAATTATTGGCCCTTGTCCAGTTCATTACCAATCAAGACAGTGGTTCATCACTTTCATGGCCTTATTGGACTTTGTTTACAAAGCTCTTTACAGAGTTGAGAGTCATCTGCACATTGATGACAAATCATGCTAGATCGGAGTGGTCAACTGTTGGGGGTTAGAAGGCAGGGTTGTGTTTTTTTTTTCTTCTCTTTGCTGTTTTAAGTTAAGGGGAGGCCTTCCCCCCCTCAACAGGAAGTGACCCTGATAACAACTTAACTTAAATGGCTGGGAGGGCTTTTGGTGAAATTGCCCCCTGTCTCTCTATGCCTTGAGGTTACCTTTTAGCTCTTCACTTATAGAAGGCCCCTTGTCAATGACACCTGCCCAGCGCCCACCCTTTATACAGTTTCCCTAAAGGTATAAAGGCTAGGGTCCCAAGTGTCTTCCTCTTACAAGTTTATATTTTAGGTAGTGTGATTGTTTGTGCCTACATGGTTTAGAATTCACTCATGCATTTACTTTGTTGAATAACATTCAGGAAGAATGTAGCTTGGGTAGAATAGTTCAAACGTGGTATGGTTACATTAACATAACAGTTGCAGACATTTCATAGTTTACTCTTTACAGTCTCCAATACACTTTCTCTCCCAATTATTACCCTTCTCTCAACTCAGGGCAAAACAGGCTGCCTCTTTCAAAGATGGATTTGGGCTACGGCAACCTCATGTTATGGCCCCAACCTGCCTTTTTGCCAGCCGAAAATGAAACAGCAAAGAGTTGCTCCCTTTTGCACTGGCAAAAAGCCAGCTTCCCTGTCCTCCCACTTCCGCGGACGTAAGCTGTCTTTATGGTACTCTGGTGACATGCCAGAGCACTCAGAAGCCAGCCCACATCAGACAGCTGGACAGCTTTCAAGACATCTTGGGTGTGTGCACCATCTAAACGCCACACCTGCAAGCCACTGGGAAGCCTGCATTTAGAGCCGGTCTGTTCCACCTCTCAGTTCCCTTCAACTTCAGTCAACTTCTTTCAACTTTCTTAACCTGCCCCTCAATTCCCCCTCAACATCATTCTCTCCTGCCTTTTATATCTACTCCTTCCCTTGCAGCCCCTACTTCACAGTCAGCCTGAGCCGTGCTTGGCTCACAGCCAAGCACGGCTCAGGCTGACTGTGAAGTAGGGGCTGCAAGGGAAGGAGTAGATACGATGTCTGCCCAGTAGGGGCTGCAAGGGAAGGAGTAGATACGACATCTGCCCAGTAGGGGCTGCAAGGGAAGGAGTAGAAACGACATCTGCCCAGTGACTCCATCACACCCCCACACCCTCAAGGTGTGTGAGTGGAGCTTTTGGGGCAAATATCTTTCCAAATCTGGGGAGAAGGTCTAGGTGCTACAAAATGGCAGCAGGCTGCACATGTGAAGTATTGGAACCCTGCTCTGTATCCTTCACCTGGAACCTCTCTCTCTCCCCTCTCCCCTCTCACACAGACACACGCATGCCTGCCTGCACATAATAATCTAGCCCCACAAATCTGGCACTTAATTTGCATATTATGCACACATTTTTGTAATTTTTCATATTATTAATTTGCATTCTAATTATGCAAACTTATTACATTAATATAGGGGCCCTTGGTATCTGCTGGGGTTTGGTTCCTGGACTCCCCCTGGATATGAAAATCTGTAGATGCTCAAGTCCCATTAAATAAAATGGATAGGAAAATGGTGTTCCTTATATAAAATGGGAAAATCAAGATTTGCTTTTTAGAATTTATATATATATTGAATATTTTCACATCATAGATGTTTGAATCCATGGATAGGGAGGGCCAACTGTAGTGTTCTTTTTTGGCACTATATTCCAGCCTTGGTATCATTTTTATTGGAATTACTTTTCTGAGAGAACTAGTATAGACTTAATGTTTAAAGTACCAGACTGATGGGTAAAACATGAAGAACCAAGTTCAAATCAATGCTTGGTCATGGAATTTACCTTGAGTTATCATTACCTGTGACCTTGAGCTATCATTACCTCTCAGAAATGTGACCTTACAGGGTTGTTGAGAGATTAATAGCAACACATAAACCATATAAAAAGTGACTGTGTACTTTCCTGTTGTAGTAACAACAAAACAAAAACAACTTTTGTGTCATGCACATGCATTTTCTCATACATTTTCTTCTACATAATTTTTTTAAAAAAAATTGATGGCAAAAAGATACAGGTCCATGAAAACATCACACTCCCTTTTCTTCACCTTGTATCCACTTCTCTTCTTCCTTACATCCTCACACTGCACCTTTCACCCTATCTTCCCTTCTTTCCTCTCTATTGTCTCACCTTTTTGCCTTCACAATTCTTCTTTCCCTCACATTGTGGCTGCACCGCTCTCCCTTCTTTGCTGCACCTTGCATCTTCACCATACTCTCTTCTTTTGCTTCTTGCATCTCACTACTTGCATCTCCCATCTTCTCCTCCCTCCTTGCCTTACCTTGTGCTACCACTCATCCTTCTCTTGTGTCTTTCATCACATTATTCCTATTCTCTTGCTCCTTGTACCCTGCCACTGCATCTGCCACCCTCCACCCTACCTCACCTTTGCCATGCCTCCCTCCCTTGCTTCTTGCACTCCAATCCTTGCATATCTCACCCTCCCTTCCCTCCTTCCCTTGCCCTCACCTTCACCTTGTGCTGCTGCACTTCTCCTCTCTTCTGGTTTGCACTCAACTGCTTCACTTCATATCTTGCCTCCCCCACTTGGATCACCTTGTACCTGTGATATGCTTCCTTCCCTTACATCCACAGCTGCCCCTCCAACCTTCTCCTCTCTTGCTCAATGCTGCTGCTGCTTACTCTCTCAAAAACAGTGACTGCACAAAGCTGCCAATTCTACTTTAAACAAAGGGTAGGTGCACAGACAGGTGAAGGCAGTGGTACCACTCCAAAGTAAGAAGCAGAGGAAAGGGGAAATAAATCAAGAGATGGTAGCAGGAAAAGTAGTTGTGAGGGGAGGGAGACAATAATGGAGAAAGGTCTTTTCCTCCAACATGCAGCAATGCTTCTAAATGCTTCTCAGAAGATGGAACTTCATCCTTTTTTCTGGATGTTCAATAAAAATGTATCATGTTGCTACATCAAGCAAGTTTGAAAAACAACAGATTCCATGGAACTTTAAATACTAATTGTTGTTTTATCCTGCTTTGTTACCCTGAAATGTATCAGTTGCTGTCTGTGTTTTCTTTACAAGGCGTTCTGTAAAACAGACTTCAGCTAGATAATAATAATAATAATAATAATAATAATAATAATAAGTT
>CM034708.1:178927515-178948231 GCA_020142125.1 Phrynosoma platyrhinos | reverse complement strand
CCGCCGCCTCAGCTGTGTGCTTGTCGGGGGAGAGATGGTCACAGGCTGAGGCGGCGGCATGGAGGGCGCCACGGAAGATTTCTCCAAAGCTAGACTTTCCTTCGAAATTGAAATATTAGCCCAGGGAATTGAGAGATGAATTGAAAGAAGGTGATCATAAATGTCAACGACAAGTGTGAGATTTCACTCATTAGCCAAACTCACTCAAGGGCACAGAGAGAGAGGTTTGTTTCTAGCAAAACAATTGGACTGAATAGTGAATGTACATGTTTCTCATAACTTTGCTTCTACAAGGACTAGAGACTTATTTAAAAGGAGGAGGGGGGCAAGCAAGCAAGCTTGAATAATGATGATGATAGTCACTCTGTCCTAGATATGAGAAATGTCATTCAGCTGCAAAAATAGCCATTTACTATTCCCAAGGTGTTTTTCCTGGCCTTACTGTTGTGTAACAGGGTCACCAGAACATTTATACAGACAAGGTTGAACTTGTCATGTGACCAGTGCCATCATCATCCCAAGGAAAGGAAGCAGAAAGCAGTGGTAATACATTAAGATAACGTGTCCTAGATGTGAATGGAATTGCCAAAGTGTCAACATTGCTCAGAGAGCATAGACCCATTCCTTTGTCCTGCCTACGGAGCTTGGGGTAAAGTGGGCTTATGGACAATAGCATCATTTGGGTTGGATTCAAAATTAATCATGCTTACAGTGGAGCCAAAGAAATTTGTGAGACCTAAGTTGGTCATGATTAACTTGTACCATTGTTTCCCAAGGGTCTATAATCAGCCCTCCATATCCATGGATTCAACCCTCCACAGCTTGAAAATATTCCAAAAAGATATAAATTCCAAAAAAACAAACCTTGATTTTACTATTTTATATATGGGACACCATTTTACTATTCCATTGAATTGAATGGGGCTTGAGCATCCATGGATTTTGTTATCTATGGGGGATACCAAGGACCCACTGTACTTTAGCCATGACTAATTCTGGATCTACCCCTATGTTCTTCAGTTTAGAAGTAAAGTATATCTCAAATTCTGTTCCAGAATAAAAGTGTGCTGGGTATCAACACTGGGAGAAACACTGTTCTTATTTCAGTTAAGTGATGTAATAAACTCTAGCACAGAATATTTTCCCTCATGCTTCTAGATTCTACAGTTGGTATTCTGCAAAAAGACATAGGGGAGATTTTCAATGATATCAAGCAATTTAATTTCTTCTGAAGACATCTGAGGAAAAGGAATCCAAAATCTTATTTTAAATGATTGACTATTTGATGTACCAAAGTAATTCATCTCTTAGTGCCACTTAAGGCCTTTTCAGTCATCTTATGTCTTATGTCTCTTCTTTGGTGTTCCCTTTTGGAGCAAGTCTTCATTGCACAACTCTGGAGAATACTTTATGGTATTTCAGAAATTAAGGGGTTCAGGGATTTCCACAGGAATGGTACAGCTCAGAGATATCCCTCATTAAACACCTGCTCCCTTCTTCAATTCACCAATACTTCTTTTGTGGTAGTTCCAGCATAAATGTGGTGATTATGTCATGGAATGTTGCATTTCAAACAGTTTTATGGAGCCAGCCAGAGAATTCATCTGTAAAGAGCTCTGATTAACAGTGTAAACATAGTTTCTGAGAACAGCATAATTTGTGGACCTTTTGTAGCCAACAGAAAACAGCATCTTTGGGAGAAGGTCAGCTCCTATATTCATTGGGAGCTCTTGGAAAAGATGACTGCAAACAGATTTTCACTGCCCCAGTGTGGACTTATGTCAAGCTGTGCCCAATGAAAGCTGACAAGCTGACAGACTAGATCTATCAGTGGAATACAGGGAAGAGGAGATGTCTCTTACACCCATCTTAAAGACATGGAGACAAACTGTGATGCCATGGTTGTGCTAAGAAAGTTCTTGTAAATGATACATCTCTGTATTTGAATAGTCTTCTGATATAATGCAGAGGTGTATGAGGGAAAATACACTCACGCTGAAACTAACTATAGATTTTAAATCCTTTTGTCACATGTAGGCAATATGAAACAGCCTCCCCTCAAAAAAGAGTATTCCCTTTGGTCCTGGATATGACCTGAAGAATTTTAATACCAAACTTTAATTAAAAGACTCTGTCATAAGGCAGATGGGGTTGCCTTCTGATCTGATATGTTTAGCACTGAGAAGCCAAGATAGGGCAGAGTTCAGAGGTAGAAGAAGATACTTTTTCCATTTGTTCAACACCTAAGATGCTTTTGTATATTCTGTTTCTCTACTCCCCTCACTTCCAATTTCTCGAGTCTACCAGTTCCAGGGGAACATCAAAATGTGATTGATGTATGGGAGAGTAGTTAAAAGGAAGCTGTAAAAGATAGTAAGCAGTGTCAGATCCCATCAGAAAGCTTTGAGGTTATTTTAAACAACTATAGCAGAAACTCAGATGAAATTTATACCACAGAGCAGAAAAAGGTCTGTGGAAGCCTGAAAGGACACCAGCATGATTAAACAGCAGCAAAAATATGCTGCTAAAAGAAAGAAGGCTTCTTTTTTTTTCTTTTTTTTTAAATGGATCTTGCATAGATGGAGAAAGTAAAAAAGAACAGGCTGTGGAGAAAAAACACACACATTCTTGTAATATTGAATTAGTGTGTGAAGCAGTAGTGAAAATGATTCATAGATAAGACTGTTCTTTACAATATCAGTAGAGAAGGTAGCACTACATATTTCAATCCATGTGGTAAACATCAATGCTAATGTGGTATTTTGCGAAGCAAAAGTATAAAGCATGGAACTAAATATACATAACTGTGCATCTTTAAACACTCATGGGTATCTTTAAAATACATATACTTTGGTCCAGTTTAATCAGATACAATTACAGGGTTATTTAAAGACATGTGCAGATTCATATTTCCACCTTTATCTATTCACTATGGAAAAGTCTGTAGTCATTTCTTGCAGCTACTATGATCTTTAGGACTGCCCTAAAGTTTTCCCTCTTGAACCCACAACAGTTATCTGAGGCCACTTTATATGATTGTACTGCACAGCTATACTGCTCAGTCACTGCCATTGGCATAGGATTAAATTTCAATATTTATAAAATTGTAGAAGCTATTTCAATGTTTTTTTGAAAAATCAATTGAAAGTTCTTCAAAAGCAATTTTAAAGAAACAGAGCATAATTTTAAAAGTAAACTATCTGTCCATAAATCTAGAATTCAAAGATATAGCTGTGTTAGTCTGTAGAATCAGTATGTAGAGAGATCTTGTAGCACCTTTGAGATTAACTGAAAGAAAGAAATTGGCAGCTCATGTGCCAACTTCTTTCTTTCATTTCTCAAAGGTGCTACAAGATCACTCTACATACTGTCCATAAAATGTTCATCAGCATTTTAACATATTTATTTTAAAAACATTTACTGAATACCATACCCCAAATGGCTGTCATATCATCTTAAAATAATTTTAAATCTATTTTAAAAAACAAATTAATCAGAACAGTACATAGATATTGTTAAGAAGTGTCATAAATTATCACTAAATAATTATAATCACATCATTAAAATATACAGTTTTCTTAAGTATGCACTCATTCATGACAAGTTTAATTACAGACACAAATAAAAATTGATATTGGAGGAAATGACTAAGAAGATGGAAAAATCTGACTGGTAGTTTGATTTTTTAAAATATATTATTTGGTACTTGACTGCCTACAATGCTATACATACTGTTTGGGGAGAAAGTCTTATGGAACTCAGTGTGGCTTGTGTCTTAACAGACATGTACACAATCACAATGTATGATAGCTGTTAGTGATGTGACTTGTTCAGTAGAAAACTGCTTTCTTAAAAATGGTTTAATACATAGATAAAATAAAGAAATGCTGATATTTCTTATATATTATTGATATGCATTTTGATCAAGGATTATTGATATAGATTAGGAAATGATTAAAACATGATAGATAATAAGTCATATAGTCTCAAATTAGTATCGTGTTTAACTGATTCTGTAGACCATGGTTCAATTCCCTGCTTGTCCATGGAAACCTACTGGGTGATCTTTGATAAGTCACTCTCTCAGTCTCAAAGAAAGGCAAAGGCAAACCTGCTTTGAACAAATCTTGTCAAGAAAATCCCAAGTATATCTACATTGTAGAAATAATAAATGCTGTATCTCCATCCTATGGAATCCTGGGATTTGTAGGTTTACAAGTATTTAGCCTTCTCTGCCAAGAGTGCTGGTGCTGTACAAAACTACAAATTCTAAGATTCTGTGGGAAGGAGCCTTGGAAGTTACAGTGGTGTCAAAATGCATTATTTCTACTGTGTAGATGCACCCCTACACATCTTAGGACCTTATCACTCAGGGTCTAAAGCAGACAGAACCCCATCCCATCCCCGTCCCATTGCGGTTCCTTTTCCCGTGTGTTCACATGATGTCGCACAGAACCCCGTCCCATCGCGGTTCCTTTTCCCGTGTGTTCACACGACGTTGCAGAGAACCCCATCCCATCCCCGTCCCAATGCGGCATCATCCCCGTTCTTTTGAATGCCGGTTTCCTGGGGAATTACATTTGCGCGACCAGAATGATACCGGAATGATGTTGCTTTCGTTCATTGCGCAATGATGCTAGTTGCGTCTGATAGCAATTTCCGTCTTGTGGGGTCTATACCGGTATAGTTCTGGATTGATTCCATACCGCTTTCTTGCCGCTTTGAGACCCGCGTATGATAACGTCCTTAGGGTTGCCATAAGTCAGAAATGCCTTGAAGGCACATAACTACAATTTAATGGATGCTGCTGCAGAAGATGAGTTTGAATTAGTAACTTGTTTACTAAGGACAACAAAATTATGTATTGATTCTCACTGGAAATATCAGACGGCATGCCTTTAGTATAGATTGCTGCACTACTAGGAGAGCCAAACAAACAAACAACACCCAGCAGTCACATTTGAACACTTTCATTGAAAAATGGACTTTACTTTAAAGCATACTGATACAGTAAATGTCAAAATAATGTATAACCTTATAAATTATCTTCTTGTTTGTAATCAATAGGAATGATTGCTTCTTATAATCATATTTATTCTTTTACTGATATCATGGAAGGAAAAAAAAAACTTAAAAGAACTCAACTTTGAAGCAGCTATTAAGATTCAAAGGAGGAATCAATTCTACATTCTTGTCCGGTGCTCTTTGCAGCAGGTTCAGCAGCTGTGGCCCAAGATTCTTGGACTCAGACTTGGGATGTCCATGTCTATTCGAACATGAATTTCACTTGGTGAAACTGCATTAGTCACTTTTTTCTTAGCTAGATCTGCCCCATGGGATCATTGCAGAAATAAAGTGAGGAGGAGGAGAAAGAGGAAAATTATGTACATTGCCTTGAACTCTTTATATGTGAGAAATCAATATAATAATAACAAAATCCTGTGAAATTCATGGGATCACCATATGATGACAGACAACTTGAAGACACATGCACATGGAATAAATAAATTGCTTTTGTTTTGTTTTATTTTTTATTAATGGAGAAGAAAATGTCAGTGAAATTCTCATGAGTGGAATGCAGGGTTCTTGTGTTAGTTCTAGCCATTGCTGTTACTATACTGCTTGTAGTGGGGCTAGGAATAAGTCATTTGAGTGTATGGAGTAGAATGTGGATCTGCAGGATGCAAAGTCCTTTTGTCCCCTGTTTATTCCCCTGAAAGAGGTCTGGAAGTACCAGCTCTAAACTGATATTATCGCCCATTGAAGTAAATGGAAGGGTGGATGGGTAAAACCCACAGCATCAACTCCTGCTTTGCCACAGCAAGGCAAAGGAGGCCACCTGACTCTCTGGGCAAGCCTGGCTGCCCAGGGGAGGGAGCCAGGAGCTGGTGTGCCTGTTCCTGGTTGGCCGCACCCCATCAGCCATTGCACTGGGGCGGCTGGGGCTCCCATTGGCTGGCTGGGTGGATGGGGCGGCGGCACTTCCAGCCCTGGCACTGGGACTGTGATTCCTGGCATGCTTTGGGACCAGAAGTGTCTCAGCAATCCAATATAAGGCCAAGTGGTGCTGGACATCAGCACCATTTTGAGTGGTTCTCCCCACCCACCCTCTGTTCAGGGTTGTGGTTGTGCTGTCACAACTTTATGGGGGTGGTGGAATAGGTCTTGGTCTGGTGGGTGTTGGTGCTGCAGAGCTCTGTATTGGGAGTTCATTGGGGACCTGGGGATGCTGCATGTGTGTGGTGTTGCCATTGCAGGGGCAATGCCAGAACAACATCCCCTGGTGACAGAGGTGCTAACTAGGGATAAACCAGTTTCCTGGGTTGCAAATGGGCGAGTAACTGGTTACTCCTTTTGTCACCCTGAGGCTTGGCCATGATAAAGCATAATCAGTCATTGATCAAGTCAGGGATTGATCGATGCCAGATCCAGATCTCATGCGCTTTCAGGCCAACCCTACATGTAATAATAATTATAATTATTATTACATGTAGGGTTGACCTGAAAGCACATGAGATCTGGATCTGGCATCGATCAATCCCTGACTTGATCAATGACTGATTATGCTGTTATAATAAAGTTGTGGCCTTTTTTCCAGTTGACTGTGTGGTGTCTTCACTCTCAGCGCCCCTCCTCCATGTCAACAGGACTTTGGCAGAGTAACAACATTGCCTCTGTGGAATTTTCTGCCCATCTTTGGTTTAGAATCTGTTTCTGAGCATTCCTCCTTGAATACCTGTTGGTTGAATTGCTTTTTCTTTTATTTCATTTTCTTCCTCATCTCTCATTGTCTCCATGTTGCTTTTTGAGTGGCTGAAATTCATGTGATTTGTTTCCTTGGGCTTGTATGTTTTAAATGTTAAATATAAAGCACGTACATGATATCTTTGTGTTATTATGTAATGAATAATTTTGCTGTAAAGTGTAAAAATGAGGGGGGCATCAGGGCTACCTTGAGATAATTTATGAAAACTAATTATAGTTGTATAAGGTCAAAGTAAACCTTTTCTCTCCAAAATAAGTTAAGTAGCCATCCACATTGTGTACTTGTGCAAATCTGCTTTAAGCTTCAAACGTGTGTGTGTGTGTGTATAATTTTAAAAGTACAATAAAACTTAAAAATTAAAAAGAAAAAGAAAATAAAATAGAGAACAAAAAGAAAATGTACTCAAAGAAAATGCTGCTCAAAACTCATTTCCAACCATGGCAAATTCAGCAGTCTCCTCATGAGGAGCAGCAGTCCTGAGCATGAGTGGGCATGCTCTCTTCCATATCCAGAGAGAGTTGTTAGGTAATTAGCTATTAATTAGCTGGCTATTCTGCTGCTGCTTTCTCTGCTTTGGTGCATAAAAGAGAGACATCAACTCCACCAGACCTCCACCTGGAAGTCCCTTGAAACTTAAAATGAAATGCCCCTGAAAGAAATAAAATAAGGGAACACAGGGATGACATGTCTGTGATGAAGAAAACAGTTGTCAAAATAAGCAAGGTCTCATGGACATTCTTGCATGAGGGAATTGTTTTCTGTTAGGTGACAGAGAGAGACTCCATGCCAAAACAACCCCCCTTATTTTTCATCATTGGATCTCTGCATGCTTCCAGGAATGACCATGTTAGGTTTGGGCTTGTGTGCAGAACAGGAAACACAATGAGTTTAGAGAGAAATGCACTTTAGTTTTGAAAGTGAACATGCAGATTCACTACGATCAAGTGCTTCTTTTCTGTATTAAAAGACACATGAAGGAGGCATCTTTAATAGTCATTAAAATATTATTTTGTTTAGTTTTTCTATTTATAGACCAGCCTTTCTCTAGGAAACTCTGGATGGTTTTTATTCCTCTCCCCGTTATCCTCGCAGCACCTTATGATAAAAGTTCAAGTGAGAGATGGTGAATGGCTCAGAGACATCTGATGGGCTTTATGGCAGGGTGGCTGGAAATTTCAATCCTGGACTGCATCTGCACTGCAGAAATAATACAGTTTGACACCACTTTAACTGTCATGGCTCAATGCTATGGAATTTTGGGAATTGTAGTTTGTGGCACCAGAGTTCTCTGAGAGAGAAGGCTGAATGTTTCATAAAATTACAATTCTCAGAATTTCATAGCATTGAGCCATTACAGTTAAAGCAGTGCAGTGTGGATGCAGCCTTAGTCTAATTAATTCTAGTTTAGACACTTCAATCTCTACACTACAGTGAAGGGCATATATATGTCTGTTGTGATTACTGTGATTGTCATTTATTTAGTGTCACCAATGTGCATGATGATTTGTAGCAGGGGTGAGGATGCTGCCTCCAAACATTGTTGCACTGCAGCTCCTGGCTAGCATAGCCAGTGATGAGGAATACTGGGAGTTACAGTCCCGTAATATCAGGAGGACAGCATTTTGTCCTGATTTATGGAATAAAATAAAATAAAATAAAATAAAATAAAATAAAATAAAATCCTCGCCTTGAAATGGACCCTCTCAGCATAGAGAAAGAGCAAGACAAGGAGGAGGAAATGGAGGTAAAGTAAAAAAGGGAAATATGTGATTATTCTAGATACATGTACTCAGGCTTGGTTACAGCAGGACATAGGAACTAGAGATGTGTCAAAGCCTTCACAGAAAAAGTAGTTTTTGAGAAGGGATATGAAGTGAAAGAGATGACACCATACTGGTGTTCTAAGAGGAGGTTTCAAGGAACAAAAGTTGTAAGTAGAGGCAAGATATAAGATCAAGTAGGTGCATATGTGATGTTATATCATATCCATGTTTACAACAGAGATAAATAGCGCAATGTGGGGAGAAAGGACATAGCAGGTTAAGAAGGTAAGGAATGCAGTATGGATCTGGGAATCTGAGGCATCATCATGATTAGAGTGATCAGCAAAGTGAATTGATCTGTTTGTAGCACATGGGATAATCATGAACAAATCAAGGAAAGCTGTTAGAAAGTGAGAGTGATGGTTATAGCAGTCAAAGTGAGAAATTGCCAGAGCTTGAACCAGAATTTTTGATGAAGTGAAGTATAGCTTTATTTATACAATATTGTGCAGAAGTGACATAATTACTATTATTATTACCATCTTTTCCCCACCAAAACTGGAATTCAAGGTAGTTTGTTAATGGAGGGAATGTGGAAACAAAAGTCTCAAAAATAAAGCTAAGGCTTTGTAGCGGTTCAACAGACTGGGTTTTAGGAAAGATAAGGAACCACTAACACCAGTAAGATGAGTTGTGTGAGAGCAGATACTTGTATAGGAAAGGGCAACAAGAGTATAGTGGCATTGGGGGGCTGAGGAACACCGTTTCAGTGATAGTAAGTAGCTGTAGGGATCACAAGAGGAAATGATAATTGAGGGTGACTGCTTTCTGGGTGAGTGAGCAGCAGTTTCATAGGGAATGGCAGAAGGAATCCTGGAGGGCAGAATGCAGCAGCCACGAGACTGAGAGAAAAAGGACAGGTGGAATCACCACTGTGTTGTACCTGGGAGTATCAGAATGCTAAAGGAAAATGCACAGCATTACACCGTAGAGTATTCTGAGGTTTTTAGGACCAAAGACTAAGGGGGCATTACACCGTAAAGTATTCTGAGGTTTTTAGGACCAAAGACTAAGGGGCAAAACAGACAGCCCTGAAGCAATGGCTTTTCACTACCCCTATCATCGCAAGATTGTGTCTGTAGCACCTGCATGTCGTGGGCCCAATCCAGCAGTTTGCCACTCTAAAAAGAAGTAGCTCTTGCTGATTCTTCGGCTCAGCACATCTAAACACTGCGCCAAAGAAGGGCCGTGATGTTGCCCACTGTGCGGTCAGGCGGGTGGCGTGATGGTGGAGTCAGGGTGTCCGGCGTGTGATCACCACACCCTCACTCCAACCTGATGCTGGCGTTTAGTGCTGGTCTGTTTTGCCCCATAGTTTTATTTAACATGTTTATAAAAAACATAATTTAATTTTTTAAAATGGTACCATCTGGAAAAACTGATATTGTCAGAACAGCATTTCCTCTCATTTTGTGGTCCTGAGGAAACTTTTTCTTCTGAAGGTGCCACCTCCTCTCTCTCCACGGAGAGGAAATCTCACCCACCCCAGTGTTGCCAATGGGGGACTTCTCACCTCACAACATATTATAACAACGTTAAAAAATCATAATTCCCATCTATACCTGCTGTGGTCTCAGTAATTGTCTGTCTGGTTTGGTGCATGCCTCTTGGCTCTAAAGAGAAGTCAGGCAGAGAGGCAGACTTTAGAAATGGCAGCATATTTGGATGAATGGCTTGGTCACAAGTAGGCACTAAATTGGCAAAGTCCTTTGGCACTACCTTTTGGCCACTGCCCAAGGCGTTCTCTGGTGGCTGCAAAGCATGCAGTGAAATGTATCTTGAATTGGTCTCCATCTGTCTAAACATTCAATTTAAATGCCCTTTTGTTTGAATCCAGTGCCATGCTACATTTGAGACATCCAGGATATTTGGGATCTTTGTAACCTTACTTGAGGCAGGTGTGTTAAAATGGGGGTCATCCAAGGAAAAATGAATGATCAGTTAAAAACAAAAAACAAAAAAGCCGTCACCTTTAAAAAGTGGTTGCTTTACGAGGATGTAACATTTCTGTAGTGCTTCCTGCAATTACGAATGACATCTTCATTCCTCAACCATCTGGGGTGTGAAAGCAAATGCATCTGTGTAGTCCAAATTGGTTGAGAAAAATAGTCATTGCTATGGGGAGGGGGGGATCCTCTCTCTCTCTCTGAGCCTCCTCAACAATTTGTCGCTCCATTCTTGTTTTATTTGATTACATATACCCCACCCCACATTCCAATACATTTCATTCAGTGCAGTATTGGATGGTGAATTTCTTTTAAGTTCATAGGCTTTACGGATGTTCATCTGAGAGTGCAAAGAAAGCAGAATTGCCCTTTGAGGAAATAGCGGGAGAAAGATACGCATATGTTTGTCTGCCTTAACCACATCTCACATTCTTTCCAGCCCCTTTTTATCCACTCCTACTTCCCTGCAACCCCTTTACTGGGATCTTGACTTACTTTGGCAGTTAGCTGCGTATGTAATAGGGTTGCTATGGAAACAATATCCAGCACACGGTGCTCTATCTCTCTGTTCTTCCTGTCTTTCCTATCCTACCCTTCTCTTCTCTTTCCGAAGCCTGTTGCCATGGAAAAACTTAAAATCTACAGAAAAACCCCAAACAAAACCACAATTCAGGTCCTTCTATACACTTTTTTTTTTTTTTTTGCTGTTGGTTAAAAGCTTGTGTGTGTATGTGTGTTGGGTGCATTCAAGTCATTTCCGACTTATGGCGACCCTAAGGTGAGCCTATCCTGATTTGTTCAGAGGAGATTTGCTATTGCTTTCCCCTGAGGCTGAAAGCATGTGACTTGCCCAAGGTCACCCAGTGGGTTTCATGGCCAAGCTTGTAATTGAACCCTGGTGTCTAGAGTCATAGTCCAACACTCAAACCACTGTGCCAAGCTGGCACTCTACCTTAATGTGTTTAATCTGTAGGAAAGATAATTTCCTTCTTAACAGTAACATCCACTGAAAAGTGGGCCGGCAGTCTTGGTTCTTGAAGTCTCAAATCTTCATGGTTGGAAGAACTTGTCTGTGTGTTTGTGTGTAAGTGAATGTGGGCATGCGTGTGTGCAAGAGAGAAACAGATTTGGTAAACAACAGGAATTACCTAAGCTACAAAATATTTATATCAGTCTGTCATAAAAAAAAAAATATGGGGGCTGTTGTGGACACCACTGAATCAATGCACAGTTTGAGAGGTGTCCCTTATACTGTGAAGTCGTAGGCTTTCATGGGCAGCATCCATAGTTTTTACTGGGTTTTTCGGGCTGTGTGGTCATGTTATGGAAGAGTTTCTTTTTGACGTTTCGCCAGCATCTGTGGCTGGCATCTTCAAGAACATGGCCACACAGCCTGAAAAACCCACCAAAAACTATACTTATACATTTGCAAAGGATGGGAAGGTGAAATGCAGCTTTCTAATTATGTGAAATTGTGTCCATAAGGCCTGCCCTCTCATTAATTGCAGTGAGGCATCCATGTCATAAAGTAGATTTTTAAGATCATGAAAGGGCAACTGCTAGCTATTGTTATTATTGTATAGGGGAGAGGCTTGTGGGATTTTTTGTCTTGTGTGTCAACTAACTTGGCTAGCTTTGAGTACTATGTACCTTGACATGGGTAGGCACAAGTTATCATTTACTGTTCCTCCTCAGGCAGCATAATGTCATGGGTTATGATTGTGTCTGTGTGTTCTAGCCAACATGTCCCAAGAGGCATCATGTATGGTATTGTGTGGAATTTGGAGGTATGATTGCATGGCTTATTGTTGTTGTATGCCTTCAAGTTGTTTCTGACTTATGGCAACCCTGAGTGGAACCTATTGTGGTGTTTTCTTGGCAAGATTTGTTCAGAGGAAGTTTGCCATTGCTTTCACCTGAGGCTGAGAGCATGTGAGTTGCCCAAGGTCACCCAGTGGGTTTTCATAGCCAAGCTGGGAATCGAACCCTGGTCTTCAGAGTCATAGTCCAGCACTCAAACCACTACACCACATGCATGGCACAGCTACCTGAAGTAGCTGAAGCTCTTGGTCCAGCTTTAGTGGTCACTGTAATATTCCTCTTGCTATGAAACTCTCAAAGAACACATATGGTGCTTTCACTGTTCCTGGGAAGGAATGACAAGTCTCTTCGCAGGTAAATGTCAAGCCTGCATTTGAAGCTCAGTGTCATTTTGTGGACTTTTATGAACAATACTTATTTCTGACCTTGCTTCATGCATCCATCTATGTTGTATCCTTGAATTACCCTATCCACTCATACTTTTGGGACCAGAAAGACTTGATAGTTGAATAATTTCATAAATAGCATTAAGGCATTTGTTAGAGGAGAAATTGATTTGTTCGCACTGAAGCAAGTAATAATCTGAGCTATTAGAGGGTGGACAAGGAAGGCAAAGTAAGAAGATGATGATCTTAATAGAAGGATGGTGAAGATTAACATACATGGAGAAAAACAGTGGTTCAGGTGCTTCTGGTGATGAAGAATTGCTGATTGTCCCAAATATAATAATTGTAATTTAAATAGTCATTGCAATGAGAATAGTACAGTAGTTGCAAATTATTAGGGACAGATTGTGATGAGGAAGCAGAACCTGGCAAAAAAGAAACTCTGCAATGATTATGCCTGTAATTCCTCAGGATGTTGCAGTTGGGTTTGAATTCTATTATTTCATTGCTGCTGCTGAGATACATCCTGAAGGTGTGCTTTGTTTAGGTAACACAAAAAATTATTTTGTCACTTTTTATCTTTTCATCATGCCTCTCATAGTTTTACACACACACGCACAAACACATGCACAAACACACACACACTTACAGTCTATCATTTAACTTGTATTGTGAACTGTTTTAGAAGAGGTATAGAAATCTAACAAATCCATACTATTAAATTAAGACACTGTGATATGTAATTTCATTTTATTGCTTCCTGTAGGTTCTGTGCCCTCTTGCAAGGTGAACTGTGAAAATGTTGTTTCATGAAAATGAAAAAGAACTTGAAGGAAGTTTGGAGATGTAGTTTGGTTAGGAAAGGGTAAATAGATTAAATGCAAAGTAATTTCAGAAGCATTAAAGAATATGTTTCTATGGAAACATCAACCCACAAAGTGAGAAGAGGGGCAAGAGAGAGAATGGTAAAAAAAGAATAAAGAAAATAGGAGGACGGGATGAGAAAGAAGGAACAGCCATGTTCATACCTTCATGTAACAGTGTCAAATGATTATCTGTTCCTTTTAATTGACCCTATTGAAAAATGCAACTGACACTGACCCTGTTTAACCTTGTGGTTAAAAGAAGGGATTGAACCAGCTTTAACAAACTGAAACAATGCCACCAGCTGTTTCATTCGTGACTCTTTTCAGATCTGAATCATGGATCATGCCCTCTTTTTAAAGTCTGTGTGTATTCTTCATGCCACAATATCTTAATATTTTAGCAGAGACTCCATTATATTTTTATTCTATAGCTGGAATTTAATCTAGCATTGAGGTGGCATACTAGGATTTGTACCATTCTGATGGGCACTAATAATGCTCTTTCCATCCAAATTTGAGTATCTTTGGAGAAGCCCCAGGAATAAGAGTGTTGGCACATTTCTCTGCTTTTTATTGTGACAGTAAAGACTTCTCCAGACATCATGAATTAACAATTTACATTGGGTATATATCTTAATATCTGCAGTCACTACATAGATCTATTTCACAATATATGTCAACATTGTATATGCCATACCTAATTGCATTTTCCTGCCCAGAGGTACCTTAGCCAAACAGATGTTGTGCTGTTCTTTCACTTGTGATACTATGTTTACTTTTAATTTGTAATATGTGAACACCCTCAAGTTTCCCTAGGGAATTGTAGGAGCATGTGATTATAACTACAGGAAATGCCTTGTTACCTGTTGGTTCTTTGGTACTTATAAAGATTTGTTCTTTGCAGATGTGAGGAATCACAATTTACACTCTGCTATATAGTATAATGTAATATCTTGGTTCTAAAGAAGAACACTAAACCAAACATCATGCAGAGATAAAATGTAAAGAACATAGAATTTAAAGATAATATGACAAATAGATTTTCATTATTAAGCCTAATTACTCAGGAGCCAGAAAAACTCTGGATGGAAACCAGGGACATTGTCAGGGAGTAATGCAAAAAGATACTATCTGTATCCAAAAAGAAAGAGATGTCTCAGTAGATGACAGATGAAACTCATCAAGCAGTTAAGCACAGATGAGAGGCAAAAGGTGATAGAAACAGAGTCAGAAATCTGAATGCAACTGCTGAACAATTTGTGCACAGGGGCAAGGAGACTTATTATTATAACCAATACAGAAAAATAGAAGATGAGAACAAAAAAGGAAGAACAAGAGATCTCTTCCACAAGAACTGAAAATTCAAAGGAAAATTTAAACCAAATGGGGATGCTCTATGACCAGCAGGGAAAATATATTACATGATCAAGTAGAAATAAAAAGACAGTGGAAGCAATATATGAAAGCATAAGATAAAAGAGATGAAAAGATGACAGATTTGTTCAAGGAATAACCATATGAAGATGAACCTCCGAATTTTAGAAAGTGAAGTGGAAGCTGCACTTAGAGCACAGGAGCAGATGGCATACCAATAGAGCTAATTCAGTCTACTAAAAAAGAATCTACTCTAGTTCTAATTAAAATCTGTCAACAAATATGGAAAACAAAAGAATGGTCCACACATTGGAAACACTCAGTATATATTCTAGTCTCAAAGAAAAGGGACACCAAGGATTGGAGTAACCACATGAATCATAGAATCATAGAGTTGGAAGAGACCACAAGGGCCATCGAGTCCAACCCCCTACCATGCAGGAATAGAGAATCAAAGCATCTCCCACAGATGACCATTCCAGCTTAAAAGCCTCCAAGGGAATGTGTTCCACTGTTGAATAGCTCTTATGAATATTGTATTAGTTTTTCATGTAGCAAAGTGATGTTCAAATTTCTAGATTAAGAAATTACCCTAGGATGGTTTTTGTATAGACAGTTTAGGGAGAGATTTGCCATGGATATCAAGATAACAGGTATAAGATCAGAAAAAACCAAATTTGAGGAACATCTATTTTCTGACAATATACATAAAATAGCTCTTTTTTATAGATCCTTAATAGAATTAGACATGGAAGAAGAAACCGTAAAAGAACAAATGGTCAGATGGGCGTAAGATTTGAAACAAAATATTAAATTAGAATATTGGGAGAAGGTTTGGAATAAAACACTGAAATATACAACTTGTTATAATCTGAAATAAAATTATTATAAGATGTTATATAGGTGGCACCTGACCCCTGATAAACTAGCAAGAATATACAGAGGTCACTCCAACAAATGTTGGAAGTGTAAGAAAGAGGTAGGTACGTACTGCCACATTTGGTGGTACTGTAAGGAGGCAAAAAAATTCTGGCATAGAATACACAAAATAGTGGAAGAGATCCTGCAGACACAATTTGCAATGGACCCCAAATTATATTTATTAAATATCTGCAAAAACGAAGCTATGGAACATAAGCATGGGAAGCTTCTATTTTATATTGTAACATGTGCTAGACTGGTATTCGCGGCTAAATGGAAAAAGGGAGATCTACCATCCATGTAAAACTGGTTAACTAAATTGATAGATGTAATGGAAATTGATAAACTTACTAATTGGTTAAGAGATCAAGACTGGGAGCTAAGTAAGGAAATTTGGAACCTTACAAAAAAAGAAAATTACAAAAAAAGGGGGGTTTAAGGACTATAATGAGATAGATAAATTATCGGAAAGCCGATTAAGGAGACTAAAGTTAGAGATGAATTTGGAAACAGTAGAAATTAGCAAGAAATAGAGAATAGGGAAAAGGCCTTTTTTCTTTTCTTAGGTTGAATTCTTCTTAATCATGGAAAAACAGAGAAAGAGTGTATATAACAATGGTTAAGAAAATGACTTGATGAGAGTTCAGGAGGTCGCAATTTCTGAAAGGGAAGGCTGCAAGTTAGAGAATATTTGAGAAGGTACGACGCAAGTATAAGAGATATAGTATAAGTATGATTGTGTGTTATGTTGTGTTACTGTATACTGTATGTACTGGCTGTATGTATTTGATATGTTTGTTTCTTGTTATGTTCTTTTAAATTATTTAATAAAGATTGATAAAAAACAAAACAAACAAACAAGAAACAAATTTCTAGATTAAGGATGCTTACCATATATGCAGTGAGACATGCCAGATGTCCAGGCAGGATTCAGGAAAGGAAGAGGCACTAGGCATCATGCAGCACACTTACTTTGGATAATGTGGTGCATCAAAGAATTTGAAAATAAAATCAGCTTGTGCTTTGATTATAGATCATGAAAAACTATGGATAGATCTTAAAGGAGCCCTGGTGGCACAGTGGTTAAATGCTGCTACTGCAGCCAAAATGTTGTGAGTTCAGTCCTGCAGGACTCCAGGTTGACTCAGTGTTCCATTCTTTCATAGGTCTCTAAAATGAGTACCCAGCTTGTTGGGAGCAATTGGCTAACACACTGTAAACAGCTTAGAGCAGGGGTAGGCAACCTTTCCCCTTTAAGGGCCGAGGGACTTCAGCTCCCAGAATCCCAGGAGCTATTGGCCAACATGGGACTATTGGCCAACATGGCTGAGGCTTCTGGGAGCTGAAGTCCCTCGGCCCTTAAAGGGGAAAGGTTGCCTACCCCTGGCTTAGAGAGTGCTTAGCAGTATAAAGCGGTACAGAAATGTAATTGCTATTGCTATTACTATTGCTGAAGAAATGGGCATGCCACAGCATTTGATTGACCGATTATGTAACTTTTATTCAGGACATTTATTAGGAGAGAATATAGAGAAAGAGAATGGCTTCTAATTGGCAAGGGGTCAGACAAGCCTCCATTTCATCACCCTCTACTCAACTTGTATGCTGAACATATCATTCATGAAGCAGGATTAGACTCAGAGGAAGCAGGTATGAAAACTGGCGGACATGAACATGAAAAATTAAGATATTCAGATGACACCATACTACTACTATAAAATAGCAAAGACTTGAAATGATTATTGAAGAAAATCAAGGAAGAAAGTACAAGGGCAGGTTTACAACTGAACATTAATAAAACAAAAATAATGATCACAGATGATTTGCATCACTTTAAAGTAAATGATGAAGATATTGAAATAGTTTGATTTTCCATACCTTCACTCAATCATTAATCAGAATGGAGACTGCAGTTAAGAAATGAGAAGAGTTGGAAAGGCAGCTATGAAGGAGCTAGACAGAATCCTGAAGTATAAAGATATATCACTGAATACTAAAATTAGGACTGCCCACGCCATCATATTTCCCATTTGTATGTATGGTTGTGAAGAAAGCTGATAGGAAGAAAATCAACTGGTTTGAAATGTGCTGCTGGAGAAGAATTCTATGGATGCCGAGGACTGCTCAAAAGACAAATAAATGGGTTCTAGAGCAAGCCGGACCTCTCCCTGGAAGCTAAGATTACTACACTAAGACCATCATCCTTTGGGCGCATCATGAGAAAGCATAACTCACTAGAAAATACAATAGTGATTGATATGCTCAATCAAGGAAGCTATGGCTCTAGGTCTGCAAGACTTGAGCAGAGCAGTTGATGACAGGGTGGCTTATCAGTCTCTCATTCTGGGGTCACCATAAGTTAACATCATATTGATGGCAGTTAACAACAACAAGCATTTTAGTTACTTTATACCAGGGGTAGGCAACCTTTCCCCTTTAAGGGCCGAGGGACTTCAGCTCCCAGAAGCCTCAGCCATGTTGGCCAATAGTCCCATGTTGGCCAATAGCTCCTGGGATTCTGGAAGCTGAAGTCTCTCGGCCCTTAAGGGAGAAAGGTTACCTACCCCTACATTATACAGATTAGGGAAGTGCTCACAGGATGCATTAATCTCCCAGTTTGGTGCATTGAAAAATAGCCTGTTTTGACTCAAACTGATTTTGGATTTGTTCAATTTTGAAACTAATCTACTTCAAAAATCCAGATGATCCTGCCTCCCCTGAATATTAGAAATCTTATAAAAAGACTATATTTTTTATCTTTTTCAGAAATGAATGAAATATTCAGGCATGGGAGCCCATTAGAAGGGTTTGGTCTTGCCAAAATGCCGATGAAAAATGGGTTGGATGGGTTACTATGCTTCTTTAAGTTTGGCTTTTTTAAAAAGATGGCACTGGCAATATTTAAAAAATTCTTGACAGAACTGGAGTAGGTTTGCATGCATAGTTTCCTCTTACAAATCAAAGCTACATTTCTGATAAGTAGGTGTAGGGATTTTTGTGTGAGGCAGCCTTTCCATATTGAGACAGCCAGAAAAAAAGATGGACATTTCTGTGAGCTCCTTGTGGACTATTTTTCTGAAATGGCAAATTGCATACAATTCCAGAAGTTGATATAACAGTTTGTGCAAAAGGGGAATCCTAATTTTTTTGGGAGTGAAGGAGTGGGTATTTGGATCTTTTGTTATGTCTTGGTTATATGCCATCTTTCTACAGAAAAAAGCAGCAAAGTTTTGGAAGGATAGGTTAGGGACTAGGGAGCTGTGATGCCTGAAAACTACTCTAAGATTTTTAAAAAGTTAAGCATGGAAAATGGCAATTTTATGGTCCCAACTTTGCTCCCTATGAAAACAGAATACTTGCAAAGACATTTATAAAATGTGTCCTAGGAATAAAAGGTAGACTTGTCAGTCATTCAGCCCACCTCCTCTCTTTACAGAAATGAAACTTAAAACACAATTGGCATGAGGTTCAGTCTTTGTCTGGCTCTTATATCTCTAATACAGAACCTTATAATTTCTTTAGACTTATTTCTACAACTGCTCTTAGGCAGTTTAGAAAGCAGATTATAAAATGTCATGCACTGGATCATGGAGTATCTGATCATACCAATTCCATTGTCCTTTAGAGTTCTGCCTTGTTAGGCTGTACAAAAATTCATTTTTCTTCTTTCCTCACAGTCATGACAAGCAGATGCTTTCTTTACATTTTCAGGCAATAGAACTGTCCACAACCCTTGCTTATGTCAAATTCTGATAGGTTGCTGCTGTTGTGCTGTGCCCTATTGCTACTCATGGGTATTTGCCTCTTGGAGTTTCCCAGGTGTCAATCCCTTCCCTGTTTTCTCCTGTTGTGGGGAACTTAGATAGGAAAGCTTCTTCTCTGTCGATGTTTGAAACATTTTGCTCCAAATATCAATCTGCTATACTAAATTTATTGGAAAATGCAGAAAGAGTCCAGGAAGATAAGTGATACTTGAATGAATACTTTGTTTAACTTCTCAGGTAAGAAGCATCTTAGGGCCTTTACAGACTGCCAGAAATAATCCAGCTTCAGACCACTTTTAACTGTCCCATGATTACCGTTCCCATGATTCCCTAGCATTGAGCCAGGGCAGTTAAAGCGGTCTCAAGCTGCATTATTTCTGGCAGTCTGTGAAGGCCCTGAGTCTGTTGCACCCAAAACAACAAAAATCTTCCAGTATAAATTTTTGTTATCATCAGATGTAGATTATACTTGTAATTCACTGCTTCTGCTCCCACCTTCTCCTATTCCTATAGGAAAAGAACCACATTCATCCGTAAATTCTTCAGTATTTTCCATAAATTGTACTTGACACTTCCCAGATGTTCTCCCCAAATAACCAGATGTGGCTGCATCGCTCATCTGTACAAGCCATCCACCGTGGAGGAGCTAACATGGCAGAAGAATGCTGGTGGAGAGTGGGGTGGGCAGGTGGGGATGAATGATACAAGTTTTGGCAGTTCAACTGTGATAAGCACCAGAGCACTGGGAGGCTTATATGAAGCTTTAGTGAATTCTCTTTAATCTCTTGGGTCTCTCAGAATGTCCTTCCTATCTCACGAGAACAGGCTGTTATGAGAATTTTCAGTGCACAGTTGGGACTGAAGTAATCCTGCATGTCAGACCCTTATGAGGATTCTATGGCAACAATAGATGTAAGAGGAAAGGGTGGAAATGTTAATTGTAGAACTGAGGTATGGTCAACAAGCTGAGCCATGAAATAAGGCAATTCTTTTTGCTATCTTGCTCTTCCTGCTGTCATTTCTAATTAGGATGCCCTAGGAATGCAGCA
>CM034708.1:178894085-178911693 GCA_020142125.1 Phrynosoma platyrhinos | reverse complement strand
ATTGTCTGGCAATAAGCGGGATACAAATAAATGTTATTATTATTATTAGTATTATTATGATATAGCCTGTAGGCTAGTAAAGATAGGTTAATCAATTGTTAGTCACCCTGGTCAGGTATATCCATACAGATAAATATATTTTGTAAATGTGGATCAAAAATTCACAAAATACATACATGCATGTGCACACATATGCACTTGCACAAATGAGCTTGCACACATGCACATACAGATACCAGTGGTGAATATTTCATTCATTGAAGCAATTTATTCTAACCCATGCGAGGTTATGCCAGTATATATCTATTAGTCTTTAAGTTGTCATGAGCCTCTTGATGTATGCTGGGTGCAGAAGCATGGTCACCTGTCTGCAATTTGTCACTATCGATAGATAAGGAATCAAAGCAAGGCAGACAGAGCTGAGCAATGAATGCATCATCAGCATATTGATGACAGCTCACAACTCTTTCTTGAGTAAACTCATTCTAGTAGCCTTGTGTATATTTTAAAGGGAATGAATGACAGTAAGAATAAACCTCTCAAGAAACACAGTGCAGATGAGTGGATAATGAGAGTCACTAGACAGCTACATCTTCTTGCTGTGTTTTCCTTCAAAAGTGTGAAGAGAAGGAGGAAAGGAATCAGATGGTATTCTGTCCAGCCCAGCAATTTCATGTAGCCACTTATTAGATGTTGATAGATTTAGCCTCACCAATAGATACATCTGATCCTTATTTTTTATCACTAAGTATAATGTAATTATGTAGTATTAACCAAAGCTGAAACAATTTCATGGAATTATCTGAACCCATTGTGATAATCTCTGATACTGTAGCTCTTTACAGCCTTCTTTTGGCATCAAAATATAAATATAAATTAAAACAAAGTACAAATAGAAATTCAGTAGTTGCTTCCTTTTTGCCTACAAACTTAATTTATTTTAATTTAATTATTTCATTTTATTATATAAGGGATACCACCTCTCTATTCCATTGTATTTAATGGGACTTGATCATCCACAGATTTTGGCATCCATGGGGGAGGTGGTGGTTGTCCTGGAACCAAACCCTAGTGAATACCAAGGGCCCAGTATATTAAGAGATGGAGAAAACTGGTTTGTCTGGGGAAAGAATAGAATATATTGGAGGAGGGTATGGCTGACTGACTTGGACCCAGAGGAAGAGCCCTCCACACTGCAACACTTTCTTGCAGGCATGGCTTCTAAGTAAATCAGTGCAGATCCTGTTGGCGGTGTTCATATAATGAATGTGTGATTTCATAATTTCTTTGCACAGTTGCCCATGCAGTTCTTTCTTCCTGAGTTCAGAGTGTATGTGGACACTCATTCTGATACCACAGCAAACGTCATGTGGAATAAGTTTCTTTACGCAGAGCACCAGCTGTACATACCTCCAGGATAACAGCATCAATAAGTTTTAGGAATCTGTCATGATAATCCTCTTCCTGGGCTTTTTTACCCAACTCAGAATGCATAGTTTGAGTCTCTGCAGTAATCTGTGAGACTTCAGTTTATGTAGGTATGTTAAAATATAGCAGAAGTACATGCAATTTCTTTCCCCCTTTTAAAAAATGTGAACACTTCTATTACCTGCAGAGACACTCCTGCGTCTAGTTTCCTGTGATACTTTGCACAGTTAATTATTAAAAGGGCATAAATTGCACTTACTTCAATGTTAAAGTTACACACACTTTGTAACATTTTTGGTGTTATAGCAGACTAAAAGAAATAAAGGTGTTCTTTCATCTCAGAAAATCCATGTTATATGTAGTGTAGCTTGCTTGTTGTCGTTGTTGTTGTGTGCCTTCAAGTCATTTTTGACTTATGGCATTCCTAAGGCAACCCTATCTCAGGCTTTCATTGGCAAGATTTCTTCAGAGGAGGTTTGGCCTAGTTTTCCTCTGAGGCTGAGAGAATGTGACTTTCCCAAAATTAACCCAGTGGGTTTCCATAGCTGAGAGGGATTTGAACCCTGGTCTCTAGAGTCATAGTCCAACACTCAAACAACTACACCATGCTGGTTCTAGTAGTGGAGCCCCTTAGCTCCTGTGCCTTTCTTTGGTAAATGATTCTGTTTCATGGATTTCTTATTACAGTGTGAATTCAAGCTAATACTGTCAGAATGACACACATGACAACAGCAATCTTTGTGAACATTTATTCCATTTTGCAAAGGTGTCCTGTGATGACTTCCACTTCCTTTGTGTTTTTTTAATTCCTCTCCAGTAGCTTGTTAAAATATCTATTTGTGCTGCAGTAACTAAAGAAACTTGCTCCTGGTTAGACATGGAATTGTTGTGAGCTCTCTCCTCAAGAACCTTGTCGATTTCTGTCTGCTGATATATTTACTGAAAGTAGACGAATCAACCTGTATTGACACTAGATCCTTATTTTCCCCTTTGTAAGCATATGCCTTTTCTCTTTGCTTCAACTCTGTTACTGGAAAGACTTAAGGCAAGCTCACAGAACCACCTTGTGTCTCTGCCTACAAAACCTGTTTGGTTGGATCCAGACTGTTACAGAGCAATCCTGAGTGAGGTGAGGGTGAGGAAGTGAGAGGTTCTGCCAGCTCATGCTAAGTCAGTGCTAGCTCTGTATGTTGAGGACTGGGCATCAGCAGAACATCTTCAATAGCTTCCCTGATTCAATTTGTTTCCTCACTGTTATTGTCACCAGATGCTCCTGCTCCTCTTCCTGAAACGTTTGCTTGTTTGCCAGGTTGAGCTATATTGAACAAGCAATACATGATACATGAAGCACCAATATTACAGTTGCACAGAGTATGCTATTCAAATTTTTTACTTAAAAAGTTTATCATAAACACCCACACCCACATATGTTCAAGGAAATGCTCTAATTACCTTGAATGAGGTTTGTGTCAATTCCTCATTTTTCATTGTATTTTTGGAGAGTATTTAAAACTAGATAGACCTTAGTATATTCATACAAATGCATTTCAAATACATTTTTGCCTTAGCTATGATAAAACCTAAAACATGTTTGTAGAATTAAATCTTATTGAGTTTAGATGTTTGACTATTCATTTGGAACAAAAAGTGTTTTCTAAAATAGAAGAGAAAATTAGAAATTATGTTCTTAAAGTATTTATTTTAATTCTTGTTATTAACATTACATAGATTTTAAATATTTATAGAACTTTCCAGAGTCTCTATATATTATAGAAGTGAAGAAATGTTTTGTTTCAGTAATATGGATCCTTGATTATTTTTATAACTTTTAAAAATGGGGTAGTGTGGTAGAGAAGCTGTTTTTTTTTAGAAATGGGGTAAGAGTGGCAGAGAATCTGTTACTGAGAGCTCTTACTTTAAAAGCCCCTAAAGACAATTCAACCATCTGGAACTACTACTAAGTAAGTGGTTTGAATCTTGTGACCTATACCTTGTAACTCTTCATACCTTAGGGCTAAAAACAAACAGGACATTTCTTAAAAACCTAAAACAATTTTTGATAATGAACCAAATGGGTAATTTAAAATGTGCTGGCTCTTCAGCATTGTAGCTCATTTAAATAATTGCTTAGCTCTGAAGACATGCTAATATTGAAATTCCAACTTAATTCAGAAATATAATTAACATGCAAAATTTTGTTAGAAAATATCAAATTTAATTTGTATCATAAAGATTGGAATAATACTTGTCATTATTCATGTCCTGGCCTAAAACATGTAGGAAAGAAGAATACAATGGCAAGAATTTTGGAGATTTTGCTCAGTCCTAACACATTCTACTCACATCCAGTGTTTTGGGAAATTATTCTGCATAGTAATGCACATAGATTTTTGTGTGAGATTTGTGGGTTCTTCCACAAAAAGTAATGTTTCCAAACAGCCATGTTTGTTCTTTTGTGCAAGATTGCTCTTTTCTACTGAAAATGTAGCAATTTGTAAAATAAATAAAAAATGGCAGGGGAAAAAAGCAATCTTGTACAAAAAGGCACATGATTTTGTTGAGAAAGATTACTGTTTTCTATGTAAAATTTTGTTGTGCAAAATGGCTGTTTTGTGTAGAAAACGATCGTCTTGGAAAAAGACAGGGTATAAGAGAAACAAAAACAAATAAACACAAACACACAGACACACAGACACAGACATATGGCTCTTTGGAAACAGTGTGTGTGTGTGTGTGTGTGTGTGTAAAACTCCACACCTGATGCAAAAAAATTCATGTTTGTTTCTGTGCAGAATAATTTCCTAAAACACTTCAGGATATGTGAATAGCAGGCGAGAACTTTGCAGAAAAACATTTGTTTTCATTGCAGTGGGGAGAAAACTCTGAAAGTTATCCTCATTCATGAGACCAAAATAGCCAATTATTAAAATTCCTACTGTAGCAAATATCCAACTTAATTTTAATTATTTGGTTCCTATATCCACCTGTAATAACAACAACAACAACAACATTTATTTTTATCCTGCCCCTCTGAAGCACAATTGGGGTGGCTTACACATTAAAAAACATCCATAGTACAACAATTCCCTAACCCACCCTCCCCTTAAAAAGTATTAAACTAGTCAATTTTAAAACACAAAATACAATAAAACCAAGTCATACAAAGAAAAAATAACACAGCGGGTTAAGTGGTTCGATGACAGCAGCTCTGGGAGCTGGTGACTGAATCCTAGGGCCGAGAAAGCTAGTCAGGGAAGGCCTGCCAGAAGAGATCTATTTTGACAGCTTTTTTGAAGCTGTCTAGAGTGGTAATGAGACGATCTCATCCGCCAGGCCATACCATAATCTGGGAGTGACAGCAGAGAAGGCCCTCTGGGAGGTTGCCGACAGCCTAGTTTTCATAGGCTGTAGCAGATTCCTCCCAGAGGACTGATCATATGGAAGGAGACGGTCCTGGAGATAAGTTGGACCCAAGCCATGTAGGGCTTTAAAGGTCATAACCAACACCTGTTAATGGCCCTCCTAATGAAATGTGGTTCCTTGGCAAGCTGCCCATGCATGCCAGTCCTTGAAAGTGGTCCTGTGGAAAGTTTGTGCAGCTCTTCTTTTGCCCTGACAGTGTGGGCTTTTCTCATTTTGAGAATGTTCGTGTGATAGCTCTATGCTAGGGTAGGAGAGAGACAGATTATGCCTTTCTTGGGTCTAGGTCCAATCTACTGTGGTGGGAGAACCAACAACAGGAACTTTCTACCTTGGGCCTTGCTTTGGTAGAACTCTAGTGATTACAGGTGGTGGAGTGATGACATTCAACCTCAGTGGAGTTGAATTTTTTTTTACTTTTTATTTAATATCCCGCCCCTCTGAGAACAATCGGGGTGGCTTACAAAATAAAATCATAATACGACATTAAGAACTATTTCCCCCCCACCTCTTAAAAAATTATTAAATCCAACATATTAAAATACATCATACAAAAGAGGAAGTTAGTCATGTTAGTCATGGTAGGTAATCTAATTAACCTGAATCCCATTCATTTCAACGAAACTAAGTTATAACTGACTTACAATATCACACTACATTGTTATAGCGCTCTTATTCCACTGCTATGGCTGTCTCCTATGAAATTCTGGGGTTTGTCATTTAGTGAGGCCTAAGAGCAATCTGGCTGAAAATTCTAAATGCCTTCCTTAAACTGCAAATCCCAGGATTCCACAGGAACCAGCTGTAGCAATAAGTGGAATAATAGTGCTATAACAGTGTAATGTAATAGCATCCATAGTCTAGAATGGACTTTTTGATTCTTATAGGTGAAGGTTGTGCCAAACTATGCCAGAACTTAAAAGTATCCTCTCTAGATCTTTACAAAAATCACAGAGGTTAAGGAAGAGATCCATCAAGATGTGGATAACCATACTGTGTGTGTTGTGTGTTGTTTGCTTTTAAGTTGTTTTTGACTCATGGCAATCCTAAGGGGAACCTATCACAAGGTTTTCTTGGCAAGTTTCTTTAGAGTGGGTTTGCCATTGCCATCTTCTGACACTGAAAGACTGTGACTTATCTAAGGTCACCCTGTTCAGACCCTGCTCTCCAGAGTCACAGCCTTTCATCAATAGTAATTATGTTCTGGAAATAAAGTATACCAAAAAAAGAAGAAGAAAAGAACCAAAGCAATGTTCTTAAAATTGTTTTGTTGTCAATCTCTGTAATGGTAGAATGCACCACATGCTACTGCAACCCATTTAACCTAAAATATTTTGTTAGAGTTTTGTTTATGAATCAAAAATAGTCACAGGCGGAACATGGTGCCAGGCCTCAAGGATGCCATCTCTCAGCAGGGTTCTGGATCTTTTAATAAGTTATGAGATGAGTTTTCTATTAGGTGTTTGTTATTGCCAGTGTTCTCAGTAGAAGCAACACAGTACTAAAAATCTTAGGATTCTGTTGACCTTCCTTAGTAGGGCAACTTTTGGTGTCTGTCTTGAAGAAAAGTAGTAAATATATTGCATCTTTCCCTTCATCCTTTCTTATCATATTAAAGAACAAATTAATTAATGAATTTTGAACAGCATAGGGGACCAAACCAAGCCCAGGGGGATCCCACAGGCCAATGGCCAGGGTGTTGAACAGGGTTTCCCCAAGCAGCACCTTTTGAGTTTGTCCCTTCAAGAAGAATTAGAACCATTGTAGAACTGTAACCCCAAGTCTTTCCCAAGACTTGATGTTGATGTTATCAGGCCATTAGCTTGCATCCTCTTCCAGATTACCAGGAAAGGAACATGTAGTAATTTGGCTGGTTAGTTAGAAGCTGGCTTAGTACCTGAGGCCTGGTTCTGAAAGTGGTGGAGATCTATCAGTCAGTGAGTCAGTCAGGCATCTGCTGGAGAAAAGGGCAGCAGCTGGCAGCAGATGCAGATGGCAAGAAGTAGGCAAAAGGACCTCTCTCTTTTTTGGGATGCTGCTGGTGTCCTCCAGTATGCTTATTACTATAGTTTGTCTGGCATGGAAGAATTAGGAATGAGAAATGCAATTAAAGCACTTAAACAGAAAGGAGCATGTGAACATCAACTTAATTGATATAATGCTGCCCATGATTTTGTATCAGCTAAAATCCAATTCGACTAGAATGGGACTAGTTGAATCAATAAAACTTCCATTAGTGCTGCTTTACCAAGCTCCTATTGTTTCAATGGATCTACTCTAGTTGGGATTAACAACTGATTGTAGGCCATTTCAAACCTCATTTTCTGTGAAGACAGCTTGGCTACATCAATTTCTTATTCCTTAAGCATTTGTAATAGTAACATACTCCCTTCATGAGCCATGCTCTTTATGGAAGAGGATGAAAATAAAGTGATTCATTTTACTGATTGTATTGAATTCTCTTTCATGTTAAATTCTCCAATCATGCTACATTTCCATAAAATCACCAGTGTTTATGACTCTTTATTACAGGATAGAATTAGTGCCATATATTCCTCATACAACCTCTGAGTGTTTTCCACCCCTCTGATAAGAGCAAGAGTCACCTTCAGTGAAGAAATTAATTCAGGGATTAGGAAATTGGCATGAAATTTAAGAATAAGGCTTCACCAAATCTTTTCATGTGCTTGGGAAAGTCCTTCTAACTCATTTAACCATTACTTACACATATATTGTCATGATTTGCTTTTATATCATATCAATTAATGCAGTGTGATGCCACTTTATGTGCCATGACTCAGTGCTATGGAATTCTGGGATTCGTAGTTTTGTGAGACATTTAGCCTTCTCTGTTGGAGAGCTCTGGTATCACAACAAATTGCAAATCCTAGGACTCCATAGGAAGTGGTGACAAACTGCATTATTTCTATAGTGTAGCAGAATCCAAAAAGAACAATACTGGTGATAGGTACAAAGAAGCACATGCATTGTCTGGATTTTTCTAGTCTGAGGTCAAGCATTTATGGGTGGTTGATTTTTTAAAGTGGGACTATTGTTTAATACTTTTATGGCATATTGGCTCTCAGGGAATTGCAGAACAGCATATCATGCTTTGGTCATATGTCATATATGTCAGTTGATATATGAGTAATTAGGGCTGATTAATCTCACTTTTGGTTCTCTGGAGAATTCACATGTTGTACAGCCAGTTATTATTTGCTTCCAGAAACCAAATTAAAATGTGCTTGGTCCTTTTGATCCAAACTCTAAACTGCATAGTTATTCTGGGCATAAATAACTTATTATTCTGATTCCCTCAAGTAGGACTCTCAAGTAGGACTTTCAAAAATGTAACTTCCTCACTTTTAAGTTTGTCTATTTTTGTAAACAAGCCATGTGAACTCAAAAAGCAATCCATATAAAAGCTCTGTTCAGGCAGGACCAGGTTACTTTAAACATGCAAAGGAAGAGTACATGCTAGCCTCCCTTCTGTTGCCCTGTATGTAGGAAGGGGCAAGTTTCTGAACAGGAGAGTCACCTCTGTCTGCGGAGTCTCTCCCTGTGATTTTCAATGCTTGTTTTCCAGTGTTCCAGCTGACTTGGAGAGCCTCCATAAATATCAAAGACTTTCCTCTACAAAAGTTACCCTCCATGCATAGAGGATGAAACAACCGCACTGGGGCCTTAGCCTTTGCATGTTTAATGGCCATAGACAGGACATCAGACAGGGATAAAATGAATTCTCAAGCTAAGAAAACAAATATGTACACTTTAAAAATATGATATGGCTTTGTGTGAGGCCTGCTTGGTGGAGGGGAGGGAGCCAGCAATGGCGCATATTGGGCTTTTGATTCTACTGTTTATGTCTTGCTATGACAAGCCTGTATTCAAGGCTGTGATTCTAGTTTTTAAAGAAGCTTGCATGAATGAATACATAATGACATTATAACCGTACACAACGATATGGGGTTACTGAGAGTACAATATGTGAAGAATAAAAGGGATCAGGGAGATATGCACACAAGCAGTGTTTTGGAGAGAAAGGAGAAGATATTGCAAAGCAAATACAAAGGACATGATGTACAAGAGATATTCTTGTTTTTTCTGCACTGAAGACTAATAGGAAATATAACGGAAAGCACAACCAATACAGGTATGGTGAACAGAGGAATTATGATGCAGACATCACACTTTAGCTTGTGTAAGTAGCATGGGCCATGATAATTCCCAGTTCTGTATGGGTAGTAAGAGCTCTAGCTTTTGGTGATGTGCTAATTGGGTGTATCTCACCTCCTGCATTCCCTTCATGCCATTTGAGAAGAAGAAAGAGTACATGTGGATTCAAAGATCAAGGAATATATAAGGATTCTGTAGGACAACATGCAGCAAAGGGTTGTCTCAGAAACTGTGAGGATGAAAAAAGATGGTATGGTATGGCATTGTATTGTTTACGTCCATTTTGGGAATCACTGTTTTCAACCACAATTTCCTGTCCTGTATTAATGAGACCAGCCCTTTTCTTTGATCAGTAGATCAAAAACCAATTACCGTACTGGATTTGCCTCTGAATTTTGCACAAGTTGGAACTGTTCCAACAGGTTTTTGTTTAGGCAAAGTATCAAAAATATTCAAATAATTTTGTGTTGTATTCACAAATTCTTACCAACTATTAATTGAAAAGAATTTGGGGGTTTGACTTTTATTAGTTTATGTGTGCCACAATTTCTACCCTACCTGTCTGTACTGACAGTGATCAAGTCATTTTAAACAATGATGAAACCACATTTTAATTGACTAAACCAAATTAAAATATATTCAAAAATATGTATATTGTGAAAAAATGCATTCAAAATACTCATATGTTTAAGTATGATTTTTTATATGGAACTTAATTAAATACACTTGCACCTTGCAGAATATAGGAGAAACAGGATTGATTAACCAATTCATCCCTCATTCCTGGGCAGGTTCATATGAGACAATGTGATTCTGAAGCTATTAAAAGGATTAAAGGGATGGAGTGGAAGAGAAGGAAGCACAGTTCATTGCTTTACAACAGTTTATGGTAACAGCACTGATCAGGTCATCCTGTCACATTTTAGTGCAAGTGTTGAATATCAGTGGCCTAAAACTAGCTGTTAGTCCCAACCAATGTAGTTCCTTTGACTCAAGGGAGCTTATTCATTTATGTGTTCACTTATCAAGTTTTCACTGATTCAGTGAATCTACTCTAGTTGGGACCAGCAATTGGATTTAGACCTATAAGGCTGTTTTAAAAGATCCTACTCACCCTTTCCTCATTCCACAGAGAATAATTTGGTTAATTGCTTAGGGCAGAGGTAGGCAACCTTTCCCCTTTAAGGGCCGAGGGACTTCAGCTCCCAGAAGCCTTAGCCATGTTGGCCAATAGTCCCATGTTGGAGCTGAAGTCCCTCGGTCCTTAAAGAGGAAAGGTTGCCTACCCCTGGCTTAGGGTCACATGACAATCAAATCAAAAGATCTCTGGGAAATGGGTGTAGAGTAAAATGTAGAATTCTATGCCTGGATCAAGAATCTGAGAGTATACAGAATGTATTTTCTTCATTAGTAGCTAGTAGTTTGGAATTAGGGCAAAGGACGCTCATGCATTTGAAAACCCTCCCCCTCATAGTAATTTATATGTTGAATTTTTATTTTAACAGATTGACCAGCCCAGTAATTGAAATGCAGTATCTGAAGTAAGAAAAAAAAACTAGTCACCAAATTGCCAGGCAGGATCCATACATTGCTACTAATTACTTTATTAGTAGATCACTAAAGTGCTGCCTCCTTAATGCTTGTATAATTGAGAAAACAGCTATGAAATTATGTATGAACATAACTTGGAATAAGCCCTATTGAACTCAATAGGATATATTGCTGCGTAGGTATATATATTATTGTACTGCTAGTTTCTTATATATCTGTTTTAAGACCAATGCTTCCCATCTTCTCCTTGGTCTTCATTTGATAGAAGCTCTTTTTAATAAATTCCTGTAAAAAGTTTTGTTAAATACTCTGGAAGTGGGGCAAGTAGTCCACAGATTTCCAACTTTAGCCTATGGATCAGCAGAGACTGTATCTATCACAACAAAGATTGTAAAAGTACACCCTGTATATCTCTGTTTGCTCCTACTAGCTGCCAAAATAGAACATGCTAGTGAATATATGTAAATCGCCATGTATGGCATGTTAAAGCTACTACGCCATCTTCTCCAACTACAATTTCTCTCAACCCCAGGACCTACATTGGACAAGGCAATTACTACTTTGACTCATATCATCTGTTATGAAGTCAAATGTTGGACAACATAAGGTCAGATAGTTGGGAATCACTGCATTTGTATACAGCCATCGTGTAGCTCAGTGATCCCTAAACTCTGGCTTTCCAGGTGTTTGGGACTTCAGCTCCCAGAATCTCAGATGACTGGCCAAGATGACTAAGGCCTCTACAGACGGGCGGCCATGGGCCGCCCTGAGAAGCCACGGATTGGGACCGAGGCTGCCCCACACCTCGGCCCCGATCTACCCTTATGGCGCCTCTGAAAAGGAGTGTTAAAATAGCACTCCTTAAAAGGGGCGCCTCTTCCATGCTCCTTCCGGCTCAGTGTGTCCGGACGCTGAGCCGGAAGAATGTCATTAGAGTGCTCGCTTTGCGCCGTTTGCATCCCCCTTAAGGCTTCTGGGAGCTGAAGTCCAACACTTCTGGAGAACCTGAGTTTGGGAATCACTGTAGGTCATACTGGGGTCCCTTCTGTTATTCCAGGCCAGTGTTGCTGGTGGACACAAAGTTTTCTAATTGCCTTTTCCCTGTGGCTGTAAGATATGCTATATGATGCCAAGGTTCTAGCTGTGGGAATTGACTCCTACTGCAGACTAGTGCCATGTTTTTAAACAGCATTTTCTGGGGACATGAGCAAATACTGATGAGAGAACCAATAGAACATACACTGCCATAACATTCTAAAGCTTGCAGAAAATTGGGTGGAAGAAAATCCTACTAACAATACTGAGTTGTAGATGGAAAGAGTAGGCTTATCTTGTGCTTAAGGGAACTTGCAGAAAATAAAAGTGCTCTTGAGGCCTGAGGACGTGTTTTCATCTGTTCTGTTCCATTTGCTTGAGACTGTGTCTTGTTTCGACGTCTTTTCTTGGCCTGAGAGTCTTCTGCTTTGTTTTGCTTTGTTTACTTGCTGTGTTTCACTAACAGGAGGTGATTGTTTTCTCCTTTGGACTTTTAGAAGGGTCAGAGGAGGGTGTATTTCTTATTTTAGTTGCATATATTCAGTGTGCCCTAAGATTTTTCTTTTCAGCGTGGATTTGTGATGTCAGTTTGTTTATTTTTACCGAGACATTAAATATTTCACAAAATATACTCTCAATACAGGGTTTCACGCATTAAGAGCTGGATTTTTACCCTCCCAAAAATATTTGATTAGCAATCATATTGTTCGTAAGTTACATTTCTGTGCCCTTATTTTACCTGTAACCTGTTCTAATAGCTTATCTTATTATTTTATACAAATATTTCTTTGCATTAAGACTGAAAAAATATTTTTCTTGGTGTTAATGTAATATTTCCTTCTCTCCTTTCAGTTTTTCATACATATAATTTTTCACCATTGTAGAGATTGTTGCTATGTATTTCTTTGTGATTTTTTGGATTTCTGTGGTGTTTATTCCACTACCTGGTACCAAATGGTGATTGTATTCATATTTACAGTATGCAGAAGGTATACTCATACATCATATACTCTTGCATATGCTTGGTGGCATTGATTATGCCTATGTTTTTCCTGTCCATTTGTTGAATCATTGCTCAAATTGTGTTTTCCTTGAGTCTGTACAATTTTCAATCTGCCTTCATTAACATTAGACCCTGATGTTCATTCTTGCATTGCATCACATGTTTGTTTGCATTTTACTTTTCTTAATCTTTCCTAGAGATGTGCCATTTCCCACAGAACCAGGCTTTAAATTTTAATACTTATGAATGTATTGTGTTTTACAACATCTTCTGCCATACCAAATATGGCACTTTTAGTGATGGCCTTATTCCTGTCAACAACATGTGTATAATAGTTTATAGATTATATTTCATATCTGCTAAAGAGGACAATTGTGTACTTTGTATTACACTGTTCAGAAAGTTTCTAAATGCTTTACAAAAAATTATATACAGGTATTCTTTTATCCTTGCTTGCTACTGGAGTTGAAGACTAATCAATGGTACAATATACAAACCTATGCAGTAATTTAGAATAGGAGCTGAGGAACAGTACAATCTCCAATAATCATGAACAAAGAAAGAATTTTAAGTCAGCTGCACATAATGAACTGAATTTCTATTTTACTGGCAACCATCAATTAGTGTCATCAGCTTTAGGCACAATACAAAAGGATTCTTAATGACAATGCAGCAAAAATTTGTTTTGTAGTGTAGGATTGGCATGCTAGTTCTGAATAATTTGGTCATATGGAAGAATGACTACTTGGTTAGTTTGAGGATTTGCAGATGGGGCAAAGCGCCATCTCCAAGCCAAGGAAGGGGAGGGGCAGCCGGACACCGGGCACCCCAACCCCTTCCTTAAGACGTCATCGGAGCGCCTGCCATTGCACACAGTGAGCGCTCCGATGACGTCCTTCCCTCGCAGCATCTGGACATGCTTCGACAGAAGAGATGCAGACGAGGTGCTCACTGCCTCTTCCGGCGCCCTTTCTGTGCCTTGAGGAAGGAGCGCTATTTTAGCGCTCCTTCCAGGGCCAGCTGAATAGTGGATTGAGGCTGAGGAGTGGGGCAGCCCACGGCCACCCATCTGTAGAGGACCTTCATAAATCTCTAATGTTCTTTTCTGGCACACCTTAGAATTCTGGCTGGATTTCATCTGTAAGATCCAAAGCTACTTTACTCATATGAGCTCAAATATTATCTGTGTTGGATCCACATTTACTCATAACTAGATTAAACTAAATAAAAATAAATAAATCATTTCAATGGGTGTACTCTGAATATGACTATATTTAGGCCTAACCCTCTGTCCATATCAGGGTTATTTGGAGACAATATACAAATGTTTTGCTGTGGACACTATCCAAGTTCTTGTTTTTTACCTATAAAATGTTTCGTGGTTTTGGATCTATGTAATTACAAAGTATTTTAATAATTTAATAATTATTAACACCATGTATTAATACATTGTTTTCTTTTCTACTTGTGAGGCTAAGGCCAAAATGGACATTATTTTAATTGCACAAATGCAGTTAGCATCCCCCTTTTTGGAAAGCAATAGCACCCATGGATGGCTGGTGTTTCCCAGATTCTTTAAAGTTCTAGCTAAAACCCGGAACAAATTCAGTACAGTACAACACTAACCTGCAAACCACTAGCTGCCACTGGTTGCAGTTGCAATGGAAAAGTTACAACAGCTTAAAGGCTGTAGGACTGAAGTGGGGAAGTTTAACTCCCTCTCTCTGTGCCTAAAATTACCACTGAATTTGTTCTTTGTATTTTAAGAAAAGTTCCCTTGGTGGCAAATGTAGGTGTCCCTTGAAATGCAACTATTATAATTAATTTTCAGAACTATTAGGCAGCTGAGAATTCTTAGCGGTTTACTTTATTACAAAAAACAGCTTTTAGCACATGTAATTGTGATGTTTTGTAAAAGAAAGGATAGGCAAAATCTTCAAAGTAATCTACAAGCATTAGAATGGTGACTTGTAAAGAGAGAGAGAGAGAGAGAGAAGAAGAAGAAGAGAGAGGCTAGATTATCCAAGAGGACAGACTTTTTGAATCCTAGGCTGGATTAAATAAAGATACAGATGGACTATATGAAAATCTTTTATAGCAGTGATTATGGAATAACTGTGATGCAACTTTCTAAAAAAAATGATGGGAAAGCAAAGGACAGAACCCCCACTCTGGGCTTTTACAGGAAGAACAATCAAAATATATGCCCCAGTAACTGAATCTGGATTGCAGGGAAACTTTCTAGAACCAGTTATCTGACAGTATAGGGGGCTTAAACAGCAAAGGTAAGAAACAAAAGTTCCACTCTGACTGACAGTACAGCATTGGATTTAGTCCAAAGATCCAGGTTAATAATATACCCAAATCCCACCTGATCTGGCAAGGCCTCATTGTACGTTCTCATTCTCTCTCTGTTTGTGTGTATGTGCCTCCAAATCACCTGTCAAATTTCATAGGGTATTCTTAGACAAAGAATGCTCAGAACTGGCTTTGCCAGTTCCTTCCTCTGAAATATAGCCTATGGCTTCTGGTATTTGTTGGCAGTCTCCCATCCGAGAATCACCCAGGACCAACCCTGTTTTGTTTACAAAAACAGATGGGATCTAGTGCCTTTAGGCAGATCCCCATTCTCATTATACTGGACCCTGTACAAAAACAAAGAACAATGGATTGCCTTTAGTTGCTCTCTAATCCAGACTTGGTTCACTGTTCTTTCTGTATGGAATGAACTGGAAAATTTGTCTTACTTTAGCTCCTCTTTAAAATTATTCTTTGGCTGGCTTTTGCCACTAATGACCTCATTCTCCCTCTTCTCAGGGCCCAGAAATTCAGGTTGTTTCCTTCTGGTTAGGGACTATTTCTTTAACATTTTTGGATTAAGTTGGAGGTGGTTTGAATGTTGGACTACGACTCTGGAGATCAGAGTTCAATTCCTCACTTGGCCATGAAACCCACTGTGTGACTTTGGGCATGTCACATGCTCTCAGCCTCAGGAGAAGGCAATGACAAACGTCTTCTGAACAAATTTTGCCAAGAAAACCCAATGATAGGTTTGCTTTAAGGTCACTATAACCTGGAAATGACTTGAAGTCACACACCACACACACAGGAATGACTATCAAGGGCAGATGCCAGTCTAGGTAGCAGGAGAAAAGCCATTTGTCCTAATTTTGATGAAGGATATTCCTCCTCTGGCAATAGATGTTTAAATGAAAGAAAGGGACTCAAAGTAATTGTTGGGTAAAGTAGCTTAAACTGTGTTTTGCTTTACATGAGTTCTGTTTGATGCATTTTGATGGCCACTTACCACAACTACTCTGCTTGTGATAGGACACCTTTTTTTCTTGGCTAGATTCAATCATGCTCATGTCAAACAGGTCATTTGAATTGTTCAGCCTACATGTGAGCTGCAAATTGAATTTTGTACACCGCTACTCAACTTGCATGTGGAAGATTTGCAGTGGCATACAGAATTGCAGTTAATGTCTGTGGTAAATAATTCAGAGATGACCTCTTTGCCATGGGAATAATGAATGAATTGATGCTGGGTACTATAATGTCCAATCCATGAGCAGAATAGTCATGTGAATTAGACAAGTCATAACAATTTCAGGTCTCTTCAACATATTTGTTGATTTGTACATTTGAATTGCATTTGTGCCCACTGAGTGTTTGTTGGTGATTAATCTATGAACATAGCATTCTGTTATGAACATTTTTTTTCTTTCAGAGTAGCTCTTAGAATAATCTGCTTCACTGCTCCATCTCTCAAGCCCATTTTGAGAGGTTCTCCATCCTTTCCCAGTTAAACCTGTATTTTCATATGTGTTCTGTTTCTTCATAAGGTCTGAAGATCAAGGCACTCAAAATCAATGCATTCAAATTCAATTCAATTCAATTCAATGCACCCATAAAATATAACAACATATTATCCAGCACCTCTTTTTCAATGCTGAGGCACACAGCTGTCCTCAAAGCTTGCCATATGGATTATGGATTCCACTTAAAATGATGGAATTTTCCAGGGACTTTCCCCCATTCCACTGAAAATAAAAAATCAAAGAGATCATAAGATCATTGAAATACATTGTTTGAACACAACTGACATGGACTCCATTTGACCAAAGCTACATCCGCACAACAGAAATAATCCAGTTTGGCACCACTTTAACTGTGGAATTTGGAAATTGCTATGGAATTCTGGAAATTGTAGTTTATTGTGGCACCAGAGCTCTCTGACAAAGAAGATGACAGTTAAAGTGGTGTCAAACTGGGTTATTTCTGCAGTATGGATGCAGACTTGGTCAACATCTGGATTTAGATCAAAGTATCTAAATAACGTGAAGCATTTGAAATTGCTACACCGCCAAAACAATTTCAAAGTAATTGCAGACATATAACAATGTAACACAATTTCCAGTGGGTACATCTTACAGACTTTTCCATCAACTGTTTCAAAAACATACCCTGGAGCAAATGCCATAGAAAAAAATTATGTTTTTGATTCATGTCAGTTATGCAGAGTAACAGTGCAAGTATAAAGGGTTTCAAGATAGTTGTTTAGGACCCATCAGGATGGATTGGAAAGATAAGAAAGTCCTTGATTTTGTACCTATCCTTTCTGTTGTTTTTTTTAAAATAGTATTTCTGGGGAACTCCCAGTCCTTACAAGGACTTTTTATTCCCACTCCCCAGGTCAGTATAAATTAAACAAGTATTTTCCAAAATGAAATGTGCCTCTCTATGCCAGTGTGTTAACTCCGAGCTAGCTAAGATGGCCTCCATCAAGAAACATAGCAACCGTTCCCAGGACAGCAGATTCAACAGAGATCAAGTGAAGGAAAGCAGAATGCTAGCAATAAAAGTGAATGATCCTAATGCTTAACTAGCATAATATTGCTAAAGCACTTCAACATTTTCACTGTAACATCTGAATAATATTTAAAAAGTTCATAGAATCATAAGAGTTGGAAGAGACCACAAGGGCCATCCAGT
>CM034708.1:178878009-178893985 GCA_020142125.1 Phrynosoma platyrhinos | reverse complement strand
ATTCCAGGTGAGGCCTGACCAAAGCAGAATAGAGTGGCACTATTTCCACTATTCTGAGTGGAAATTGGTGAAAGGCAATTTGTGACGTGTGATCAGTGGGAACAGGGGGAGAACACAAAGGAGCAGGGAGTGAGGGAAACCCAGGATATTTCAAAAAAGAGTTTGGATGCAAAATTATAAATATACAGGGACTTTCAGGGACTTTTCTTCTGTCTGGTTAAGTCCATAGAGACATAAGGCTAAATCCAATACAGCTTGAGTATTCCTTATCCGAAACGCTTGGGACCAGAAGAGATCTATATTTTTTTGTTTTTGTTTTTTTTTTTTGGATTTCAGATACCTGTATTTGCATATACATAATGAGACATAATGAGGATGGAGAGCAACTGAGGATCTGTGAAATAGTGGGAATCCAAATGTAGTGCTTGGCAAAAATCCATGCTTCCTGCTATTTCACAGATCCTTGTTTTTTTCTCTAACCACATCTTTCTCCAGCCTCACAAATACAGTATAGGTATATAGTTCAAAAAGTTTTGGATTTGGAGTATTTCAGACTTCAGAATTCCAGATAAGGGGTACTCAACCTGTAGCTAGTCTCAGCTAGAGCAGATCCACTGAATGAATAAGGTATATACAAATGATGATTTACCATTCAGTAATTGATTCATGAGGATTGCTGTAATTTAAACTAGGAATTGAATTCATGTTGCTTATGTCTTATAAAACAATATTTCAAAGCTAATTGGAATATAAAGCAAATTTAGAGGTTATCTAGAAAGGGAGGAAAAGTCTCTAGAAGACTTTCCAGCTCTTTTTGTTTTGATTTCACCTGCATATTCATGGTTTTGCATCCCAACTGTTTCTTGAAATTTCCTGGGATAGTTCAAAAAGATTTCTAGTTCATTTTTTGTGTATGTGTGTGGAGGAAGTTTGTAAATGGATTTACACTTAAAGGATGAAAATATTGGTGTACCTTAAGAAGATGGAGAAAGTGTCACCAAAATAAAATCAATTTGTACAGGAAAAACCCTAGGATTTTCAGAGGTTTTTTTTTTTTTTTTGGCCTGGAAAGGCTCTCTGACATTCAAAATATGGTAATTAGAAATGGGCATTGAACAGTCCTCCTTCAAAACTAGTATCCTTCAGATGTTTTGGAGATGTCTAATCAGTCCAGCCAGCATGGGCTGTGGCCAATGGTAATTGGAAGCTGAAACATCTAGAAGAGATTAGGTTGAGAGAAGCTGGTATAAAGGATAACGTGCCATAGAATTTTGACCCTAATCTTTTGAATTCCATTTTAAGTCTCTGGAGTTTATCACATGGGGAAAATTGGAAGTTTTAATGGGTCAGAACCCGTGGTTATTCAGTGCATTGGGTGCAATTGCGCAAATGGTTTTCACACAACGTTGTGCACAAACTGCTTGGAATCTGACACGAAAGTGATACAAACCAGCAAATAGGCATTTTCAGGAAAATACCATAAATTCATTTCTATTTCATTCACAAATTCATTTTTGTTGTGCAATTGCTCTAGTGTGAAAGCCATTTGTGGGATTCTGTTCATTTCTGTACTTGTTGCCAGATTTCCCATAATTCTTTGGGATGCTTAGCCAGGGCTCTTAAAGGAACAGTTGCTGAGGCAAAGGCAGGGACACAGAGAAAAAGCTTGCTTCTCCCTCTGTGTATGTCTCTTCTCCTTTGCCCTTCCCCATTAGCCATGGCTGTTAAAGGAACAGCCGCTCAGGGAAGGTAGGGACACCAGTTGCTAAGAGGGATGCAGACTTTTAACCTGTTTTTCTACCTTTCCTACTTCTTTGGGTAATGTTTTGTTCTTTTTACTTAGGTTGGATACCATTTCTTGGAAAGTAAGGGGCAGTACAGTATATTTTTATAAAGAAAATTGTGTAAATGAAATTTACAGTTGACCCTCCATTCTCATGGGGGATCTGTTCTGGAACCCCCATGAGAACAGAAAATCGCATATATTCAAGCCCCAACGGTTTGAATGGAGGTGTGTACCCACAGGGGTGCACAGTGTACACATGCCCCATTTTGTCCCCCTCCGTTCGCTGTCCATGGATAGGTGAAGGATGCGGATCCCAAGACCATGAGAATGGAGGGGTGACTATATTTCTTTGAGTGATTTCTGGTGACACAACTACTTCTTCAGTGCACATGTGCAAAAAAAAAACCATTATCGAGATTTACACACATCTGTGTGAAAACCAAATGCACTTTCTACCCTCTTTCTTGCTTTAGTAATGAGCTTCTAAGGTGTTGTGTTCTGCATGTGAAAATCATTCATGCATTGCACACTTTTGTGAGCTGCGGATGCTTTAATCATTATCGGGATGGAGGTACATATGGTCCCCGTGTGATAAACTCCTCTGTTATGTTTAGCTTTTTGCAAATTGCAGGCGGTATGAAGCCCTGAAAAAGTTAATTTAATTTAAAATGACACACTTAGGGGATGTAATTAAAATACGTATATCATTAATGTGTGACAAAGATAATTTCCATGGGAAATTCATTCTGGAGGAACTATTCTGCTATCATAGTACAGTGTCTTATCCTGGAACCTATTAATATGGGCACATTAGTATATAGTGACGCATAAAACATTGAATTTCTAGAGGTTTCTGCATGTACATTTGCAAAACCCTATACAAGAAAGGGTTTCTTCTATGTTCAGACTGATTCTCCTATTCTGACTGATAAAAGAAGAAAAGGGTTAGGTTCAAAAAATCTCTCGTTCATTTTGTTTTTGTGTGAAGGTAGTTTGTAAATAGATTTCCACTTTAAAAGATGAAAATGTTAATGCACCCTAAGAAAATCTGTAGACAAATGAGTTTTTTAAAAATGCTTATTGATTCTTTTCATATGGTGCCTACAATTGTGGAGCCAGGCAGGTACTTTGTTTTATTATTTTTTTTAAAAAAAAATGGCACAGGATGCAATTCTGTTTGGCCTTAGCTGACTCTGCCCAGTGTCAGGGGATAGGATGGTGGTGGACAGAATGTTGATCTGCCATTTAGCTCTCTGTGTAAAAGCTTCAACATCACTCTACATTTGAAAAGACTGTCAGCATTGCAGCATCATATATTTGCACTGGAACCCCTCTGACAGCATGTGGGATGATGATAAGAGGATGTGAATTTCTGTGCCATCCATACCATACCCAAATAGTTCCAATTCTAAAATTCTTCATGCTTTCAAAGCCTCAGAGAGACAGGAGCAGGTGGCTGAAATGAAACCATTGCTTTTTTTATGGCAAGAGTAACATCCTTTAAAGAAAGCAAGTGGGAACTTGCAAGGAACTTGGGAGAGAACATGGTGGCATACCTTCTTACTCTTGGCTTTCTGATTTCTCCTGAATGAGTTGCTAGGTGAGCGATTAGAAAGTTTTCTTGTAGTTTAATTCTTCCTCTCCAGCCCCAACCATTGTCACTGTGTTTGCTTCAGCGGCAGACAAAGGCACTCTCCTCAGCTCTGAAATGAGGAAACAGTGAAATGGGCTCTGCCAAAGGCACAATCCCCTTCCACTGTTGAAGCAATCATTATTAGGATAAGGCAACACAACTGACAAGGCCTTAACATTGTACCAGCTCTTTGCACCTGGGTTCCCACCAGTAGGTAACTAAACCATGAAAAGCCACATCCCAAAAGCTCTCAGGATTTTCTGACAATGGGCGTTTTCACACGTGGCTTTTTGAGGATGCTAGCCGGCCTCCCTCCGGCCCCACTCCGGCTCTTCTTCCAACTTGTTCAGACGCACGCCGCAGAAAACCCCGCCCCTTCCGGTGCCATCCCTGTGTACGTCCGGCTTCTATCTCCGTGTGTTCAAATGCACGGAGCCTTAAGTCTGGCGTCCTTCCGGCGTCCCTCCAGCCTCAGCACCTCCAACTCCGGCTTCAGCGGCGGAAAGGTAATTCCGACTTTTAAAAGGAATTAGCCTGCCGCCGCTGGAGCCATTCCGGAATGGGGTCGGCGGGAGGTAGGATTGCCTCCACCAGAGCCCCGTGTGAAAACGTCCAATGCCATCTGATCCAGAAGCCCCCTGTATTGGCTGAATTCAAAACACATTCCTGTTCGAGGTTCTACACTGCTAGCTGAAATCAGGTCCCATTTCCCAGTTAGTTTAAGGGATATAAGCATGTACAAAGTGAGGTTTGATGTTATTTCTTCTGATTTTTTCCCTTGCCTGTCTCCTCCTTTAGGCATTTGAGGATGGATGGATGGCAAGTTAGATAGGTGGATAAATGCTCTTGCTTTTTTCCTATTATGCCACTGTGACTTATTCATTCTCTTACCACTATATCAGATTTCATATTAAAAACATATTCAGCAATGAAGTATGTGTGCACTGTATGTCTGCTATGCAATTCTTGCTTCCCTTTTTGCTTCATAATTACATTCATGGAAAAAAAATCAAGATCATTTAATTTGAGTGAAAATGCCTGTAATTTTTGTGGAAGGAAAATAATAATAATAAAAAAATTGTCCTAGTCCACCACAGCTAACACTGTTGATTCCTAATATGCCTGAAGAAGGTGGGGATTATCTTGTATTTCCCAAAAAGAAGTATATCAAAAAGAATGTCAGAAATAGTGCACATTAAATTGAGGCACTGCCTTGGCTCAGTGCTAGGGAATCATGGGAACTGCAATTTATTGTGGCACCAGAGCTCTCTGACAGAGAAGGCTCAATGTCTCAGAAAAAAAATACAATTCCCATGATTCCCTAGCACTGAGCCAGGGCAGTGCCTCAATTTAATGTGCACTATTTCTGGCAGTCTGCAAAGGCCCTCAATCAGTGGTGAAAGAAAGGCATATTTAAGAAAGGCATATTGGGAAGAGGGCTTTTGTTTGATTATGACCTTAACTGGCATATTTTAATAATCAGTACAGTATAGGGAAACTCACTAACTAATTAGAAAACCCTGTTGACTGGATGAAAACTAAAGGACATTTTTGGTTGTTGATGTTGCTTTTGTCATTTTCTTTTGTCCTCTCCCCCTAGTGTTTCTTTATTTCTTATCACCAAGATAACATGTAACATTAATTGATGACTAATTTAATTTATAGTAGGATAGAAACTGGGGAAAAAATCAAGGTAGAAAGTACACATCTAGAAACAAGAAGAACTTTATCATTTAACATGCTGGTGGGGCCCAATTTCATATTAAGAGGATTTATATGAATGAAGCGTTACCACGGCTGAGCTGAAAAACTAATTGTCAGTGCCAGCATCCAACCCTGGAACATGTGAAGAAATAATTGAGAAGAGAGTTTTTCTGGTCTGCCCAGTGCTATTCCCTCATCATGGAATAAGTTCAGTTAGTCTTCAGCATTTGACTAGGTATGAGGTAGAACATCCTGGACCAGGTTGGAGATGTCCTGGCTTAAAGCCTGGCTGATGAACCCCAGTTTATCTCTTTTAAGAAATTAACCATAGGAATAGCAATTTAACAGCTGCAGGAGATAAAGGCACTCAGCCATTATGTTCCACCCACATTTTTTAAAAAAGAAAGAAAGAAAGACAACCCATTTAAATTAACATTTGGAGAGGCAGGTGAGTTCAAAAAAGAAAGAATAACATGTGCATAGCATTATGTAGAATCTACGATGGTATGGCATGGATATCAGAATTTTAAAAGCTTTCAAGGGTGTGATAAAAAATAATCATCTGGAAAAATCTGACAGTGTGATGGTGTGCCCTGTGTACTTGGTGAAATGTCTTGAAAGGGATTGGCTGAGTCACCCCTTTTCTATACCCTCTATTTTATCTTCTGCCCGTGACTTTCACTTTTCCCTTCTCACTGGCTATGAAGTGTGCTCCTCTTTCTAAGAGCAACCCAGCTGGGACTTAGGTGGAATTGCAGATCTGCCTGCTGTGCACTTTCCTAAATGCCTTTTTAAACAACCTCCATAATTGATGAGAACCCAGGCCCGTCTCCGTGTGAGAGAACATAGGCGGTATTCAGAACACAGAAATGCCATTTGGTCCATCAGAGCTCAACCCAGAAACAACACCATTTCCCCAGGATACCTTTTAATTGTTCTTTCAATGAAACCTGGTGGTTTTGTGCTTGCCTCAATAGTCTCAATTGCTTTGACTTCCATATCCAGTGCTTTTTGCGCATGTGTTTCTTCCTCAACCTACTCAGCAAAATGGAACTTCTCTGTGGCCCTCTTGGTACACTTCTTCTGGAGGAAGCCATTTTCAGTACTGGCAGTCCTGCCTTTAAGGCACATCATTGCAGTTCTTCAGGTGTAGACACAGGGAATTATCACAGCACTAATTAAACTGGCTTACCTGAGCAGGCTTAAAATTTAAAACAGGTGGCATCCTGATCTTCTCACATGGATTTTGCCGCCAAAATCGCCAGCTGAGTCCATCCCGGGTCTATCTCCACTCGCAGGACCGCTTAATATGGCTTTTTTCGAAGCTGGGAGTTTTCTGGCTTAAGGAAATGACCACCAGAGCAGCCCTGGGAGTGGGGCTGGACCTGGGTGACAATTTCAGTGGCTAAATCTTTGTGATAAGATCAAGATGCCACCCATTTTAAATTTTAAGCCGGCTCAGGTAAGCCGGTTTAATTAGTGCTGTGATAATCTCCACACTCTTGCCAACCCATATATGCTCCTAGAAGTCACTCTACGTTAAGAGTGTGCTGTAGCCCAATTTCTTGTTTCTCTGCATGGAGGCAGTGGTCAGCACAGGATCAAGACAGGCAACATTTTGCACAGCACCTTTGGAGTAATGTCTGCGTAGAACTATTTCTGGGCAAGGCTTCCTTGTATACTCAGTGAGATACTGTAGCACTGGATGAGATGTACATGAAAGCTCTCAAGCAAACAGTCCCCATACTCTCATCTCAAACCATGCTAATGGACGTCTTAGATCAGCCATCAGTTCATACAAATATCATTAGATATTGCACCTGGTTATAGTTAATCAAGGACTGGGTCAGAAAGAGTTGTAGAGCGGAACACAATCTACATACATGTAACCAAAGGCTTGAAGCACTGGACAAATACTGTGTATACTCATGTATAAGTCTAGAGATTTTAGTCAAAATTGACCCCCAAAACATGGATTGACTTATTCCTGGGTCAATAGTACTGCAGTTTAACTCTTAGAAAAGAAAAAGAAAGAAAGAAAGAAAGAAAGAAAGAAAGAAATCACCCTCCTTTCTGAATAGTATGGCAAAAGGTGGTAGCTTACTCCATCCCGAAAGAACCTAAAAGTAACACTGAACCCCTCTAGTCTTTCTGCTGCAACACTGCTTCTGACCTATTTGAATGTCTGGGTCAGAAAATGGTGGTGGTGGAAGCTCTTTGGAGCTTCCCTTCAAAGGAGTGCAGAGAGAAAACGGGCTTTGAAGGATTTGAATAAGACATTTGTGTATGTCTGTCAGTTTTTCTGGGTTAAAATCAAGCAAAGTTATCACATTAAATTTACAAGGCTATAATCACTGCTAACATAGTTGCCATTTTGTTTTCTTTCACTTTTCATCCTTTTTGACATGTGTGCATTTTCTTAGCCCTGCCTGTGCCTGGTCACATCCCCCCCAGCATCACACAGCCACAATTTACTGTAGTCGCCTCCTTATCCATCCAGGCTTAGGGCGAGCAAGCTATGTCTGCCAGAATTCTGTAAATTCTTTGACATAATTTTTCTTTGCTTCATTCTTTACATCCTTTGTTTCATGCCCCTAAGTTTTACCCTCAGCTTATCTATAGGTCATATTAAAATCCATAATTTTGGCTCCAAAACCTGCCCTCAACTTATACAATAAGTCAATGTATAGTTGAATATATATGGCAATACCAACATTTTATCAAAGTTATTCCTTATGTCTGTGTTGTCCATACCTCCCCTTTTCTCCATAAGAGAGTCTGTCTCTGCTTTGTTTAGAGCAGGGGTAGGTGGCTGAGGGACTTCAGCTCCCAGAATCCCAGGAGCTATTGTCCAGGTGTCTCATTGGGTCAGAATGCACAGGGAAGGCATTGAAATCCACAAACACCTTGTCAGGGGATTTCCCAGCAAACAATAGACCATTAATTAAATAGACACTAATAATCTTTGCATATCCTCCTACCCTGAGGCCTTGCCTCAACAGAACAATACACAGATTTATATGCTAATTTACATGCTAATTCCCAGCAGACAATGGACCATTAAGTAAATAGACACTAATCCTCCTCACATATCATCCCACCTAGAGGCTTTGCCTCAACAAAACAATTACATGCTAATCCTCTCAACCAAGGGTCACACAGTATATATATACCCCACACACCTCCATGCCACCATTCTCTGAAGATGCCAGTCACAGATGCAGATGAAACATCAGGAATATACTCTTCTAGAACACAGTCTAACAGCCTGAACCCCCCCCCCCCCAAAAAAAAACAACAACTATGGATTCTGGCCATGAAAGCCTTCTACCTCTGAATATTCTTTGCCTAAGAAAACCCCGTGGAATTCATGGGATCACCAAAGCTGACAGGCAATTTGAAGGCGTGTGCACACACATACATTTTGTGGCAGAGCCAGATTTTTTCCCTGAAATTAATCTGATGGTCACACCTGTTATAGGACTATGTTCTTGTAATCTTTTGATTTAACAACTTCATGGTTGTTGTAATATTAATCTTCAGGTGAGAAAACCCTATGAAATGCATGGGGTTGTGATGAATCAACAATTGACTTGAAGGCACACACACATATGCATAGAGTAGATACCACTCTATACACTCTTTAATTGAGGGATAGGAATTGTTCAGCCCTTCAGATTTGGATTTTTATTAACTCCCAGCTTGGCTATGCTGGCTTGTACTGCTGGGGGTATGCAATCCAAGAACATCTGGAGGGCCACACAGTACCCATCCTGGATTTAATCAGTTTAAAGCAAAACAAATGGTTGTTCTTTGGTTGCTTCTGTCTCTCCGTTGTTCCACTGGCAATGTTTCCAATTTATTCCCCTTAAAAGAATTAAGATCACCAATAAAAAAGTTATTTTGATGGCCTTCCCTGCACATAACAGGGCTACTCTGACTTTTTCTCTATCTACCATATCAGCCACTCCATGTGCTCCTTTGAGGATGCATTTTTGCATTTAAGTAGGTTATTGGGAAGATCCAAGGCTGCTCTGAAAGTACAAATCCTAAGATAGAAATATTCATCCCAGAGAGCTGGATGTTTGGGTAGATTTATTATATGGCAAAATTAATAACTGCTTCAAGGTTGCCCTTTTTTCCCTTAGCTCAGAAAGACCCACAGTTCCACAGTGGTCAGTCACTAATAGAAAGTACATGTTCCTTATGAAGGTCAGCTGAGGAAGAAGCATAGTTGCTGTTTGCAAAAGGAGCGGCAGAGCCCTCTGTAGAAGACACAAAACAGCAACCTAGCACTCTTGTGGATTAATGAGCTTTTATGCAGCAACTTCAAAAGGTTGAAAATTATGTGGCCATTTGCACTGCTTAATCATTGCACAGTGCACTTATTTCCTTTATGTTCCCTTCTCTTTGCTGTCTAACAGATTGCATGCAAAATGCTACACAAAATACCAGTGGTTTAAATGATTTGGATAAAACAGGGCAGTTTTTAAGTTTTAAAGACTTTTTTACTGCATTGTCTATCAGTCAAATATAGGACTTTATCACACACAGCTTTTAAATCATCATTAAGTTGAAAAATAGCACCTCTGGCAATACCATTCACACAGTGCTCTATTGGCATCATCACTATCTTGCTCTCAAAGTGTTGTGAGTTCACACCTTGTCATTGACAAAAAAAAGCCTGTCAATAAGCTCCTAAGCATGCCATTGTAGCATTAGTCCTTGGGTGCAATGGTTCTTTGCACAGTGGTTTCAGTATTGTGTAGTCACGTGGCATCAGTATCTCATTCTCTCTCCTCTCCCCTTCTCCTCACTATTCCAGAGCAGGCCTTTTTAAAAAATACTTTTCTCTTATTTTCTGTGTGCAATGGAAGAAATGATAGTCTTCTCCCCATGAGGAAGGACTCTCATTTCTTTTTGGCAGGTGCAGAGGGGTGCAGCCAGATTCTCCCCACCCCCACCTAAGAAGAAATGAGTCTTCTCCCTACAAGGAAGATCATTTCTTTTTTGGTGGCTGCAGAGGAGTGCAGCTGACTTTTCCCCACACCAGACCAAAAATAAATAAATAAATGATAGCATTCTCCTTGTGAAGAAGAACTCTCATTTCTTTTTTGGTGGGTGCAGAGGGGCACAGCTGGCTTTTCCCTGCCAAGAAGAAATTACAGTCTTCTCTCTTTGAGTAAGGACTCTAATTTCTTTCTTGTCAGGTGCAGAGAGGCAGAGCTGGCTTCTCCCTTCCCTCCATCATCAAACAAAACAAAACAAAAAATTGAAGGGTGTGCATGTACAGGATAGGCAGCATTATAGTAGCGGTGTGGAAATCAGATTGCATGGCCATGGATCACCAAAGCAGCACTAAAGCATTAATGCAGAGAATGTGTGATAAAGATTGATGCAAAACTGGCATGCTTCTGTTATTAAACTAGTGCAGTTATGTCAGGACATCAGGCACATATAATAACGTCTGTAGAGAGATGACCAGTGGTCATTCCAGTGTTGCCTTGTGAGAATATCACTCTCATGCTGTGGGGCTGCCACTGCATAGAAAGGCATTCAGTAGCTCCCCAGTGTTCAGAATACCTAACATTTAGTAGTAGCACGGTTGGCACTAAACAAACACTGAAGAAAGTTAATGCAGTGTGATCATCTCTTACAGGCTCTGAGTTCACTGTTGTCAGAAATAGATGCTTCTTTTGTCTCAAACAGTTAAGGTAAACTAGAGGTCTGCAGCCCAAATTTGTCTTGACTTTTTTGAATCAATATGCAAAATTCAATCCTCTACATCCTTAACATCTTCCAGCTACAAATGCCTCCAGGTCCCTTGGCTCTCCACTTCTTTCCCTGTCTTGTGTTTAGGTTCTTTGTGAGGATTCCACAGGCATCTTCTGCAGCAGTCACATGTTGAAATGATTGTGTGAATTCATCTTAAATATATGAATTTTAAAAAAATATTTTGTGGATACATTTAAAGTAGTGCACTTTTTTTTTTTTTTTGCTATCAAAGAGAAGTGTGAATGTGCTATCCAGCCAAAAAGCTAGGGAATTCACTGGTGCGTTCTACTCTGTCAGAGTTCTTGATATCAGCTGTATGACACTTAACTGATCTGCTTCAATGGTTTTAAATATTGTTGTTACCCGCCCTGATTGCTACGCAGAGGGGAGGGATATAAATAAAAAATTATTATTATTATTATTATTATTATTATCAGTGAATCTTATGTGCACTAATTTTACCTGGTTTGAGGCCACTATGTGCCCAGTTTGGCATAATTTCTGCTGAGGATTTTTTTTTTAACCCTTGTACATAGATGACACCAGTGCTCACTTCTCTTTGTATATTCTCTTGTTTTCATTAGCAGGATAGAATGATTTATTAGGGTAAGTCATGTGAAAGTATCCTTAGTTCACTTCTGCCAACCACAGGTACCTTCAGCCAGTTATGCCCAAGTTTGTAGCTACTGTCTATTTTGGGTGTTGTGTATCCCTGCAGTACCATGGATAAACAGAGTCAGCAGTTGTCCAATGTGGGGACACTTGCAAGTGTTATTTGGCAGAACTTGAATTGATTGACTGCTATTGGCAAGGAGTTATTTTTGGGAGGCAATGATAAGAACACCCTGTACTTCTATGATTTGGCTCTGCCTTGCAAGGTTATTATCCAGGAGTTTAATCAGACTGTCAAATGCGTAAAGACAGTGGCCAGCTTCTTAAGAAATGTCTTTTTATGATGTAAGCCATTTCAAGAACAGATGAAAGCGATAAGAAACAACAACAACAACAACAACAATGTGTTTCCCGATATGGGGTTCTTCACGGACTTTCTGAACTTCTTTTATACCAGTGTATCTGTGCCTTTAAATCAAATGTTCTCTTTTATCCAACCCTTATTCCTTCCTAAATCTCCAACAATAATACATAGTGGCAATACTGTATATATTTCTCCTCAAGTCTCTCAAAGCTCTTTAACCCACATATTTATACAAGAGCACTTCATGGGTGCTGCAGTGAAAATCCAATGATTCAAGAAAAGAAAGAAAGGAAATATATTAGATAGGGGGCCTTTTTAAATGATGTGCAGTCTATTTAATGTATAGAATCAGCCACGGGCAAAGCTTGTGAGAGGGCTGCAGGAAGAAAAACACTTGGCTGGCCTAAAGCCCATTGTATGTTTGGGCTCAGGGGAGGGTGACCCTCTAAGCCCACATCACCTGTTAAGGATGGATCTTTGTTACTGAATCTTAGCTCTCTTCTGAATAGTGGGTTATGAGATAGAAAGGGCCCTGGAAGAAGCAGAAGGGTTGCATAACCTAAAACTTGCTTTCAAACCTCTATGAGAAACACAAGTGTAGATAAATGTACACAGATCAAATCTGAAGGAAGAAATATTGGGACTGTTGTTGTTAGTTGCTATCAAGTCAACTTTGATGTTTGATGATCCTATGACTGGGAGCTTTATCACACATGGCTTTTAAACCACATTTCCCATGGGAAGGAAGCAGCATCAGCGATGATGATTGAATTATGCCACTTCCATCCCACAACTGCCCCATCCTTGCCCCATCCCTTTTCATTCACAGGGGAACTGTGAATGAATTGCCAATTGTCCAATGCCATACGTGCGAAAAGCCATTCCTGGGGCAATCATGCAATTGGTGTCATTGTCCCCTCCTCCCCCTTCCCTCTGCCCCCTCATTTTGTTTTAATTTTTTTCTGCGCAATTTTGGAGCTCTGCAGCTTTGAATTTTTAAAAATCATTTTAAAAAGCTTAAATCGGGGCTGCGGAGCTCTGTAATTGCATGAAAAAAGTTGAATTATAAACACTGAAGGCTTGCTGGCTAAGATATAAGGGAGGGAGGGCAGGTTTGAGCATGAGGACAGGAAAGGAATGCAATACCGGTGGCAGCAGCCCTAGTCACACAAATGGAAGAAGTGCGGTGGTGGCTGCTCTAAAATCGGTATTGAGCTATTTTATTTTGACTTGCAGGACTGCAGCGTAAAAGGGGCTGGTGTCATAATGCTCTCAGAGAGCCTGCATGGTGTAGTGGTTTGAGCACTAGACTATAACTCTGGAGATCAGGGATCAAATCCCTCAGTCATGGAAACCCACTGGATGACCTTGGGCAAGTCAAGCTCTCTCAGTCTCAGGGAAGGGCAATGGCAAACCCCCTATGAAAACCCTGTCATAGATTTGCCATAAGGTTTCTATAAATTGGAAATGACTTGTAGGCATGCAACAACAACAATGAAGAAGAGACCTCCAAGTCGTGCTGTTAGCAACAGAGCTACTGAGGTCTTGCAAACTCAGGGCTCTGGCTTCTTTGCTTGTGTCTTTGATTGGGATGAATGCCATGGAAATTCTGAAAACGAGTCATCAGAAGCACCTAGAGTGCTCTTGCCTGTACCAGCCTAAGTTTAGGATTCACAATCTGCTTCGCTGAGCACAAATCTTAGCAATTAGGCAATGACTTCAAAAAAGTGGGTCCAATCTTTTGAAATCCCCAAAGGGGAAATTCATGAAACCTGCTTTGCTTCAATTGCCCAATCAGTCACTGGATGAGAAGTGAATAAGCTGGAGGAAATAGAACAAAAAGTGTGACAAACACCTTGGATTACACAGTCATTGGTTTCATAAAGGACTTAGCAAGCACACATAGATTCCTGTTTCACAAATGGGGTTACATATCTCAAAAATGTCTTCAGTACAGTTAAGGGAGGAATGAAGTACTAGTAACCATAACAGACACTGGCTTGTTTTGACTGAAGGCTCTGTGTATAGTATGAAATTATTTTGTCTTTCCATGTTCTTATCATTTCTTTAGTATCTAGACAGAGGTAGCTATAGAGCTGTATCACGTGAAGTCCTGGCTTTTAGAAATACATGTGGGTTTGGTAAAACATAAATAGATCCCGTTTACAAGGCATCAAAAGATGGTAGTTTTCCTTTCTCTGTTCTTGAACTGAGGTAGTGTTTAATACTTGATTACTGGTTTGTGATTAATGTAACTGGTAAGAACAAAATAAAATCTTTTTCTTTTTCTGTTTTAGAGCTAGTAGTTTGGGGTAGCCAAGTGAGATATGTATTCCCAAAGCAGAGAAAAGTTCCTTTTGGAGATTACAGCCCCCAGAACTCTCCAGTTGGCATGGTCAGACAAGTAACTTTCCAAAGTCTACATATATGCACATATTCAAATGCCCATATAAATATATGCACATATACATATACTCAAATATAGGGCATCCAACCAAAGCTGATTGTCACCGCTTGGTTTATTTTCTCATTGAATACAATGAACCTTAAGTGTGCTTTAGTTTGGATGGATAGTTCCCTAAATATTTTATTCTCATACAAACAGCTTACAATTCAGCAATTAATTAGTTCAGCTACTTGATTTTTCCCTTGCATATTAATAACATTTTAGCAAAGTTGATGAAGGACAGACAGAACACTTGTTTCTGTATTGCCTTCATGGAGGTTATTAACACTTTGGTCATACATCATCTCTGAGTTTCAGTGTAAACCTTGGGGAACTTATCTTCCCAGCAGCACATGGTTCCTAATAGCCTGTCATACACTGACAGAAAATGATGCTCAGTTCTATCCATAGTTTTCAAATACATAGACTCTATGTATTTTATATATTCATTGTGGCCAAACTATATTGGCCAAACTATGTTGCTGATGAAGAGGTAAGAGAATCCATGGCTAAATGGAGTTGACCTTCAACAACTTTTGGCTGCTGTAAATCTACTATTCATGGATTATTAGCTATAGATATAGATACTATATTTGTATGCACATATTTTAGAGGAAATGTTTGTGTCCTGACATTTGAAAAAAAGAAGGCATTTTGTTGTCTTTCTCATGCAGTGTCTCTCACTTCCCCTAGTAAAAATCTGTTGCATCTTTTGCTCTCTCTTACTACCCAGTTTAACTTCCACAGGGCATCCCTGAACAAGACATCCTCAGTTAATATGCATTAACTATGGAGTTTATCACACGGAGGAAATCCCGTGCGGAAACGGGGCTTTAAATTAGAAAAAAATTGCAAGTTAGTTTTTCAGACGACGTCGCTATTAAAATGGGGTTAACCTGAATGGAAAGTAGTCAGAAACTGCTTCTTTTTACTTTTGGAAAATCCCGAAAGTCAAAAGAAGTAGTTTCTGACTACTTTCTGTTCGGGTTAACCCCATTTTAACTGCGATGTGTGTGAAAAACCAACCGCTTTTGCGGGTTTCCCCCACCTTTTAAATCCCGTTTCTGCACGGGATTTCCCCTGTGTGATAAACTCCTATGTAGGGGTCTTCTGCCAGAACCAGCTGCACTTGAGAGTAAAACCTCTCATGCCAGGGAATGACGTGTTGAGTAAATAAGGGATAAAAATCAATTCACTGTAAGTAAATGTCCTTGTGACACTTGATGTTTCTAATAACCTCTTAATATTTCTTTGCAATACAAATCAAACAGCAAGAGTGCTTTACAATCAGTACCTGTGGCATTCAACACTCCCTTTCTGGAATTACCAATTAAACTCTTCATTCTTTTTCTTCTTCTTTTTCTTTTCTTCTTCTTCAGACACTTGTCTGCTTCATAAATTGATGTAATGATGCATGATTTTTGGTGAATGTACTAGAGTTGTGTGTGTGTGTGTTTAAAGTTGATAAAATCTGTCAATTTCAAATTTTTGAAAATAGATTTTCATTCTAAACTTTGGATCTCACTATTCAAAATTTGAATGATTTAAACCCATTGGACAATCTCTATTGGACAGTTATTGGAATAAAAGTGTGGGGATGCTTTTTAACTGTTTGACTGCTCAATCCTGTTGCCCCCAAATCCCAGTCTCTTCCCC
>CM034708.1:178847313-178865947 GCA_020142125.1 Phrynosoma platyrhinos | reverse complement strand
GGGGGGGGGGAGGCTTAGGTTTTAGAAAGATGTAGCATGAGTGTGAAATTTCTCTTATTCCCCATTCACTTTCCCCTGATGCCAGTATAGGAGGTTCAGGGGCTGGCTAGAGGCACCAGCAGATTTAACCATATGGTCCATGCTATTTTAAGACTGTATGTGCTTTAATGCCATCTATGTCAAATAGTGATGAACCCACTAAAATCGTTACTTGTTTTGCTATGTTTTATGCTACACTACACTTTTTCTCCTGTATCATACAATGTTCCATTCAAAAAGGGTTGGTTTAAACTTTACATCTGCAAAGAGAATGGGCATGCACACATTCTGTGTACACCCACCAACATTCCACAGATGAAAACTGGGACACATCTGGCTGAGCAAGTGTAGTTTAAAGTACCAGGTAACAAGAGGGCAAAAATTATTAATTAGGAAGGACACACATAACTACTACAAGAAAACTACTACAGTTAGCCCTACACATTTATGGTTTCTTTTTTGTGGATTTCAAATTTGTGAGTGGTTTGAGCATTGGACTATGACTCTGGAGAAAACACAGTCTGACTCCCAGCTGGGCCATGAAACCCACTGGGTGACAGTCTCAGCCTGAGGGGAAGACAATGGCAAATTCCTCTGAACAAATCTTGCCAAGAAACACCCATGATAGATTTGTCTTAGGGTCACCATAATTTGGAAATGACTTGAAGGCACACAACAACAACAACAACAACAACTGCTACTTAACTAACTCAAATGCCTTGCTCCCCCTTCTCTCTGCCTTCTGCCCTGCCAACAGCACCAGCCTGTCAATCCTTTCCCCATCTTGCCAGCATGATTCCGCATTGAGATTTTAAACCCCTTTCTAGCACATTGTCCTCCTCACCACATGTATCTTCCTCCCAATCCTCCTCTCAGTCATCTGTCCTTCCAACAGCACAAGCTCATCATTTGTTTTCCGATATTGCCAGTACAATGGCCATCATCATCCCAACACTCACTTTTCAGTTTGCTAGCATGATGCCTCAACCAGACTTTAAAACCCTTCCTGGCCCATTTACTTCTTCAACCTACTCTGCTTCCTCCCAAACCTTTTCCTCTCGGTCTCCTGTCCTTCCAAGAGCACCAGCCCATCTGTATGAGGCATCATGGTAACAACATGGAAAAATCAGTGACCAACATGCATGGGGGTGCTTATGATATTTGTGGGTTGTCCACTTTCATGGGGGAACTGCACCTGGTCCCCCATGAATGTGAATGGCCGAGCATATAAAAAATTTATGTACTGAGTTTATGAAAGTCTGTAAAAATTAAATGTTCGGACAACCTGGCTGAGAAAGACAAGACTCTGCCCCTGGTGACACAATTTTGTGCAAAATATTTTTGCACTTGAATTCAGTTTGCAGCAATTGAAGTAAGTAAGAATGAAAGGTGAAAGTGGGAGGAGGAGAGATAAACCAGAACATTTTAAAAGCAGGTGGCAAAGTGAGTCTGCAGAAAATTATTTGGGGCTGTCCATGTGAAACAGGGACAATTGGAAAGCATGTCTATGTAAGAAACTATTTAGATTGCTTTTAATAACAGACCTAGTTTAATTATTTATTTTGTGGGTGGCTGAAGTCATCACAGGTACTCACAGTATCAGTAAAATGCAAATAATGTGTTAATGAATATACAGTCACCCCCTCCGTTCTTGTTCCAGACCCCCCATGGAAAATCGTGGATATTCAAGCCCTATTAGCTTGCATTGAGGTGCGCTCTTGTGGGGGTGTGCCCCATTTTGTCCCCCTCTGTTCGCCACCCGTGAATAGAGGAGGGACACAGACTTGAAAGTCTGCAAAAATGGGGGGCGACTGTATACATAAATAAAACAAAATCAGTTCAGCTACAGTAGGAGCAGGTGGTTTCTTTGCTTGCCAAGTTGGAATTCACCAGTCTCCTCTTTGCTCAGATTTGTTTCAGGGGTCCAGTGAGTAGTAGTAACAGATGTTGAAAAATTGTCCTTGTAAGCAGTTTAAATTGCTTAACAAAGTTTGGCATGTGCATTGTGGTCCTATTCAAACACACTTGGGAGTTCAAAAGCAGTGTGCACTCCTTTTGAGGAAATTGGGGGGGGGGGAATGATGAGTCTTGGCACCAATAACTTACACATGGGACCAGTAACTTAAGTGTAGAGGGCTGAGTCTATCTACCCCAGCAAACTGGAGAACTTCACAAGCAAGCCTTGAAGGCAATAACTCTCTCCCACTGTAGCTGTCTAATAACTGGTACTTATTGGCATGTTGCCTCTCCATCTGGAGGATCTGAATAAGTAGATAATTAACAGACACTGATACTGTCATTGCCTGCGTTTTTGCCTAATCCTGTTTTAAAGACATCTAAGCTGGAGGCCCATCATGACCTCTTGTGGCAGTGAATTCCATGTATTTGTTATTCATTGTAGGGAGAAGCCCTGAAGCTGTTTCACAGGCTAGCCTCAAGTTCTAGTATAATGAGGATCTTAAAGTTTCATACTCAGTATCCAAGGTTGTCCAAACATGTATGGGATTCTCTTCTGAATTACTGTTTCTTACTATATATGTGTGTGATGACCATGTTTTTGGTGCAGCCAAAGATCCTGATTTATCAACTGAAAGCCACTCATTCACAGAATCAAGCAGTAAAAGCAGTAATTTGCATGGGTACAGTTTGCTTATGTATATGAAACCACACAATACAGCTTAGGAAGGCAATCAAGAAAACGATTAATAAAATTTGAACCCTCTTGTGTGCCCTACTCATAAAAATTCTGCTATCCTGCAAAGGAAACCATGTGACCTGTCTTCAGAAATATTTGTAAAGTTGCTTACCAAAAGAAATCAAGAATAATGACAGGGCATTCCATTTATGACCCCTGCAACCCTTATCCCTTCTGTTTCACTCTATCTTGTCCATTTTGCTAAACATAGAAGCTTTTAAAGTTTACCTTCTTAACCTTATCTGGCTAATTAGGTTGGAGGGCAGGATTTCAGCTCTTGCAGAAGGCATGCAAACTGAGCAATAAGGAAACCCATAATTAATGACAACTTAACAATATGGTAAGAGCTGGGTAAATGCCAGATATGGAAAATATTTTTCTAGGAAGTGATTATTTTACTTATTTTATTTAAAGAATGAGTGATAATAATGGCATTAGGTTCTTGCTCATTGACCGGATATTCTTTTTAGCTTTGTATGTATACCAGTTTGCTATTTTTTAGTGCCCTTTAATAACTATCACCTGTTCTGCAGGTGTATGGTGAAAAAGCAAGGCTTTGCTGTTGAAAGATGAACTTATAGCTTCTGAAGGAGCACTTTTCATGTTAATTAATTCTGCATGTGAAACATCTACCAATATTAATCTTCTTTGACCAACATGATTAATTAATTTTCCTAGGTATTTGTAAACAGATTTTCTACATACAATACTTGTCTTTACCTGTTGCATAATGACCCTTCTGTAATGTGTTGTTCTGCTAGTAGAGACACAGGCTGAATCTGCACTGCAGAAATAATGCAGTTTGACACCACTTTAATTGTCATGGCTCCATCTTATGGAATCCTGGGATTTGTAGTTTGTTGTGGCACCCGAGCTCTAACAGAAAAGGTTAAATACGAATCCCAGAATTCCATGGCAGTGAGCCATGGCAGTTAAAGTGGTGTCAAACTGCATTAATTCTGTAGTGCAGATTCAGTCAGAGACTTTAAAATAGCAGAGATGCTGTCAGGTCTCCTTACTAAAAAGTTTCTATTAGGGATTATGAAGAATAATTTGAATGACTGAACAGGGTACCTAGGCTGAATCAGTTGGGGAATCCAGTTGCTTATGCTGACTTCCTTCTTATGATCAATTTTATGTTTTTTCTGATAAATACAAAGAGGTCATTCAGTGGATTGGTGCAAAATGAACTAATTTTGCAAATCGTTCAGTGTTATGTCCAGGTCCATTGACACATCCAATTTTAGTCCAAGTTCAGAAGTGCTTATCAGAAAGTTCTGAATTGTGATCTGGGCATGCTGAACAATTCAAGCACTACTTGTGGACTTCCACACTAGGAAGTCCTCAAAAACAATACACTTGCTTTGACTTAGGACATGAGCATGGTTGTGAGAATCTGCCTTCAGTCCAAATAGGAACGAAGAGCTTTAAGTCAAAAGCCTCTTCAATGCTGGCAGGAAATTTCCTTTGCCATATTTACACAAATTACCTGGTAGAGAGCACAGAGTACATTCATGTGACTATTTCAGTTGCTGTTTCAGGTTGAAGGAGAGGTGGAGCTGGTTATTTGTATGATTGGCCTTTATGCTGTAGGCAAAAGGAGACTATTTGTTTAAGGCAATATCTTACCCAAGCATGTAAAAAGTATAGCTCCTGGCATAACCCAGAGATTTTGGGCAATTAACTCAAAGGAGATTATCACACTAACATTTAACCCAACTGCACCCTAACATGGTGCAGCCAGGAAGCAGAATACAGGCAGGAATTATCGCATGTAATTCACCGGCTATTCTGCCAGCTGAATGCAGCCCGGCTGCAGTTCGGCTCCCAGGAGTGCTCAGCAAGCCTTTTTTCAAAGTCAGAAGCTTTCTGACTTTGAAAAATGGCTTGAGGAGTGCTCCTGGGACCCAGATTGCAGCTGAGTTGCACTTGGCTGGTGGAATCGGTGGCAAATTATGTGTGATAATTCCCTTCTGTATCCTGCCCCTTGGCTGCACCCCATCAGGGTCCAGTCGGGTTAAATGCTAGTGTGATAATCTCTAATGTCATTTTTAGCTCCAGAGATCTGGGATGAGTCTGAACCACTGATTTGCTTAGCCATTTATTTAAGAGGAGAATATCTCACCTGGATATAGTAATTTGCAGAGGCTGCTTATGAGAAAGTTAGACCTACCTACAGCATTTCTTGCAATACCTGTCACATTAACCTGACTCCACCAAATGCTCAATGCCTCTGCCACACAAAATCACACATCCTTAGGGAAGGTCACTGTTGCTTGAAAGTTATTATTTTTTCTTGAAATAAAGTGTTCACTGTTAGATTTTTTTCAGTAATAATAGAAAAACAGCTACCAAAAAAAAAATGAAATCACGGTTTTAAAGGAGTGATAAATGTTTAATGGTGGTGCTACATGTTAAATTTGGAACACTAGGAAGTCCTTGGTTGTACAAAAGTAATCTCTGACACCTAAAAAGGCTCTAATAAATGCTTTTGTTTAGTGATTCTGGAGCATCAGATATAGTAGCAAGGAAAGGGTAAACTGACAGCCACAGGGAAATGAAGCCCACAAAGCAGGTATGGAGTGAGCAGCCTTTCACCTCTACAGTCCCTGCTGTCAGTTTGCATTGGCTGATATCCTACCAGATAAAGGTGGGGGAACTACATTTGCACAGAACAGAGGTATTTGTCTTAGATCCATTCAGCTGGTCCTCTTGGTTCTTGGAGCCCATACTGAAGTGGTCTATGACACCAGCAAATTAGAAGCATGAGACAAACCTGAGCTCGTCGCTTGGCGTGAAGCATCAGCCGATGCTTGCAGAGCTCCCACCAAGAGTGTTGCAGTAGCAGCTCGGGTAATGTGTTGTCATATCTCTGCTGGAAGCCTCCGAAGTCTCAGGAGTCGGCCCATTGCCTTGACCTGAAACAGCCATCTTTTGAACAAGGTTAAAGAGATCCGCCAAAGTGGGTTGATCTAACACAGGGGCAGGTGCACCCTGTTGCCCCACACCAGGAACTTTCTTTAAAAGCTCAATTACATCAACTATGGTTGGATGCCCAATCTCCATAGCTGATATAGCAGGGGAACCACATGCCATGTCTACTAAAGGTGTCGTATGTGCAGTAGCCGGTTGCACCTGAGTCATCTCTGCACATATACTTTGATCCACAACTGAAGAAGTAGAAGCCTGTGACCTCAAGTTAGCCCCCCTCAGCCCCTGTTGAGCTAATTGCTCACAGACCGCTGCACATTGTGCATTGTGCAACCTATCTGGGCCAAATGCGCAGCAATCTCATCTTCCCTATTTTGAGGGTTAGAAGCCCACTTAGGCTCAGACTTGCCAGTCTTGGGGCCAGTGGAGGCTGCGTGCCATTTGGACTGGACCTTACTGCAGGGAATGTTTATTGAATAGTATTATAATGTCAATTCAAACCAATTTGCACAGGATATAGCGTTCCTATTAAGGCTATACCTGTAGTTCAAAAGCGTAACATGTATTATAGTCAATTCAAGTAATAACACACCACTGAGTCCAATTGTAATTAGCCAGACTAGCAGATTTTATTTATTTATTTATTTATTTACCTAATTTTTTAAAATCCCTTTTTAATCCAAATCCTATTCCAAAACAGGGGAATTGTAGTTAAAGCCCCACAACAGGGCAATCACTCCAAGGCACGTGTCCCAACAATAATGCCACCTGAGGCACAGGCTAGCCACCAAGCCAGAGGAGGCCCAACCCCAGTCCCCAAAAAAGGACACCAATATCCCACCACCAACCAGTCAGGCTGGGACAAAAGTAATTGACTTGCGTTGCCCAGCCAAGGCCAAGCTCAGGCCCAACTCCTCTAACAATATGTGTGTGTGTGGGGTGTGTGTGTGTGTGGCACTCCCAGCAACCTTTAGGGCCCTACAATCATGCCTCCCAATGAAGGGGGGGGTGCGGACCCTGCACCAAAGGCCCGTCCGAACCACTCAGGCCTGGCCTTCCGGCCTTATCACTGATACCTGCGCCTATCGGCGCAACACCAAAGGCCCAAACAGCCGCTCAAGCCTCGGGGAGCCAGCCGTCAAAGCCGCGTCGGGGCCTAAAGCCCAGAAAACAGGAGCCGCGGCTTGCTTTTCCAAGGCCGCGCCCCACTCCGGGCCCCTTGCCCTTGTCCTCAGGCTTCCCTGAGGAGGGCTAGGCCGCCACAAGCCGAAACATGTGGCAAAAAGGCCACAGCCTGGAGCCCAAGGCTGCGCTCATCTCCTCTTTGTGGGGAAACAGTGCGCTGCAGCTTGAATTCTCCAAGCCGCACTCTGCTTCGCCACACTCTTTGGCTCCTTTTCAAAGGGCTAGGCCGCTTCTAGGCCCCAAAAGCCCTGGAGCCAACACAGCGGTTGAGCACCTTGCTCGACTGCTTATTCAAAATGGCTGCCCAGCACGAGGCAGCTTGGGGCTAACTAGCCCCGAAATCTCACCGCTAACCTCACGAGATTTTAACTCTCGTGAGATCAGCATACGAGATCTCAATCCGATTGGCCAAGCAGACCAGTAAGGGCGGGACTTCCGGTCCACTCGGCCAATCCCATGTCAATGCCCTTATATGGGTCGGCGCAACAGAGGACCCCTCCTGAACTGTCGGGGGGGGTATCTTTGTCTTAGATCCATTCAGCTGGTCCTCTTGGCTCATATTCATTAAACCACAGTGGTAATAGAATGCCAGAGATGGAGTGTCAATGGCGATGCAAAAGAATGGATGCAAAAGCAAGGGTTCTGATGTCTAATATCTTTATAGATTGATTTTCTGGAGTTTCAGGTGGCATATTCCACCTCAAGGTACATATTCTAGTAAATGTATCAGAACTAAATTCAAAGAAATTGTCCTTGATTAATATATCTGATTGGATTTAATTATTTATTAATTACATTTTATCCCTTCTTTCCACTAAAAAAAATAACTCAAGGCAGCTAAAACATCATTAAAACAGTTTGAATTAATGGAACTGTTAAAGGTATTAGAAGGGGACCGGCATCCACTGGAGTTTGGTTCCAAGATCCCTTTGTGGTTACCAAAATCCGTGGATGCGCAAGTCCCATTAAGTACATGGCATAATAAAATGGTGTTCCTTATATAGTATGGCAAAATCAGGAATTGCTTTTTGGAATTTTTAATTTTTTAAAAGATTCTTCCAGCTGTGGATGGTTGAATCAGTGGATAAAGAATATGTGGATAAATATAATACTCTGAACAGTTTGAAAAGCCAAATTGAAAATTAAAAATGGAAAAGATACATGATCATAATTTTCCTAAAAGGAAGTGTGGAAGCTATTCACAATGGAGGCCCATCTGGGAGCAATGCAGGAGGAAACCCAATTCAGTGTTGGGCCTTTGTTGGCAATGGCAAAGAGAGCCTTCAAGATCTTAGCAACTGGACAGTTCACAGAAAGATAGGTGGATAGCCAGGCTTCAAGCTATTTAGAGATTTAAAGATTAAAAGGTACATTCTGAATTGCTCCTGAAAAAAAAAAATCAACCAGTACAAGCCTTACAGTATTGGAGTGATATGATCTTGCTACTGAGCAGGCCAGTTGCTGCATTTTGCACCAATGGAAGCTTCCAGACAGTTTTCAAGCATAGTTCCATGTAGAGCACTTTACAGTTGCTTGTGGTGTAACTTGTGGTCTTACTTTGCAGTTACTTGTGCTGTAACTAAAGCATGGATGACTATTGCCAAGATAGTAATATGAAAAGTCCTGCAGTGTCAAGTTTACATTTCCCCAGGAATTCTGAGTATTAATAGAAAGGAAGATTTATCTTTTCATATGTCATTTCAGAAAAGTAAGCTCATCTGAGCTTCCTTGTTGGAAGATTTTTATACGTTTCAGAACACTGCATAACACACAGACACATACACAGGAAATTATCACATGCCTTAAATAATACTCCTTACTTCTCCCGAATTTAACTCTAATTCACGTTGCAGCCATGTAGATTCCCACTCCAATGTGAATTGGGAAACGTGCTCTGGTGGCTATTTTCCAAGTAGGAACCTTCCGACTTGGAAAAATGGCTGCCAGAGTGTGTTTTCGAATGCACATTTGAGCAGTGATCTACTCTGAAGTCAGATTGTGCTGCAAAATCCGTGCATTAAAACACGGCTGCAGCACAAATTATAGTTAAATTTAGGAGAGATAAGAAGAATTATTTAAGGCATGTGATAATCTCCACAGATAATTTTAGAGCAGAATCTGCAAACGAGTTATTATTAAGATGCAGATTTAACAATTCATACTAATCTGAAATACTAGATACATAATTTTCACGATATTAACTACATTAAGTAAAATTCCTGGATGTTCTAGTTTTTAAATAAGAATAGAGGTACAACTTGTTTTCGATTGGGTAACATTCTTCTGAAAAATCAAGTTAGCAGCTTGATGGTACCACTGGATGCAGCCTTGTTTCTGAATGTCTGGGTGGCTAAAAGTGCTTTTATTCAGCTTGTCTATCAGCTGTCACTGTTCTCCTGGAGAAGCTGGGTCTGGCTTGCTTGCCCATCTGTCCTCTCAATTTCAGGTTAGATTATTGTAATTCACTCTACATGCAGATATCTTTGAAAACAGCTTGAAGACTTCCATGGATTCAAAATGTGGCTACATCCTGGGTCATATTATTCTGATCTCATTTAAATCTTCTTTGCTTACACATTTGTTTAACCAGAATATCTCAAGAATCACTTGCTCTCACATGAACCTGCTGTGGCATTAAGATCTCCTTTAGAGACCTGCTCTAAGATCTCCTGGTATCAGATATGTTGTGAATAATAAAGGCCTTTTCTGCCTCATGATAATTTTTCACCTGGCCCTGTGACTGCCTGCCTTTTGACAGACAGCCAAGGTATTTCTGTTTCTGAGGGTTTTTCTTGGATGATGTTCTTAAACTAGGATTAATTAGTTAATTAAATTAATTGCTGCTGTTTTATCTTTAGGTCGGGGACTGGTGGGTAATTTTTAGATCACTGGATTATAGGTTTTGATTATGTCTTTTTATTTGGATTATTATTAGTGTGCCTTTAAGACCAACAATATAAACCAGGGATGGGCAATGTTTCATCTGTGGGCTGCTCAGTAAGGTCCTCTGAGAACCCTTTTTAACCCCTAGCCTCCCAACAACCCTCAATTTTTGTTGAAGAACATTTTTGGGGGGTAAAAAATGTTCCTGCATGCCCTATGAGATGTGGGGTAATTTTTGCAAACCTCCTTTCCCCATGGACAGTTTAAGGCTCAGGAGAATATTTTTTTTAAAGCAAGAAGTAGACATGGCTGTCTGGTTTATTTCATTTATTTCAGCAAAAAGGTTTTTAAAAATTAAAAATTGGAGTAAGGTAGTATGGGTAGTAGGTCCTGCTGAGGGGCTCACTGTATCCCCAGAGTCCCTGGAAATTGCCAAACCCTAATAGAAACTGAGGGCACAAATGCTAACAATAATATCTAGCTACATAATACATAAATGTAAAAAGTATCAGTAAGTAACATTTTATTCTCGTTTTAAATACTATTGGCACTTCAGCCAAACTTGGGTGATCCTTGTAATTTGAGAGAATTAAAGAATTTGAGATTATAATGAGAGAGAATGGTTTGAGTAACAATAACTTTCTTTGTTTTATTATTGTTTCAGGTGGGATGGTGGAAGGACAAGCGTCTCAAGATGAAGTATTATGTGTGGCCACGGTCAGAACTGTACCCTAACTGTGAGGAGCGTGAGGATGACCATCTCAGTATAGTGACCTTAGAAGAGGCTCCATTTGTAATTGTGGAAAATGTGGATCCGCTCAGTGGTACCTGCATGAGGAACACTGTCCCGTGCCAGAAACGAATTGTGTCAGAGTAGGTGCCAGCTACTCCAGCTCATCTCTTTTAGCATATTTCTACATTATATTCATCACTACAAAGCCAGCTGGATTGTTTCAGGCTAGCTATGTTGTCATTTGTCACTAGCACAATGTTCAAATCAGCTTGACTCATTCTGTTAACTATTCAGCATTAACAGCATCAAGTGGGCTTTTTGGTTAGAAATATAATAAAGAAGAAAAAAGGTAGTTATGAAAAGAAGCTGAGGACTGAAATGGTTCTAAATCAATTCTAAACTTTTCAAGCAAATTTTTGTTGAAAATTAATACTTTGCTCTTATAAAATGACTGTGTTCTGTATTTTTGCTTACAATTTCTGCCGAGAAAGCCAGACAAAACTTAGCTTTAGAAGAACCTAAATTGGGAATTATTTCAAGATCAAGTATAATATGGAATTTCCCATTCCATAATAGCCCTCCATTGTAAATACTGCATTATGAAATATATAAACTATGTGTTTTTCTCTTTTAAATTGGAATGTTCCTACTAGTTCTACTTAATTATGTGTTGTTCTGATTGTTTAGGAACAAGACAGATGAGGAGACTGCCTATATAAAAAAATGTTGCAAAGGATTTTGTATTGATATTCTTAAGAAAATCTCAAAGTTTGTGAAGTTCACTTATGACCTTTACTTGGTAACAAATGGTAAACATGGGAAGAAGGTCAATGGGACGTGGAATGGAATGATAGGCGAGGTAAGCCATGAATGGGTGTACTTGTACTATAGATTCATCACTAAATTGAAGTGATTCTATTTCTATTTTTACAGTTCGTTGATTCTTGCCTTTGCATGAAAAATTAACTGAACTAGACAATCAAAATTTTCATATCAGAAAATACTCATATTTGAATTCCATCAAGTAGATCTGTGAGATTGTATTATACTTTCAAAGAAGACAGAATGTATGGAAAAGGGGAAAAAGGAGTTGTAATGTGCTATGTTCCATTGTCTTATATATAAATAGTTTTCATATACATAGATATTTATGAATGCATGGCTATCTCATGTGTTACCATGCTGTATTGAATGGTAGAATTAGAATTATGTTACCATAATTTGTTCTTCAAGATTTTTCAGCTCCTTATACTATGAGTATGGAAAGATGAAGATGATGAATGGAAAAAACATCTAGGGGTAGCCATGTTGGCCATATAGCAAATCCAGTAACATCCAAACAATGATATCTTTATTGGGCCAACCAAAATGCACAATTACATATTGTAAGCTTTTGAAGTCACATTGGATTTTTCATTAGGCAAACAGGAAGAAAAAAACTTAAGATGTTAGTCTTGGACCTGCATTTTCTGTTTCTAATCTCAGTTCAGATGTTAGGGGAGGGCTAACATCTGATGTAGGGGTACATCATCTAAAGTTTCCCTGATGCAAAACATGAAGACTTCTTGAGAAATTCAGCGTTCTCTACCTGCATAGTAGCCTGAGGCTTCACAAAGGAAAGAGGCATGCTAGATTCCAAGGAAACATCTTCTTTGGATTGCAAATGGACATCAAATTTCCTTGGCTTGCCAATTTTTCCAGCGACCGCATGGCCAAAGGGAGAGGAGCCAGCCTGCAGATAGCCATCCCCTAACATCAGAACTGAGATCAAATGCAGGCCCAAGACTAACATCTTCAATTTTTTTCTCCTGTTTGCCTGATGAACAAGCCAGTGTGACTTCGAAAGCTTGCAACATGTAATGGCGAATGAAGTAATTGACTAGATTCTACTGACATCATTTTTATTTCTCTGTACCTTAGGTGGTTGCCAAACGTGCCTACATGGCGGTGGGATCCCTCACTATAAATGCAGAACGATCAGAAGTTGTTGACTTTTCTGTGCCATTCATTGAGACAGGCATCAGTGTAATGGTGTCACGAAGCAATGGAACTGTCTCACCTTCTGCCTTCTTAGGTAAAGAGCTTAATGGCTTTTTCAAAAAGAAAAAATGCCAGAGGAAATATTTCATAAATGGCAGACAGAATGTTTGTAGCTCTTTTCTAAATTAATAAGCAAGTAAACAGCACAGATACACACCTCAATAAAAAAAGCTTATGCATTCAGACTTTCTAGCATGAACTATTGTTATAGAACCAGAATGCAGTTGTGAGAATGAGAATAACATTCATAAAGAAGATAGTAACTCAGTCATAGATACCTGTGGTTCCAGAAGTAGGATTTTCTGGTCTTTAACAATGTTCAAGTACCTTTCACCAGCTTTCAACCTATATTTGTTTCCTTGTGCCTGCTATTATGATCTAGCAGGGTTTCCAACTCTTTTTAGTGGTCCCAGAAGGATGACATGCAGACATTTGGTATGCAAAGGGATCTTGCAGCACCTTTAAGGCTAACTGAAACATAGAAGTTGGTAGCATGAGCTTTTTGTAGACTTGAGACTACTTCCTCAGATGCATTTGGTGGAGTGGAAAGCCCCTGGGGATATATAGGGACAGACCTACATATCTGTTTCTGTGTGAGAATGACCACAGGAATGCAAAACTGTTTTGGGTGTGGAGATGAGGTAACAAATTGTTGTAACTATGGTCATTTGATGACAAGGCAAGGATATTGCCTGAAGCCAGGGTTAGTAGATAACCATATGAATAAGTATTGGAATGTACTATGAGGAGTCATTCAGATATGTGTGTGTATTTTTAGCGGGAAGATGCAAATAAGACAACTCACACATTCTGGGTTTGTTATTTACACCATTTTTTCATCAGAACAACATCTCCTTGCATCTTTCTGTGTTCTTTTGCTCAGACATGCTTGCCAGCCCTTCATCTCTCCCCTAAAAAAGGTATTGGTGACCCCTGGGAGAAACTGTCCCCAGCTAAGTCTCTTGAGGTGGTGGCAGCTGCAGGAATGTCTCCCACTGCTCTGTAGAGCCACAGGCTGCCAAGGGATAGCAGGGCAGGGAGGAAACAAGAGAGAGAGAATCCTCTTCTCTCCTCATTGAAGGGGAAAGACACAGTCAGGCATGCAGGGTTAAATCCTGGGTCTATTCGGATTGTTATTCACACTGCCAACAATGCAAATCTTTTTCAAAAACTTAGAACCCCAGTACCGATTATCCCAGGTTAAGTGGGCTTTTGGCAACCCCCCCTCCAAAAAAACAACAACCAGAATTGAGTGTATTTGGGATGCATGTAAAAAACAAAGATTCAACCCAGATTTATCCCAGATTATTTTCACCATCTGAATAACCCCTGGACACACGGTGCCAAAGGGGCACAAAAGAGCCATGTCGATGGTGCTAAGGCCAGTTTTTTGCCCAGAAAGGAGTGGCAAAAAGGCAGATTGGGGCTGTGGCGTGTGGTTGCTGTGGCCTAGATCCAGTGCTCCCAGGGGCAGCACAGAGCCTTAGGGCCCCATAGTCTGCCATTTAAGAAGCTGGTGGCGCTCATTTTGGATGTTTATTCCAGACTATAAGACAATTATGCTGCTTTCTAGTGTGCCTTTAGTGTAAAAAATAATTCTTGTTTAGTTCTTCAATGTTCTAGTTTATTTCTACCAGGAGCAAATGTTTGGTGAATGCAGTAGGTCAGTTGCCACTCAGCTTCAAGTCACCCCAAAATGCTTTGCAAAAAGGATATATATTGTTGCTGGGAAACCTCAGCCTCATCCTACAAATTATGGTGAGGCGTGCAGCTAAATTTAGAGGGAATAGGGAAACTTAAGTCAGGGAATGAGGGATAGATGACATCACTGTCCATGCAAATCCAAAAGTCTCAGTACTTTTATTAATTGAGTAGTTAATTTTGTTAAATACCTGGCCTTTATCCTGAGATCTCAGGGTGCCATAATGTGGACCCTGTCAGCTCTGGATCTACTGCAATATGTAAAATAACATTAAGATAAAATTTCGAATAGCAGGATAACCCAAAGCACAATTTTTTAATTTGTTTGATTTATTCATGTCACATAATCCAGTTTTCCCTTGTGTAGGATTCAGATTATGTTTGTGCAAAACAGCACAAACAATAACTAGAACCTTTCCCTTTTGGCCTTCACCCATTTATTCAGATTCTATTTCTCTAAGTGTGGTGAGATGTCTGTGCCACATCAGTGGGCTTGCACTTGTGTGTATGTTGGAAAAATTCCTGTGAACTAACTATCTGCCCTTTCCTGTTCAGAACCATTCAGTGCTGACGTGTGGGTGATGATGTTTGTAATGCTGCTTATAATATCTGCAGTGGCTGTCTTTGTCTTTGAGTACTTCAGCCCTGTAGGATACAACCGGTGTCTGGCGGATGGCAGAGGTAAGGACATTATCGAACTTTCACAGTGTAATTATTATGGTCATTCTTGCCCATCCTATCTTTAGGCAGTGGAATGTTTTACTCTCCTTATGCAGTCATGCCAAACATTCACAAATTTTATATTTTCTCTGTGTAGAGAAGGAAAGCAGATGTATAAAGAAGGCCATGAATAGCAGAAAATCTGAATGGATCCCTTTGGCTGATAAAGCAATTGCCTTATTCAGAATGCATGGAGGGTTTCATTTCTAGCTCACTTGAAACTAGTGGCCCAGTCTTATGCATGTATACTTGGAATGTCTCCAAAGTAAATGTGTACTGTTAGATTGAAATATTACTTCATTTAGAGAAGTGTCCAGCTTTATCTTTGTACCTAGCAAACATACAACATTTTGCAAATTTGGTCATGCATATGAATTTTAATCTTAATTTCTGGAATGGTGTTTGCAACCCTTGATTACTTTTCCTGTTTGGTTCTGCATGTCTTAGATTTCTTGGCTGCATAACTAGAAAGTTAGATGATGATGATGATGATGATGATGATGATGATGATGATGATGATGATACAGTGCTTTAAAATTAATGTTGCCTTAACCTATCTCTCATACTAATTACATTGATGGACCTAATTCTTTCATAGATTCAATTAAAGCACCTAATATAACCCCCTCTAATTCACATCCAGATTGCAGTGTATCTCAGATGGTGAGCAGGAATTTAAAAAGTTGGACTAATCATGGTTCTAATCATGGTTGGACTAATCATGAAGCTGCCTAAAGATAAAGAAGGATATTTGTTTTTTTAAAAAATAAACTTTATTATTAAAGCAAAACAGAAAAGAGAAAAAAACAACAACCTTGTACATACAGGTATTGTAGACATTTTGTTAGTTTCATTATACAAATAAACATATCAAAGATTTCCTGTCCACAAAGCATATCAATATATAATTAATAACAACAGCACAACAAAAACCTAAAGTATTTTTAAAAACAAAAAAACAAAAAAGAACATTTTTTTTATAAAAAAACAACTTCCAAATTTGGTGTGACTTGCCTTTTAGTCCGATTCTAATAACTCCTAAAGTGTCAAAGCCAACCAGTTTGATACCTTTCCTATAACAGAGTAGCTTTATAGGTATCTCTGTTTTATGTTATTGGATTACCTTGAAACAATCATACCTATTCTAACACTAAATAACTATATACCATGAAAAGAAATAAAAAATTTCCCCCTTCAGTGAGAATAACCTGTCTTGATTATCAAACAGAACATTATATTAGCCTCATATCTTCATTCCTATTTGTTTAAAAGAAGGATATTTGAATATAAATCACAAGAAAAAAAAGATGGGCATTTCTCCTCTTCTGCTCCCATAGATTTGAGACATGTTCATTAATTTAAAAATGTTTCTCCTTGTTAATGCAAGGGAAAGTTAAGATTTCAGCATTTTTTTAGGGGGGAGGGTGGAGTGAAAGTTGTAGTGTGGGTCACAGAGAAAGCAGAGTTCTGTCTCTGAGCGAATAATTTATGAACAAAGGGCCAAAGGCAGACACAGAAAATATATCAGCTTGAATGCTGGTAAGTTACTGGTACTCTATCCTAAGCTTCATTAGGCTGTGAAATGGCCCCCTACCTAAAGCCTTCTGGTTTATCTACAGGCTGGTAATGTTAAAATGCTTGAACTGAGATATTTCTGTGATCCTTTTTACCCATTTGCCAAATTTGCTTTAAGCAGATTTCTATCACCAAGTTTCTGAGCCCTGAAGAAAAGAGATTTGTAATGGAAATTTAGTTAGAGCCTTATGTATAGTCATGCCAAAGGGAGTTGTTGTCCATGAGCTGTGGACAGCATGCATGGGCCAATGCACATATCTAAAAAGATATATGCAGAACTATAAATATTAATGTAGATATTAATATAGAGGTTCCCTGTACGCGCACACTGAAACAGATATTTGGAACACAGCTAGCAGAACAGATGTGAGTGGGAAATAGTTTAAATGTCTTTGGCAACATTAGATCTTACAAATAGTTTGAATGCATTTGTTTGGCAAAACTGGATCCTTCATATGAGATGGTGGTGAATTAAATTGTTATGAAAAACATGCATTGCACAAAGTTGTTATGAAAATCATGCATTGCACACTAATGTAGAAGTATGGCTGAAATTTCATCAAAATCATTCATCTCATGATATTTGATATTGATTGGATTATTTTTTTTAAAAAATAACTATTTAATATTTTATAAAGTGAATTTGAACAGAAAATGGATATTATTCTGCTTGATAGAAGGATGCTTCAGCAATTTGTTCCTTGTGGATTTCTTTTGTGCACTGAACTGACATGAAACTATTGGACAATGTGTGTATTGGGACATTGTTACTCTTCAGATTTCACCTTTCTTTGAGTAATGTAGTGCTGTTCTTGGATCAAAACATATATGTGAAGAGTGTATTTTAATTTACTTGTGTTGTGAAATGATTAAAATAATGTTCAGAAATTCGTAGTTAGAAGGAAAAATTTTTCCGATTGATAGTTTTATGCAGAAAATGAATTTTAAATGTATTTAAATATAATTTTTGGTGGAAGTTTTGGCCTACTTGGAGTCACTACTTCATTGCTGCGATACTTCCTAAAATGGGCTAGCTGGATTAGGTCTTATCTGACAAGACAATTCTTAATCAAGAACATATTCTTAGGAACAAATTTGTGATCCTTGATCATGCATCCTTCCTTTGCAAATTTAAAAAACATTGGTGGCCCATGGGAATTCTGGTTTTTTTTTTTAAGCATACTATGCATGTTTGCAGTAATATATAATTTTCAACAAGGTTACTGTACAAGTATGCTGTGGAATAAATTTGCAGTTTATAAGTTTATCTATTCTTCTTCCCTTTAAAAATTCCGTATGTGTTTCTTCAAATTTTTAAAATGCAAATTATAAGCATCAATACAGACATAAATTAATTTGCATGCAAAAATAAATGTTGATGAAATGCTTCACTGTTAAATATTCAAAAAAGGCAAGAAATCCAAAATGGATGTTTCTCATAATAACTTATCTCATCTGCATTGCATATGTAGGAGCCAGATTTGCCATCAGATACATTTATTCAATTTGTATTGAAAGTCAGCTGGAGTTGTGGCACATAAGACTGCATTAATAAGCATAACTAATAGACCCTGTGGACTAGGTTCATGTTAGTTCTCTGTGACTAGTACAGAAGGGGGAAAAGCAACTGTGTGAAAGCTCTTTGTCTTGCATTTCATCTCAGAGTTGAGTGTAGTTGTTCAGATCACTGTGACCTTGTGGGACTGAAAGTCCACACTTTCCTTCAATTTATGTACGAGTTTCTTTACCAGAACAACAATATGCATATAGGTAATTTGTTAATAACACTGGAATCATTGTGAAATCAAAGTTTCACTCATGGAACTGCTACTGAATGAAAATTTTAATGTGTGAAATATTTATGGATGTTTCTGCATCTGCTTGCAAATTGTGCTCAAGTATACTGAAATGACAATACTCTATGACAATAAAAATAACATAATTCAAGACTAGGAAGGAATAAAAAGACGTTGGATGCAATATGCAGAAGAATTATACAAAAGAGGTGACAAAATGAAGGACACATGGAATGAAGAGCCATACAATGATGAATCCCAAATTCTAAAAAGCTAGGTGGAAACTGTAATAAGAGAAATAGTGAAAAACAAATTACCAGGAACAGATGATATTCC
>CM034708.1:178830451-178842967 GCA_020142125.1 Phrynosoma platyrhinos | reverse complement strand
CCCCATCTACTCTCTCATCCATCCAGCCTTTAATATAAGCGTAGTTATGCCTGCTAGAATTGTGTAACTTCTTTGGTATTGTTTTCCTTTGCTTTGTCCTTTACATCCTTCATTATATGCCCCTAAATTTTACCCTCAATTTATCCACAGATCATATCAAACTCCAAAACCTGCCCTCGACTTAAATATGAGGTCCACTTATAGTTGAGTATATATGGCAAATGTCTCACAAAAGTAAAAATCTCAGAATTCCATAGAACTGAGCTGCTACAGTTATAGTGGTGTCTAGCTGCATTATTTCTACAGTGCAGCTGCAGCTAGTTGCTCAAATCAAGCCATAGCAGGTAGTTCTTAAATTCAGGCCTTCCACACCTAACATAACTGTTGTCTCTACACTGAACTAAAAAGGTAAAGGTAAAGGTAAAGGTAGTCCCTTGACATGAATGTCTAGTCGTAATCAATTGTAGAGGGCGATGCTCATCTCTGTTACTAAGCCGAAGAGCCAGTGTTATCTGAAGATGACTGGTGGTAATGTGGCTTGCAGGACTGTACTGAATGTTGCAGTGGTACCTATTGATCTACTTGCATTTGCATGCTTTTGAATTGCTAGGTTGGCAGAAGCTGTGACTAGTGATGGGAGCTCACCCTATCATGTAGCACCTGGGCCTCGAACTGCCAACCTTCCAATCTTCCAATCATCAGAATTGATGTCTTAACTGCTAAGCCACCATATCCCTTACACAGAACTACCCATGTACTATTTAGTTGATTAATTCTCTGTCATTCTATTTTTTGACCTGCTTTAAAATGTCCCAGTTTCTTTTTCTACTTCCCTCTTTTTCCTCAGCTTACATCTGTTACTGCAATCTGAATTCATAATGCAAAAATAATTTGCATTCAGTCAGTTCAGTAGAGAGGAGAGAAGAGGAGGGAATGGGATCTTGCCCTTCCCAGTAAGGTCAGGAGAAAGCAAATTCCTGCTTCTCCTAGCTTGTCTGTTCTTCCTCATTAATAATTTACCATTTTGATCTCACACTGATGTTTCTTGGCCACACATGTCTCATTTTTGATCTGTAAAATATTGGAGGGTGTAGATTTGCAGCATGAATCTTGTGATGATGTGAAATCAAAATCAGTTAAACCAAAATTTATATTTGGCTAGGCTTGATTAGGAAAAAAATCTCATACAAGTCAGTATAATTACTAGACTTGTACATTACAACAGTTACCTGTTTTTTCTTCCTTTCCTTTTTGTCTTTCAGAAAATATTCACCCCTATTTAGCTAATACTGGTTTAATTCTGACTTCTTGGGCAACAGGGCCCATACTAAAGGCTGGATCAATCAGCCATTTTCCAGGGATGCAGCCCCTCTCATCTGTCCCAGATTCAAGGAAAGCCACTCTGAATGAGGAAGAAAAATATTGAAGAGAAACTTGAATGAAAATAATTCAGATTTAGTCAATTTGGATTCATTATAATACTGATTTATTGAAGATAGATTAAATCTTGTGTATTTTCCCTTTTTGGGATAAAATGAAAGCTGCTTTACCTAAAGATTTGGGATTCTCCTGTTAATAATCCCTATTAAAGGTGGGGGGCAGAGATAGAAATTTGAGAAGAAAATCTTCTCCTATCTCCCACTATATATATATATATATATATATATTCCCTTGCTTTCATTTTGTGATTTTTGGTAATCTGTAGTCTATATGTAAGATAAATTATACATGCACATGTTTTAAAGTAGGCTGCACTGCTCATAGACATCAAGCAGAGGTCACTAGTTTGTAGGTCAGAAAGGTGACAGTAAGCCATGGGCTTCTCAAGTTTATCAGAATATAATTATTTATGAATCAGTACCATAAGTCTGATTTCTCACCACAGCCTTTTCTTATTGTCAGTAGTTTTGCTCTTGAAGCAGTATTATGGATTAATAGCATATCATACTTGATTCAAATCAGTTTTTCCCCTGGTTTGTTGGTGCACTAACACAGCTCTGTCCCACCTTGAATGTCCTTAAGGTAGATATGGTACTTTATATCCTTAATATTTACAGCATCTTTTTTATTACTTATTCTGTCCTCAGTGCTGAAAGGTCTTGGTTCAGTGGTTGCTAATAGAGGAATTAACATATGTATGGAGTTTATTTCATGGGGGGGGGGGGAATTGGAAGTATAAATGGTGATTAACCCACAATTGTGTGAACAGTTTTAAAACAAAGTGATGTTATCTTGTGCAGAATCCGTGATTAACCCACACTTGTGTGCAAATGCACAAATGGTTTTCACACGATGTTGAGACAAAATGTGATTAAAGTGCCATTATTCCATGAAGAACCAGGCAAGAAACAATGGTAACTCATTCCCGGAATTTTCCCGTGAATGACTTTTTGCTGTTTCTTGCCTGGTTATTCCCTGGTTCTTCACAGGGACTCATGGAATTGGCCCCATGAATATATCCATGTTATTATTTTTTTCATGGAATTGATCAACAATGCAGGATGTTTTGAATGCCAACCCTTCAAATATCTTCCTTTGGAAAAACAAGAAAGTTGTGTGCGAAATGCTGCCAAAAATGAGTTTTTAAAAAAATTCAACAGACAATGCATAGAATTCATAGCTGTTCATGGATCACATGACCAATGCATCCTTCTTATTAGGATGCATCTCAGTTCTCTTGGAGCAATCTGAATGGATGACAAGGAATGAACTGCTCTGTCATGTCTGTCATGTCTTCTATAGTTTCTGTGGTACATCCAGAATTGCCTGCTGTTTGAGACAGGATTTGCGTTTATACAAACTGTTGTTGTAACCCGGTAGCTAATGCTCAAGTTCTTACCCAGTACCATTCTGGTGTTGAAGAGATGAGGTAGCCTAGCAACAAGGTCAATGTAGAAACTACATACTAATGTGATTGTGAGAGTTTTCTATGATCAGATATCCAGTTCCATCAGAGAAGAGGATGCGTAGCCTTGAATTCCTGAGCAGAAGTCTAGTTAATGCAAATCTTGCATATATTTAGATTGTGCAAAGGGATCCAGGCAAACTAATGACCCTGCCATATGCATGTTATAGTCAATAGCTATATGCAACAGCAAGTTTATATTCCAAGTAGACCTTTGTTATGATTCTGGCCAATTTATAATAGCTTTTAACTTGCTAGTCTTAATATTCTTTTAATGTTGTTTTTAAAAAAACTTTCAGGGCTGCTTGCTCTATATTTCTCTCCTTCTGCCTAACCCCAAGCCATCAGTTGTTTTCCCCCTCCATTTTAAATCACTGTACTGTGATTTCTGCAAGACAATGTAGCAATTCTTTACAATCATCTCATTGCTGAGATATGCAGAAGTTACTTTTTCAGAACACCAGTAACAACATTATGTGAAAAGCAGTTTCTTCACTATTAATGGTGAGCAGGTGAAACAATTGGTGTTTGTTTCAAGATCCTAGCTTCTATAATTATCAGGGTTAGTTATATTAAAAAGCAGGAATTGACACATGTGCAATTTTATTTATCCCATATTCATATTTTTTTTTAAAAAAACTTTAATGTTCTTTCCATACCACTATGAAGAAATTTTAGAATTTTAGTACACTTGATCAGAAGTAAACCAATGTAAAGTCTCATTGGGTCTATGCATCCAGTTAGGCAAAATCCTGAATTTCAAAGCATGTCACGCCAATTTGGATAAACTTTTACCAGCTCTGATTGGTAAAGAACTGATTGGTATAGTTTGGTTCCAGAGTGAAATGGTATAATCTAAGTTAATTTGGATCCAACTAGAAATCTGGAGTTCAAAAATAAGTGGGGAAAGCCAGTATGTCTCCATCATGACTGTATAGGGGAAATGCATGGTAGTGGTGGGATACTGGCCTTTCAGAGTCATGTGATTGATTGATTGATTGATTGATTAGATGAATTAATTAATCTTTGCGTTCTGTGAAAACACAATTTTTGAGTGATTTTCTACTTCAGAATTGCCCCAAACCACCCCACATTTCCTATAAAAATGGTGGTTTAAATCATCCAGCCTCAGAGGTCTCTGAAAGTCCCAAAATTCCCAAAGGAGCAAACTTATGGCCTCTACAGACGGTGCTTTGTTCTGTCTTGGAGGCAGGAAAGGGGAGGGGCAGCCACACGCCGGGTGCCCCACCTCCTTCCTGAGGACATCATCACGGTGCGCACTGTTACGCATGGCATGCACCATCAAGACATCCTCCTGGCACAGCATCTTAATGCACTGCACCGGAAGGGACGCAGAAGAGCTGTGCGGTGGCTCTTCAGGTGCCCTATTTGCCGGCTCTGGAAGGACCGGCATTTTAGTGCTCCTTTCAGGGCTGGGAAAAGGGTAGATTTGGGCTGAGCTGTGGGGCAGCCTCAGCCCTAATCCTCCACTTCCCAGGGTGGCCCTGTCTGCATCCCCCCCTTAGTCCCCAAAATGCAAACAAAATGGCAGCTGGAGGTGATAGATCACTTCTGGTGCACCTATGTTAAAGGCATGATAAACCTGCTATGGAGCAGGAGCTGGCTACAGCCCTAGAAAACAATAAAATGGAAAAAAACAACAAAATTTCTATTAAATGACACTTAAAAGGACCAATGCATTAATTTGCCATGCTTGAATAGTGATACTCAACAAAGACTTTTACCATAGATGGAACGAGAAATGCCAGATGTCCAAGCTGGATTCAGGAAAGGAAGAGTCACAAGGGGTCATGTCTCAAGTCTTCCTGGAAGCCAAGATGACTGTTGTCCCTTGGCCATATCATGAAAAGACATGACTCACTAGAAAAGACAATAAGAACTTACAGTTTGTAAGAAAAAAGGAAATCACGTTATGGATGGATAGACTCAATCAAGAAAGCCATGTCCCTAAATCTGCAAGACCCTGAGCAGGGCTGTTGATGATAGGATGACCTGGATATCTCTTATTCATAGAGTCACCATAGGCTGAGGTTGACTTGAGAGCAGTTGACAAAAAACATAGGAAAAGGATTTTCCAACACCATTCTCAGCGTTGACTAGAATCTTTCCAATTACTGAGAACGCTCTTGCGTTCTGGGCCAGCAATCATGATAACTAATAACCTTCATAACCAAGGTGAGGTAGGCCGGTAGCTACAGTTCAACAACATTTGGAGGGCTGCATGATTCCTCCTTTTGTCCTGTATAATTGACCTTTGCCCTTACTGGATTATTACCTTTACTAGGGAGAGAATATTCAGCTGGGTCCAAGAGAAATAATTAGATCATTTCTGAACAAACCTAACCTGAACCCAGAAAATGTACACTGTGGTTTGGTTGCTACAATTTCCTTACTGAGGGAAAGTGTGTAGTTTCCAACCAATCCTAGCTATTCTTGGATGAAACTGATTTTCTTAGTTTAATTCATTGCATACATTTTAAAAATGCAATTCTTCCAACATACACATTTTTGTATGACTGCTTCTAATGGAAGCATTTGTGCTAACATTTTACTGAAAAGTCTGCAGAAGTGTACAAGTGAGAAGGAATAGCTTTGGACTTCAGAACATCTGACAAGCTGAAGAATGTCAGTCTGATTTGTCCAGTCCTACACATATCTAGCTTCCCTGACTTGGCAAGAGTGCATTGATTGTTCTGGCATGGATTAAAAACTAGGTAGAAAGAGGAGGCTGCTTTCCTAGTATTCCACTAACTGACCCAGTTCAGCAGCTGCCAAATCACAAATGCTTTCCACATTCCTCACCTCTCTGGACTCTTTCATGTTCATTGCATTTATGAATATTACAGGCTCAAATACATTTGTCCAAATCTCTAGTCAGAGGTGCAGAAATGAGGTTTTCTTTAAGTGTTCAAATACAGAGAATAATTTCTATGTGAGAATAAGGCATTTTCTTTGGTCCTTTGGGGGCCTATAGGTAGGTGAGTGACAGCTGGGCATTGATTCCCTTCAGTGTTACAGACACAAAGCCTGAAGATGAGAGATGAATATTTATGTATGTTCCTGTCAAGCTTACAACCAAAGATCTCTAGGTTTGGTTATATATAGATCCTATATATTATATAGATCCTTGTGTTTAATTTTCAAAGTTTCTCTGCACTAAACTGCAGGTTTGGCTCTGAGGCCTGGTGAATGGGAATAGTTCCAAGCTGCAAAATGTGCAGTCACCATTCATTGAACAATAATTAAGATAGCATATAGTCAAAGTTGGTGTTATCATGACACACATTGTTAACCCAGGAAGACCGGTTCTATGTGGCAGAACAATTGCCACAGCCATTCTTCTGTGCTGGCAAGGGCAACCTTCCAACACACACTTGCACTTCTGGAGATCATTCATGATAGATCATCAGCTAGCCAAGTTCCTTACTGGGGTAGTGGAAGAGATGTGTCACCTCTGCATCCTCCTTGCCATGGAGTGTGGAAGAGAAGACACCAGTGGAAACATCAGTTCTAGTGTCTTCATGCCACTGAAAGAGAAGGAAATGGTGATGCAAAGTGCTGAAGTCACAGGACTATGCAAGGAAAGGATATTGGGAAAATTGCCCTGTTATGACATGGGCCATCCCTCCCACAGTGCCTTTTATTCAAGGACCCTTGGGAACAAGATACTAAAAATAGCATATTGCCATGGGCTGCTACAGCTGCTGTTCCACTGATGCCTTATTCCCTGTCCATCTCTTCTGCCTTTTCCATGATGGAGAGGGTGAGAGGTGCTACCACCATAACTGCCGCCTTTCACTCTTCCTCCCTAATTACAATAATCTGGGGCACCCTCTCTTTCCCTTTGAGTCATGGAGGATAGTCCTTTGCTTCCCACCAAAGGTAATGGGAGCTAAAGCTGAGAGCATTGGGATCAGAGACTTTTGCATCACTGTGATGATTGTTGGCAGCTCTGTAACCCAGTTGTGATTTCTCCCCACCTCTTGCACCTAAGTCTTATTGATTTCAAAATGACTTATGGGCATAAACAAAAAATGTGTTTATGATTATTTTTTGTTTGTTCCCTAGGAAGGGACTTTTAATTGTATGATATATCTTATTAGGCTTTTTGTATCTAATAAGAATTAAACAAAAATGCTGACCTATATTTCCATAAATAGATTTTTCTTTCATTTTATTAGCAGCATGGACATGCTTGAACCAGTGCCTCTTGATATATATTTCTGGGGAGAGAATTTTACTTATTCTGTCAGTTAATGGTATACCACAGAAAACAGTAACATCTTTATTGGTAGAGCAATATATATGCAACTGTCCCAGAGACTTCTAATTTGTAAAGTACATATTCCCATTGGTAGACTTGTAATTTCTGCAGAAGAAGGTGATGATGTACGGTATATTCTTCATATATCTGCTGTATCCATGCACCAGAAGTTAATAGTGTGTGCATGTGTTAGGCCCATAGTTTATCTGTTTGCCACCATATCAAGTCAAGAATGATTGTTAAGCAAATGTAACTTCCTGCTTCATTGTGCCTGTTATTAGATTGGCAAAAGATCCTACTAAACAATGCAAAATATCTCTCTGCAACATCAAGGAGGTTTTTTTCCATTTACTTGAAAATTTTTGCCATAATTTCCACCTCTTAATGCTGATTTGGGCCCTTGGCGTACATCTCAGTTTGCTCCCCCCTCCCTGTGTATGGATTTTAAGCAGTCTTAAGTGCTAAAGTTTACTGCTCATAAAACCCCAGTATTGGTTGTGACTTGAGTAAACCAAGTAGCATATAAAATCTTATAGCAGTTAAGCCTGGAAAAGGTTTTATGAGGAGTGTATTTACCATGGCCTTGTTCCCACTATGATTTATTTTGTTAATCCTTCATTTATTACACAAAGTTTTTATATATTTACATAAAATATTCCGTTACAGCATCATTCAATACCCTCCTCCCCTCCCTCTCTCCCTCTTTTCTTCCCTTCCAGAAATTAAAATCTCTCGTTCTTCTCTCTTCCAACTCAAGCATTCATCATAACTTTTTTTTAAAAAATTAAAATAATTTTTATATGCTTACAGCTGCAAGGCTAATATATGTGCAACATTGGAAATCAGATGTCCCCAAGTGGAAGAATGGACTTTCAAATTATTAGATATGAAAGAAATGGAAGTATTATCAAATGCAATAAATGATAAAATGAGAAGCAAAAAGGAAAAAAATATGGGACAAAATGACAAAATACATGTTAGAAAATATGTAGAAATGTTATGTGTAAATAAGTAATAGGAAGAAAAATTATGATGTTACTGTAACTATATATAAATTGTATAAATTATGAGAAGGGGACAAAAAAAGAAGAAAGGAAAATCAAGCTCTGACAAGTTGTAAAGGAGAAAGAAGATACCATAAGAGATGTAAAGTGGTCAATAAGCGAAAGAAAAGCAGATAGTCATTTAAAAATAAATTATTAATTTATTTCTTTGTGTAATCTATTATGTTGACTGGCACTGAAGGTGGAAAAACCAAAGGAAGTGATGAATGTTCCCACTATGATTTAAAGCGAACTGCAGATCAGGTTATATGACCCTCATTCCCACTTGAAACCAGTTCCAATCCTATTGAGCTTGGTTGCAGTTGCGATGAAGTGACACAAATGCAAAAAACCTACTGTTTCCTGACACTAGTTCTTTGGTGGTTCTTTTGAAAAGAATCAACTTTGAAGTGTGTTCAACAAGTGGGAATGAATCAGATCATACTGGAGGGGAGAGACTAATGGCAGAGAGGTGTTTACCATCCCAACTGAGTTTTTGGGAGATTCGCCATTCCCCCCCCCCCAGCGCTGCCTTTGTACTTGTGTGACCTACGGGTGCATGATATATACTGAATATACGATCCATTGTTTTTGCAACTTGGTGGCACATTGGGTGATGTGCAACTTGGTGGCACATCAGCTGGTTATATGAATATGCTTGTTTTATTTGTTGTGTATTTTTTGAGATGTTGTGGTTAGTCATGATTACTTTGTTAACTTTGTAACAATTGTATTTTTTCACCTATCCTTTATCCATTATTAACTTTGGTCCTTGGTAATAACTAGCAAAATCCTTGTCATGAGGATAAACGGAGGCGGAGCTTATATGGAGGGGAAAAAATCTTAGATGAGTACTGAGTAGTGTAGGTCTGTGTAGATATATAGACTAGCCCAGGGGTAGGCAACCTTTCCCCTTTAAGGGCCAAGGGACTTCAGCTCCCATAATCCCAGGAGCTATTGGCCAACATGGGACTATTGGCTAACATGGCTGAGGCTTCTGGGAGCTGAAGTCCCTTGGCCCTTAAAGGAGAAAGGTTGCCTACCCCTGGACTAGCCTCTACATTGTGACTCCTCACATCGATTAAATCAGGGGTAGGCAACCTTTCCCCTTTAAGGGCCGAGGGACTTCAGCTCCCAGAAGCCTCAGCCATGTTGGCCAATAGTCCAATGTTGGCCAATAGCTCCTGGGATTCTGGGAGCTGAAGTCCCTCGGCCCTTAAAGGGGAAAGGTTGCCTACCCCTGGATTAAATGGTCCATTCACCCTTAGAGAGGAAGGGATTTGTCCTGATTGCGATGGCACATCAGGTATAGCATGTAATGTTTCTCCATAGAAATGGATGACAGTCATTCACTGATATGTGAGGCAAAGAGTTCAACTTATTGATAGCATTAGTGTGGACCTAATACAAGTGACCCCAGCCAGTGACCCCAGCTCTGATAGTACAGAAGATTATTTTTGTATTTATTTAATTTTTTCCTGACCATTCCCCAATCTGGTGGGTTAGTGGCTGTAATTCCAATCCTTCATCTGCATACCTCCTTGTTAAATTCAAATGCTATTTTGTATGGAGATAAAAATGGTCATTAGGGAGGAGGACAGTAGTAATCACATTTGAAAAAAAGTCAGCAATGTGGTAAACATTTTGTTATTTGGGAAAACAAGTATAACAGTTGAAATAAGTTATATGTGCATAGAAGGGCAGCCACCATTGGTTTCTTTTTTCTTCTGGTTTTCTTAACTGAAGAGGTATGCTGGCTATGTGCTTTAATTTAATTAGTTTGTCTCTTTGCAATATGAAGTACTACAGCAAAAATTAATTTACCTTGGTATGCATGGTTCTCAAATCTGGAAGATGTGTGTGTGTGTGTGTGTTAAAATTTTGTAGTATGGCCATGCTGGTTGCAGGAATGTGGATATGCTAGTTAAAGGAATCTAGGAAATTTCATTCAAAAAGTATTTTTAAAAGACCTATATGACTTATCTGTGAACATATAACAGGTCTAAATTTAATTCCTAATCCCCAGTTGAGGAGACCTACCAAATCAATTACTGAATAAAAAATAATTTGTGTATATCCCATTAATTCAAATGGTCTACTCTGGTTGGGATTGCAATTATATTTAGGCCAAATCTTCCTGGGATCATGCCCATTTGGGATTATTCATAATAATGCCAATGTGCCATTATTTGTGTACCCTCTGTAACATTTCAGGAAATCTGATTCCTTCTCAAACAACTGTAAAAATTTGAGAATTTTTCTTTCTCTCTTTTCTGCAGTTCCAAAATCCGAATGCTTTCTCACCACCTTTCCGTTTTGGGACAGTTCCCAATGGCAGTACAGAAAGGAATATTCGCAACAATTATGAACTGATGCATGCCTACATGGTGAAGTTCAACCAAAAATCAGTGCAAGATGCACTATCCTCACTGAAGACAGGGTGAGAATGTCTGCTTATGAGTCTACCATAAAAAGTAATGTTGCTAATTTAAACCTGACTGTGGGCGAATCTCTCTTGGTCCTTTAAGGAACTTTCTCCAGAATATTCCTTCTAACAAAAAGTTGTATATACTCCACAGAACAGCATTATCTCCTTTTTTGTTTTATTAATTTAATATACAAAGTAAGAAAAAAATGACTGTCTTTTTTCTTCCAGTACACACTTACTGAAAAATTGATTGACTCATCTGTAGGAACAGTGACTTAAGCTGCAAGACAAAAACTAGACGATCAAAAATTCATCTAAAATTCTTTTTTCTCAGTCATTGTGAAATAATGATGCCCATTCTTCCTATTAAGAATAGAGTTCAGTCACTTTGGGTATCTAAACCACTATTGGATAAGGCAGCTCTGAACATCAAAATCAAGCTTGTTAATCCCAACTAGAGTAGACCATTTGAATGAATAGAATCTACATGATTGACCTACTGAGTTTCCACTTGTTCAGTAGGTTTATTCACATTGAGACTAACAAAATGGGTTTAGGCCCATGATTACTGCAAGAAATGCAGACACAGTGTGGATGTAATACACATACCCATCTATTTAAATATTTGTGTGTAGGATAATTATTCATGAGTGGTCTTATTTTTAATGCTGATGTTATACAGTCACCCCTCCCAATTCATGGGGGATCCATTCCGGAACACTCCCCCCAGGTGAATTGGAAAAATTGCCAATATTGGAACCCCATTGATTCAATGGGGGCACGCTCCTGTGCATGGCACCATTTTGTCCCTCATGGCTTGCCATATGCAAAGGAGTGAGGGATGCAAATGACAAGACTGTGAATGGGGAGAGACAAGTGTATATATAAATTGCTCACTCTATAATTCAGGTTATTTCATGGAAATTATCCACAAGAGTGCTGTCTCTTCCTTGGAATAAGGATGTAAACAATAATTTTCTTGCCATGACCCCATCAAAAAGTGGTCAGCCATCATGACATTTTTCACATTTCAAACTTTTGGCACATATTGTTCCCTCCACGTTTTGTGCACTAAATCTTGTATTTCATGGGAAAATTTGCAAAATTGTATCTCCAAATTCCCAAAATGTGAAAAATAATTTTAAAATGCACCAAACCTCTTATAATCTCACCTAGTAGGGGGAAAACCTTTGACACTTTTCATTAAAAATAAACAAAGATTTGTATCCTGACCATGAAGCCTCTGTTGGTTCCTGGAAGCTTTCTATAACCTATCTGATCAAACTTATAAGACCTATGCATGCATTGCCAAGGTTGTTTTAGTCTACCATTCCTCTTTTTTTCCTCTTACCTTCTATTCATCAGTGAACAATAATCTGATCTTTCTACTGATAGGGAAAGATCTCCTTATAGATAGTCAAATTCCCTGATAATACAAGTGAAATACACTTGTCTCTCCCCGTCTGCGGACTTGGAGTCAGTGGTCTCGCTCCTATGTGGACGGCAAGCAGGGAGGGACAAAATGGTGTGTGTGGGAGTGCGCTGCCATTATAACCAATGGGGACTCGAATATTTGCATTTTCTGGATTCACCAGGGGTTCTGGAACAGATCTCCTGTGGATTGGGAGAGACAATTGTACTTCATTTCTGTTTAGAAGAATGTGAGGATAAAGTGTACCTGGCCATCTATTCCAGGATTCTTCCAGGTGACCGGGCAGGGCAATTTTTGTAAACTGGAAGAGAACTGGCCATTATTTTTCCTTACTGTCACATTTAACAAACTTATGTGAGAAAATACAGTTGTGTGGTTTGTTAGCTTTTGCCAAGTTTGGGATGATGGTGGTTTCCACTCATT
>CM034708.1:178782329-178825593 GCA_020142125.1 Phrynosoma platyrhinos | reverse complement strand
TTAGAAACTATATTATACATTTTTCATGCAATGATTGTAAACAGAAATTTCAGAAATGGGAGATTGTCAATGAAGTGAGATTAGGTGCCTTATTTTATTACTGAAAATTCTGCTAAAGGTCCATTTTTCTTAAGTTCCTTACTGTATAGATATTAATCAAGAATTCTCCCACATATGGAATGAGGAATATTATATCTCAGTAGAATCCACTACAAGGTTTCTCTGCAGTAGATTACAGAGGTATGGGATACTTGAGGAGGAGGGAAATATATTGAAAATTGCTCCCCTTTCCATTATGGAATCATTCCAACAGCAAAGTAATTAAATTCTAACCATAGCATTATGTTTTCAAAATGTCTGAAAATGATTCCTTACTAATGAAAGACTATATGAATAAACAACATTTAAACAAGATGTATGGAACCTGAACCCTTCCAAATGTTTTAGGAAACAAGTCCTAACTGCTCCAGCAAGAAAATCAATTTGCAGAATTTATAGTTGTCACCCCAAAACATCAGGAAACCTGTCCTTGATTTAAAAATACTGGTGCTTTTTAATTGTTCAGTAACAGAATAAGGTGCCTAATCTCACCTTATTAACAAGCTCTCATTTCTGAAGTTTCTGTTTATAATCAGTGCATGAAAAATGCATGATATAGTTTCTAAACATTGCCACTTATCAAATATTACAGTCATTCATGATTTCTATCATAGTTTCATTTCTGACTGAATTTTAAAAATTCCTATAAAAGCATGGTTATTCCAAAGTGCAATTACTATGAATTTTCTTCATTTATTGCTGTTGTGCACCTTCGCCTTATGATTGACAGAAACCTTAAGGCAAAGTCATAGTCCAACACTTAAACCACTAAACCACACTGGCTCTCAATTTTCATCATATTGCAATTTAAATTCCTAGGATTAATGAAAACAATAGCAGATTTAAAACATCCATTAAGAATTCCTTACATAATTAATTTGGTTATTTTTGAACTTAAAGATCTTTGGAATTGCAAGGGTTTGCCATTCGTTGGGTGTGTATGCACCTTCAAGTCACCTGTCAATTTATGGTGATCTCATGGATTCTATAGGGGTTTCTTAGACAAGGAATACTCAGGCGGTTTTGCCAGTCCCTTCATCTGAAATACAGTCTACAGCACATGGTCTTCATTGCAATCTGCCATCCAAGTACTAAACAGGGCTGATTCTGCTTAAGTTCCAAGATGAGATGAGATGTGTTCCCTTTAGGGTATTTAGGCTTTTTCCCATTCCTTTTAGGGCATTAAATATTTTAGCTTTTGTTGCCTTTTTGAGCCAGCAATTGCTTTGTTACTACTGGGTGGATGTCTGAGGCACTGCTATAAGTAATAGTGCTTCTTACCAGTAAAGCTTGACCTTCTGCATCACAGAGCTGGGCGTATCCCAAAAGCCATTTTGTCCGACATCTAACACAAAGCTGGATTGTCCACAAATTAGTCCCTTTATGAGGCCAGATCATGTAATTTACACTACGATGTGCTGTGCCAAGGTGCATCATAGCAACCTACTTGCAGAACAAACTGTCTGGATGTCTTAGATGGCTCATTTCTTAATGTGAATTCTCAAATTGTCTGGCACACACCTTGAATAGTCCAATCTATACATCAAAACTGAAATTATATACTGTACATTCAAAAGTGGTTGCATTATCTGTTTTATACAGTTTAGTGAGGCTATCACCCTCAAATTATGGACTTTTAAAAACATATAACTCTAGTCTCAGCCTGCTTTACATACATAAATTCTGCATATTTGTTAATCTATGAGGTAATATTGTATTTGCTGTAGTTTTAAAATTTGCAATAGAATAGATTTGCATTTGTTTGAGCTTGCATATGAATGTTTGAGATATAGAAAATGTTGACCTTATGATAATGGGTTTGCAACAATGATCATTTGCACACATCTAGCAAATATGTTATATAGCCATTCATCTAGTTCATAGCAGACTGAACAGTGACCTAGCAACCAAGAGCCAAGACCTCCTTTACCCATGGACTCACTTGTGGTCTTTGGGAAGTCACTACAAGTCTCATTTCGTGAGAACCTAGGAGTAGTCTCATCCAATGTTTACTTTTATTCCCTCCCATCTATCCTTACAGGAGAGATGGAGGAGCTCGAAGCTCTCTGGCTCACTGGCATTTGCCACAATGAGAAGAATGAGGTCATGAGCAGCCAGCTGGACATAGATAACATGGCTGGAGTCTTCTATATGTTGGGAGCAGCCATGGCCCTCAGTCTTATCACCTTCATCTGTGAACATCTCTTTTATTGGCAATTCCGCCACTGCTTCATGGGTGTCTGCTCTGGCAAGCCTGGTGTTGTTTTCTCAATCAGCAGGGTGAGTATACACATCTAAAATGGTGGAAGAGTTGTGGGTATGACCATTTCCTTCATCTGAGCCAATTCAGGCAGTTGCCTCCAATATTATTTAGATCACTCCATAGTACTCCCAAGTTTTTAACTGGGCAGCATTCTTCCTTACCACATCTTTGCTAGACATTGCAGTCCCACAAAGGGGATATGGGGGAGAATAGGTGGAAACTGTTACACTTTAGAGTGCAACCATCTCTCCCCCCCCCATGTCTTTGGGAACATTGATACATAATCATATAGCATTATTTGGAGGGGAATTCTGAATCAATTTTTAAAATGGAATAGCATTTGGCTTTCTAATCCCAGTCAAGCCAGTATGTTTCTTTTCTGTTGGAGAAATGAGGTAAAACCACCCACACCCATAAAAGCTCTTAGACATTTGATCACAAATATGCTATTTCCCCACATCCAAAAGAGTGACGACATCTCCCCACCACCATACTGAAGTTTTTATATGTGTGTGGTGGTGGCGGCGGCGACAGCGGCAGCGGGGTTGTTCCCCTTCCCTGAAGGTAATGAAAAAAACCTATTTCAAATTATTCTACCTAGCCCAGATGTTAAGCACTGGGTAGATTTTCATCAGCTCCATTTTGTCTGTCTGTTTTCCTGCCTTATTTGGAATTAAAAGACATTTGATGTAGATGAAAACTATAGAATGTTACTTTCTATAATTTGTTATGTTACTCCTTGGGGAAGAAGCTGTATTATCACTGTTGCTTAGACTTGGGACTTAGGTTTGAACGTTTTTAATACTATTAAATATCAAAATGTGGGAAATTTAACATCAACACTAATAATTGAATAATTTAGTTCTGTGATTGTTAGTTAACTTTTCAACTGAGATGTTAGCTCTGGGACATACCATGAGAATTACAGAGAAGGGCATGGAGGTTGTTACTGTTGACGCTAAGGTGTTTATTGGTGCCTTCAAACAATATTAATACCTGATGTGATGCCTCTGGAAGTATTAAATTTTCATCTAAAAATGGTCTTTCCAATGCTAAATTCTCTGGTTTGTGTCCTTTTCTGATGAAAGATGGTTTAGAAGTAGTTATTATTGGTTGAAAACATATTTTAAAATTATTAAACTGTTTTAAAACTTGCAATTTTTTTAAAAAAAACTTTAATCTTTGTGCTATTTGTTTAAATAGACTGGGCTTTTGGTTACAGCTTGAAAAATGTTGTTTTGTGCAGCTTCCCAATTTTATTCAGATATCCTTGTCCATGATTGGGAAAGAAGCATTAGAACTCCTAGAACATTGTGGGTCAATAGCTATGAATAAGATGAATACCAAGGACTGGAGGCTGCACAGAGGAACAGAAGGCTGTGCCAAGTGAATTAATATTTTGTACTCAAAGCCCTGGCTTGACAATCTCTAATTCCTCAGTGAACAAATCTTTTCACAGACCCATTCCAAATATCTTAAATAATATTTTCTAAAGGGAGTGTTGGCCTCATTTAGGGCATCACAGGTAACAATCAACACTATGAATCATGCCCAGAAACTTAACAGAAAATCACTGTAGTGCAGGGGTGGGCAACTGTACAGGGCACAGGTGCCAATTTTGCCTCTGCAGCTCTTCTGCAAACTGCATAATTCTGTTCAGGGTGCACTGGTAGTGACATTATGTCACTTCTGGCCACCTTTTTGGCTCATTTTCAGCTTTAAAGAAATAACCTTTGGGGGATGTTTCAGGTTTGGGGGCTCTGAGAGTGTGCTACATTTGTAGCCAGTTTTGGATTGGGGCAAAACTCACCCTCAAACCAGCACAGTTTTAAACATTTTAAATTTAAATGTAAACTTTAAGTTTTGTGAGTTGTAGGGCTGCAAAAATCAGGCTCAGGGGCCGTCTGCAGCCCATAGGTTAGACTTTCCCCATCCCTAGTGTAGTGGATAAAGCAACAGTCAAACAGTCTACTTGTACCCAGTCCCAGTGCATAGCTGGGTGGTCAACATAGGCAATAGGATTTTTCTGCAGGAGTTGAGGCTTCATAGATACCTCCAGGCATAATATAGTTGTTGACCAGAAGAGTTACGAAGACAATGGAAGACAGTGGCTAAGTGCAGAAAACTGAAAAAGAACTGCAGCTGGTGTCTGACTGACCACTTCTGACCACAGCTGCCATATCAATATCTGAAAATAATGGTGGTTTAACTGCATTCCTGAGCCTAGACAGGTAGACTCAACTCATTCAATAAAGAGCTGAATCATTTTCTAGATTTCCTGCAAGTTAAGGGTGAGAAGAAAATAGAGGGACAAAGATCAAAAATAGAAATGAAAAGGTAAAAGTATATGGTAGCAGCAGGTATGTCTCATATTTTAACAATATGAAAAGAAAGCTAACAAAATACTTTTTTGTGAAAGATGATATTCTCAATCTCAGTCTTCCAAGTTTTGTAGTGTCTTTGCTGTACTTCTCCACTAAACTATATCTACTTTTTCCATTATAGGGTATTTACAGCTGCATTCATGGAGTGGCTATTGAAGACCGCCATTCTTCAATGAACTCCCCCACTGCCACCATGAACAATACCCATTCTAACATTTTGCGCCTGCTCCGAACAGCAAAGAACATGGCAAACCTTTCAGGGGTCAATGGCTCACCACAAAGTGCCCTGGATTTCATTCGCCGTGAATCATCTGTCTATGATATCTCTGAGCATCGTCGCAGCTTCACTCACTCTGACTGCAAATCTTATAACAACCCTCCCTGTGAGGAGAACCTTTTCAGTGACTACATTAGTGAGGTAGAAAGGACCTTTGGCAATTTACAGTTGAAAGAAAGTAATGTTTACCAAGACCATTATCACCACCACCATCGCCCCCATAGCATAGGCAGTGCCAGCTCCATAGATGGACTGTATGATTGTGACAATCCACCCTTCTCTGCCCAGCCTCGGTCTCTCAGTAAGAAGCCATTAGATATTGGTTTGCCACCAGCCAAACATGGCCAGCTAGGTGACCTCTATGGCAAATTGTCTTTCAAAAGCGACCGGTACAGTGGAGGAGGGGCACATGATGACTTGATACGTTCAGATGTCTCAGACATATCTACTCATACAGTGACTTATGGCAACATTGAGGGCAATGCTGCAAAGCGACGAAAACAACAGTATAAGGATAGCCTAAAGAAACGACCTGCTTCAGCTAAGTCACGGAGAGAATTTGATGAGATTGAGTTAGCCTATCGTCGGCGTCCCCGTTCCCCTGACCATAAGCGCTACTTCAGGGACAAGGAAGGGCTAAGGGATTTCTATTTGGACCAGTTCCGGGCTAAGGAGAACTCACCGCACTGGGAACACGTGGATCTGACAGATATTTATAAAGAGCGGGGAGATGACTTCAAGCGTGATACGATAGGGGGAGCAGGGACATGCACCAATCGAACCCACCACAAACATGGGTCTGGGGAATTTGGAGCAAACAATGAGCACAAGCACAGTGTTGTGAGTGGGGTACCAGCACCATGGGAAAAAAACCTTACTAATCTTGATTGGGAGGAACGACCAGGGGCTAATTATTGCCGTAGTTGCCCATCCAAGCTACATAACTACACTCCAACAGTGGTGGGCCAGAACTCCACCCGTCAGCCATGCATTCGGTGTGAAGCCTGCAAGAAGGCAGGCAACCTCTATGACATCAGTGAGGACAATTCCCTCCAAGAGCTGGATCAGCCCTCTGCTCCTGTGCCAGTGGCAACCAGCACCTCCACTACCAAGTATCCTCAGAGCCCATCCAACTCTGCGTCCAAGGTGCAGAAAAAGAATCGCAACAAGCTTCGTCGGCAGCACTCCTACGACACCTTTGTGGATCTGCAAAAGGAAGAAGCAGCTTTGGCACCCCGTAGTGTGAGCCTGAAAGACAAGGGCCGCTTTTTGGAAGGAAGCCCCTATGCCCATATGTTTGAGATGCCAGCAAGCGAGTCCACATTTGCCAACAACAAGTCCTCAGTGCCCACTACCAGCCACCACCACCACAACAATCCTGGCATTAGTGGTGGTTATATGCTCAGCAAGTCGCTCTACCCTGACCGGGTCACTCAAAACCCTTTCATCCCCACTTTTGGGGATGACCAGTGCTTGCTCCATGGCAGCAAATCCTATTTCTTCAGGCAGCCCGTGGTGGCAGGAGGGCCTAAGGCCAGGCCAGACTTCCGAGCTATTGTCACCACCAACAAGCCAGTGGTCTCAGCCCTTCATGGGGCTGTGCCAGCCCGTTTCCAGAAGGACATCTGTATAGGGAACCAGTCCAACCCCTGTGTGCCTAACAACAAAAACCCCAGGGCTTTCAATGGCTCCAGCAACGGGCATGTTTATGAGAAACTTTCCAGTATTGAATCTGATGTCTGAGTGATGAGGAAAAGCATGGGAGGGGATGGTTCAGGAAATGCAAAGTGTGGGAGGGGCAGGTGGTCGGTTCAGACCTAGTTCCCATTCGCTACTCTTCTACTTCTCTTTTTTTCTTCAAGGAATATTGGAGGTCTGCTTAAGCAGCACTGATGAGAAGTGCCACCTATTTCTTTCCCCATTCTCTCTCACCTGACTATCTCTTTTCATTTCCCCACTCGCAATTCCATTCTTGGCCATCACATGTCAGAGCTTAGTAGCTTAGCTTGTGTTTTCACAATTGGAAATGCAGGGCGTGGAAGAGATGAGGTCGACATATGAGTGGGGTCAGTGGCCACAGAATTTCAAGGTGTTTTTTTTTTTACATCAGACTGTGATAGTACAGATATGAGAATGTGGCATAAGGTGAAAGGTAGAAGAGATGATATGGGCATAAAGAAGATGTAATTCTTGTATTTTTAAACAAAACTTATGTGATACAAAATAGTGTGGGATCAACAACATACAGTATATGCTGATAGCATGCAGAGATCCACTCAGTTCTCTTACGATGACCCTGTGGGTTAAAGGCTGAAATATGGATCAGTGCATATATAAGTGTGTCAATGTGTACTTAAATTTTGGCATATTTATGATGAGGAGGAGTGGCTTGACATTTGTGCAGCTGCAGCCACTAATGCAGTCACCATAATCTAGTGAGGGCATTTCTGGAAAATGAGTTGGAATTACAGACGAAGTGACTCCCAGAAAAAGTTTTAGGAAAATTAAAAAATGGAGACCCAAGGAAGGGGAGAATGGCAGATTTTACCCTACTCATGAACAACTCATTGTTAATTTTGAAATCATGAACTCTCAAATGTGGGTTGGTTTATGCACAAACTTATTACATGAATAATAGTTTACAAAATCATCAATGAAGAAAAATAAATAAATAAATAAATTTAGCATCACTGAGATATTTAGTTGACAAACCCAGCAGAGCAAGCCTTTGTTATGCAAAGGAATCAAAGGGGAAAATAAAAATGAAAGAATAAAAATTAAAAACAGGATTGAGAACTCAGAAAACTCTGGTTGTTCAGATAGATTGAGAGTGGGACTCAACCATCTTTCGCTCCTCTTGCTTATCTTATACAATGAGTTTATGAGATGAAAGGCTTTCTCTGCTGTTGGTGTTGAAGCATTACTTTTGGAGCAGAAAATGCAAGAAGATGGTGCTGCTGGTGGTGGAAATAGGGCCAGCACAACTCAGACATGTGTATATGTGTATTTATTGAATATATACCTATATTTGATAATTATAGTGTTGTGGAAATACATGGCTTGTCTTCCACAGGGCAGGAGGAGATGAAACATCAGATCCCATAGGTGGCATGGTGGGGCTGGCAAGAGAGGTAGAAAGGTTGGGGAGAAATTAAGGAGGAGGCCAGGAGGTGCTAAACTGAACAAGTGGTGGTTTTGTTTTGTTTTCATTTAGCAACTTCAGAGTTGTGCTGGCCCTGTTTGCAGCACATATAGTATTAGTAACCACAGGTTTGCTGCAGTGGAAGACTACTGTAAATGCAAGTTAAAACTATGTACATGATAGAAGTGAAATTGTTTCATTTACAGCAGGAACCCTCAGGTAAGGGCAAGAATCCACTGTTGCTTCCCAAATATGTGGCAAAGTGTCTCACTTTTTCATGGGTCTGCTCTTCGCTTTCCTAACAGGAAAGGATGGTGAAAAATGCTCTTTTGCTGTATCTGATATGTTGCAATTGAACTGGATGCATGGAGAAGCACAGGCCCTGAACTTTGGAAGCAGCCATTCTTTTTTCAAGCCACATTTCCTGCAGCTGTTCCTCCTCTCATGTATCCTTCCAACCACAGCACACCTGGCTTCATCTTAATACCTTTCTTGCATTTAAACCAATTGAAGGCCTTGTTTTGGGGTAAATGGAGTAAGGATGGGCCTGAACATTTTGTGAAATGGGAATTCTCCTCCCACTTCTGGATTTACTGGGCAAGTTATGGAAGGGGCAGTGCCCTCTCTATGGTTGGAGGAGCTGAACAACTTGCAGTTCCACTCCTCCTTCTCCTCTGAAGAAAGTGATACTTGCCTAGCAATCTGCAGAACACAAAATGGCAATGCTGAATCCTCTGACAAGGGCAGCTGACAAGGCATTCATTTCATTTGTAAATATGGGTTTTTTTCTATTTCATTTTGTACAAACCATTTCTTCTCTTGTGAATATTCAGGTTTAGAGAGGAGAGGGGTTTTAAGTTATTTTCTCCCTGCAGTTTTCAGGTTGGAATTAGTTTTATGTTTGCCCAGGCCATTAAAAATGGTAGAGAATGAAAAACTGCATGCATTGAATACCTCTTTCTAACCCTCACTGATCACATATTTTTCTTCATAGTCAGAAAATGGCATTACTTCATCTCTAGCCTTGCTAGCAGGGCTTTTGTCATATAATAGAAGCACACCACCTCCCTTGCTTGATTGTAAACTCCATGCCATAATCTTTCCCTGGAACCTTTATCCTGAGACTTTGTGCTGTTTTCCTATGATGAATGAACCATCATTTTGAATGTTCAGTTTAGATCATCACCCAACACTACAGGGACTTCTCCAAAGTTATGTTGGCTTGGAAACCTTGAGAATGGGAAATTCCCCCAGTTTGCTAGTACTTCTTAAGGTTTATGTGAGCTGGGTTTGATTGTACTGATAAGCTTACCGCTGGTGGCTATTTCAGTATTCCCATCCCTCAGCTGAAACCAAAAACATTAGAGAAGCATACTTCGGAGAAAAGTGAAGTAAAAAAACCAAAAAGATGCTAACTGAACTCTCAGAATGATTCCAGATTTATGTTTTGGGTAAAGTTCTCTATTGCTCTCATTTTTCTTACAATCTTTTCCTCTGAGCTTAGCTCAGTCTCAACACTGAAAAAACATGTTTACATTTATAGGTTTAGGTTTGATAATATTCAAGTGCTTTACAGATGTTAATTTGTGTGCACAGATCATGAGAAATGCCTACTTTAAAGACAACTAGAAATTGTGGAGGATTTTCAACAATATTTCATCTGCAGATATCTTGTATATTGTCTTGACACATATTAGCCTCCTGGGCTTTTCCACTTATCTTTCATTGCAACATATAGTTTTCTTTCTGTTGAAATTTGACCAAGAGAGAAAAGGTTGATTGTTTGAATCACACATATAAGTGACTCTTGGAACACCAATTGCTATTTAAGTCTTTGAGTGTTATTTTGCTGAAAATAATCAAGTGAACATGATAGGAAATTTTAGTAGCAGGTGCTGTTTATGCTAGAGTGGAGGCAGTAATGCTGGTTCCTTTATTCCCCCCCCCAAAAAATAACACTTTGTACAAAAGTCCAACAACAATTTATGTTAATCATATCAAAAACTCAGTTTTGTCTTCCTTCATAGGAAAATATCAGCTGTTCTTAACATTCCTTTCCATTTTTAAGATTGATTTCCCCCATGAACTAAAGTTTATTGTCTTCTCCATGGATGAATGTTTCTGTACCTGACATTACAAAATAATATAACTAGTGTGGCTCTCAGTCTGACATCTCTTGCCTTTCAAGTTCTTTAGAAGGAGGTTTTGGAATACTTTTTAATATTCATCCTTCTAGAACCATGACAATATGTGTATTGTGAATGCAAGAGAATAAGGAAGGAATGGCAGACTTCCCAAAGTGTTAACCTCTATTTTGACATTCTATCATGGATGTGATACAGTGTCTGCCAATGTAGCAATACACCATGTTGTTATATCATGTTATAGTGTCTGGTGCTCCATGGATATGGTAAGTGAGATAGTTTGCATAACAATGAGAACATCAATGAAGGTGGTTATTATTATTATTATTATTATTATTATTATGTTTATGTTTATGTTTATGTTTATGTTTATGTTTATGTTTATGTTTATGTTTATTTATATCCTGCCTTCCTCCCAGTACAGGGACTCAAGGCAGCTAGTCCTATATTATCACTAATCTACAGGTTTTCATATTCTCTTCTCATTCCCTTGTATAGGCAAATCTTCAGCATTTCTTGGACTTGCAAAACTCCAAATCAATCTCAGTTTGGGTTCTGTCTTTCAACCACATTATCCTCCCCCCCTTGGGAATTTTCCACTTCCAAATTCTTTCACCCAAATCTGCAGTTTTCCTCATGTCTAAATGTCGAAATCATTAAAACAGTGAAGAACTAGTTAAAGAGAGGAACAATTTTCTTCCACCATTCTCCAGGCAGTTGTTGCCATAATAGCCAGAATAGACTTGCATGCCTTTTGAGCTTCTTTATATATCTCTCGCTCTCCTTGCCAGAAAGAGTTGGCATGTTATTCATGATTACCTTTGGTGTTGCTCATCTCTTCCATTACATCCATCAGAAATAAGAAATACCATAAACATAGGTTCCTGCGAACAAAAGATGAAGACCTAAACCCATCCAACATGCTTGTACATCCTCTTCCATAAGTGCTTCCCTGCAATTGAATACTGACTATACTAGGTCTATCCAAGTGGAAAATGTCCACTATACTGTTGGATACTGCTCAAATATGAAGAAAGTAATTAGTGGGACACTAGCTCTGTCCCCCAAGGGCTTATTTCCAGTTTGTAGCCAAATAGGCTTCCAAGCCATAATTCTTGTTCGTAATACTCCCTACACCCTTGAAAGTCTGGTTTGGGTTATAACCGCCCATTATAGATCCAGGCATATAACTTCATTTACATTATGTTTCTAGAACCCATCAAAACAAACCTCAGACAAAACTCAATCACCTCATTTTCAGAAGGCTGATTTTAAATGGTTTTAATCCCTTTTTGCAGAGTTTGAATGTTCCCTGATTCCATTTACCATAGGCAATAATGGGAATTGTCATATTCTATAGTTAGTACAGATTGCATCTTGACAAAATGAGAATATGATGTAATGCAGAAATCCAGTGAAAACAAAAACAAAAAAAATTAAGTCATGAAGACTGAATATTAATTTACACAACCAAATCAGCATGGCAATAGACCAGTCAACAAGGATGGGTATGACATGTGTCATTTCCCCTCCCCTGACAATAAAATATACTTCAGATTTACTTGAAATTTCTTAATCTGAATGCAAAAACCAATGCTGTAATCTGGATGTCAAGGCTGATAAACCCTGTAAATTATGTTGCCCATTTCCATGATGAGTTAGTAGACTGAGTGAATCCAGTCTGAGGTTTCCATGTGGCAAAGATTAATCACATGCCAAGCTCACAGTTTAGCTCATGTGTGCCACACCATTATAAACTTATTGGAAGTCTGTTATGGGGTATGCTGGGGTGGCCAACTTCCAGGGGATGGAGAGAGGCATGTTAGCCCTCTATTGAACCTTGGAAGTCCACACCTTCCCCCTGGTTTTTAAAACTTTTTTCAAAAAGAAATTTGACCAAAAAAATTTGACCCTATAATCTCCAGAGTCCAGATGACCTGTTTAAAAGGCCTCCTTTGGACATAAAATCCCTCCCCAATTGGGATTTCCCCTCAAAACTCTAGAGGGCAATATATTATTATTATTATTATTATTATTATTATTATTATTATTATTATTATTATTATTATTATTTTTAAAAAAGGAGGTGCTGGGGGATGCTAGGGCCTCAATGTTCCTGCAGACTATACTATCCCCACCCTCTGCTATATGGAAAAATCTCACCATGTGCCAAACATACTTTGAATTCATTCAGTCAGCACAACATGCCAATTTGGTCATTTGCACTGGGCTGAAGATACAATAAATTATATTACCAATTGGTCATTACATAACTTTTAATTTATTTAAGCTGTCATAAATTGTAAATTCCAGCACCTTGACAGTTTTGGAAGGTTGAACCAATTCCATAATGAGTTGGCTTCACCATCATTGGTGTGTGTGAATGCACACACATATACACACACAAACACACACCCTGCTGAAAAGCTGAATAGTGTAAATTTCTCACATAACTTCAGCAAAAAGCCTGGGTATGTACAGACACATCCCAAACATTACATTTCAGCAAACATGTTGACACTTTTTAGTTTCAAAAATGCATTTTCTCAAAGCAGAAACAATGCAACATTTCCTAACATTGTTATTAATGTTATGTATTCATGTTGTGCCATATATAATATCATCCGCTTATTTGATTGCGGTTATATGTAAATATTAGTGTACATATGTATAGGCGCTAATTACAGCAGTTATATTCAGGTTGGGGAAGAGGGTATTTTTTTTAATATGTACAGTATTTCCATATTAAGCAAGGCATGGGGTAGGGGAAGGGGAATTGACTTATGAGTTGTGGTTTTCCTTGGTCTGTGGTGTTTGAAGTTGTTTCAGTGGTTGCTTTTGCCAGTTTGGGAAGTTTATCTGGATGTTCTATGTGTGTGCTAAGAAAGGGACTCATGTTGGGGGAGGTTTAGGGGCTGGTAGTGGGTGGGGAGGAAAGGGTGTTAATAGTTTCCTTAATTAGAACATGTATTGATTGCTAGAGAATAAATGTTTGAGATTATATGTTTGAAACACCAGACTATCCCTCCCTTAGGCTGTCTATTCTTATGTTCTTCCTCTTCTCTCTGAACACTACCATTGTTTCTCTCTCGCTAATTCTGGGATGTTAGTATCACCCACCATTTTAAGGCTGATTTCTTTTTCCTAAAGTATTCAAGATCATTATCGCTTTACTTGCTCTTTCTATAAGAAAGACTCCTCTACTAATACACTTCTGTATCCTTTTGTGATGGACTAACTGATCATTTTGAAGCATTTGGTTAACACCTCTGTAGGACATCATTCTCTATGTTCTGATTGTGCCATAGTTCTCCTTACTGGAAATGTCCAGGTCTCCTTAGAAACTTACTTGTTTATCTCGTTGTCTCATCTTTATTGCTACTTTGGTTGCTTCCCTCACTTTTCTGATCTTTCTCTCTTCCTCTGTGTGTGTATATGTGTGTAGGGATTTCTGAAGATATCTGAGTAGCACACTTTTTGAGATACAGATTTTAGTGCTGGTTTTTTTCTATGTTGCTGGTTTTTTCTTTTTCTTTCCATTTTCAAACAATAAGTGTTTTTTACATGCGTTTCCAAGGTCAAAAGTAATTTTCAATCACTGTCAGATTCATGTGGAACTGTTGCAGTCCCAAAAGGTCCTAAGACTAGAAAAATGGTCCTAGGAATTTGCCCACCCCTGATGTAGCACATTAAGTGTTGGAACTAGACCAGAAACTCAGCTCACCACTCAACCATGTATTTTACTGCACAGCCTAATCTTGGCCCAATTCCCTTTCTGTCACTATAATTTACTTTATATGCTTGTTGGAAAGATAAGGATTATTTTATGTATGCCACCCTGCCCTGTGGGGCAGGTTTGATCTCATCCTTTATGTTAATAAAAGATAAATAATCCTATTTTCTTAATTCAGCCATTTTACTGATTGTTACATCCTTGGGGCTTATCTTACTTATGCCAACCATTTCTGGTAACAGATGGTATTGTCTTTCAGCTAGTTAGTCAGTGGCACAATTAAGCATTAACTTTGATCTGTACTTAAGAATGATCTTGTGAATGATAAACAGTTCTCATGACCAGAGACAGACAAAATGGAGACATGGGGGGGGGGGGGGGGGGGTGAATCCAGGACTTGTTTTCTTGTACATATCTTTTCTTATTTTGTATAAACTGGCCCACTTAAAATCAAATGTTCTAATACCTTAGATTATGAAAAGGGACTAGTAGCACCTTTGAAACTAACTGGAAGAAAGAAGCTAGTAGCATTCTTTCAGTTAATCTCAAAGGTTCCTTTGCATACTGATTTTTCAGACTAACATGTATATCTTTTAATTCTACCTTAGATTATGGTTACAATCACTAGTACTTACAATATGTAAATAATTTCCCTATTTATAACAGAGTGAGACATCTTGTGTGCTTACACACTCTTTCAGAAAGTTGCAGAAACATTTACAGAGTGAAAGAATGGAATGGATGGAGCAATCACCACTTTGTTTGACAGCTCATAGTGTTTGTTGATTATGATTCTTTCCTTATTTCATTTTAATTTCTTTACCTTTTGTTTCCATCAGTTGCTCTTACCTATTCTGTCTTCTATACTTTCTGTCTCAAGGATACTCACAAATCATATCAGAAGCTCTTTTTAGCTTTAAAAAATGCCCTAACAGTACGTTACCAGCATGTTTTGAAGACTTTAAATGGTTGGTTTCTTACCTCTATGACCTTTCAAATCTTACCAACAGTTTTTTTTTTAATGTTAACATTATATTACTAGTACATTCTGTTAAGAAGACCTGGCATTTCTGGTTTCTCATCTCTATGATCTTTTATATTTTATCAACATCCCTTATAAAAATGCAAATTACAATCTCCAAATTATATGTGTAATTTGTGTGCACTGCTTCCCTATTTCTGCTTGCTGTGGACCTTTTTGCAAAGCATTTACATTCTTGACACCAGCATATTGATAATTAAGGGCCTTTGCAGACTGCCAGAAATAGTGCATATTAAATTGAGGCACTGCCCTGGCTCAGTGCTAGGGAGTCATGGGAATTGTATTTTTTTCTGGGACATTGAGCCTTCTCTGTCAGAGAGCTCTGGTGCCACAATAAATTACAGTTCCCATGATTCCCTAGCACTGAGCCAGGGCAGTGCCTCAATTTAATGTGCACTATTTCTGGCAGTCTGCAAAGGCCCTAAGTTTCTTTTCTGACTCCATTCATCCAAAGGCTCAATGTTTCAGATTTGGTTTCTATTCTAATACTATGACATCCATTGAACACAAAACCACCAGGATGCTCTCCTGCACAAAACGCACTGAATCAGTTGGAATTGATTAGTTCATAGATAAACCATTTTTTCAACCCTCTCCAAACATTAGGTTTTTGCTGTTTCCCAATTTGTTGTTGTTGGCAGCAGCATTTTTTTTTCATATGCAAACTTTCTTACCAATGATTTTTTTGTATTTTACATCACAGATAGTGGTGTGCAAAAGCAATTGAGAATGTTGTCCTTTATTAAAAAGAAATGAGGAGAAAGGGTTAAACAGTTGATCTTTTCATAAGCAGCTGTAAGCTAATGAGGAGATATCCAAACCTTTTGGCCACATGAAGAACAATGATACTAGGTTTTTTTTTTGTTTATTTTCACTGCAATAAAAAGTATCTTGCTTTCTAAAATAGACATCTTAAGAAATAAAGTGATGTTTAGTACAGACATGCCATCCCAACCATTTGCCTTTTTAGCTAAAAGCATATACATTGGTATTGTGCCTTTTTGATTCTTGGTTTTCGGGGGCGGGGGAGGGGGGAGATTGCTTAAGAATAATTTCCCAGGAAAACTTCCAATTGAAATCTTATCAGCTAATCAGTTCTCTACCCAGTGAACATGCTTTATTCATACAAAATTTTGACTATAATGTTATGTGATACTTATAAAAGAGTGTTGTTAGTGCCTTTCATTTCTGCATGAACAGAGAAGCCTGTCATATTAGTTTGTGTTGGCAGCAGTGGCATCTCAACCCGTGGTCTGCATTTTTCTGAATAATGGTAGATTCACAAGCCTACAAAGCAAAAGGTCCTCAGATCCTCTGCTGTGGGGCAAGGTGATCTTGCCTTTTGCCCTCTCTTGGATCACATAATTGACCCACAGTAAAGCAAGGGAAGCTTCCACCATAGAAGAAATCATGGCATTTGCTGCATTATCATCGTTGTTGTTGTTGTTGCTATTATTAACAAGCACATACAAAGTCTCAAGTAAAAGCATACAAAAAGATAATTGCTAAAAAAAAAACCTATCCACATATTTAAAACAATTTAAAACAAAACTCTTTAAAAGACACAACATGAAAGTCTATAAAATGACACACTAAAGCCTGTGCAGTTAGTTCCTAAAAGCTTGTTGAAATGAAAAAGTTTTGACTTGTTGATGGGCAGCAAGGAGAGAATCATCGTAATCATCAGAGAGTGGGAACATCTTGGGAGCAGTCACCTGGACAACCCCCTCCTCTGTTTCCATGGATGTACTTGTGAAGGTGGTGGCATAAAGAGAAGGGCTCCCCACCAAAGACCTCAGTGTTCAGGCAGGCTCCTCTAGGTCAGGGGTAGGCAACCTTTCTCCTTTAAGGGCCGAGGGACTTCAGCTCCCAGAAGCCTCAGCCATGTTGGCCAATAGTCCAATGTTGGCCAATAGCTCCTGGGATTCTGGGAGCTGAAGTCCCTCAGCCCTTAAAGGGGAAAGGTTGCCTACCCCTGCTCTAGGTAGCCCTTCATACAGGCTGGAATTGACCGGGACTTTGCATTTTGCTTAGAAAAAGATTAGTAGCCAATGGAGTGGTTGTAGCAAGGGTGTACTTCCTTGCAAGAGGTTGTTGCAATTTGCCCCAGTTATTAATGTAGTTGTAACTCAGGGGTAGGCAACCTTTCCCCTTTAAGGGCCGAGGAACTTCAGCTCCCAGAATCCCAGGAGCTATTGGCCAATATGGGACTATTGGCCAACATGGCTGAGGCTTCTGGAGCTGAAGTCCCTCGGCCCTTAAAAGGGAAAGGTTAACTTTCCCTTTTAACAGGTTACCCCTGTTAACTCTTTGAGAAGTACTCAAAACCTTTAGTTGTCCCAAAGGCAGCCCCCAAAGAATACATCACAGTAATCCAAATGGGATGTAATTTATGGCTAGATCAGACATTTCCCAGGAACAGGTCCAGCTGGCACATTAACATTACATAAATCTGCAAATTTATTCCTAGCCACCACAGAAACTTAGGCATGATGGGACTAAGATTTGTCTCAACATGATGTATCCCTTTTAACTCTATCCAGAGGCTAGATATGTTACTTCGGCTTCTTTGTAGTACATGTCCCAGAATTCCTTAGCATGGCACTGGGAGTGGTAATCCAACATTACTAATTGCTCTGAACTCTAGATTTTTTACTTGTTCCCTGGAGCCACTATGTTGATGCAAAGGTTCACAGGATTTCAGTGGGTCATATACTTTATAATCTTTTTTATTCTTATGTGGAGAAATTATATGAGCCAAGTTCACATCATTCACTGGAGTGATACTGAGACTAAGAGATTTCTAAAAGTCACTAAGTGAGTCTAGGGCAGAGATGGGCTATGAATCTAGATCTAAACCTGGCATGGTCATAAGCCAGAATGATACCTCAATTGCAAATGCATTAAATTGAAGTTGAATTTAACTAAAGCCAGCACAAATTATTCTCACTCAAACTAGGTGAGAACTAGGCCAGAAGCAAATTATGTCAATTTAGGACTTGCATGCACTGAAGTGTATGAATGGAATTTTCTTCAGAAATCTGGGTATACAGTGAGTAAATTTAACTATGAAACAACCTTGAAGTCATTAGCAAAAGATCTGGCTTGTTGCCTGTTTACCAAGATTTTTATTTACTAGTCCTTGAGTTATTTAATGTGCTTTCCCCCCTATAAAATATATTTTTCATTTAGGCCAGCATAAATATTATCATACCCATGTACAATGTTGCTTTCTTTCCTCTTGCATTGTCATCTGAATCTTCCTATTTAATCCTACTGGAGATTGAATGTATTCTCTCCCCCATGCTGGAGAGATTACTCAATGGATAATCTGGGGAGGGGGTCACCATATTAACAGTTACACATAGAAAGATTAAGCTGTGGAAGATGCAAGATTCGTGATGACTAAAGAGATGGTGATTTCTGTCAGTATCTGATACTCCTTCCTTCCCAGAGAAGGCAGGGAGGGCAACAGCCTTGATGACAGATTTGTGGAATTCTTTCCCAAAAATTTCCCTGTAGAAATGAGAAAAATTTCCCCTCTGCATGTTGGGTTGCATGAAATTCATAATCCACAACTCCATTTTGTTGTTAAAATGCTCATGCTAAGTGTAGAGCAAAATGTATATCAGAATCCCATTGGGTTACCTTGGGCAAGTCACATTCTCTCAGCCTTGGAGGGCAAAGGCAAACCCCCTCTGAATAAATCTTGTTAAGAAAATCCCATGAGAGGTTTGCCTTAGGGTGACCATAAGTCAGAAATGACTTGAAGGCACACAACAACAACAACAGGTTTGCTTTAGGGTGACCATTAGTCAGAAACGATACAACAACAACAACAACAACAACAACAACGCATCATATTTTCCAACTTGAATTGCCAGTGTTATTACCTACTGTGAAATAGGATAAAATTTAAAATATACTTTTTGTAGTAAACAAGTATTGAGATCTGATTTTAGTTTCGTGTGCTTCTTTCCTGAGTGAAGTAATTGGTGAAAAAGAATTCTACATATACAAGAGCTGGGATCTGGCATTCTGTCTCTTTGTCAGACTACCAGTGCCATAGGCTGCCATGGGAATTTGGAGGGGCTGGTCTTCTCTTCTTTTCCCAGAGCCAATTCTTTGGTTGCCAAAATAGCTCTCTGTGTGGAAGGTCTTGTTCCACATTGTATGCTACTGTGATCTCTTTCCCCACCCTGTGGCTAAAAATCCCATTTTTAAGAGAGGAGCCTAAACTGCGGAACCATCACATTAAACTGCCCACCTGCATGCTTCTGTCCCCCTCCAATCCCCCCTCTCCATAATATCTTAGCAAGAAATGTTGGGAAATTCCTTAATGGATTACCCACGTACCATGAGGATTAGCCTGCAGATAAAGAGGGAATGGAAAGGAGAAGAAAGAGGAGAGGGTGGGAGAGAAAAAGGGATTGGGGAAAGGAGGAAGGAGAAAGGAGGAAGGAGGGTCAGGTAGTCCAAAGGTGAGCACAAAAGAAAATGTATTCCTCTCCCTCAAATAATATCCCAGCAAAATATTTAGTTCCTTTATTAAAAAAAAAGCTTTGGAAGCTTGAACCCTTTATATAGCTTATAAAGACAAAGACACACACCACTGTGAAATGCATGCTGCTTTTTATATGCATTTAATTTTTTTTGTAAATGTAAATCTGGGACATGGCATTTGGATGGGCAAAGAGGGTGAATATTCTGCCATGTAATTTTAACATCTCAGTTCCAGGTTGTAAAGTTCAGATTAGAGGGCTGTTACTCAGCGTTCGTAATGCATTTGATGGTAGGGCAGTTCAGAGATGCCTTTGTCAATGAGCAAAAGTTCTTCATTATAGCCCTTTGGGTTTCTGTGCATTAAAAAATTGCTGATTTGGGGTGCAGCCTTTGATACAGATTTTTAAAAGTGTGACTTTCCAGAATATTAATATAATGGAAGCACAGTGCTATAGCTGTGCAATCCCTAATTCCAGCTGCAGAATGTCCTGCTCCAAAACTGTTGATGGGGAAAGAGCCATACTGTGGCAGAAAACAATGCCTCTGTTTGTGGCTTTAAAGGCACACTGGTAGTGCCATTGCACAGCTAAGGATGGCTCAGGTAGTGTAATGAGTAGATAGATAGATAGACAGAGAGAGAGAGAGACAGAGAGACTGCCTCCTGGTTGACAATATGTGATTGCCTTACTGTTTGTTCAGATATGATTTTAAAGTCATGCTGAATGATTGTACCACCACTGTGGAAATCCTTCTATGGGGTGCCCATAGAAGAAAAGCATTTTTTTTTAAAAAAAGAACACATATTGGAAAGAAACTAATGTTACAGTGGTAGTGGTCAGTTGTATCCATCATCTTTGGTCGTATTTGGGGGACTACATTGTCATTGCCAGTGACACTTGGATAACTCCTGCCTGTGTTGCCCTAACATATGCAAAAATTGTTGCTCTGACTACTCAGAAAAAGTGATAGCCGTGCAACAAGAGGCTTACTAGAAAGCAGATGCACATTTATAGCCCCATTGTATTCAGAGCTATGTACTTCTAAGCCCATGGAGTTCAGCAGGTTTACAGGTGATGAACTCTGCATTTGATTGAGTTATTAATGTGCTTCAAGACGATTATCTGGAAAGTCTCCTCTTTTTCAAAATCTAGCTGGGAAATTTCTAACAAATCTTTCCTAGCAGAAAAAAGCACTTTGCCAACATTTAGGCACTTGTAAAGTAAAATACATAGTAATAATTTCTTCAGTTTGGAACAGAGCTTCATGGATAATTTAAACTGACTAAAATGATTATAGCATTTTGTATTTATGAACCAAGTGATGGGACCAAGTTAGAATCTGAAACAAAAGAGATTTTGAAAATGAATTTAACTATGTTTGATTTTGTCTGTATTAGAAAAGAAAAGGTGTTGTTTTAAAGGAAAGAAATACCATTTAGAAGCAGACCTTCCTAAAGTAGGAAAGACTTATATTGGAAACATATTCTTGTATGATCTAGGGTTGTTTTTGTTTTTATTTGAATGGTTAATTGTCTGCTTCATCATCTCTCTTCTATGGATTTTCACAGCTTCTTTATCTACATCCCTACAAAATGGCTAAATCACCATTTTGGCTGATTCAAAATATTGTTTCAGTATATCTACTTCAACAGTGTATCTTTGCTGGATGTGCTTATGACCAAGCATGTTATTAATCAGATATATATTGATAAGATACTGAATACATTTTAAGGATAATATAGTATCATAATGAGCAATAGTGGGGAAAGTAATAGTGGAAGAGGCAAGAACTAAGGACATAGTTGAATTTGAACTTACATAACTATTATATCTGGCTGTTTCTTTTACTGTAACATACATTACAGCTCAACACTGTCCTCTGTCCTCAATGGTCTTCTTTCCAGTATTTCTGGTGCTACTTTTGCTGATGAGGAGGGAGAGGATAATTCTTTGAAATGATGCTAGTGAATACTCACATCTTCCAATTAATTTTTATTGAATGTTTGACTGTGATAGGATATCTGCATGGAACCACTTGATGAGATGGTCATCTGAAACATGCTGTGGAGTAATAAGCACTTTAGTACATGTTTTTTTCTGTCAGAAATCTGTGAGAAGAGCAGAGTAATAAAATTGTTTTTGCCACTTTATAGAACACTGGTGTCTCAGACAATTACATAATACATTGGTAAGTTACCATTTTATAAATGATCATCTGCATTCACTCCCTGAGTGTGTAAAATTTATGAGGGATGAGACAATGAAATAGATGAAAAAATATCTCAGACATTAATTTTTTCTTCATGTGCACAAATGCATACAACTAGTATCAGGGTGAGTAAGTCCAAGAACAGATGCAAATCTGCTCCAGTTTTCTGTTACTTCCTTATAGCTGAGTGGCTGTAGCTTTTGGAAAAGTACAACGGGCAGTTGGTGGCTTCCTTCTTAGTAAGGCTCTTATGTTTTAGTTTTAATGTTAAAGCAGACATTCAAAATGCTGAATTCTGTCTCCAAAATAGGCTCAGTTCCTTGGATAGCACCTTTAAAGTTCATACTAAAGCCGAAAATGGATTCCCCACCCCACTGATATGGGAGTCACCAGTCAACATGGATACAGTGCCTTGCTCATGAACTAGAAACAATGACCTAGCAAGTACTATCAACTCCACAGCATTATCTCTTCTGAATATGATGTCAGAAGGAATCTGTGGTCAAGAATGACATTTTAGATTCTTCTGTTTAGCAAGGTAGTTCAGTTGATATCTAGTTGGGTTTCTGTTTTAAAAAAACACCAAAGTGGTAGAATGGAATTTTTTTTTAATAATTCCCCTTCAAAGAAGGGGAAGCAATGTTTGGATTTGATGCTAGTCAGTATCTTGACTATTTGACTATTTTATTTTTAAATAATGTATATTTTCCCAGATACTTTGTTTGAGCATTCAGTGTATCAGGTGAGAAATAAATATTCCTCAGCAGTGAAATTCTCTTGACACTTGGTGCCAGGCTTTTCTCCTGGACATCTCCAACCACTGGGGAAACCTGGATTCTCTCAATCTTCTGCTCAGCATCCATAAATGCTTCCTGTATTGAATCCTATCATCTCCATTCTACCATTTTCATATCTTTCCTTTTGATCCCTTCACACACTGAAAGTGGAGTTACAGGAACATGACTGCCAGATTACTCATTCTATCCTGAAAGAAATATGTTTATATGTATATGAAAACATGTAACAGTAACTGACAGCAACTTGATGGCAGCAGGTGGCCAGCATGGAATGACTGCCATCCTAGCTGTAGTAATAATAATAATAATAATAAAAAACCCCAAACCTTTTAAAATATTTAAATAAGAAAAAAAACCCTTGAGTTATTTTGGAAATATTGTAAATAACTTTTGATAGAAAAACTAATTTTTATGTAGCTTGAAAGTCACCAAAATAAAATGATCAAGAATGGAAGGTGTGCAGAAGAATTTGTGGTTGAATTTAAAAAAAGAAAAAGAAAAGAAGGGTTGAATATGTGGGAGGGAGAGGATTTTCAATGTGGGAGGGAGAGGATTTTCAAGGCAATATGGCAGAAGGGATAACCACAAACATGAATATTCCTCTGTTCTGCATGGCACATTATGCTTCCTGAAAGTGTAAATCATCATCATCACCTTCTTGTTGTTGCTGTTGTTACTCAAGGTGGTTTTGGTACTTGCAGGACAGTATTCTAGAAAGTAGCTTCTCAGGCTGGCCCTTGAGCAAAAAGGTGAATGTTGGAAGCAACCCTTTCCCTCCCAAAACCAACAAGATGATAGAATCTGCCTCCATCCATTTGCAGTGCATAGCACAGCACCTATCATGAAATTCATAGGTATGTATGTATATCTGGAATCACTGGGGTCTTCAACACAGACATATGGGGAGTGGTCAGGTGTTGACTCCATAAATTGAGGGCATATGAAATTGTCTAATACTAAGAGGATGTCTTAATACTAAATGACAGGCTGTGTTAAATGCATAATGAACAGCTGGGCTTATTTCTTTCTCCAAAGTAAACATACAAAGAACTGATCTGGATTTGGAGCACCGTGTGCAGTTGGGGGACACTTAGGCCTGGAACAGACATCCTGAAAGAAGAGGCTGGAGGCTGCTCCTGCTGTGATCAGGCCAGGACTGTGGTGATCACATGGTCCACTCCCGCAGTGGGCCATCATCATGGTCCCAAACCAAGGCTACCAGGAGTCAGATTTAAGCCTCTCCATTTTGATCTGGTCCAAATGACCGTATCGTGGTGCCAGATCAGCTTCCAGCTACTTTGGGGGCATGTCTTGTTTGAATGCCACACCTCTAAACTAGCCAGAAACTGCCTTATTTGGCCCATGCATTTTGGGCCATAGGCCATGATCCTACTTGATGCTGGTGGTGTGTTAAAGATCCAGGAGGTTGAAGGCTGCTCTTTACTCCAGCTATGTAACATCAGCTGGATGACTCAAGGCACACCTCTACAGTTAGTCTGTGGTGATTTATGGGTGGAAGGACAACTGTGCCCAGGTGCTGTTCAACTGCCATTGCACAGCTGGAGAGAAAGCACAGCACAAGGAGGTACAGGATACCTCCTTGCACAATGCGCCATATACAGTGATGTAAACTAGGAATGGAGAGAATATTTGCAGTTTTTTGTGTTTTTTTCGGGCTGTGTGGCCATGTTCTAGAAGAGTTTATTTATGATGTTCTGTCAGCATCTGTGGCTGGTATCTGCTAGCCACAGATGCTGGCAAAATGTCAGAAAGAAACTCTTCTAGAACATGGCCACACAGCCTGAAAAACCCACAAAAAACATAAAAGCCTACGACTTCACAATATTTGCAGATGTTTATGTCCAGGTTAAAAATCAGGTTTCCCAGCAGTGAGACCCTTGTCGGGAAGAATACTAGATCACTGAGAATTTTGTGCACCTTTCTCCTGATATTAATTGTCCCAGAATGTCTGGGCATTTGAATGTGTGGCATTCAAACAACACATGCCCCCAAAGTCACAGAGTGTCTGCAGAAAAAACACACACATGTTCTCTCCCCCTCCCCTGCAGTCTCCAGTTTTCTGTGCAAAATATGGATTTCCTGTATACAAAACACTGGTTGCTGCACAAGAAACTTTTTTTTCTGTGCACAAAACAGGTGTTTATGTAAGAAAAATGGTGTTTTTCTCTACAGACTAATTCTTGTGCAACCCTTTGAGATATTTGATCATGGAGTTAAATACTGCAGAGGAATATTATCTATCACAGCAAGGTGCAAATGACTTTACTCATTCATCCTCAAGGAGTTGAGGAGTTACTTCCTTACAACCTCTTTTTAAACTCTGTGCCAGTTTAACTTTCACCAGTTTAAGTCACCTTAATTCTCCCCCTCTTTAAATTTGCCCTCTGTCCATACAGGCAGTAAAAATGAAGAAAAAATGCACATCCTTAAATTGGGCTAATTTTTTTTTAAAAAAAATCTCCTTCAGGATGGGGACAAATTTAAAAAGAAGAAAAAGAGGAAGGAGTTAAACATTCCCACCCATGTTTTGTTTCCTGCATGGACATTCATTTCAGAGTAAGAAAGAAAATGAGGCTCAACTGTGCACTGCATATTTAATGTAAGAAGTAGCTTAGCTCTAGTCAGACCAATTCCTTAGGTGTAATGTTCCCAACACTGACTGGCTGTGACTTTTCAAGATCTCAGGAGAAGCTTTCCCAGCTTTGACCTACTGGTGCTCTCATAGGTAGGTAGGTAGGTAGACATAAGAGAAGGCCCTGGATGGGTATATATTGCATACCTGAGTGTCCCATTTGAATAGACAAATGGTATAGAACTTAAAATAAAAATAAAAGAGTGGATAGCCTGTCTCCCCAAGCCTCTCGCTGTGTAGTTGTACTTCAGCCACTCACCCACAAATCACAAGGTTGCGAGTTCAATACCAGCCAGAGTTCAGGCTCGACTCAGGCTTGCATCCTTCCAAGGTCACTAAAATGAGTACCGGTACCCAGCTTGTTGGGGGAAAGTAGCTTACAGTTCTAAACAGCTTAGAGACTGCATAGCATGGTATGAAGCGGTACATAAATGAAACTGCTATTGCTATTGCTATTACACTTTCCTAAGATGCTTTCATTCTTTCTGTCTTCTCTGAATAACTGGGTCACTATGACCAGTGGGAAGCCCTCATTTAGTGTTCACGATGCATTGTGCTGCTTTATTGCAGGAATGTACTGGTAACTCATTCCTTGCCTATCTGTACTGATCACTTGTGCATGAGTGTAGCTGGAATGAGTTGCCAATGTGTGCTTGGCTGGTGACTGGTTAACTCCCCCCCCATCCCACCCTGTGCGTATGTCAATACCATTGTTCTTAGCCACTAAGAGCTCATATCTAGCCACCACCACTTGTCTTCAGCAATGGGAAACTGAAAAGGAAAGATTTCTGGTGGCTGGGCTGCCTGTTGCAGTTGCTAGAGTGAAAACCAGAGCAGGTTTCTGTACTGTTAATGGTTTTCTAGGAGAAGGCATTTCAGCAGGGGTAACCTGGTTGCATGCAATGCAGCACCTGCTGAAATTACTTCTTCTACCCAACCATTAAAGATATAGGAACACTCTCCAATTTTCAATCTGGTAATTATACTGCTTGTGTAATTTTACAGTGGTAAATGAAAAAGGAATATAGTTCTTACTTGAGGTGGAGTGCAAATTAGTAGAGTAGAAAGTAATTAAAGAGGAATGCAGGTGGGAAAATTCAAGTGTGAGATAAATAATTTAAATGGGGAATGATTTTTTTTGGGGGGGGGGAATCTGTGTAGGACATTAATCTGCCTTGTGTGCCACAGCAGCAAATGTTGGGACAAGGAGCAGCTTGGTTTGTCAGGGCTCAAACCCCACCTCTGCACTGTATTCAATTTGCTGTCTTGAACAAAACGATTATTTTCAGGTGGTTCAGCATTTTATGATCATTTTGCAAGCCTATTATGTCACCTTTTTTTTCAGTATGTTTATTCTCCATCCTTGATCACATAGTCTATATCAGGGGCCAGCAACCTTTTTTGCTGGGAGGCCGGGAGGAGGGGGAATGGCGCAGGGGGGCCGGGCGGGTGAGCGAGCACGCGCATGCGCACAACACCGCCGTCATACGCAAATGTATGTGATGCAGCCACTATTTTGGAAGGGCCAACAGCACTGTACGAATGGACGCGGCACCGTTCGGCCTTTCAAAATGGCGCCTGTGCCACACGCTCATGCGCACACGATGCGGCCACCATTTTGGAAGACCCCCCATTCCTGCGGTGGGTGAATTCACCTGGCGCAGGCACGGGGGGGCTTCCCTGAGCCTTGGAAAGCCCCCCCCCCGCACCCATGGCAGGCAAATTCGGCCGGCACAGGCACGGGGGGGGTGCTTCCCTGGGCCTTGGAAAGCCCCCCCCCCGTGCCCGTGGCAGTGAATTCGCCCAGTGCAGGCATGGGGAGGGGCTTCCCTGGGCCTTGGAAACCAACAAGATGATTCGCCCGGCATAGCTGCGGTGCAGCCTTCGCAAGGCCCAACGGCAGCTGCGCAACCGCTGTGGGGCCTTCCAAAATGGCACCCACTGCTGTGTGCATGCACGCGCGTGCACGGGGCGGTGGCTGTGGGACCGGCCATGGGCCGGTTCCAAGGCCTCTGTGGGCTGCACCCGGCCCACAGGCCGTAGGTTGCCGACCTCTGGTCTATATCATGTGGGGCCTAACTTGTATGGTGCATGGCTTACTTTCTTGAAGTATAAGCATATAGGCTTTCCAGATATTTTATATGGATGACACTGTTTCAGATGGCAGCAACTGCTTGGTGCATTGTTGAACCTGGAGCGTCGTTCCACCCCCCTCAGATTCTTTCAGGGTCCCAGCCTCAGCTGCCAAAGCTTGTCAACTTTTACACAAGACCAGATCTGAGAAATCTTTTCATTTTTTGATACATTTCCCTCTCCCTCTTGGTTACACACAGTGACATCCTTTTCTTAAAATATGGCATCCCCATGCCCATGCCATCCAGAAGGAATGGAAAAAGCAAAGCACAATCAGGAGGGCATCGACAGCTTTGTTTGTTGAGTTTCCTCTTGCTTTCCCACCATCCCCCTAGAGTTTTTCTGAAGTAAAGGCCACTGAATATGTTTCTGAGCTGGATCAAAAAAGTAGCTTAAGCCCTGGAGTGGAAATGTCTGGCTTGTTGCCAATCCTTGGAAAAGAGAGGAACTAAGGCAAAATGTGTAAAAAGTGTATGGTCTGTTTTCTTTGATTGTAAAGAGTATAGAAATAAAACAAAAGAATGAAGTCAGCCCTTAAATCCCGTCTTTCTATTATGATTCAAAGGAAGCACCCAGCATCCTTCACACAGCTGCAACCTGCTGCAATGTTAATACAGATTGGAGACTCAATAAAGGATGGGCTTTTATTGTGACAGTATTTGAATTCAGATTTCAAAGTCTAAATATCCCATCTTGCCCTATAAAAATGCCAGTATCTAAGAAACAATCCAGCAGTGACCAATTGCTTAAATTACATCCCTTTTTTATTTGAATGGGGCTTGACTGGAGAACACACCAGAGTACTGATACCTAAGCAGGGGAAGGGGTTTCTTCCCTAGAGATATGTGCTACCAGATCTTTTCCACTAGGCTTTATTGCTCTTCAATATTTCAGCATAAAAACGACACCCACACTTCCATGTTGAAATGGACAGTCCAGAACATGATAGGGCAGTAAAATATAATAATAAATGAACAAACTGGCAGTCATTCTGGGCTACCTTTTACCAGCAAGCAACATCAGTTTCTTGAAGTGACTGTCCTACCCTGCCTGTTCTATGTCAGCTGTGGATTTTTTCATGTTTTTTCGCTGCTCTTTCCCCCCATATTTGAGTGGGCACTTTTGATTTCAACATATATACCAAACCCTGCCCACAGTCCTTATATAAGGCAGAATGAAAATGTGCTTGTTCCAGGGTCAGCTTGAAGAAAATCCTAGTAGTGAAGAAGAGGAGATAGCTAGTTGTGGAAGAATCCTTTAGGCAGTATACCCAAAGTGTCAGTCAACTGGGTGACATTTCACTATCCACAAGCAAGCACTTAAGTTGTCTTCTATGTATGTGCAAAGGCTCAGGTTTGCATTCTTGAGAAATTTAAAATCCACAAAATAAATGTATCTTTAGGTTTCTCAATGTGGCATAGACACATGTATGAAGACACACATGAACACACATGCCTTGTAGGTCCTACTATGTGGGTATGATGTGTTCTCTTTGAATAGGGAGAGAAACATGAGTATTTGTGCATCCCCTCTTCAGGAGAGCAATCCAACCATACTGTCCTATGAACTTGTCTTTATTGGTTTATCTATTTATTTAATTTATACCCTACTTTTCTCTCATGGCTAAATTGCAAAGAGATTCCAATATAAGTTTTGTTTTTAATTTAAAAAGCTGCATTAAAATGTGCTACCTCCAAGGATGGCACATATTATTCTTAATCCTACTGGGTTTCATTATACCAGCCTTGAGAGACATTTAGCCTGAGAGATAGTGACTTGGCCAAGGTCACCCAGCAAACTTGGTGGCTGAAGTGAGACTTGAATTCAGGTTTCTTGCTTCTTATAAAAATATGCTTTCACTGGGTTGATTTCAGTGTCTTGGGCACATGATTGCAAAAAGAGAATTTAGCCAGTGGACTGGATTTTCAAATTTGCATTGCCATATAAGACAGGTACAGAGGGAGAGAGGGCTCTTGCATGAATGTTTCCTTCCATTCATGTATGTCACTGGCAATCCATTTGGAATGGCTATGGTTGTCAACTCTATTCAGAACAATCTGTTAGTCTGATACACCTACAAGTCTCACCCTATAGTAAGATATGCCAGTGACTTGCTAAATTCATTTTTTTCCTTAGCTTTTCTGAAATAGGTCTGGGATGGCAACCTGTCCTAGATCAGCCTCACCCAGACTGGCTCCTACCAGATACATTAGACTACAAGCTACATAATCCTCAATCAGTGTGCCCAATGGCCTCACTGGATGGAGATGATGATAGTTGTAGTCAAACACATTTGAAAGGTGCCTGGTTCAGGGAGGCAGCCTTAGACCAAATAGAAAAGATAAGTATGGGATTATCCCCTCTCAGCTGTTATGTGTGGTGATGAATAACCCTCCAACTCAAAGCATCATATTCTTTTCCTGCCCTGATGTAACAACCAGCTCTGCCCCTCCTCTGTTTAGAGAAGAATGGCTGTCTTTAAGCTGTTAAGCTGAATGCCAAAAAGTGGTTCCTGCAGCTCTGCGGTGTGGAACAGAGGTCTGGACGTCAAATCCTCCAGCTCAAGGTTAAGTGCAGGCCTCAGAAATGCCCTTCGTCAGCTCGCTCTCTTTCTATTAGCTGCAGGGGATACTGTAGAATTTTAAGTATGTTTCTCTGTGTGAGTGGAACTCTCTGAAGATAAGCAATGTGGGAGACTGTGTACGTGTGCTTGCATGCAGAGGAATCGCCAGTTCTTTCAAAACTTCTTTCAAGGAGAATTTTTTTCCTCCTCTCCCCAGAAATTTAGGCAAATGTTTCCAATGCTTTGTAAGCCATGTGGCTGCCATTTGGGGAGGTTGGCCTGGAGGTGTTCTCCTAATGCATCTTTTCTTCCAACCACTCTGTTGATTATGGATGTTTTGTCACTTGTTCCCTAACGCCTCAGCTGCCTGCATGGGTGGCCCAGGAGAGTGAAGGGTGATGCCTGTCATGATTGTCCTAGCACAGAGAAAAGCAGGTTAATGGGGGTCATGATAGCAGTTTTGCAAACATCTAATAGTGTGGTTTGAGCGAGAGAGGACAATTGCTTGACAGAGCCACTGAGGGGCAGATAGAAGGCAATGGGTAGACATCGCTTAGATGACTTCAAATATCATTGAGGAAACAGTACTGCTCTGATTTAGAGCAGTAAGCTCTGGCTGGTGGCTATGCTAGCTAAGGGATTCTGGGAGCTGTAGTCCAGAAATAATTTTCCAAGTTCTGTTCCAGCTATATAAAGTTATTGTGGCTTCTATTGTCATGGCATCTCCCAAAGAATCACAAACATAACGTTGAGAGATTTCTACCCTACTACCTTACCAATACCACAATGCGCTCATGCTTCTGAGGGGTTCACTGTGAGAAAGAGACGTTTATGTTTGTAGTATAGATGTGTCTGTGGAGTACCACTGGTCCAAATGGACTGTGACCAGTCCTATTGTAAGTAGGCAATATCTGTGAATATTGGGATATCTTTGATACTACAAGGCTGTAGTGATGATGGATCTTTCTTTCACCATAAGTAAATACTAGTTTTGTGAGACTAAGCCATGCTGGATGAATCATGAAGGCAACCTTTTGAGATTTTTACTGTGACAAAAACAAATTAAACCATAAGGCAGGAAGTACAACACAGATTTCATTAGGCAGAAAAGTCATACTAAGATTTCACTGCATGCACTCCAGAGTCAATTGACAAGGGCTCATTTTAAAAATGTGGTTGAATTTAAAACATGTCTATCCCTTTTTGCTGTAGTAGAAAAGTGAATGGCAGCACTTTTTCTCGGGATTTCCGGAGTGCTGATGCCTTTTCTTTCTGAGTAAGGGGCTCCAGTGAAGCATGGAATTAATATGGTAGGATAGCCCCAGCAATCCTGTAATGGCCCACACAACTAGTGCAGCAACAAAAACTATTTTAAAAACCAAGCAGGGAGACAGAGAGGAGGAGAAAGAAGTGGATCTTCTGCACAAGTCCTTCACCATACCCTCTCAATCATCATTCTTTATCTCTCTGTTTATATTGTTTATCTCTTTGTTTATATCTCCTGTCTTTCTCATGAGATGAGATCCAAGGGAGCTTACAAGTCTACGACAAGAGAAAGCTAAAGACAAGAGAAAGCTAAAGTTGAAAATCTTAAAATACAATGATAGAAGAGATATTAAAATGCCATTAATGTAAAATCCTTTCAGAAACATAACATGAAAGATGAAAATACAGGGCACACACAAGCACACATGACAAAAAATACTCCCCACAACCAAGCACCCAGCAAATGCTTGTTTAAATAACAAGGTCTTTGCTTGTCAACAGAAGGGGAGCAGAGAGGAGGGCAGTTTATCATCAAGTAGAAGGAATACCACAGTCTGGGAGCAACCACTAAGAATGCTCTCTCCTGTGTCCTCACAGGATGGGCTTGTGACAATGGTGGTAGTGAGAGAAAGCCCTCTCCTGTAATCTTAGACAGGGTCATGTAGTGAGAAATAGGGGAGTATGCAACTTCTCTCACAGCTTTTCAAGAATGGGATTTTTCCATTCTTGAAAAGATGTAGGACAAACCTGGAAAAGCCTGAGTTGCATATAGGCTGCATACTGCCTGGTGAAGGGTGAATGCAATAAGATCTGCCTTAAGAAAATTACATCCTGGGTCTATCCTGACAGTGAAGTTAATGCGATAATAGCCGTATTATGCACTCAAATCATATAGGGCTTCATAGATCATAACCAGCACTTTCAATTGTGTGCAGAAGTGAACCAGCAACAGGTCTACCTGTTTCAACCAGCAAGTTATATGTTCCCTGTAACCTGTAGCTTCTTGTCTGTACTCTGTCTTCAGTGCTTTGGACTTGTTAAAGTTTCCAAACAGTTCCCAAAAGCAGCCCCACATAGAGCACGCTAACAGGGATCCAAATAGGATGAAATCAAGGCACGTGTCACTGTAGCCAGATCTCATGCAGCTCACCACAATATTACACCTTTACCTGGATGCTCCAGAACACACACAAAACTCTGTTCTACATGAGGAGGCCTCCTCATTTTTAATCTTGGGACTTAACTGACCTGGAAGAAGGCTGAAGGAATACACACAACTGTTCTCTGGGAATGTGGGATGCTTTTTTTGAGTCTGAAACAAGGGTACAGGCTCAGCTTACATGGAACTCCTTGTGTAGACTGAAGCCTCAAAGACTGAAGCCTACACCAGGCCATAGTTCAGGCACAAAAGCTAGAGATCTTTCCTCAAATTCCCCAGGATCAATATCCACATTTGAGTACCATGCTTTACCACTGATTTTTTTTTTATTATTACCATAGTCAAATGGTTGCTAGACAAGTGCAAACATGCAAACCTCTCTTTTGAAATCCTGACTACCTAGGCATTAATCTTAAATAAGTTTATATCAGAATTTACATTAACACATAAATTGACAGTTGCTGTCATTTATTTACATTATGTAAATTGTTTTGCATAATCTGATATGATTACATAGTGTTTGTTGATGAATAAATTGGGTGTATACAAATAATCTAGAAGGCAATCACAGGATCTAAATTAGGGCTACAATCCAGCCAAAATTAATCACTTTATGGGCTATTGAGTTCAATGGGAAAGTTAGGTGTGCATTTAAATCTCTTCTATTTAAACCAATTGAACTTTAAATGCCTTAAGTACAGGTTGATCATATGTTAAAGACACAATCTTTAAGCTCCTTTGCAACAGATGAGAATTATGCAAGATCGCTGCCATTTGTTTCAATGGGCTTGCTAGGAAAACATAGGTACAATGGGTGAGTTTGATATGCCTTCATATAGTCTGTGGCTGGCCTGGAAGAAAGCTGAAGCATTGCAGGAATACACACAACTCTGCTTAGTGCGGGGTGGGAGGGAGGAGTGCTAATAGTATTTAGGGACAGAGCATTATCATTTTACTAGAATGTAATTTAATTTTGGGGACATACTTTTGGGGAAATAGTGTCTTTAAGCACCTGCACAGTATTTGTGTTCCAGTGCTCAGAGGGTATATAAATATTCATTGATTTCATTCACACATGGGAGAACAAATAATTTCAAAAGTTTTCTTACCAGAAGGCAAAATATGAGAATGTTTTGTGTGTGTTTTAATGATTTTTCTTCTGCACAAAAATTAGGCTGGAATCCTGCATTGGAGTTATGTTTTTGTAAGTGGACTTACATATGCGGGAATTAGAATTGGTCAGTTTCATCATGTCCATATCCAGTAGAGGGCTGCTGTTACATTTCTAGATAGCAGAACTGACAAACTGCCTAATGCTCATCAGGCATTGATGAACATTGGACACACTTGCCAGTGTCCCAATACACATCTTTGCAATTTGCTAACAGGGTATCTTAGCCCCTCTGCTACTTACCTACATGTATGCAAAATTGTGTTAACTAACTAGAATGTAATGTAAGATTCCAGTGATAGAATTTAGACTCTTCTTTGGGGGGGGGGCACAAAAGCCACTGAAATTATGGTCCAAAACACACCGCAGAAATTATACCCTGCAGATAAAGTATTAATTTCAGAAAGAAATAATCTCCTAAGCATCAGATGCCATTGAATACCATCAGTTGCTTATCCCTGACTGTTATCAAGCAAATCAGCTAATGGGGAGAACCAAGTAAAGGAATTCAGAGTTCATGAATGTTATATTTTTTGAGACTACAACTCCTAATATTTCCTAGCACTGATCATGACGTGGGAGTTGTAGTTCAAAATGAAGTACAGCTAGGAACTTCTGGGAGATTTAGGCTTCAAAGAAACTTTTCCAGGATCTGTAAAGGGCAGACACCAAGCAGCCATAACAATTCAGATGAGACTATGGGCCTTTGCAGACTGCCAGAAATAGTGCAAATTGAGTCCACTTTAAAGGTTAGGGTTAGTGCTAGGGAATCATGGGAATTGTTTTTTTTCCCCCTGAGACATTGAGCCTTCTCTGTCAGAGAGCTCTGGTGCCACAATAAAATACAGTTCCCATGATTCCCTAACCCTAACCCTTAAAGTGGACTCAATTTGCACTATTTCTAGCAGTCTGCAAAGGCCCTATGTGAATCAAAAATGGCCATAGTCCAGGGTGGTGAGATATACTTGAGCCCCTTATAGTTAACTTTAAGAGCCCACGCTGGCTTCTGAGCAGGTTGCTTTTGATGTCTGTTTCTGAGCCCAGACAGTCCTTGTACCTCAACTGGTCATGGAAACCTATTAGTGTGAGATCTTTAATACTTTAGTTATATTGTTTTGACTCCCTCCCCCACCTCAGTTTTCCAAGATGGGTTGGAATGACAATAATTAACATCTAAATAAATACATGAACAAACCTTATGTTCACAGATGTTTCTGATCCTTGTAAGCACCAAAAGTCCCATGAAAAAAAAATATTCCCAAGGGATTCCTGGAGGCATCAAGCAGTTTGGATAAACCCTGTTTCTGTACATAAGCCTATTCTGAATGAGATCTTCAAACATGATTGATTGTAGTTGCTCAGGCTTCAGGTTTTTACTGGAGTTGCCCCGGGGGTACAGTGATCTCTCTCTCTCTCTCTCTCTCTCTGAATCTATGCTGTAGAAATAATACAATTTGACATCATTTTAAGTGCTGCAACTCCATCCTAGGGGGTCCTGGGATTTTTAGTTTTACAAGGTCTTTAGCATACTCTGTGAAAGTGTTCTGATGCCTCACAAAGCTACAAATCTCAGGATTCTCTAGGATGGAGCAGTTAAAGAGGTTTCAAATTGCATTATTTCTACAGTGTAGATGCACCATATATTTTTGAGTCTATCACAACAGAGAGAAATAGCAGGCCTATTCTCATTATGAGTGTCATGATCCCACTTTGAAGAGCCAGGATTACATCCTATAGAATCCTTGGATTTGCAGTTTAAGGAATATTTATAATTATCTGCCAGAGTGCTTGGTTGCCTCACCAAACTATAAACCCCAGAATGCCATAGGAATACCACCATGGCAGTTCAAGTGGAATCATAGTTTTATAATGGTGTGGTGTGAATGGGGCCAGTATCATTTGCAAAGATGTGTCTGGAATTATGAAAATGCATTCAATTATATGATCATAAGTTTCACATTTTTCACCGAATTTATAGCACTTAACCGTACAGGTCTTGAGGAACTGGGTCGGTGGGTGGGTTGGGGACTCTCAGCCCAGAGGCATCTGGGTCAGGTATTGCTGGCTATAAGAATTGTGACTAAATGATTAATGAGCTTGGCCTTTTGCAATAAATTGAAGATGAAGAAACATCCCCATTTTGGTTGGTTAGGTGCAGTTGAAGGTATTCTGTTTTAACCTCTTATCACGGTCTAATCATAATCTGTTGGGAAGCATGCAGTTACTTTCTGTAAGGGTTGCCTGGACCAGGGATGAGGATTTAACTGCATGACATGCTGCTACAAAGGACTGTTCATCCCTCTGCCCCCATTTCTAAACTATCTTCTGTGTGCATTGCTAGAGCAGTGTATACCAGGGTACAGCCATATCATTTCGGAGGATAGGTGCTGCCAACACAGTGCTTTCAAAATAATTTTTCTTGCCATGAAAAATTCCTTTGGAGGCTCTCACCTGCAAACATTCAGCAACAGATCTGTAATTCATAGTTCACATCCTCTTATCTAGCATGGTTTTGGCTCAGTATGAGCTAAGTTGTTCAAGTTCAGCTGGAGGACTGTAGCACAGCTGGTTGAAATACAGGGTAAACCTGTATGTTCAGGCCGGTGAATTTAAGAGCTCATTTAGGTAAGACAATTTTGTTTCTTGTCTGACTGCATCAGGGTTTTTTTTTTCTTTTGCTTTTTGAGGGGGATCATTCTGGTTTCAAAGCCAACATCCTGAATTTGTGGGCTAATATTTCAGATGTTTTAAAGCACTTCCAATAGGCATACATCAATATTCTGATTCATTTCTCCTCTTTTTCAGAATTAGTGACATAACCTTGTGCTCCAAATTCAAATGGCATTCAAATGACCCAAAATATAATAAAATGATTTTATTTGATCATTTAGATTTTTTTCAACCCTCTCAATAGTTTGTCTTTGAAAAACTTGACAATGCCCTTTTCATTTTTGATCTAAGCCTCACATTTTATTTCTACTGAAAAACTTCTCCTGGCCTCTGGGGTCTGTGGAGATTATTATATTTTAGATTTGCAAGCATTCATAGCATAGAAAATGTCTTTGAAAGAATTCATTGTAGAGGAATGGGTGTGGAATAAAGCTTGTGTTACAGTACAGGTAAGAAGTGATGTAAATGTTCCAATGAAAAATGCCTATGGAGGTTATCACACGTGGGCCAGAAAGCGATAATAAAGTGGAAATGAGGCATTCTGAAAATAAACTGAAAATAAAGCTTGATTCCACAAATGGAATTACCTTTATTGTGAAATTAAAGTAAGCGCATTTAACGTTCACACACAAGCGAGAAAAGCCCGTAAATGTACTAGAAATGAGCTTCTTGCACATGCGCAGATAGAGGAATGCTCGCTGGAACCATGGGAACAGCAGGGAAATGCTCCCAAATGCGCATTTGCCTATCACATTACGGTAAATGCGAATTTACCTTAATTGCACATTTGCATTTCCTCCAAACAACCAAATTTCAAAAGATCTCCGTTAACACCAGTTTCGGTCCACTTTCTGTCCAGTTTCTGTGCAATGTCATGTGAAAACATGGGGCACTAATCCAGTTTCTGTTTGGGATTTGTGTGGATTAACCAGCAGATTTGCCCCCGTGTGATAATGTCCTTCATTGGGTGTTTCCACATTATGTTTTAAGGACATGGGTGTGACTCCTAAGACAGAGTCAGACTTTTACAGCCATCATTTCCCACCATTTTGGTGGTTAATGTGAATGTAACAACTTACATTTCAATATTTTCAAGTGCATGGAAAGCTTAGTGTTTATCTAGGTGTTAAGGCTTTCAGGAACTACTTTGATATTTATTAAAGTCTAGCAGTCCACTAACTAAACCCATGGGGAAAGACAAGGCAGTTATACACTTCAAATGGGCAGGCAGACACACAAAACCAAGAAGCAAGATTCCACCAAGTATGTGTCCGGGAATCTGTTACAAAGGAATGTTGTGGTTTTCTTCTGCCCAAAATCCCCCCCAAAACTTTTTTGCTATTGTTGCCTGCTACAAATCATAAATTTTTGCCCATCCACTATAAATCACTGAGAGCTCTACCAGCTGAACACAATCTACTTTCTGCCTGTCCCAATGTATTTGCAATCTGTAGAACTGACAAACATGATGATGATGATGATTGATATTATTTTACTTTTTGGTTCCATTGACATTTACATGGTATGTCCAGCTTGACAAGTTGAAGTCCCTCCATGTTTACAATCATGTCTGCACAGTTTAATCTTCCATTTCATGATGTCAATTGTCTTAATTTGATCAACATGTTTCCATTAGAGGAAATGGAGAAAGAAGAGACACCATTTGAGACAGAGATTCCCAAATGGAAGCCAGGGGAGCAGAGTGGAGGGTGTGGTGTGGTGCAACAGGATATTGCAACTTTCTTTGAATAAAAAGAGTCGTCTTGTGGTTGGTTTGGCAATGTGCTACCGCTGGGTGTTAGGAAAAATTCATTGCTGTGGAATGTAAAGAAATGACTTCTTGCCAAGGGATGGGCTTGAAGTTATGCTCAAATAGATAACTTTCCATTGATGGCTCCCACTGATAACTTGTTTGGGAATCCCTGGCACAGGAAACTAGTGCCTTTCATGGAAAATAGCACATAACCTTTTGTTTCTTCATCTCCTGCTGTTTTCTGAACATTTGAAACCCAGTTGGAGACCATTTAAAACCCAGTTGGGGTTACCAGCCATCCATAAGGTTGAGGTCATGCTTTTCCCTTTAAAGCTGTAGGGCTCTGAGAATGGATGCAACCACTTTTGCCTCTGCCCCATTCCTCTGCCCATCCACAGTCATCCTACCTTGTAGGACAAAATCAAAGTGGTAGAAGTTAGAGGGCAAAAGACTCAATGTAAAATGGCACAGAGGCTGAACGACCTGCATCCTCCTCCTCCTCCTCCTCCTCCCCCTCTTTGATGCTTTGGATCTTTTCAAGTGGTAGGTATGGTTGGTAGGCAACAACCCTAAATTAAATGCCTGAGCCAAATGAGATGGGGTAGGATGGGCCTGGGGATGATTTTAATTTAATCTTTTTATATTTTGGTTGATTGCTCTGGTTAGTGCAGGCTTTGCAATTATTTGAGCACAGGGGGCCGGGGTAGGGAGGGTTGAGAGTTTGGCAGGGAGAGTATGGTGTCCAATCCCAGTTTTGTTATGCAATGGCCATCTTGGCCTGGGTTTCTTTCAAAATGGCTGCTGGTGCTATTTCAGCATGCTATAGGAACACCTACAGATTGATCCTGGTTGTGGGATGGTAAGACGAAAGAACAAAGCATTCCGAATGCAGGCTTGATGACACAAAAAAGCATCCAGTGTGAGGTTGAGACAGAAACTTGGAAATGCAATTTCCCCACACAACTAAAATGGGGGAAAGGAGACATCATTGTTACTTTCCCAGTGTAGCGTCTTCCCAAGGGAAAGCGCAGTCGAACTCAGGCTTGCCTCGTCTCTCAGAGGCCCAAATCCCACTACCCCTCACCAATCACTACTCTTCTTTCTCCCAATCCTCCTTTTCTAACCCCCCTCTCTGATTCTTTTTTTCTGTAAATAGCTATTTCTGATTTCGGATAAGCAGGGATCGATAGATTCTGGAGGGGGGAGGACAATTGTTTTACTTTTTCCCCTTTCTCATACTGATTTTGATGTTTGAATGTGAAAATTAGTATATATAAATGTGTGTGTGTGAGTGTGTGTGTGTGAGTGTATACACACATGGATATACACACACACAGAAAACAACATACACATGCACACACACACACACAGAGTAATATCCTGGAAAGAAGAAAATTGTTGATTTCCCCCCTATTTATTTATCTTGTTTCTCACTGGGAGTTGTTTTGGGAGCAGGTGGGTTTTTTGGGGGTGGGTGGGTGAAATGTATAGATTTCCAGTACAGTATTGCTCCAAGAAAGAAGGGAAAATGTTAAAAAATAAAAAGAAAGGGGGGAGGGAAAGGAGCAACAAAAAATAAACAAAATGAGAAAACTTTGTGATGTACAGAATCTGTAAATAGTCAAAGATTCTTTCTCTTTTCTAACAGCAAATTATTTCTGTCACTTTATATTCAAAAAATAAAGAAACCTACCACAAAATATCAGGGTAAAAAAAACACAAAACCCCAGAATCAGAGTCTTTTGTTGGTCTTTGCCATCTATGGTGATGAATGTAAAAGTGTGTTGCTTGGGAAGATGATCCTGAATGGAAGACTGGAATGCGCTTAATTTAATGCACTGAAAGGTATATCACATGTTATGTGTGGGGTGTGATTCAAACATGGAATATCCATGAGACCACAACCTGAATGCTAGACTTGCTCATTTGCAGGGTTGGAACAAGATGTTTTGATGCCTGAGGTCAATAACAAAGTGGCATCCTATCCTCATTCTATGGATTGAAGCAAATTGTAGTGCTTTTCCCTAAGGGCAGCAGATTAATTTAGAAGTAGCTGGTCAGGCCATGTTACACACACTATTTTGTTTTTTGACAGAAGGGAACAGATGTGAGAGATGCTCAGTACAATTGGATAGCACTGAGGTGTTGCATGCCCTCCAACTGCCCTGGTTTTGCAAGGACAGTCTTGTTTAATTCTTTATTATCACACTTTTCCACCTGTTTTAAAAATGTACCAGTTTCTCCATCCTCCTCCCACGTTCCCCTTTTGTCATCAGCTAATTGCTGCAAACTGAGCTCCAAGTGCAAAAGTAGTTCACACACAATTAATTCAACAGGGGGAGTAGAGAGGAGAGAAGGCACAATCTTACCCTTCCCAGTAGGCTAAGGTAAAAACACACTGCTGTAGCCTCTCCCAGCTTGCGTGTTCTTCCTCATTGGTAACCTTTGCCACCTTGATCACACTCTCATGTTGCTTGGCCACACATGTCCTGGTTTTTGTCCATGAAACATTAGAGGGTATGGTGTTATTGCTGTTTCCCATTATCTACTGTCTGAAGTGATTGCCTTTTTCTGACTTATGGGAAAGCTGGGTCTGCTCAGTAAATGTGCACAAGAATCTGATAAAGCATCATCTTTATTTGCTTGTTTCCTTTAAGATATAAAGTGAAGTCCAGCTGTAAAACTGAAGAAAGAATATTTTACATTGTTTCCTCATCCATCAAAGGCATCTTTCATTGTATAGATTAACGGGTCCAAAGGATTTTCAAAAACATTCCACTTTCCTGATTCAATTTTTTTTCATGTGCCTTTCCTATGTCCAAAAGGAGTTGAACTCCCATAATCTACATAAATGTTGCCAACTTTCATATTCTTGGGGACCACTCCATCCTCCAGATATACAACACTGAAAGACAGATGTAATAGTAGCATATAGACTCTTATTTCTGGAAATGACCTTCTCTTTCTTTCTAAATCATAACATAGACAAACTTTTTGCTTTGCACTAATTAAAATTTGGTAGAGCCTACTGTTGTGGCCATATGGAACACATTTGGACTTCAGATTTGGCCTCCAGACTTCCAGCTGCCTATCTCTTTCGATTATAGTGCAGGCAAACCTCAGTTAACAAAGCCTCTGACAGTGAAGATTCTTTGTACAAAGTCTTTTTATGCCTCCAACCCCCTTTTCTTCCTCATTGTTTAGCTGTAAGGTTATTTTTAGCAGCATTTGCATGGGGAGGATGGTGAAGGGGGACTGAGTTACTTCAGCATATCTATAGTGGAGAATACAATAAAATCTTGATGGGAAAGATTGGGATTCCAGTCTAGCCAATCTGATGGGTATCTGTGCCTGATTACAATAGGCAAAATAACATTTAACTCTAGCATCCCTTACATAATCAGCAAAATTGAAAGAAAAGGGGGAAACAGATAAGTTTCACACAGCTACTCCCACTGAACATGTTTTAAAAACACAGAGCTATGTTTGGTCACCAAAATGAAAGTCATGCAAAAGTGGCAGCTGATAAAGAAGAAAGAAAGAAAGAAATCATCCCTGACTACATTTTGGAAGAAGCTTTCAAGTGGTCCCTGGAAGGTTCAAAATGTTTTTGTTTAATATTCAAGGCTTACCCGACCTGGTTGTTTCATTTCACATGTGCATATTCCCAATTGTGGATACAAAGTTTGCAGAACCTCTTTTTATGACACAGGAACCTTTCTGCGTTACTCCTGCTTCTGGTACCAAACTTTTTGTTCAAGAAGTCATACCCAGGAACACATCGACTTTGTTAACTGAGATATACTTGTATTAACAGAAATATGGAAAAAGGCTTTCTATGCAGGTAACCTCAGAATGAATGATTCCACCATATTGCAAGAAGGAAACAATCCATATCTGGATCTGAAAGCCAAAACAAGAAACCTCTCACAACCAGTTAAACAATGATGATGTTCAATAGCATTCCTTTTCCCTCAGAAAAGATGCTGTGTTTTAATAGCAAAAATTATAGTACAAATCTTATCAGACTGTGTTCTATGGGGCAGGAAAGATACCTTCTCCATTTGATCGCTTTAGTGAAATAACAATTTTTTTTATCTTCGATTCAGATTAAATACCTGTTGGCCAGATGAGTCATAAATTCAAGGGCAGGTGGGAGGAAATCCCACTGAGGTGAAATTGCTTTAGTCCCCTTCTCACTTGGTGGTGCCTCTTTTTCTGTATGTGTGGGACAGTGGAAGAGAGAGTGAGCTGGGTGTGCATGTGTGAATGAGCTGAATGTGGTTAGTGATATGTAAGTGTATTTTTGTGTATGAATGAACATGGAGGAAGAGGTGTAGATGTGGGGGTACACTGCATGTGTGTATGTGGAAGGTAAGAATGCGGACAAAGAAGAGGGTTTTTTTAAAAAGCAAAACAGCCCATTCACTATATATAATATCTATGAGTGTCATATATATATATATATATATATATATATATATTGACACTCATAGATATTTGTTTTAAAAGCAATGGTAAATATTCTTAAGCCAATGTGATGAAGTGGGTTTAACCATCACTTCCTTTACCTGTCATTTTGACTGCCATTTTAAAATTGAGAATGTGTTTCTGACTGTGGGCAAAGCTGTCATTTGCTTCCATTTTGCCTACTTTTATCAGTGACTATAAAAGAAGGCATAATTTCCTCCAGCATCTTCCTAAAAGATGGTTTACCATTCCTATATGACTGCTTGCTGTGGATTTTTTTAATTATACAAGAAATAGAAGCTAGATGTTGATCATAGTTTATCCTGGTAGTAATATTCCATGCCTGAGAATTTTTTCCCCCACTTCTCCACTTCCCAGAATCTATCGTTTGGGACTTGTGACAAGATCCTTACCAATCGCTGAACAGGGCTTTGCAGATGATAGGCTTCTTGTGGTATTCATGTGATAGTTACCAATTGACAAGTGACTATCTGTAAACCTCCCAAAACATGGCCTGATTTTAAGCCCGGCAGAAGTTCTTGCTGTGCCCAAGTCTTCATATAAATTCTCATTGTCTCAAATGAATATTTTGTTTAGTCAGTGAAATTTCAGATCACATCACATAAATGGATAAGGGTTTTTAATGTCTGTTTTTGGAAAAAAGAGAAAGAAACAAAAGCAAAAAACCAACAACACAACCCACCCACACACAAAATAACAGTTTGATGATAAAATACTGGGAGAATCAAGAAACAAGAGACAAAAGTAACAAAAAAGGAAACTAGCAAATTTAGATTACTCCACCATTCAAATAACCCATCTAACCTCTTCCGA
>CM034708.1:178766586-178782229 GCA_020142125.1 Phrynosoma platyrhinos | reverse complement strand
AAAGGCCTCAGGGGGCTGCATCCAGCCCCTGGGCCTTAGGTTGCCTACTCCTGATCTAGTCCAACCCTCTACCATGCAGGAATACCCAGCTAAAGTGCTCCTGAAAGATGTCCATCCAACCTTTGTTTAAAGACTCTGAAAGGACTGTCCACCACCCTTGGCAACTGTCTATTTCACTGTTGAACAGTTCATATAGTATAGAAGTTCTTCATAAAGTTTAAGTGGAATCTCTTTTTATAATCTGAATCCCTTGCTTCATGGATCACCAAAGACCATGGTTGCTACATTGTCCTTTTTTTTACTCCCTGGGTCTGTATATTCCCTAAAAGGCGATTCCCTCATGTTATGGAGATTATCACATGGGCAAAAGTGACAGGAGAGAATCAGGATGCTCCCATCACTATTGCATGATTGGAGGAAGATTATCACACAATGTTCTGAGACATCATACTTATCCCGTCCTCCTTCCCTCAATGAAATAGAATGGTCCTGTCACTTTTGTATTAGTGAAACTGATGGAAGAAGGACAGGATGAACACGATGTTGCAGAACACGTATGATAATGTTTATCCAATTGCATGATAGTGATGGGAGCATCCCACTTCTCTCCCATCACCTTTTCTTCACTTTTGCCCATTTGATAATCTCCTATGTATTTGTAGGTAGCCAATAAGCAGTATATATTGTAATCATGATATTAACTGAAGAATCGCCACCTGTATATTCATCAAGGTGAGACCCAAAGTGGTAGCAGTGAATATTCCACATTGGGAAATATAATATTGATATGTAAATTTTTATGTATTGCAGTCTTTTTCACTACTACCTCTCCATGAGACAAAAATAAATAAATAAATTCTGCACTCAGAGAAGATTGTTTAATTATAATTACACAAATCACTATGCTTGCTACTCTTCCATAATTTATACAGGTCCTCTTAGTCACTGGAAGGGACAAAGAACAAAATGTGCACTGATGAAATCCTATCTGATGATCGCTGAAAATCTCACTCATATTTTGTCCCTCTCTTCAGTTTCTGAGATTTTACTAAGCATTGGCCAGACATCTAGAAGCCTATTTGTGCAACCTTAGATATAAACTGTTTTAAAAGTGAATGAAAGTGAAAATTCTTAATTTTTGTACCAGCTATTAAATTTGTACTTAGGTGGTCTAACTGAAGAAATGTGGAACATTTGGAATCTATATTACCCTGGTATAGTTTGTACCTTCAAGTCACCTGTTGACTTATAGCAACCCATGATTTCTTTTCATAGGGTTTTCTTAGGCAAGGAATATTCAGAGGTAGTGTTGCCAGTTCCTTTCTCTGAAATTTAGCCTACAGAAGCTGGAAGTCTCCTGTCTAAGTACTAACCAGGGCTGAACCTGCTTAGTTTCCAAGATCAGATATCTTTAAGGTATTTAGGCAATTACTTGCCAGGAAACAAAGGAGAAGGAAAGAATCTGAAATCATATGGAATAGTTTAATAAGCAGTTGAAAAGTATTTGGTGATGTGTCCATAAGGAGTGTCCTCCATTCCATATTTAACATAAGCAGAAAAGAGAAATGGGAGGGAATTAATCACTCCCTACCCCAATGAAATAGTGCTACATGTGTTTTTATGCATGCGTTCACTGGCACTGAGATATATAAAATATGTAAGGAAAGGAAGCACTTGAGTCTGAACCCATGTCTGCAGCTGTTCTTTCTCCAAAGGTGGCCACACTACCTACATTTCTCTAATAATGGAAACAAGAAAGTTACAGTAATTGGACTGCAAAAGCACAGCACAGAATCTTGCTTTTAAAAAGTTAGTTATTGTTACCATTCTAGTGCTGCTCCAAAATACTTCCCATTTATAGGTACAGTTTTTTAAAAATAACTTATTTCCCATTTTTCAGCTACTTATAGCAACCCATGATTTCTTTTCACAGGATTTTCTCAGGCAAGGAATATTCAGAGGTGGTTTTGCCAGTTCCTTCCTCTGAAATTTAGCCTACAAAAGTTGGATATTAGTTAATATTACTACCAAAAAAAAGCTACTTTCTGTTACTTTTTAAAACATATGTAAATACTACAAGCCACTGTACTGTAATAGAAAATACAGTCTCCTCTGATCCACCCATGAGCCTAATAATGTGTAACCAGCAAGTACAATCTAAAATTAGAAATTGCTACCCTGAATACAATTTCTCAAGTGCTTCTTTGCTGCATGGTGCTCTGGTAAGAAGATGCTTCCCTCCTCCCTGCAATTTCTCATTTGCTTTCACTCTGCCTGTGGGACCAGTCCCCACTACTGTCCAGGGACAAAGTGGCAGATGAGTGAACATTTAACAGCAGCAGTGGTGACTGTTTCTTTGGCTCATTCCCATTGCTTCCTGGAACTCTTCCTTTAGGCCAGAAGATCAGAGTGAACAAGATGATGACAAGATCCAGTATGTAGTTGTGACAGAGCCAAAGGGGTTTCTTAGTCAACAGAGCGGAGACCTGGTGTGGCATGGGCTTTAGCAGGTATCCAACCATGCTGGCCCTGGTGCTGGCCCTGCAGCCTCAATTATCAGGGGCAATGTTGAATCACTGGGAGTATATCCCCTGCATCAAAGCTATTTTGACTTCAACTTGCTCTTTCTCGAATTTGCTAAACCAACTATCCTTCCTTCCTTCCTTCCTTCCTTCCTTCCTTCCTTATTCTGTCTCCCCCACCCCCAGGGTGGCATAAATGTTCCTATTTTTAGCCTCACAAGCATTCTGTAAGCTGGCTCAGCTGAAATATAGTGACTGGCCCAGGTTCACTTATTGTGCATCATGGCAAAGTGGACATTTGAACCCTAATCCAGTGCTCTATCATAGTAAGCTGAGTTCAGCATTTCAATCGCTATGCCATGCTGGGCCTTTGGTCAATTTTTGCACATGAGAGTTACTACCACTGCTTGGCATGTGAATTGCTGGCAATCTTTGCTGATTGACATGATAAAGAACCTTGTTTATGGCAACCTGTTCCTAATTGAAGCAGGGAGAAAGGGTGCATCTTGGAAGCTTGGAAGAAAAAGTAAGCGGGTTTGATAGACTGATTTATGGCTGCAGCAACTAGAATGCCACTCTCCCTCAGCCATCAGCTTCTTCCAAGATGCTACTTCATATGAAACTACCCACAAAAAAGAGCATGGATATGAGCTTCCCTTTGTCACATCTCTAGCACACTATTCTTCAGTGCCCCCAGCATGCCATCATGCTCTGCAAGCACTCTCAAGTTTACCCTTGAGTGATTTTGGCTGTGATCCCATGTCATGGTTGCATATATAGTTGCACCTCCATTTTTGCGGACTTCAAGTCTGCATCCCTTGACAGGTCATTGGCAGGAAATGGAGGGATAAAATGGGGTGCACTCCCACAGGCACCCCCCCCCATTCAAGCCTATGGGGCTTGAATATTTGCAGTTTTCTATTTTCGTGGGGTGGGTGGGTCCGGAACGGATCCCGTGTGAAAACAGAGGGGCAACTGTATATAAATCTATACCCACAGAGATGCACAGTGATTGTGGTGTGCCACCCTTAATTGTGAATGTCAGTGCTGTGCAACCAATCTCATATCTGCCAATGTACTTGCAAATTGTCTCATTGTGCAGTCAGAAATGCACAATGGAAATCTAATGGCAATGAAGCTATGGATAAGATTGCATTCACAATCCTGGTGAATCAAATGATAAATTGAAGGCACTGACACTTGCCAAAATCTCACCAGAATTCTGGTCTATCTGTCCTTTACAGATGTTGAGGCTCTGCCAGGAGGGACAGACAGTCCTAGCTCCAATTTTAAGATTACAAATCATAAAGAGGGAAGCCAGCTGGGGCTCCCAAGTTGCCCATCAACCATGAGCACCTGGACAATAGACCAAGCAGGCACATGGGCCTCTGATTTCCCTGGTATAATGGGGCATATGGCATTGCTATTTAAAGTCACATGTACACATTTTATTGATATATGTGTCCCTTTTCTTTCTTTTTTATTTATTTTCCTTTTTCTCTTTCTTTCTTTTTTGGATGCCCCCCTCCCCTTTGATGTATCAGCAGACAGTGGGAGCCTCAGTACACTGAGGAAGGATGAGGGCTGGCTTGGGTGTAGGTCACTATGGGGAAGTGTCATAGCATTACATGTAAAAACTTCATTGGTTCCCTCCCTTGTTAGAATTATGGCTTGGTTATTTGTGGTTAAATCAGTTTAGCAGCAGCAGCAGCAGCAGCAATAACAACAAGCATGTCCTCCACAGGTATTTGGTAAAAACAACTAGATCTGAGCTTCTGGCAAATAAACAGGATACATAAGTAGGTAAAAAGAAACTTACTTTATTGTTACATCTAGGTTTTACAAAAATAACTAATCAGTAGAGAAAACTATAGTTTGGTACAGAGGTCTCTAGATAGCTGACCTCCATGTGTGTAAGTAAGAAGAAAAACATCTTTAGGAGCACAGCATGGTTTCTGCACCCATGCTTGCAAGAAGGCAGGCAGAACTCACTCTCAGGAGAGAACAAAGAATCATAAAACTTTATTACCCACAGAAAGAATTCCCCCAGGCAGAAGAGGGGTATGGGAAGTGACCTCTCCACAAGCAACACTGACCAAATGGCCACAGAGATAAATCAATATTTCTCTGTAGATGACACTGCCCCTTCTCAAAGGAAAACATGGAGCTACACACAAGCTAATACTCCAACATCCCTGGCATTTGGAGGGCTGGCCTGGGAGAGACCCTTGTCTGAACCCAAGGACAGATGCTACCAGTTAAGGCAGGAAAACTTCATGAGCCAGATAGATGAATGAATCTACCTTCCTAGAACCTCTTTCATAAGGAACTGTGTTATGAAAAGAAACTAGAAAGCAATGGGTTAATCAAAGACAATCTGACACATGAGACCTGGTAAGATGCAGTTCCTCATAGTATTTCCACTAATACATCACACTGCAAGCAAAACCATTCCTTTTCTCAGTTGCTTTCAAGTCCATTTTTGGCAACATTCCAGCAAGCATAATTAAAATTATGCTATCTCAAAATACGATCTGCAAGTCAAGGTCCAGAAGGGCTGGTTTTATTTAACCTTTCTCCAACTCTGGCTCCAATCTGACAAATCTGATTTTGGACTTTTCAAGCTTTGAACATCATAGCTTATGTTAATTTGTTAGTCTATTATAGCGCATACACAGGAAATATAGACATTAGCATTCCAGGCATATAAATATAATAATTTAACATTCAGGAGAGCTATTAGAGTATAATTTATTCCTACATGTTTGAAACAGGACTTAAATGATACATTTTCCAAAGCACTGAGTGATTAATACTGCACATAGTGCAATATGGCAAAAAAGCTGCTTTGAAATGTAGTACATATTCAATATGCAATAGAAATCATAGGGGACATTTGTTATCCAAAAAGAAACAGTCTCACAGAAATATCTTTGCATTTTCTTAATGACTACAAATCACTCTTCAGGTTTTGTCACTCATTTGCCAGATAAGGAGGTATTTACTTCTCATAAATTTCAGAACATACCACATGCTTCTTTTTCCACAGATGGTCTCCTAATCCAGCTCTAGTTCTGAGAAACTAGTTCCATGGAACCAGTGGTCCCAGCTGGGGAATGTGCATACCACTCCCATGTATCCAACAAGATGAACTTTAACAGCACCTGGCTGGGTTTTGTGAGTGGGCTAGAAATACTTATCTCATGCAAAAGTCCATTTCTCTGTGGATTTTCTCATCTTGAACTGGAACATTGATCTTTAAGAGGTCCAAGCAGAGCACTCAAAGCAATCACCTTTACCAGGAAGTCAAACACAATTTTCTTTCAGAAGGTTTTATACCAGCATTTTGAATGAAGAGATGTGGGTTTGGGTCCAAAGGTTCGCATCCTCCAATGGAAGGTGTTTTCTCCATCCGTTAGAAGATTAGACTTCTGACAGAAGAAATGTCTTCTAGAGCAGATCAGAAATTTCTCTGAATTAATTTTCCTCAGAAGGTTATTCATAAATTATTTTCTCACCCTCTTTAAAAAAAGCAAGCAAGAACAGAAAAGAAAGCTGTTTGGCATATTTCCCCCCAATTTTCTACACCATTTTATGAGTGTATTGTTTATCATTTCTCCTTCACTGTGCAATGGAAGTCCTAGGTCTGGAATATTAGGGAAAATGCAAAATGGTGGTCAGGCTGATAATGGTAAACTCTGCTCTATAAACTATTGAAGAATTGCTTCTCCCTCTGGTTAGATTTGGTGAAATGGCTCCTCCAATTTCTCTTCCTACAAAAGGATGGAAATTTTTGAGCAGCCATATGTACATAAGCTCCCTGAGAGAGGGAGTGAACTTCTGGATTGAACAGAAAGGATGTCAACAAGAAGGATTTTTCCAGCCCTGGCTTTTCCTTATTCTACTGGTTCCTAAGAACATTGATGCTCAATCACTTGTACTGGATTGCCAGAAATCAATCAGATGCCCCAATCATTTGAATAACATGTGATTCTTATCAGAGTTTGGGAAAGCTACCTTTTAGACTATAACTGAAAGAAATGTCTATACATCATGGAAAGTGACCATGCCCACTGGGGTAGTCTCGAATCTGTAGTCCAAAGGAGTGACATTTCAAGTTCTACTCTTGATTCTCTGTTCTTTCTACTACCCAGAAGTAATCTTACTTGCAGATTTCTGAGTAGGATACCAAGATTACAGTATTGCACATGGTTATTTGGAAGCAGACCCCAACAAACTCAGTGTAAATGTCTGAATAAAACAGTTTAAATTTTTGTTTGTTTGTTGCAAGGTATTTGCATTCATTCATACATCAAAAGGCTTCCCAATTTCACTTTTCTTTCTTTGACTCATGTCACAGAGAACTTATTAGTACTAAGTCTGAGCTCAGTTAGGGTAAATCTTTGCTTATTTAATTCTCCCACAGAAGAATACACCATTTCGGCATTTTCCCTATTTTGAGGAAAAATACAAGAGCCTTTGTGTGCTTTTCAGTTATTCTACTTCAGGGGTTTATGTGAAATAATTTGCATTTAAAAAATGTTTTATGAACAAAATCTAATATTTTTGTTAAAAAAAAACGTGTATGGGGGGGGGTGCACTGCTTTTTGTGAAACAATGTTCAACTTTGTGCCACAAAAAAAGTCTTTGGCACAGAATCCAAGATTTTTGCATAAATGAAGTGTTCATAAAATGTCAGAAAATGTGAAAAATCTTTTGAGGATCATTTACTCCACAGGATATCACAGTGTATCAAGACACCTTTTCTCAATGAAGACTAGAACATTTGCAAATATTCTTTACAAATTTATGCTCATTTAACACCATTTAAGCAGAAATGAACAAAGTAGTATCAAAGAATTTTAATCAGCTCTTCTAAAGGGACTTTCCAAAATAATACAGTGGTCCCTCCACATTTGCTGGGGTTAGGGGCACAGGACCCCCACAAATGTGGAAAAACTGCAAATAACAAAAACACTGTGTTTTCACCTGAGAGAACACCTCTCTAGGATTATTTTGGGCCTCCAGTGCAACTCTGTGGTCAATATCTGCCAGACATTGACCATGGAATTGTGCTGGAGGAGCTACAAATACCTAGTGGAGTGTACTGTCTAGGAATCTCTGGATCCTTCAGTGTGACTTTTGGTTAAAGTTGACCACAGAGTTGCTCTGGAGGACCTAAATAATTCTAGAGAGAACATACTAATAAAATCAGTGAATAATCAAATCCTCAAAAGTCAAATCTGCAAATGTGGAGGGATGACTGTAGTTCTCTTGCCTAAATCAGAGTTCAAAACCAGAAGCAAGTGAGCATTACTGGGAGTACACCATAACAGCCAATGAGATTGTTCCTTTCCCCCAGACCATTTAGTAGAGGGAATATGGTAGTTGAAATGTGTGCTGTTCTAGGAAGCAGGGTGTCTGAGTCAATTCCTCACTCAGCAGCACCTGCTTTACTAACATGGCATTTTGATGGCTATCTAGCCCTCACCAGCTAAGCTGTTTCTACACCCTGTCATCATGTGTTTCCAGGTGGTTGTAAAACAAATGGAGGTGTATGGATACAAACAGAAGGCTGTGTACAGGGAAGGAGAAGAGAATAGCCTAATTGGGTGTAGGGGGAGGAGGTACCCAGATTCAGATGATTGGAACTGAAGGAAATGGCCTGAATGCTGTGGAAGGCAGGAAGATTTGCAGAACAATCCTACACTGTACTCCTAGTGATGACATGGCTGGGACCTGACATCACCTTGCTCTTATAAAATCCAAAATACAGATGGGAGGGACCAAATCCTGGATAAATTACAGGGAGGAAGAGGTAAAAGACCACACCAACTAAAGAGGCAGACAGTGGAAGTTCTGGTCCTGTTAACCAATCAGTGCATATGCATTATCTCACATCCCACCCACAGATATAGACAGCCAATGGGCCTCTATGCAAACCTGCACACCTTGATAAACATGTGTGCTGCCAAGGAAGGAAATAGAGACCAGGGGACTCTTTGGTATTCCCCTCCCCTCCCCCAGAGTAGCCATGATGACAACAGGAGCAAAAACACCTGCTAGCTTCTCAAGTGTTCCTCTATGTACTATATTTAGCTGCTGTCCTCGCCACAACAGGAATCAAGTGAAAGTAGAATAGCTTTCCCCAGAAGTTATATACTGGCTGTGATCCTTCATCATCCAGAAAAATGTAGAGTTCCATCAGATGAAACTGCACTCCATACCCCACTCCCTGCATGGAGAACTCTCCTTGCAAAGGCTCCATCATGAGGCCATTTACTGGCTAGAGGAAGGAAGGGAAGAACCACACAGCATCCAGTTATGTTTCTACATCTGGATCCACAATAGCAACATCCTCTGGGACCTTCAGAAGGCCCCAAGGAGATCCTGGAGGATGTTGTGTGTCCAGCTATAGGGACATAGATGGATGTAGTAAGGTTGATCCTGGCCACTAAATTGCCATGTGGTGGGAGCTCTGCAGGAAACAGGTGAGTTCAGTGGGGTACATCCACTTTATCAAAGCACTTCTCTTCTTTGGGGGCTCCCACCACTGAGAGACTTCTATTACAAGGAAAATATCACTCATACACTAATATGCCTCACACCCTCAGAGACTAGCAAGTACAACCACTTGGAAAAGCTTCAAATTTGAATTCCTCTCCCAGTTTGTTCCACACAATCTCACCCACAGAGTGCTCCTTAGAAGGCTGTTGATGTTCCCTGCATGTGGTAGTATAGTCAGTTTATGAGGCTTTCGCCTGAGCGAAATGTCCCTCCATCAGTTATTATGGTTAGATTCCTTCTTATGGCCTTGGGCACTAATCTTCCAGCTGCCTTAAGCCAGTCCTTCTTTAGGTTTCCTTCTATGGCCAGTGACTTACATGTGTGACTAAATGCTGCTTCCACTTGTGCAAATCCCTTTATGGATGTAGTGTGGAAAGCTATTCTCTTACCCTTGCATTTCATCCAAAAACCTCTTATGCATGGCAGTGCCAAGCCCAAGGAGGGGCTGATGCTGTTTGGAGGGAGGGATACAGATCATGAGGATCTGACTGCTCTGAATTCATGTGGGAAGTAAAAACTGGGTGCAATCCATTTGAGATTGCACTGTCATACCAGCTGCTTCTCTATGGTTTGAATTGCCTCCCCCTTCCCCACCATAAGCAACAGGAGCAAGGCCCCTTTCCTGGGCTTTTCAACTGGTGGGCAATGGGAAGATGCAGGCAGTGTGTGTATATGCATATAAGATCCTGGCCTATGAATACAAAGTATTTCCTCTCAGTAAAGCAGAAAGGTGTTTCCTCTCCAAGTGTGAGAAGGCTCTTCAGTGCCATCCTAAAGCTATCTAGGAAGTAATTCAAGCCAGAATCCTGTTGCTGCCTTACACTGGCACAACCTTCAATTATGCTGGATAAAAATACTTTTTAAGTTGTTGAGTAAGAAGGTTTCTAGTGTCTCCTTGCACACTGCCATAAGGGCAACCAGAGGCTCCTGGGTGCAGCTCCACTACCACTAGGCAGTGATTAGCAGCAGGTATTACCTATGTATCAGCTGGCTGTCCTTATGCACCAGATGAAACAGCAGCAGCCTTCATATTTATGCCAGTGCTAGGTTGGGGGAACTGCTGCATCTTTACCAGTGAAGGTGGCCAGTGAAGGCCAATCAGTGACACAGTCACTGGGAATTAGAACTGTCCCTGAGAGCTTCTAATGGTCAGATAGCTCTGATGAATCAAAATGGTTTTTCAGATTGGTGGTGAGGGAAGGACCACTGGGGCAAACCACCCATATTCCCCAATGTACCACAATGAAACCTTGTGAGAGAAGGATGTGCCATAAAGAGAAGTGCGGAGGGTGACAAGCAGTGTTGAAAGGAAAATAGTGTCAAATCAATTTGAGTTGGTTCTTCTGCAATCCACTCTGAATTACTAAAACTGAAGTATCATCAGCTCAGTCATAGATGTCCCCACACTCCCACCCAAAAAGTGTACAGTGCAAAGTGAGAAATTAACAGGGAATACGCTTTTGTCTTGTCTTTGCATCTCCTATTTTTTATTGCCTTTAAGAAATTATATTTAAATAATAACATCTTGAATAGCCTGTCATTGAATAACTAAGATCCACTGTATAGGTGCCATACTTTGTAAACTATGGCAGACAAGGGCCTTTATTTATAGCATATTTCCTGAAACTAGCTGCTGTTTCTCTAGCTACACAGTGACCCAGGTGCCAAGAATGCTTGCTTCCCTAAATCCCCATGAAAGAAAACTGAATATACTAAATTCCCTCCTATTCAGAAGTCAGGAAATGTCACAGGATATATTTAGTGGATAAACAGTAGGAAATGTCAAAGGCCAGCCTTCATTTGTAGAAGGTGCAGACTACCTCAGGATAACCTGAAAGGGGGGGGGGCAGAAGTCAACAGGCCTCTTGACTGCTGATTACTGGTTGGGGAACAACAGTTATTCTCCTGTTTTTTGTTTTTTGTTTTTTGCACAAAGAGAGAGAGAGAGAGAGACAGAAAGACAGATATATATAGACAAACAGACAAATAGACAAACAGATAGATGTGATTAACAAACAGGACTTAATAAATAAATTAGCAGAACATTTTCACTTCTTCAGTTGCTGAAAACAAAAGTAAGCTGCATCCAAGGTGACAGTTTAGAAAGCTGAGATATAGGGCATAATGTGGATGCACTCTTCAGTCAAATTGTTTTGCAAAAACCCCCAAGTTTGCCTCTGCCTTTCACACACAGGATAAGTAAGAGTCAGAAGTTCAAATGTTAGGGTACAAGAAGTAAGGGAAGAGCACATTGCAAGGGCATGAGGAGAGTTGTGGAAGGAAGGGAGAGTAGAAGAGGCAGGGGACAATCAGTGTAAGGAAGAAGCAAGGGAGGTGCATATTGTGAAGGCATGATGAGAGGTATGTGAGAGAGAGTAGGAAAGACAGGAGAGTGAGTGGTGCACACAGTGCAAGCGCTGAAGTGAAAAAAGCAAGGAAAGAACGCATTGTGAGTGTGCGAGATGAAGTGAGGGAGAGGTGAGTAAGAGAGATGAGAGATCAAGTGGTGTGAGCAGAGGACTGTGAGGGCACAAGGAGAGGTGAGAGAAGGAGGAGAGGTAGGAGAGTGAGCAGTGTGAGTAGTGGAGTGCAAGAAATGACTACAAGAGAGGGACACATTGCAAGGGTGTGAAGTCATATGAGGAGGGTAGAACAGAAGAGTGAATGGCCAGAACAGCAGAGTGCAAGAAGCAGAGGAGAGGGTTATTGTAAGGGTAAAAGGTGAAGGAGAGAATATGAGAAAGGGAAGACTGAGGATGGAGGATGGAGTGCAATGAGTGAGATAAATTGTGTGGGTACAAGGAAAGGTGAGGGAGGGATTAGGAGTGACAGTGGAGCATACACCAGAGTGCAACTAACACTGAGTGGCATGTTGCAAGATCATGCGGTGAGATGAGGGAGGATATTAAGAGAGATGAGAGAATGAGCAGTGTGAGCAGAGGAAGAAGCAGGGAGTTTCTTATTGTGAGGGTGTGATATGAGGCAGAGTAGGAGAGACAGGGCAGCAAGCATTGTAAATGGCAGAGGGCAAGAAGTAGGGGAAGGTGCACTATTGTGAGGGCAGTATGAAAAGCAAAGGAAGGAGTAAGAAAGCAAGCAGTGTGAGCGGTGGAGTGAGAGAAGCAAGGATGGTGCATTGCTAGGACAACAGGTGAGGAAAGACAATGAGTAAGAGGGAAGGAAGAGTGAGACAAGAGTACAGGAGGAGCATAAGAGGTGCAGTGACAAGGGGCAAGAATGAAGAGAGGTAAGGGGCAAGGGGCAAGGGGCAAGGAAAGGAGCTGCGGTGCCACTAGGTGAGAGAAATGCAGCAGCAGAAAGGCAAGAACAAGATGAACATGGCCAAGGCATGAGGCATGTCTAGTAAGGGGGAAGAATGAGAAGGAGGTAGATAGGAGGCAAGACAGTAGCAGCAGAGGTCCTATGGCAGGAAGAGAATGGTGCCATTCATGGTTCCCATGTTTTGGTCCCTGAAGCAGCCACCTCATGATGCTACTGGGAAGAAAGAAGGAACTGGGAAAATGCAAGAGGAGGAGATAGACAGAAGATTATTAAGCTTTGATGTGGACCTTCAGATTTAGGGACATGGATCCAAACAATGATAAAGAAAAGAAGATGCCCCTTTTCATAGATTCACTCCACATTTATTTGTCCTGGGTGTATGGTATGAGTGTTTGAATAGTTTACTCACACATGTGTCCTGCCTCAGTTGGTAGATATTTATGCACATTGTTGTGTATAAGGGAGGGAATGAAAATGTAAAAGTACAAATGTCTATCACTACCTTAATTGGCATTAACAAACAGCAATTAGGTGAGAGAACAGACATTATAGCATGGATAAGCTGCATAGCATGTGCATTTTGATAAATAGTTTGTGCCTGTACTCATCATCAAACAGTACAGTTGTGGTACATTGTTTTCTAGTTAGAAAAAATATTTATTCTCTACCTCTGAAGAAAATCAGACCATGTTTTCCCCACTTTTAGCTAATGCCATTTGTCTTTACTTTCCTCTGCATTTTGCCCTGTGAATCAGATGGCAGTCCTCCTCAAGGGCCTTCTGTATTTTTATGGTTCTGTAGCTTTTTTGCCATCAGCGAAAAACTGAGGTCAATTGTTAAATTCTATGAACAAGCAGAGATTTGAACTTGAATCTCTCAGTTCCAAGTCCACTGCTTTAAACATTACTCTGTATTGGTTCTCATGTAAAAAATGGTACAAAAGTTGAAACATAGTGGTAGGGGGGAAAATCCAACAATTAATGTGGCTAATTTGCACAATTATAATGTATATTTTAATAATTTTCATAATATGCAAATTAGGTACTCAGATTAAGAACTGGAGCATGGCAAAACTACCAAGGAAGCCTTTTTTCAAATAGGATGTAGGCTTCCAGTTTTCTTCAGGATAAAAAAAAAAAAAAAAGCCTTCTTTGGGCTTAAAACAGCCCAAGAGGAACAAAGCACAGCAAAATTTCCCCTGACCCAACAGTGAGTTGAAAATCAACCAAAAATTACTGTATGCTGGCTGTGCAATATGCGCCTCCTAGGTCTTATAGACCCCCTCCCCAACTCTCAGCAATTATGAACTCCTATGTAAAAGGAACTCACTGGGCAGACAAAAAGATTCTTTGTAGCTTGCATGTATTTTATAGTCCCTTCTCAATCCTGATAGCATCATGGAGGAAGGAGAAAATGCAAAATTCTATATCAGAGACTAAAAAAGTAGCATTTACAAGGGCTCCATTTCAGAATCAATTCAGATTCTTCAGAAAAGATAATTAACAAGTGTTTACATGTTGTTCTGGCTCTATGAGGATATTTTCCCCCAACTTGATGGCCATCCTCATGGCTGAATAATTTCTTTCCAAAGATCTCATTTCAACCTTCCAGTCACATTCAGTGAGGAAATATGTTTCAGTAGTGGCTTAGAATGAGAAGCCACTTCCATATATATATGATCATCTCTTGCCTATTAAACACTTTCCAAGTTCTTTAACTAATTTGTTATTGCATTCTCTTCTGTAATCCAGTCATGAGCTGCTTTTTCTGTTGTAGACTTTTCTTAGATCAAAGCACATGGAGAATGTTATGTTCCAGCGCGCCAAACATCCCTACGCAGCAGCTGTTATTAAGTAAATAGGTACCGTAGTCTGGCTTTGCCACTTGGGACCGCTTTGTATATATCAGAGAGTCAAAGCTCGAGTTAGCTTTTTGAATATATGTGTGATGATTAGGCAGATTAACCTAAGCCTTTTAGTGGAAAAGTACTTTCTAAAGATCACCTTGCCTTTGCCACCACCACCTTCAGCAGCAGCACAGGCCAGCTGAGCATTCAACACTATGTTCTGTTGCAATTTCATGGAAAGCAAACACTTCTGTGAAAGGCTTACTTTAATTGCATATCGCACTGCAGTTCTTGCTTTGGACACCTGCATTACATTGAGATGGTCTCCAAGTTTATTATGAACACCTCCAGTCTCTGCCATTTGTTTATCCTTATATTGCCTTTTTGTACCTTGATATGCATTTTTAATTAGATGCGCCTCAGTTCTTTCATTGCCTTCATTTAGGAACCACACTTTTTACTAACTCTGCAAATATTCACTATTCTATGGAGGCTGAGTCTCTTTGTTGCAAGAAGAATGCTTTGACCTGGTTATCAGTTATACCATACATTGGCTTTTTCTAGCTTGTCTGTGTAACACTTCAAATTCACATGAATTCTTTTTTCTTCCTCTCTCTTTTCTTTAAAGGCAGACAGAATTGAAACAAATCTTAGAAAGCATCCATTTTGGACTAAGCTCCCAGAATCTCCCAGCCAGCTGTACATGAAAAACAGGCAACATTTCCAAGCTCTAATATATTGTAAGATTGCAGAATTTCTTTTCCTGGACAAGTGTACACTACCTCAAACAAATTTGTTGTGGGTCTGCATTGTAGCAATGGGCCAACTCTCTGGAGTTCTGGGAGGACAATGAAGCTTCCTTTTTCCTCCTGACTCTACAACCCTCTGATTGGCTGTTGGGGTGGGGTGCACTCTGGCATCTCAATACAAGGTTATATATGAGAGGGGAAGTGTTGTTCTGCAAGGAGATACTGGAGATCTCCTTCCGCAATGACAAAAAAGGTACATATGCTTGTATAATGAGAAATTATGCTAACATACACATGGGTCCTTGAACAGATCAAGCCTGAAACCTCCTTGGAAGCCAAGATGATCAAACTGAAGCTGTTGTACTTTGCCCACATAATGAGAAGGAATGAATCACTAGAAAATACTGGGAAAGGAAGAGGGTAGGAGAAAGAGAGAAAGACCACAAATGATATGGATAGACTCAATCTGGAAGGTCACAAGCATGAATTTGCAGGACCTAAGCAGAGAAATGGAGGGTTGGGGGTTTTGGGGATGTCTCCTCTACAGGCTTGCCATGAGTTGGTCTCAACTTGAGGGCAGTTAGCAACATTGACAACAATGCCAACTTCAATGATCTGGACATATAGTACAGTTTTTTTCTGTAAAAAGGAGAGGTCATTGTCCTTTCTCCAGGACC
>CM034708.1:178754112-178766486 GCA_020142125.1 Phrynosoma platyrhinos | reverse complement strand
AAAACATCATTTAAGGGACAGTTTGCTCAGTTTCTGCACATTGAATGGAGGGTTACCATCTTGTCCTTTGGCAATGAAATGCTTTGGGCCATCCCTGTTGCTTCTTTTGTTCTTTGTGAAAGGTAAGTCACCTTCCTGAGCAGTCTTTGGACATCTCTGAGCACAGGTATGGCATAGCTAATCCTCCCTACGAGTATGGAACCTGCCAGGCCACATTTGCCCAAATGGCTTGACCCACTCTAGAAGCCTCATTTTAAAACCACAGATTCATAACATTGTGGTCATGTCTGTGAATGCTTGAAATATTATTCAGGATTCTCTCATCTCCATATCTTATTACTATAGGCAGCTAATTTCTGGCTTTTTAACAGTACAGGTGGTCCGTGGTGTGAACATCTTAATCCACAGTGCTGGAGTCAAACACCTATCCCACTTGGATCACAGGCCTTCTTTTGTGGCTCACAATCCTGCCCATATAGGAAAAAATAATGGCAGCTGCATTTACTTACCTCTTTAGAACAGCGGAGACAGTTGCTTGGTAAATGCTCTTTTTTTTTTTGTTCTTTTTCTTGGCAAAGAATCAGTTTGTTCCTTATTTATCTGAACACTTGCTCATCCCTCATGCTTAGTTATAAGACAAATGCAGCCAACCAAGACAAATGAGAGGTGAGGCATCAGCAGAGCTATTTGCCTACTTAATCACTGTCAGTCATTTCTGCTTCCTCAGTCCTTCCCTCACCCTCCAACATCAGGAACCCCAAATCTGCAGGGTCTATTCTTTGAGCAGGGCTGATAGGATTTTTCTTATGGCTGGTTGTTTAATAAACCCAACTGCCTTATTTTTTTCCTGACAGATCAAGACTGAAACAAGGAGGGACATTTCTGGGCTGTGAGGATGTATTTCGCATCCTACCAATTTGACAGTCACATTACCCATCACAATACACTTTTTCAGTGTAACTTTAACTGCCCCAGCTCAATGCTATTGAATCCTGGGAATTATAGCTTGTTGTTGTGCCAAAAGTCTCTGACAGAGAAGACCAAATGTCTCACAAAACTACAAATCCCAGAATTCCATAGCATGAGCCATGGCAGTTAAAGTGGTATCAAACTGCATTAAATCTGCACTGCAAATGCAGCCTTGGATGCTGTAATACTTGCTCAATGTATACATTCTGGTTGGCACACAATGGCTCAGTGTAGATATAGTTCCACATATTGAACTATACAATGGACCCTTGTTATCCATCAAGTTTTGGTTCCAGGATCCACTGTGCATAACAAAATCTGTGAATGCTCAGGTCCCATTAAATACAATGGCATAGTAAAGTGGCATTCCTTATATAAAATGTAAAAATCAAGGTTTGGTTTTTAGAATTTATATATTTTTAAAATATTTTCAAGGTGTGGGTGCTTGAAATCCATGGATTAAAAAATCCATGGATATGGAGGGCTGACTGTACTTCAGTTGGCCATTCACCAACCTCCGGACCAGGGGTCCTCAAACTTTTTGATCTGGGGGCTGGTTTGCTCCAGGGGGCCGGAGGCACGTGCTCGCATGCACACGACTTGGGCGCTATTTTGTCTTCCAAATCGTGTGCATGTGCCTGGTGTTGCTGGTAAGAAGACCTCGGTGGGCCGGGTCCGGCCCGCAGGCCGTAGTTTGGGGACCCCTGCTCCAGACTTTCGGTGGAGCTGTAGAAGCCCTCTCTCTCCCCAAGCCATTCCATGTCTGTTGAAGAGTAGATGGTGAGTCAGCAGCAAAGTGTCTGGCTATGTCCTCGTAGCCAGATGCAATATGATTGCATCATCTGCTTTGGTCTGCTGGATGATATAATCATGTTGCATCTGGTTGCAGGGACATGGCCAGATGTTTTCTCAGTCCCCCCTTCCCAGGCACAAAATGGCTGTGGAGGGAGGCTGCAGCAGCTCTACCAGGGTGGTGGGGAGAGCTTTGGTCAATTCAGAGAAAGGAAGAGAATGCTAAACAACCACCCCATAGACAAAAAAGACACATGCAGTGATGAGATGGGCTTACGACTGTGTATATGGCTAATAGTATGCCAGCTACAATTTGGGAAATATACCTTTCTAGCATTTACATCAAATGATTTAAAAAATTAAATACAAACTCATGCATTTCAGAACTGATTATTTATTTAGACATGGCTATTTGACTCTTGAGCAAGGCATGGAAGTTATTCACTCATTTGTCATTCTCACAATTAAACACACTTTGCATAATTTAGAAATAAAAGGATGATAAAATCTTGAGCTCCTCATATTGGCTGATATCCAACAGTTATGCAGCAGTGCATACATGATCACCAGCATTCCTATGCTGGGCACCCTACATTCTGTACAACCTACAGCCAATTAGTGGCCAAGGGGTAGGGAGGTGCCAGGGCACTTTTCAGCTTCAGTTGGGCAAACAGGAGAGGCAATGGCTCTCACATTTCATGTCTGGAGAAAGTGAGAGCCCAGGTTTTTATTGCTACCACCGCTCCCGAGCAACACATGTGGAAAAAGAAGGATCAAGAGGAGGAAAGGAGGAGGCAAAATGGTAGTGAGGACAGCTCAAGCAAACCAGATCTGGGACAACAGTCTGGCCCTGTTCTCAATCCCACTTCAACCTCTCACTTCTTCCTTTCTCTGTCTTCTCTCCCCTTTGCATTTTCTTTTCTCCCCTCCTCCTTTCTCCAACATATCTGAAGCAAAGATAGTATCCCCTCTATTCTATGTACAACTGCTGATTTGATTGGCATTTGAACCTTACTTTAACACCAGCAGTAGGACAGAGTCCTCTCGCACACATGAGAACATGAGGGACCCTTTACATTGCACACATATAGCACTATGATTTCACTATTACTGGGTTTGTAATTCAGTGAGACACTCTCTGGCTGATAATTCTAAATAACCCTCCCTAAACTACAGATCCTAGGATTACATAGATGATGCCATGGCAATTAAAGTGGAATCACCTTGCTATTACTGTGAATGTGGAACATTTATCTTGGACGGTACTGGGAGCTTATAAGGAACAGTGTGCATATGGGATGGCACTCTTGTCCTCCAGCATTTGCAACCTGAGGTGGTTAGGCAGCCCTGGTGGCACAGTGGCTAAATGCCAGTACTACAGACACTCACTCATAAACCACAAGGTTGTGAGTTCATTGCCAGCCAGGGGCTCCAGGGCTGACTCAGCCTGGTACCCTTCCGAGGTTTCTAAAATGAATACCCAGCTTGTTGGAGGCAATTAGCTTACACATAGTAAACTGCTTAGGGGGTGCTTAAGTGCACTGTTAAGCAGTATAGAATTGTACTTGCTATTACTATATTGTCTCACTCTGCCTAATGATAGGACCAATCCTGGCAACAGAAGCTTATTCATGTTCAATTAGAAATAAATATGTATGTCTGTGACTTGCAGTCTTGAGACCAGCATACAAGAATTTTGTGGAAGTGGTGGACACTGTTTACTCTTCTTCTTCTGTGCTTCAGCACCAGTTGCTATCCTATATTCTCAGTTTCTGGATGATGTTTACATGAAACATCCCCCTCCCCAACACACATGCAACTTTGAGCACTGAAGGCAGATGTAAACACTTGGGAAATGACTGTAGGCCTGCTTGATCTGTGACCATGGTGTACAAAATTATACATTCTGTTTCTTTATACCAGGAAAGCCACAGGTACAGAAATGAGGGTAATGAGGCCACTAATACCTAAAGCAATTTTTGCATCATACCCATTGAGTAGTTTGGGACTATAGCTTCCATTGGGGTAGGGTGGCCGTGCATCTCATTTTTGCAGAGGATTGATGACTATTTAAAGGATTAGTCAGTTCAAATTTGATTTTAAGACAACCAACCATAAGCAGGAAGATCAGGGGACCTGAGGTTGCCTGTCAAGAGTTAACACTTGAGTGGCAGGCTGAGCAGGCAAACTGTTTCCAGGCACACAGTGAGATGTATTCTATTTCTATTTAAATTGTGGCCATTGCACCATATACATTTGCGTCTTAAAATTTTATGAAAATCTACATCATCTTTCAGCCATCCTCCTCCTCCTCCTCCTCCTCCTCATGCTCATGCATAAATGGCAATATTTTCAGTGTTTTATCTAATTCAGGCTCAAAATCACTGTAACAAATCCACAATGTATTCAAATTATTCACAGAACTCTGTTTCCCCTGCAATACTCACATTGTTTGTTACTGTTTGCACACAGGCCTTGGGCTTCAGAAGTGGACTGAGGGGAAGGGGTCACAAACTAGTGACTCCTTCCCTGGAGTCATGCTTCATCCACTGAAGCTGATCTTGGGTCCGTTGAACTCGGAGTGCTCCATGAGACTGGCCTGCTGGCACAATTAATACAATACTGTGGGAAAGGGAGCTCTGCAGTTACTCAGGAAATCACTCAGCCATTCCCAGCAGTTCTGACTGGAGCTCTATCTATAATTGAAGAGCTCTGGGAGGTTTGCAGGCTAGTGGTTCTTCTCCAATTAGGGCTAAAAGGCTGCATTTATTAACAACTGGCTTGTTTAAATAGCAGCACTTCAATTCGCTGTGCGACTGAGGGAGGCATTGGGAAATGGCAGAAAAGGTTGCGTGCACACACACACACTTTTTTAACACATATATTCACAGTCCATGCTTCCCTCCCTCTCCTTGGGGATCTCAGTAGCTGTCCACTTGCTGGTGCTGAATATCTAATGGGATGTGATTTCTTCAGCATGTGAATGTTGGCATTCACACAATCACAATCTCAGCCATTCTCTCTTGCATTCATGCTTCACTCATTCTCATACCACTGAGGCTCAGTCCTTTTCACTCCAAAGGAGAAGCAGCTTATGTCTGGGTGGAAGCGGCAGCAACAGGATGGGGAGTGTGTGGTGAAACAGAAGGCGTCTTGGCTTTTTCGAGGGTCCCCTGGGTGTGCTCACTCTGTGCTTGTACTTTTTCAGCCCAACAAGCTTTCCCAGTTTCCTCCTTTCCAGAAGCTTTTATTTTTGATGGTGGGGGACACAGAACAGATTTGGTCTGAAATCAGTCTCCTTTCCCCTCTTTCTGTCTTTCTCAAAACTTTAGCTGAGGTCATTGCGACTCTGCAGATCTTCTGTTCATTTTTTAACAAGTAGATGTCCTGTCCACATGCTGGCACTGAATGGCTCTTTTCATTTTAAAGCGAAATCATGTCAAATGGCTTGTTCCCAGTAGGTGGACCTTGAGCAATCTACAGTTTCTGTTTTTATCCCCAAAGCTCATAACCAACCAATCCCACCCCCTGAGACTCCCATGTCCAGCTTCTCTCTGAATGAATTCAGGAAGATCAGTTCTTCATTTCCTTGGCCATGGCTAAAAAAATGCCATAATCAGCCATGATTGGATATATGTATTGGTCAGAATCATATTGGTATAACCTTGGGTTATGTGTGCATATCTCTTCCCTTGGATGTTGCAAAGGTTCAACAACTCCTTGCACATTATCTACTGCCCTCAGCACCTTCAAAGTGCCCCAAATACACTGTTGCTGTCATTTATTGGTTGGTGGGGGCAAGATGCCAGGCAACACCCAAATGTAGTTTCTCAGCCAGGAGAAAACCCATTGAAAATCCAGGAGGGCAAGATCAAATCTGTTCTTCCAGCTACAGTACTGAGGCTGGATGTTGCTGGTTTGCCTCCATCCTTTCTGTTCCTCCTGCCAGCCAGTAAATGGTCTTGATAATGCACTTTGAGTGCTTGGCAGCTGCCTTCCAGATGTAGGAAGGATAGAGAACTGTGCAGGCAGAACAATATATTCTGCTCTCAAGATAAAAGATGTTTGCCACTGATTTCAAATGACAACTGCAACAGGACTAAAAATGACACTTTTTACTTCACACTTTTGAAATCCAGAGCTTGGAAGTAACCGGTCAAAAATAATAGAGTTACCTATGAATTGTTGTGTGTCTTCCAATAATTTCTGACTTATGGTGACCCTAAGGTGAATCTATTATGGGGTATTATTTGTTCAGAGAGGGATTGCTCTTGCCTTCCTCTGAAGCTGAGAGTGTGATTTGTACAAGTTCTTGCCCAAGTTCTTCCACATGCCCTGTGGGTTTCCATGGCCAACCTGAGATTGAAATATTGGTCTCCCTGTGCCCTAGATCAGTGCTCAAACCTCTATGTCACACTGGCTCTAATGTCACACTGGCTCTAACCTATGAGGCACTGGCTGCATCTGCATCTGCAATGCAGAAATAATGCAGTTTGACACCACTTTAACTTCCATGGCTAAATGTTATAGAATCTTGGGATTTGTAGTTTGTTGTGGCACCAGAGCTTTCAGACAAAGAAGGCTAAATATGTCTCCAAACTACAGATCTCACAATTCCACAGCATTGAGCCATGACAGTTAAAGTGGTGTCAAAGTGCATTAATTCTGTAGTGCAGATGTAGCCATTGTCTCTTTTTGGAGGGGTGGATTAGCAAAAGTGCAATCTGTTTTACAAATTCAGATTTACAGGGTGGGTATGAGGTTACATCATCAATGTCAAGTCCAGCCCTACCAGTATGCAAGGTAAAGTAGTTGTCTCAGCTGGAAGATGCTGGATGGTGTAAAGAGGAAAGCAGTCCCTTTGGCTATTCCATCCCATTATTGATGTGTATTATCATTGTACTGAAGCCTTTCTGTACTTTTATTCACAACCGTTCATGTTTATATTATGTTTTGTAGATGTCATTCCATGTTATTTATTGTAATTATACTTTTGCATACTATTATACAGCATTGCCTTGATATTATATATTTCATGTTTATTTTTTGACCACTACACTTTTTTGAACCTAGTTCCACCCACTTGGCTCTGTTATTCCAGGCAACCTGGTATGCAGGCCTTAAACTAATCTGTTCTACACAGGTCAGGTGGGGAATGCTGAGCCATCAGTAGTGTTGAAGTGAAAGTTAACATCCAGTCCAGTTGGCTCCCCTAAGTGGAAAGGGAGGAGGGAAATGAGGCATCTTATCCTTCAAGTCAGTCAAGAAATATCTTGAGTTGGCCTGCCTTTGGCCACTAGACATTTTAACATTCTTTGAAGTTGAAGGAATGATACCAATTTTGAATGCCACATCTCATCTCATTTCATTTCTTAAAATCTACACGGTAGAAACAGAAATTTATCAATGATGCCCAAACAAGTCCATTTGCTGCTTACTTTTTTGTTATGTTTTTATTGCATGATATATAGAGAAGGAGTTAAAAGAAAGAAAGGGCAGCTTTCTTCTGTGGTTGCAGCAGCAACACTGCATTCAAGCGTGGACAAGAGCACCATATTTAGTATCTACCAGTAAATGTTTTCCTGAATTGTCTCCAGCTCAGGCCTTGATCTCTCTCTCTCTCTCTCCCATTCTCACTCTTGCTCTGCCTCTCTCTCTCAGTCTTTCCTTCTTATTCTTCAGAGACCTATGGGACATGGCAGGGCCATTGAAGCAGACAGTGGAAGAAACTTTTCTGAGCTATATGGAGTATGAGAGTCTAGAAATGTGGCAATTAAAAGTGCCATTCCCATTTTAACTCCTCATGGTTTCTAAGTGGACGTGAGTGTCAACTGGTGGCAGTCAGAGCTGTCCTCAAAATTCTCCCAAGAGTCAACATCATCACTGGACATCTGATGCTGATGCTGCAAATGCAGTCAGTTTTTGATGGTGTTAACTGTACTGCAGTTGCCATGAAATTGCCATGAATGCATGCCTGCTAATAGATAGAGCTGCTGAATTATTTCAGGGAAGCTGAACCAGTCCCAAGCCCTGTGCTCCAGATTAACTGGATGGTGAATGGGATTTGCATCAGAAAGACTGGATTCAATGAACAGGAAGAGGGGCTGGTGGGTAGGGAATTTCTCCAACTCTGCTGGGAAGTCATTTGCAGTCTCTGCATTGCACTGTGATTCTGTCATTCTGAATGTATAGCCAATTAAGCGGAGGAAACAAACTCTGTCTTTAATTGTTCTTTCATGGGGCTGCTCTATCCTCAGAGACAAATTCTGCTGGGCTTTTTTTTTTCTGGGCCAAGTCCAGTGGGCCTTGAGAAATATGGAAAAGAGAAGACATCAGGCTTGGCAGAAGAAACAAGGCAACTGTGCTTTGGCTAAGTGACTATTTTCAGTGAAGCTTTCCAAAGCAGAGGAAAGATGCCAGTTTGTCCAATTCCCTGTAAAATGTTGGGTGCCAGAAAGACACTGAGACTTTTTATCATTTTAGGTCAAAATTCAGTTGCTGGAATCCTGAACAGGATTTTTGTTATATGGTACTTACGGTGTTCTTCTCTCAGAGATGCAAAGAAAACTTACCATTGCAGAGTGAGTTTGTTGATACTGGCTGTCTCAGCAGAGTGAGATGGCACTGCCAGATTTCTCCATCATCTTCAAAAGATCTCACTTCCAGTGAGAGATCAAGGTGCCAACTGGGTTTATTTTCTGTCCTGTGGTTTCTGAAGATTGTGTGAAATATATATTGTGTAAAACTTCAGTTTCTGATGTTCTTCTCATCTTGTGAAGTTAAGCACACACAAGCAGTGCAGGCACACTGGGACAGGTGGATTGGTCACAGATGAACTGCTCACCCAATGTTACTACTTTTACTACAAGGCATGGTAATTTTCAATAGTGCACATTTTGCAGAAATGTGCAAAATCCACTCATGAAAATGCACCTTTTTTTCTCCAAGGTCAAACCTGAAGTCTGCTGCTTCAGAGAAGCTCACATCAAAGAGGCAAATATTTAAAATGTTTCAATTTCGATGCAAGGTAGAAACAAATCAGCATTTACATGCCTGCTTTCAGCAGTCTCCCACCATTCTTGCTTTGAACTTGTGCCATGTGTAAAACTTTTAAAAACTAGATGGTTCGGTGGTTCTCCAATTCTGCCAGTTTACATTTTCTGGAAGCTTGAAGCTATTGATCTACTCTACTCCCTATCTAATGTCCTCCACTTTGCCTAGCAAGAAAGAGTTAACATTTTCCTCACTTCCCTCCTTGAAATTAAGAGTTCATGTTTCCATTCTTCTTGAGGGTGCTGTAATTTATCCTGGAAGACATCAGTTTGAAGGCAAAGTGGTACATCAACCCACAATCCAAACATTTGCTTTCATGCCCCATCTAGGGTAGATACATATATCTTTACATTCATTGATTTTCTGTCGATTTTGGTAATTATCAGAGCTTGGAAATGGTATTTTTATAGCTGGTGCAGTACAGCAATGTAATGAAGATGATGTAGGTCAGATATAGGCAAAGTGCAGACTATGGACTGTATGTGGTCTCCAGGGACATTTTCTTAGCCCTCCCCCAGACTCCCTAGGGGTCAAAACCTATTGCACCCAAATGCTCTCTAGGGGACATGGGGTATTTTAACCATGCTTTTGGGTCCCCGGGCCAGTTTAGATTCAAGATAGGCCTTTTTCTCAAACAAGAAGTGAAGAGAAAATGATGTCTGGGTACTTCCTATTGCTAAAATAGGGTTCTCTTGGGTCTAAAATGGCCAAGCACCCCTCCAACATGGTGGGAATGCCGCCCACACCCCCTAGAGGGCAACTGGAAGCAAAGATATTTCCCACTTTTGGTTTAGGTGGCAACATGAGCAAAAGGTTCACAGGCTCAGTAGTCATGAAGAAAATAAAGCACTGGAGACCCTGGATTTTCTATGTCTTCTGTAGGCATTGCTATATAACCCTAGAAAAAAAGTGTGACTGCTAGCACATGACACCAGCAGAATTCCAGCTTTGAACTGCAACTCCTAGAATCCCTTGCCAGCAAGTAAGATTTTCAATCCTGGGTAATAATATATATTTTTTCTGGTGACACCACTAATTTCCATTCTGATAGAAACAAACTTACCTTTGCTTTCCTTAGCAAGATCATCAAGCGAGTGAGCTAAGCCCAGACTTCAGCTTGACTTAACTGTGGTTCCTGGAAGAAGAACATTTTCTTCTCCTCTTGTAAAACTAGAATATAGGATCATTGGGTGAAATTGATTGCCCATAGATTCAGGGCAATAGAAGAAATGGTTTCTTCATGCTATGTCTTTATACATTTTTTTTCAATGCCACGAATGATGTTATAAGGAGCCCTGGTGGCACAGTGGTTAAATGCTTGTACTGCAGCCACTCACTCATAGACCACAAGGTTGTGAGTTCAATACTAGCCAGGGCTCAGGCTAGACTCAGGCCTGCATCCTTCTGAGGTCGCTAAAATGAGTACCCAACTGTTGGGGGGCAATGAGCTTACAGTTGTAAACTGCTTAGGCATCCCATAGTGCAATATGAAGCAATATATAAATGAAGCTGCTTTGCTTTATAAATATCACCTCCAAGTTTAGTCACCACCAAAAAATTAAAATGTCAGGATGCTTACCATTTTTATCATTGAAAGACTTTTCTCATCCAGTTCCCAGGGACGCTTTCACAACTATACAATTATAGCACTATGATTCCATTTTAACTGCCATGGTTCCATTCTATAGAATTTGATTTACCCTTTAGCTAAGGTTATTTAGAATTCTTTGCCAGAGAGCTCTATTGCCCAGGATTCCATAGAAATTTAGCCATGACAGTTAAAATAGAATGACAGTGCTATAACTGGGTTCTGTGAAAGAGCCCCAGATCTTTTTGAATGCTCCCCCCCCCTTGCATTTTTCCTATGCTTTCAATATTCTTTTTGTGACTTCACTGAGGTGAAACAAATGGTGGTTCTTGGGAACACAGGAAATTGCCTTATACTGCATCTGACTAGCCCACCAGCAATGCTTCTCCAGTGTTTCAGTGTTAGCCCTACATAGCTTCCACAATCAGAAGAGATTGGGTGTGGACAGAAGGATATGTTGAATCCATCATCATATTGAGGGCATCTGAATGAATGACTTTCATCCATGCCTTCTGATTTTATTACTCTTGCTGTTGATGCCAAAAATAGCACTAAAAGAGATGTTTCTGATGGCAAAAAGGGAGATGCTGTGAAAGCTAAATGTCTGCAAAGAGATATAATATGGATACAGTTAAATAAGAACAAACATTATTGTTCTTTATACAAATTAGTACAAGAGTTGGTATTGGGGAGCCTTGAAGTCTTTCTGTAATTCTGCTCTTGACATATTGAATGGCTTTGGGCAAGTCAAGTGAACTCTTTCTCATTCTCTTTCACCATTTCTAAAGTGCATATGACAATATCTACCTTCCCATCTGAGCTCTCAAGGGCATTGTAGAGATTAATTAATACTTGGCAATAACTGTGCATATCTTTGGAAAAGAGCATTAAATACCAGCTGTTATCAGAATGTCAGTGTGCCTGACTTCTGCTTATAGTTCCTGCAGACTGACATGCTGATCTATGATAATTTTGTGTGGGCTTACTGGCATCCCTTGCTGGATATTGGTGTTAGGCATGATTCAGTGATCTCTCAAAGCAATGGCAGATTTTCTTGTCTTCACTTGAGTCTATAGATGGGCAGCCCTTTCATCATTTTCTGGGATACTCAGTCTGAGTTTGGAGATGATCCCAGCTATCCCATACAAACCATTACCCTATACTACAGTTGCCCCTCCTTTTTTGCAGGGGATCCATTCTGGAGTCCCCCACCCATGAAAATGAAAAATTGTGGATATTCAAGCCAAATTGGCTTGAATGGCCAGACACTCCTGTGAGCGCACACCATTTTAACCAAAGGGGATTTCCCCTCTGTGAATAATCAAGACTAAGGACTTCAAGTCTGCTAAAATGGAGGAGCCACTGTAGTACAAATTTGCTTTCTGGTCATCCAAACAAGCATCATTCTTACTATAAAATTTGGGATGCAGAAACCTCTCAGATTTTATCCACATTTTCATCCTGTCCTTGGTTCATATCAGGCTTTGGAATTCTACTGTTTTCATAAGAGAGTTTGCATCTCCTACCCACTTTGTTGTTGTTTTAAACAAAATCTTTGAATACATTTTTCATTCTATCAGTTTTCCCCCATGACCATTGAGAGTATGTATTTTCCAATTTTATGAATTTTAGCTGTTCACATATTTAAAATGTATTCTTGATTTTGTCCATACTTTATTTTTCCTGAATGTATTTAAGCCTCATAAAAGTACAAAATATTAGAGTCAAGGTGTGCTTTGACCTTCAACAAGTCTTGGGAGGTACAAAATGGATAATTCCACTGAGAATTTTGAACGCAGCAAAATTTCCCTTCCATATGCATAGTACAACACTTTTGCTCATTGAAGAGTGAAGGCTTCTTCTTCTTGGATCACAACTGCTTCCCATAAGGCTACTAATGTTTGTTTGTTTGTTTGTTTATTATCCTATACAGTGGTACCTCTACTTACGAAATTAATTTGTTCCAGCAGCC
>CM034708.1:178721141-178745381 GCA_020142125.1 Phrynosoma platyrhinos | reverse complement strand
TCCTAGAGTTGGAAGGAACCTCCAGGGGCCATCCAGTCCAACCCTCTTGTGCCATGTGGAAATACACAGTATCCTAGAGTTGGAAGAGATCCCCAAAGACCATCCAGCTCAACCTCCTTTGGCCATGCAGGAATACATAGAATCCTAGAGTTGGAAGGGGACCCCCAAAGGCCATCCAGCATATGCGTGTGTGGTGTTTGCACACACACCTTCAATTAGCACAGCTTCCATGATCTGGATGTTGTTGGACTGTAGCTCCCAGCATTTCTCAGCATTGAGTACACCAACTAGAGGATGCTGGGACTTGCAATCTAACAATACCTAGAGCCATATGTTACAGTAAGATGTATAGCTTCTATCTCCACCCAGAATGATACCCATGACTCCTTCCCAAGATTTCTGTTTAAAGTGGCTGTAAATTTGTAACTGCTGGAACCTCATCTTTAATGGCAACAATGGTGTCATTGCCATCCACGTTCTGCAGAGTCCCATCAGTCAGGTGACTTGAAACTGGGTGACAACCCAGGAGTGGGCTGGACTAATATCCCAGAAGGGGATACTGTATATAAGTGGGTGAGTTGGATACTCATGTGTGGGTGATTGTATATAGAGATACTGGCTGAGCACTTTGTTAGTTTGTACGTAGTCAGTAACAGAAGAATAATGAACCTCTTCATGAGACAAGAGAGAGTCCAGCGGTTTTGTGTCTTGCAGACAACTGCCTGAGTGGGAGGTTTTTCCTTGCAGTGTTTGCAGCTGCATAGAACTTCACAGTGAAGACTGGTTTTTAGCATCTGTTCCAGCATAAGTTTCCTGCACATGTTGAATTCAGTTCACATGTTCCCCAACAAGGATTCTATGTATTTCTGCATGGCCAAAGGAGGTTGGGGTGAATGGGCTGTGGAGCTCTTTTCCAACTCTAGTATTCTACATATTTCTGTATGGCAGAAGAGGCTTGGACTGGATGGCCCTTGGAGATTCCTTCCAATTCTAGGATTCTATGTATTTCTGCACAGTCAAAGGGGTTGGGCAGGATGGTCCTTGGGGATTCCCTTCCAACTTTAGGATTCTATATATTCCTGCATGGCAAAGTAGGTTGGGCTGGATGGCCCTTGAGGTCTCTTGCAAATCTAGGATTCTATGTAAAATGCAAGCAGTGCTTTCTAGGACTCATCGTTGCCCCTCTGGTGCTACAAGACCAGATATCTGGCTACAGGGGCTGCAGAAATAACAAAGTGTGTGTGTGTGTGTGTGTTTGTGCATGCACACACATGTGCCTTCAAGAAGCCCATGAACATATGGGGAGCCTGTGAATTTCCTAGGGTTTTCTTATGTGAGGAATCCTCAAAACTTATTTTGCCAGTTCCTTCCTCTGAAAGCTAGCTTATAGCACCTAGTATTATTCCCTGGCAGTCTCCCATCCAAGTACTAACCAGGGCTGACTGAACCCTGCACAGCTTCCAGGCTCTGGATGTTGTTGGATTGCAGCTCCCAGCATTTCTCAGCATTGGCTACACCAGCTAGGGACTGCTGGAACTTGCAGTCCAACAATAGCTGGATTCCATAACTCAGTTCAGTGTAGTGTATGTGCTGAAGAGAGCAGGGTAGAGAAAGAAAATTAGAGCTTGGAAAAAGTTTGGACCACAGGTCCTACAAACTCCCTTGTAGCTAGGGCTTCTAGACAAAACTGAATCTCAACACCTCATTGCCAAGACAGCTTTACCTTCACTAGTGTGTGAAAATTCACACCTTCTTGCACCCCTGCAGTTTTATTGCAATGATGCCATAAAGTAAACGAATGAGCTTCAAAAGAAATTTCCTGCCTCTGTTTGGAATGGTTAATTGCTGGCCATTGTGAGAGACCAGATATTGTAATTATTTCACACTATTCATGCGGGGAGAAAAGTAATTTTATTGCCCACCATTCATCAGGCCAGTGGGTTAGTGTCACCCAATGTGGTCACTCACCGGGGTGAGGCGGGACTTATCAGGGTGGGAATTTGAGTGCACAACTTCAGGCACACTACCGATGTGCACAGGAGCATGAGCATGTGGCCGGGGATGCTGCACCCCCCTCAGAGACCAGCCACCATGCCCAGGGAGCATGCTTTCAGACCCGCATACCCCCAAGGAGCAGGCCCACAGCCCTATGCAGAGGGGCGGGATAAAAATAAAATTTATTATTATTATTATTATTATTATTATTATTATAGGGAGCCCTATAGACCAGGCTTGCAGTCGCGGGGAGACCCATAAACCAGGCCCGCAGCTGTGGGGAGTCCCTGTGGGGAGCTGGGGACCAGCTGGGTATTACCTCCTTTTCTGGGGTGTCATCCCCCTTCTGGGGTGTTGCCCAGTGTGATCTGCATTCCCTACATCCCCCGCACCCCCAATGCTACTGCTTCAGGCATGAGAAGAATTATTCTGTCATTTTACAACACTAACACTGCAACCCTCTATCTTCTCCATCTTACACTTTAGTCACTTCTCACAGAACCTGTAACAAAAATAAAGGACACAATGAGCTGATTTTCTCAACATCATGTATTTAGGGATCATTGATGACACTGACATAATTTCATCAGTATACCATAATAACTTCCAGGTGATAATTATTACTTTAGATACACCTTATCTGTTAACTCTATGGAGACTGGAGGTGCTAAGCTGAGGTAGAGCAGCAAAAGGTAGCCTCCTTCTCTATATGTGCATAGGAAGGATACTCATGTGGAGTGGGAGGTGGAGGAGACACTTTCTTGGGACTTAGAGGTCCACAAAGGTCAGGAAATCCAGAGGGGGTTGGCCCAGGATTTGAAGGTCCTTTCACTACTAGGGCAACATCCTATGGAATCCTGGGATTTGCTGTTTGGTGAAGCACTAGAGTTCTCTGGCTGGGAATTCTAAATTGTTAAGTGCCTCCTGAGTTACGATGACCCCAAGAAAAACTACTGTCAGGGTTTCCTTGGCAAGATTTGTTCAGAGAGGGTTTGCTGCTGCCTTCCTCAAGAGTGTGATTGTCCTATGCTCCAGTCAGCAAGTGTCTGCAGAATCAGGTAGTTAGACTACATGTTGAGCCGTTAATTGAGCCAGGTCATTTACAGAGTATTCTGCAGGATGAAGGGAGCAATAAGAAAGCATTTGTCAGGCAGTCCACAGGTTGTTCAGTAAGTCAGTAGTCCAGATAAACAAAGTCAGTGAAATGCAACACAGAGCTGAAATCATAGGCAGTTCAAAGTAAAAAACACAAATACTGGAAAGTACTGTTAGTCACCAAGAAAGGAGGCTTCAAAGCATAAGCTGCTGGAGTGTGGGTGGGAGATTTATAGGCACCTGTTTGAGATCCCAGGTATCTAATTAGGTCTGCATCTCTACTTAACAGCACAATCTTTCTTAGGAGATTATTACACAATGCATTTAAACTGTGATTAGATTCAGAAAAGAGCGGGCCTTTACAGACTGCCAGAAATAGTGCAAATTGAGGCCACTTTAACTGTCTTGGCTCAGTGCTAAGGAATCATGGGAACTGTGGCACCAGAGCTCTCTGGCAGAGAAGGCTCAATGTCCCAGAAAAAAATACAATTCCCATGATTCCCTAGCACTGAGCCAGGACAGTTAAAGTGGCCTCAATTTGCACTATTTCTGGCAGTCTGTAAAGGCCTTGGTGATACTTTTTGCACCCTGCCACTTTCAGTTCATAGCAACTGCAATCTATCAATGAGCTCTCAATAGCAAAAGTCATATTATCGGCAGTCATGTGGTGTCAGTGTCCCCTCCTCTGCCTCTCCCCCATGGGAACTGTATTTTATTGTGGCACCAGAGCTCTCTGACAGAGAAGGCTCAATGTCTCAGGAAAAAAACAACAATTCCCATGATTCCCTAGCACTAACACTAACCCTTAAAGTGGACTCAATTTGCACTATTTCTGGCAGTCTGCAAAGGCCCTAAATCATAGTAGCAGAGCTCTAGAACTGCATGAATAAGTGTAAATTAAAAAATAAATAGAAATATTTTTTTTAAAGAACCAGAAGGCATACTTGGTAGGACATGGGACAGAGAGTCATGGTTAAGGAGGAGATGATGGTGGCAACTGCATGACTAAGAAGACATGTGGTGATGCAGTAAATACAAACAGGTATAATTCTGTTTTCATTGACAAGTGCAACTGTGGCAAGAACGGGGTTCATATGGTAAAGCCCTTTGTTTTATTGCCACTCAATGAATGATAGCAATTGATCTTTGGGATCTGCAGACTCCTGCTATGGAACAAGGTCCCCCTTTGTCACAACCTCTGTATCTTCAGACTCAGAGCATCACTGTCAGGAGCTGCAGATTCCTGGCATTCTGCCTCCTTCTCTTCCTCTGAATCATCAGACCCTAGAGGGCAAGTTATAGCAATATAGCAAGTACATTTCAATACCACTTATCAATGCACTTAAGCATTCCCTAAGTGGTTTACAGTGTGTAAGCTAATTGCCCCCAACAAGGTGGGTACTCATTTTAGCAACCTAGGAAAGGATGCAAGGCTGAGTGGATCCTGGAGCATTGCCTGGGATTGAACTCACAACCTTGTGGCTGTTAATGGCTGCAGTACTGGTATTTAACCACTGTGCCACCAGGGCTCCTTTTATGACAACAACTTGTCCAAGGTTGCCCAGTCAGGATCCATGGCTAAGTGGGGATTTGAATTGGTCCCCTGAAGTCTTAATCCAGCACTCAACTGTTACATAATGTGAGAATTGTAAATACCTCACCTTAAACTGCAATTCCCAGGATTTCATAAGATGATGATTAAAATGGAATCATAGCACTATAATTGTCTAATATGAAAGCGCTCTGGGAGATGATGCAGTCCCGAATGCTTGGTCCCTTCCCCTCCCCCTCCCTCTCCCAGCCATTTCATGGTTATAGCAGTACTTTCTGAGGGTAGGATGGGGGGCAGAACTGCAGGTGTGGAGTGTCATTTGCTGTGTCCATGATGCAGAAGCTCAGCTAGTGCATACCTGTATACTGTCCATTCTTCCACCCTCCATCTTCCAGGATAGCAGTCAGTGAACGCCTCCCTGAGAGCATCCTGGAGATAAGGCAACTCTTGCAAGGGGGTTCTCAGCCACACTAGCCTCTTTTAGTGGAATAAGAAAGCACAGGAATGAGGCTTGTGGAAAAGGAGAAATGCATTGTGTGAGTCTGTGTGTGCTTGTATAAAAAATGAGATGAATCATGTGGCACTTTTAAGATAGATGTATTTTCACGTGAGGTTTTATGGATTACTATCCACTTGCTCAAATGCACTGAGTACAATATTCAAGTCTCAGAAGACTCCTTTTTTCTCTCTCCTCTACCTTTTAATATCGAAACAGATGAGCACAGCTCTTGCTTTTGAAATTGCTAAAATGTGTGTGCCGATTTATCTGATGGTGTCAGTGACATCTCTCAACATAGGCAGTGAAAAGGAAAGGGGGGAAGGGTGAAGGAGATGCAATGAGAGATAAAAAGAAGGAAAACACACTTTTTGGCAAACACAATTGCATAGACACCACTGTTTATTGATGAACCTTCCCTTTTCATGAAAAGCTGTGCAACAATTTGCACAAAGCATTGTGAGAAAGAAAGAAAAATCTGGAGAAGCCACACTGTAGACTGTGGGAAGGATGGCACCTTCTAATCTACAAGAACACATGAGAGGCAGAGTCTGCTTAGTTTACATTACTCATCTTCATTCAGTTTGCCACAAAAATTCCCTCTCAACCTGGTCACTTTGGGTCAAAAGTTCCTTTCTTCATGTAGTTCATCAACAGCAACTCCGCATGAAGGATCCTACAACACCTGTTGGCCATGATGAGGCACTGCAGTCCCTTCAGTCAGCATCAGCTCAGCCCAAGTAAGAGCTACCATTGACATGTAGGTAAAGGTAAAGGTATTCCCAGTTGACAAGGTTGTCAAGTTGTATCTGACCATAGGGGATGGTGCTCATCTCCATTACTAACTCAGAGAGCCAGTGTTGTCAGAGACTACTCTGTGATCATGTGGCCAATATGATTGCATAGAACACTATTTACCTTCCCACTGAAGTGGTACCTATTTATCTACTTGCATTTGCATGCTTTCTAACTGCTAGGTCGGCAGAAGCTGAGACTAGTGACAGGAGCTTACCCAATCATGTAGCATTGGGGCCTCGAACTGCCAACAATACTAATGATTTCACAGGTTGCTGTTGTAAGGATCTTTGGTATTCATGCTGGTAAAGAACAGCTAGCTATGAAATAGGAGTAATTATTCTAGATCCTCTGGGAAGGTAAAAAGGAAAACTATTGTTTCAAGAAATCCATTCAAGGCAAGGTGACAAGATGCCCTCCTTTATCAGGACATGAACTACTTCTGTCCAGGAGGAATTCTAAAATGTCCTTCATTTTGAGCATGATTAAGAAGCCCATTGAGTAACACCATGTTTGTTCCCCTTTGAGAATTACGTCTAAGTCTTTGTGGCAAATAGAGGGACAGAATGGATCCTTCTAAAGTTCTTTTTTCCTAGGAGCAGCAGCAGAAAAGACATGCTGCCAGAGTTTGGGGTGTGCTTCTTGGTGGGGAAAAGGGCAGCAAACATTTCAAGCAATGGGCTGCTTGAAATGGCAAAGGTTGAAAGGGTTTTCCCCTGCCCCTTAATTTCAGCACAGTGGACAAATGAAAGGAATAATTTAAATGTGGATTCAGTCAAGGGTTTGTTGCTGGTAAAGTAAAATATTAAGCATTTGTCTTGCTCAGTGTCTATAAATATATTGCAAGCCAGCAAGGCATTTTAACAAGAACTTCATCAGAAAAAAATACAGTGGAGTACATAATAAAATACAGTACCTGTATATGTAATATAGCTGTAAATAAACCATATGGAATGTATTTGTATTTATATGAGTGTTTTTAGCTTTCATTTTGTAATATCCTACATGTTTCTTGAATGCCTTACATTTTAGGTGCCTTGTTCTCTTTTGAGGTTATGATATCTGCTCACCCTGATGGCAAGCTCTAAACATGATTTCAGGTGGACCTAAAGCTGGATTCTTCTGATATAATCATAATCGTAATCATAATCAAACATAACAAGAATGTGCCGAGGCAGCTATTGTGAGGTAATTTGCCTGTCTCTAACTGAAGAAGCAGAAAGTGACATTAGAGAAAAGAAATAAAGCCTAAGTGTAGAAATCTACACATAGATTCAAGATAGGTAAGCAGTGGGGCTTACCCATCTATTTTCCTGCCCCCATTAGTTCAGGATACTTGCTAAAATGATGGTATTTCCAGGCTGTGGATCTCACTTCCATGGCAAGTCCAGCTGGCCCCCTCTCACCTGTCCTTCCACCGACAGACAGATGTTTTTATTTAGACAGGCTTTTGAATTTTAATTATGGAGTTGCAGTGTGTGAAGTGATGTGCTCTCTCTGTGTGTATATTGAAACTATGCTTTAAATATGTTTTAAGAGTTCTTAGCTTTTTAGCAATAGCAATAGCATTTACATTTCTATACTGCTTATCAGTGAACTCAGGACTCTCGAAGTGGTTTACAATTGTAAGCCAATTGCCCCCAACAAGCTGGGTACTAATTTTACCAACCTACAGAAGGATGGAAGGCTGAGTCAATCTTGGGGCCCCCTGGGATCAAACTCACAACCTTGTGGCGACATTTAACCACTGTACCACCAGGATGCAGTTTTTAGCTGTATTTAGTCATGTTTTTAGTAATATTGATGTTGAATTCCTTTTTAACTTTAATAAATTAATGTTTTAGTTGGACCTTTTAAAAATTATTGCAAGCTGCCTTGGATCCCATTTGGGGAGAAATGCAGGATAGACGTGCAATAAATAAATACATATTTTGTTTCCAGCCTCTTCAAGGCCATCTTGTGCTAGTGACATTTTTAAGAGCTTTGTGTGTGTGTGTGTATGGTGTGTGTGTGTGTGGACTGCTAAATCCCCCTTGCATGGCATTCTACAATATATTTTATTTTATCAACCCAGAAAGCAGCACAATAATCCTGAGTCACTGAGAGAAAGAAAGGGGAGTGTGAACAGGTAGCTCTGCTGTACTTTCTGACTGTAGTTGCACCAGCACACATCTATAAAAACATATTATTAATGCTGGACAGTCAGTCACTAGTGCCAGGCTCTTGCAGCATTTGGTTTCCAGCTGGCTAAGAGAGCACCTGCTTCCACTTACTGATTCCTCAGCTAAGTTTTGCCTGCCTCACGGATTTATTTTTCAGTACTTCCCAGCTTTATTTCCCAGTACACTTCTTCATATGCTTCAAGTTTTTATCAGTCCTTACCAAGGATTTATACTATCTTTAGCAATATTCCCCACTAGATCTCCTGTTTGTAGCCTCTCTACAGAAGCACTCCTCTTGCCTTCTGTTTGTTCCTGTTCTACTATGGAAGAATATGTCAGGATTCACCAGGCCTTCCATTGACTATCATCTGTTGACTTGGGTTGCATTCATACTGCAGAAATAGTCAATTGACACCACTTGAATTGCCATAGTTCCATGTTATGGAATTCTGAGAACTGTAGTTTATTGTGGCACCAGAGCCCTCTGACAGAGCAGGCTAAATGTCTCACAAAACTACAATTCCTAGAATTGTAGTATGATATGGTAGAATTGCATAGTATGGACTCATGGCAGTTAAAGAGTTTTCAAACTGAATTATTTCTGCAATGTGGATGCAGTGTTGGTCACCCATTCCTTATGTGGCATACGAAGCAGTGCATTCAGGCCAAGTGAAAAACAACAGATGAAATACAACATGCCAGTATTTGCCAACCTGCTATCACCTGGGAAGTGAATGTTGTAGCCCAACATACCTGTCAGAGGTCAGTCCAGGGAAGGCTTCAATACATGAACAGCTCTCTAGGTTTCAGAAAAGATTTTCTTGAAACTTTTTTTCTTTGATGTTTTCTTAACTCCTGTTTGTTCCAGGCAAGCAGCTTATGTCCTTGTCAGATATCAGAATTAAAGCACAGTCGGATATGGACTGAATTTGCCTCACTGACCTTCAAGCAAAAATCCAGGTCAATGGGGGGAAAGGCAGTAATAACAAAAGGTCTCCTTGCTTGTGAATCATAATGTTGCACTTAACCTGTTGAGGCTTTCTGAGAAGTACTCATATGAATTGATTTCTTTGAAATTTGCCTTGGCAGATTGTAATAATAGAGTCACAGAATTGGAAGAAACCACAAGGGCCATCCAGTCCAACCCCCTGCCATGCAGGAAATCACAATTGAAGCATTCCCAACAGATGACCATCTAGCTTCAGTTTAAAGACCTCCAAAGAAGGAGACTTCAGAATTTTCCAAGGGAGTGTGTTCCACTGTTGAACAGCCCTTACTGTCAGGAAGTGCCTCCTAATGTTGAGATGGAATCTCTTTTCCTGTAGTTTGAATCCATTGTTACAGGTCCTGTTCTCTGGAGTGACAGAAAACAGGCCTGCTCCCTCCACAATATGACACTCCTTCAAATATTTAAACAGGGCTATCATATCACCTCTTAACCATCTCTTCTCCAGGCTAATCATACCCAGTTCCCTAAGTCATTTCTCATAGGGCATGGTTTCCAGACCCTTCACCATTTTAGTTGCCCTCCTCTGGACACACTCCAGTTTTTCAACATCCTTTTTGAATTGTGGTGCCCAGAATTGGACACAGTATTACAGATGGGGCCTGACCAGAGCAGAATACAGTGGCACCATTACTTCCCTTGATCTAGACACTATATTTCTATTGATGGAGCCCAAAACTGCATTGGCTGTTTTAGCTACCACATCACACTGTTGACTCGTGTTCAATTTGCGGTCTACTAGGACTCCTAGATCCCTTTCACATGCAGTCGCATTAAGCCAGGTGACCCCCATCTTATATTTATGCATTTCATTTTTCTGCCCTAAGTGCAGTACCTTACATTTCTCTGTGTTGAAATTCATTTTGTTAGCTTTGGCCCAGCTTTCTAATCTATTAAGGTAATTTTGAATTTTCATCCTGTCCTCTGGGGTATTAGCTAATCCTCCTAATTTGGTTTCATTTGCAAATTTGGTAAGTATGCCCCCTATTCGTTCATCCAAGTTATTGATAAAAATGTTGAAAAATACTGGGCCCAGGACAGGACCCTGTGGCACCCCACTGGCAACTTCTCTTGGTGCATACTGTCGATATATGATTTGCTGGATATAAAAATATTTGATTAGAATTTGACATCAGTATCAGCATCCAACCATTCTGGAACAGGAGTCAATATAAGACAGTTTTTGGCATGTATCAATTACATTTTAACAGAACTTGATATCTGACATGCAACTGATGTCAGCATTTGACAATATATCTGAAAGTAGCAGTGATTATAAGATAGTATCTGACAGCTGGTACACATCAGCAGTCAATATTTGATTGTATCTGATAGAACTATTACAAGAGAATTGAGTACATTTTATGTGAACTCAAACCATTCAACCAATGAAAACAAGATCCAGTTTTGACATCAATACGTGAACTAGGAAATTATACTATATTTTAAATTTTACAAAATATTGTTTCAGTAGCTGCCCATATTTTCTCAAACATGACTTCTGATCATTTGTATGTTTTTAAGACCCATCATAGTCATTGTTAATGAAGGCAGAAAGAGAAGGCCAGTGTCTTCAAACCTTCATGAATTTCCAGTCCAGGCAAATAGCCTTACATAGGTAACATGCTTCAATTGCATTTGCTATTGGCATTGCTAAGGCACCCACTTCCCTTGATTTTTTGTCTCATATTTAAGTGATATAATGGTACTACTAGGCATGTTTCTACACTGCAGAAATAATGCAGTTTGACACCACTTCAAGTGCCATAACTCCATCTTATGGAATCCTGGGAGTTATAATTTTACGAGGTCTTTTGCCTTTTCTGACAAAGAGTGCTGGTGCTTCACAAAATCTACAGGATTCTGTAGATTGGAGCCATGGCAGTTAAAGTGGTGTCAAACTGCATTATTTCTACAGTATGCACCCTACATGGTGAGATCTGTTTTATTTCATGTCAGAAATTTCCATGCAGAAAAAATGTTCTCAACAGAACTGCACATATAGATCTCTCAATGAAGCAATTGTTATTTGTTGTTCTCTGTACTGGGAGTATATTGCTTGGATCTTAAGTGTGGAGATGTTCCAATATTAAAACATTGTGATGAATAATAGGAATGAATTACTTTTATCTAGGAACTTTTCAGGCTCTCATTATTTATTACTTCAGCAGTGCAAAGCATGAATCACTTTTCATTCTCATACTGAATGACAATCTGGAGTGGCTTGATTAAGAAGACGATGCAATAAGCTTATGTAAGTGAGTTGTGTGGGCTGTACCATGTGCAGTCTCCATCTCCCCTAGATCAGACAGGCATTTTGAGTGGTTTAAATCATTTAGGAAGATAAAAAAAGTGCAATGCAAATAGTATCTTGCAGCCATTTCAGCACAGTCCAATCCTGCTAGAACTAAGTAGGACCTACACTGGTGCTTTCTTCCTTCCTGGAGCATGGCCTTACTGGATTTTTTCCCATTCCCAATCATGATTGCTGCTCTATGAGCATAAAACAACACAATGTCAACAGCAAGAATGGTATTTGCAAAACATTGGAGAGAGCCAGAGACCCCAACTATAGATGAATGGCTTTTAAGAGCTTTAGATGTAATCAAAATGGACAAATTAATAATGCTAATGAAAGATAAAACAATAAAAGAAGAAAAAATATGGGAGCCATTATTGGAATATTGTAAAAAGAGATGGTCCAATTACTTCATTACAAAATAAAGAAATTAATATTTTATTATTATTGAGATTGTGGTAAACAAGAGTTTCTTATAAATGGGAGAAAATAGAGTACATAAATGTACATAGTTTAAAAATAAGAATAAAAATATGTATATCAAACAGGGAGGTGGAGATGGAAACAGAAAAAAAAGAGGAATATATGAAGAATTCTGTAAAGAAAGTTACAACTATATGAATTGATGGTGTGAGGGTTGGAGAGGGGAGAGGGGAGAGAAGATAGAGAGCATTGTAAAGATCACAAGGGAATAAGAATTGTATTTTATTGAGTGTATTAATAAAGATTATTTTTTAAAAATAAAACAGCACAATGTCAACCACATATAACATGGCCATATGCTCAGTGCTTAGCTGTCAGTTTGGGATAGAAGGGAATTTGAGGAGCACCTTAAAAACCTGAGGAGAAGCTAGAAGAGGGGAAGCACTGCAAAACTTTAATGCTAGTCCAACGAATGAGAATTAAAATATCACTAGACAAGAACATGTATGACTTCATAATGCACAGAAATTGTGGGGAAATGGAGTATTGAGAGAATACAAAAGATTGACATGTGGCACGCACATGATCACAACATTGCAAAACTGGGATAAACTGCTACTGTAGATTTGTCTCTAGTAAAGTGTGAAAGACAAGTATCAGATGGAGGGAGGGGATGGTATCATGAAAAGTTTCCATGCTATTGTTACCTCAAAATAGGGAATGTTAGCACTGGCATGAAAAGTATCATCTTTTGTGCCCACTTATTGCTTGTTAAACATCACAGGAGTAACCTGGGACCAAACTATATCAATTCAGCTTCCGTGTTGCAGAGATAACAGTTGGCACCCTGTTTGCAAATTACAGCAATTTACGTTGGACATACGCCATAGCAACTCACATTTTGGGTCAGTGAAGAGGTCAGAATGCTCTTTCAACCATGCAATGACCAAAATTCTCCCCTAAACCAACCTTGTAAGCAGTGTAGTCCCTCCCACACACAGCCATTTCCATGTTGTTAAAAAAGTAGGGATATAAACAAGGTTACATCCATTTATTTTCTTGCAGCTTGCTGATGTCATCTTCAGGGACATCCTGAGATCCCTGAAGAAGACTCCCATGGCATATCCTGCTATAGGAAAACAGCTCATTCTCCTGCCCTCTGACAACATGGAGATGGCCATGTTGGGTGGGAAGTGCTGTTTGAAGATGAATTCTTGGGAAATAGCATCAGGATGTTACCCCCAAGATCTCTCCTCCTTTCACCTCCCTCCTTTCTGATATTAAAATAATATTAAAAGGCCTGCCTAAGGCATGGAGCCATGAATTGCATCCCCAGCACCAGGAAACAGCCATACCATATAAGGAGATCCAGGCCCATATTTGGGGATCTGGAAGGCTCAGCATGGAGAGGCACAGGAGCATGTAGTGAGGAGACATTGATTAAGATTGGAATCTGCATAATCCCTTTACCAATGGGGGTGATTTTGGGTGCTAAACCTTGTGTTTACATGTAAACAGAAATCCAACGGTACAATATTCCTTTGTCCAGGGATGTTTGCATTGGTTATCTGACCATTCACAGCTTCCCTTCCCATTCTTCCCTGCTGGAAAATCCACTCTAATCACAAATTCTCCCCCAGGATAGGTTTTGCAATGTAAATATACCTGTTTGGACACCACCAATTTGGTCTCGCTTGAGGTCAGACAAAATCTTTTTGTCTGCATCTTGCTTGACTCCTCAGCTTGTTTGTCATGCCACAATCTCCAGGCAGCTGGGCTACTTCCACTTCACAGTGTACCCAACCCAATTGAAGCTCTGCTTCTGGAACTGGTGTAGTGTTGCCCCCTGCACCCTTTAATTCACTATCTGCTACCACCTTCTATATAATTAATTCTTGGATGTGTGCATAAGAAAGTGCCTTTGTGTGGATAGCGACTTCCAATTAATAAATAAAACTAATTTGTACCTTAAACTCTGGAGTTCTGGTCTCAGAACTGGTATACACAGGCTAGATCCTCACTTCAGTTGCCTGAGCCCTCTTGCTGCTTTCAATTGAACTAATAAAGTTCCTCCATAGGACAGTAATTGTGGTTGCCCTCCCAAGACCCTTGCATTGGGTAACAAGAAATTAGACCTGGATCCACACTAGCAGAAAAAAATTGTACCCACCTCAATTCCAGTGCTGTTGGAACATATGACATACAACTGTTTTTACAATGAAAGCACTTCTTTTAGGCTTTAATATGATTTAGAAAAACTCACTTTTTGCTCTGCAGGAAAACCTGTTTTTTCCTGGTTGTCCCCCCCCCCCATGTGTCCTGCCAGATTTATTTGGCACTGGGGGGTGGAATAGTTGAGGGTGGGATAGATTGGTTGGTGGCATCCTCCATCTGGCAAGCATTTCACCATTTTTTGCTCTTTCACAGTGGATCTGCCCAAAGAACAAATCCAGCCCCTGTTCTCCTACAGACACAGATTAAAATTATAAAGTTTATATCCCTCTCAGATCAAAGCCTAGGGGTTGCTTTCCTTGCTCCCGAAAATTCCTAGCCATCTGAAGCACTTGGAAAGGGTGAGTGTGAACAGGGTGTGTGTGGAAGAATCAGCACCAGCCAAAACATCAGACTGAAAAGAAAGAGCTTGTTCTATAGACACCAAACTTAATTCAGTTAAGGGTTCAGAGTGAAAAGGGATGTGAGGGGAAAATATTTTCTTTTCTTTCTTTCTTTCTCCTTCTCCTTCTCTGCCTGTGTTGGGAGACATTTAAACTCCCTTTGCTTACTCACTAGGGTATGAAGAGAGACAGGGAACTGGATGGAAGGACCATCCAATGAAAGTGAAAGGTGGATGGTAAGATTGACAGAAAAACAAGAAAGGCTATTGGTTGATAGGTTTATGCATGCTGGGAAGAGGGGGAAAGCTCATGAAAAGAAACACCCTTATGTACTGATTTGAACTCAGCTAGGGAAATATGTGACAATCAATACAAATTAAGTTGGATTTTTATGAATCAGTGTGGCATAAACAGGGTGAAATGTGGGCAAAATACTGTGCACTGGATTTTGATTATTTAGCTGGTGTGATTTCAGGCATAGATATAGAGATGTGGCTACATGACAGAGATATATCTCCCAGGGCAGTATCTTGACTAACATTTGAATCAATCTGAAATGAAATTTGTCTCCAAGAGATATGGATGTTGTCAAATAACTTAATTCAGAATTGGGAGTTACTTTTCTGGACCCTAGAATTTCCCAGCTTTTGAAATATAGTCCAAAAAGGTAACTTTACTTAATTTTTTTTGGCTAATATGCCTTTGGATACACCACACTGTATCATTGCATATTTGCCTTCATGTATTTGTTATATTTATATCTCACTGTCTATCCACTTTTTTTTCTTAGAGGTATACATCACATTCCACTCCTTCACTCCTATTTTAATCCCCCCAACATCCCTGTGAATTAAATCAAGCAGAAAAACAGTGACTATTCCAGTAAGTGTCATGGCAGAATGTCAATTTGCACCTTGGTGTCCCTTTGTCCTATCTACCATGGTATTGTACTTCACAACAGTTTTTTTTAATATGAAAAATGATCACACCCCATTTAAATGTGTATTCCAGTTTAGTAGAATTCAATTTTGCCACAATATCTTTTAAGTTTTGCCACAAAAACACAATTTGTTTTTGACTTGTTCCAATCATTCTTATGATTCCCATATTGGGAGATCATCACAGTATTACAAACACAAAGGAAGTTGTGCCAATGAATTTTGACTAATAACCTTGCTTCTTCAGCATTACAAATTATTTCAGCTTGGGAACAATCTTGTTTAAATACTGACCATACCTACTCATTTTGGTTCCACATCATCTGACAAGATCACACAAGAGGTGACATGTATTCTGCAGACAGTATCTTCCTTCTATGGAATTTTTTGGCTTCTCCCATGATGACAGTTTTCAGATCCCTGCTTAGTAACAAGAGATTTTCCTTCCCTCTCTGAAGTCCTCACAACAACAGTATCACCCACGTAGCACCAGCTCATCTTCTGCAAATAAACTTCCTATAGGTCTCTCATTTCAAGAAGGAGGAGGAAGATAGTAGTGATAGGAATATTCAGGAAATGCAATTTCACTATAATACAAGAAAGCAGCTCCAGAATTATATTTAAATATGTGGAATTGTATATTTGTTTTGCAAAACTCTTCAATTACCTGACCCAATAGCTTTCTTTAAAACTCTCTCATTCAAACTTAAGTAATGATCACCCAGTCAACACCTTGCAATTTAGTGGGATGCTAGAGGGTTAAAAAAAAACACATGAAAGTTTTGATAAGAGGGTTAATAGAATCATAGCATTAGAAGAAACCCCAAGGGCCATCCAGTCCAACCCCTGCCATGCAGAAATACTAAAACACTCCCAATAGATGGCCATCTGCCCCTGTAAACTAACCTCCGAAGGCTTTTAAACCTCCTACAAACCTCTGCCACACTCCAAGGCAACGTAGTCCATTGCCAAAGAGCTCTTACCATCAGGAAGTTCTTCCTAATGTTTAGATGGAATCACTTTTCCTGCAGTTTGAATCCATTGCTCCATGGCCTAGTCTCTGAAGCAACAGAAAACAAGCTTGCTCCATGTTCAGTATGACACCCTTGGAAATATTTAAACATGGCTATTATGTCACCTCTTCTTTTCTCCAGGCTAAGAAATAATCAGCTCCCTAAGCCTCATAGGGCATGGTTTCCAGACTTTTTACCATTTTGGTTGCCCTCCTTTGGACATGTTTTAGTTTGTCGTTCTTGAATTGTGGTGTATTGAATTGTACAAAGTATTCCACTGAAGTCTGACTAAAGCAGAATAGAGTGGCACTATTACTTCTCTGGATCTAGTAACTGAACTCCAATTGATGCTGGCTAGAATTGCATTGGCTTTTTTAGCTGCCACATTATACCATTGACTCATGTTCAGCTTGTGGTCTACTGAGCATATACTTTAGCAGCATTATAAATGGCAGGAGTACTGCCAGTTTCAGATATTGAGACATTTTGGAAAATGTCTGTATTCCAAAATGGCCACCACATCAAAAATAGTGGTCTTTAGGAACTGTTCTTGTGTACTGAAAAATTGACAAAATTATATGCAAAATTCCAGTGGCTTATAACACTCAATGTAGTACATACACACACACACACTCACACACTCCCCATATCTGCAGAACTGGTACCCATCATTTCACTTGCCCATGTCTGAAAAATGTGCTCTCTGGGCATTTTCTAGGTCTTCTAGTATGATTCTGTGGTATGCTTCTGACAGAAGTTGACCATAGAGTCATGATGGTGAACCTAGAAATGCATTGAGAGGTGTTCTTTAGGTCCTTCAGCACAACTCTATGGTTAGCTTCCACCAGAAAGCATTCATTTCAATTGAGTTCATTATTATTCTCATTTTTATGTTTCCATGGTAAGTCTAGGAAGGTTTCCCCTACAGATAAAGTGACAGTACTGAGTTGTATGTATGGGTAGGTTGGGGGAATCTAATTTATCTCTGAAAATTTCTACATTAACTGCATTATTTTCTGTGGCCTGTTTCCAACAAGCAACATTATTCTGTGATTACAGTGCATGAAAGCAAAGATTAAAAACAAATGTGGGTTCTTTGAGTGAAGGGAGAACAATTGATTATCCTGATTTGTAACAGTGCACTGTTAGGTTTTATTAGATGAACAGCTACAAATTAAGATCTGTTAGATTCTTTAGGATTTATAGTTTGTTTAGATCTTTAACTTAAGTTTGGAAAAAAGTATCAGCTAGTAGCAGCTCCTGAAAGGGTCTGTTATCTAAAATAAAAACAGGCTTTACATTGTTAGACTGGCCATTGTGCAGGCTATGCCAAAATGCAACTGACAGCAATTTGTATTGTTCTGCAAATAACACTAACGAGGCATAATCATGTGTTGCATTATCTTCAGACAATTAAAAAAATATATATTGATTAGCTACCCACAGACATTGCTCAGTAGAATGTTTATGAAGACCATATGGAACACAGAAAAAGTTTCTTCAAAGGGAAACCTATGTATCATAAAATTGTGTATTAGAGTACAACTTTATTGACCAGGGAAAAGAATGAGAAAGGAAAAAAGAAAGAAAAGGAAGCTGTCAAAAATGTCAGCTCCAATTTTGTTGGTAAAAGAAGTACCAATGCTGCCTGGGATAGGGGGTAAACTTGGCAGTGACAAGTTGGTGACAAGGTATATTGTCCACTCTTGACAACTGAAGGACACAATTGCTGTCCTTAGGTACAACTAATTGATTGTGGTCCTTAGGCCACCCCCCCTGTTCTTGAAAGGCCTAAGGACTGAAATCAGGATTTCCTCCTTTTTCTATAATTCATAGTTGGTTGTGAATTTCCATTTCCATGATGGCTAAAAGTAGATTGTACATGCACACATGAAAGCCAGCTCTAGAGGTTCCTGAATTCAAGTCTAGGTATGTTTTGTTATGTCTGGTCCTAGTCTGAAAGAATTACTTTGATCAATATATGCATTTTTAAATCTTTTACCTTACTATGAACATCTAATGTAATTATTTCTCAGAAATACCACATTGTTTAACAAGTTTGCCCAAATCTTCATGACAGTCAATCTTATTCACATGCAAATAAACTGTATATTTTTCTTCAAATGTTTGCCTTTGCCTTATGCAATCAGATATTTCAGTATTACATGTTCAGAATTAGTTACTCAGTAAGAAAGTCCTGCAAAATTTGGCCTCTAATGAGAGGAGGAAGCTTTTGTGAACTCAGTAGATTATAGAGAAGATACTGCAGTGATGATGCTTAAGGGCAGTGGCCCCATTCCTTCAACTGCCTCCCTTTGAGGGTCTACTCTTTTTTTAAAAAGGCAGCCATTACAGTTTTTTTTTTTAAAGTGCTAGTGCTCCTGACCATCAATGCCCCCATCTTTGCACTCTTTATATCAGGGAAGGAAAAGAAAGAGAAGATGACACATGGGTGGGTGCAAGGGTGCTCTGGACCCAGCAGCCAAAAGAGGCTGGACCTAGCTGTATAGAAAGCCAATATATAGCCTAATATATAATAATATAGCCCAATAAGCTAATATTCCAACTTATGGCAACCCTAAGGCAACCTATCACAAGGTTTCCTTAGCAAGTTTCTTCAGATGGGATTTCTCATTGCCATCCTCTGGGGCTGAGCAAGCCTGACTTGCCCAAGGTCACTCAGTAGGTTTATATGGCTGAGCCAGGATGCAAATCCTAGTCTCCAGTGTCACAGTCCAACACCCAACTCACTACACCACAGCGGCTCTAAGATACATGGCGTTGTTATAATAACTGTATCTTGGAGGTCTCTCTTATTCATAAGATCCTATAAGTCTAGGCTAATTTGACAGCAGTTAGCAGCAGCAAAGTATGGGCTCTTTGTTTTAGTTTTTTTTTTTTGCTATGTTGGGGTGCTTATAAATATTTTGATTGGTTGTTGAATAATTGCATTTTATATTTTGTAAGCTACTTGGAGAGACTCTTTGAGGAGGAAAAATGTAGTCTGTACCTTCTGTAAATTAAAAAAGTATTCAAAGTGGAGGAATTGACTAAAATGTTCAAACTTTAAGTTATGCAAGTTCTGAAAATTGCTAGTGAAGACCCGTGTATTTATTTTTTTATGTGTTGTACTTATACTGACTGGCTTTCTGCATGGCCTTTACGGATTTGTAATCTAGAGATATGGATCCATAAATGTTCTATATTCAGATATGCTACATATTCATGATCATGGCACTAGTGTCATAATTGTAAATACTTCTGAAACCCCCTTAAATGTCAGGGAGCCACTCTGAGTGATAGAGGTCTGCAGCACAGCTGAGTGGGACATTTGAAGATGACACAGCTAGCCTCCTCCTAACCCCAAGCCACAGTGTGATGAGAAGAAACTTCCGCTCATCACACCAGAGAGCAAGGGGAAGGGTTTTATTGCACCATGGCATGAGCATATAAGGGGGCTAGCCTGATACACACCATCCTGAAGGACCCCACTCACCACAGATCTCCATTGCTTGGATCCACTCCCTGGAATTTAATGTGGATTCCAGGGATTATTCCCTTAGGTTATTTGTAACTACATTTATGGAGAATTCAGAGACATAGCCTTGTTAGTCTGGAACAGGGGTCCCCAAACTTTTTGATCTGGGGACCGGTTTGCTGGCCCCCAGATCTCCGGGGGGCTGGAGGCGCCCGCGTGCATGTGTACGACTTGGGCTCCATTTTGTCTTCCAAAATGGCTTCTGGAATCGTGCGCATGCGCATGCAATGCCGGGAGCATGCGCACGACTCCGAACGCCATTTTGGAAGACAAAATGGTGTGTGGTGGTGTGCGAGAGCGGTGGCAGCGGCGGCGGTGGCAGGACCAGCCACAGGCTGGTAAGAAGGCCTCGACAGGCCGGGGCCGGCCCGTGGGCCATAGTTTGGGAACCCCTTGTCTGGAATATCAGTATGCAAAGGGATCTCATAGCACCTTTGGGACTGAGTGAAAGACACTGTAGCATAAGCTTTTGTAGACTTGGTCTGAGGTGTAATCTACAGTGCAGAAATAATGCACTTTGAAGTAACTTTTACTGTTATGTCTCCATCCTATAGAATCCTGGGATTCATAGTTTGTTGAGGCACCAAAGCTCTCTGACAGAGAAGGCTAAATATCTCACAAAATTACAAATCCCAGAATTCTATGGCAGTTAAAGCTTTTGCAGACTGCAGTGCAGATTAGACACAAGTCTACAAAAGCTTATGCTAAAACGTCTTTTGCTCAGTTAGGGCCTTTACAGACCAGCTTAAAGAGCTGGGCTGGCGGTGGAGTTGGGGCAGTGCCGTCCTGACGCTGCGTGCCCATCCACACAGCGCATGAAATCAGGACACTCTCCTGGCACAGTGTGTACACACACTGTGCCAAAAGGCTGCAGAAGAGCTGGTGCTGGATTTTAGGGCAGCCTTTTTACTGCCCCTAAAAGGAGCAGTATTTTGCTGCTCTTTGGGGGGCAGTAAAAGGAAGGATTGGGGCTGCGGCATGCAGTTGCCATGGTCCTGATTTGCTGCTCCCAGGGGCAGCTCTATGTCACCCCAAAAAGTGGGTCTGTAAAGGCCCTTGGTCTCAAAGGTGCTACAAGATCCCTTTGTATACATTTAAGTAGTTATGAATGTAATGCAGGATCTGGACCACAGTTTATAGGCCACCATATAACCAAAGTTCCCTGGGCGGCTTCATTGATTAAATGCAACAACGAGTTTTGCTGTGCTTTAAAGACTAATGTTGTTTTATGTAGCAAAAGCTTTTGTGGACTACAGCCCACTCCATCTGACTCCACTTCTTGAAGCCTTATGCCAAATGAAACATGTTAATCCTTAAGGTGTTACATAATATTTTATTGTTATTGTTTTCACTGCCACAGACTAACATGGCTAACTCCCTGGAAATGACTAAATGAACAAAAATGCTGTGAAAGCATTCTAGAATACTTTGGAAAGATGATGGCAAAGTTTTTAGGAAGAAATTACCCATTGATCTCTGGCAGAAAATATAAATAACATGGTGAACCTAGCTTGGAGAGAACACAGAAGTAGCACTAATTCTGACTCAGGTTGCAAAAACAATTATTTTGAAAATGGTTGAGCACACCAGGCCTTTTAATGGGCAATTGAACAGTTGTCAGATTAAATCTGTATCCATGAGGACAGCTTGCTGTTGTGAATATGTTTCTTTATTGATCATGTATATACTATGATGGTGTTATCACTCAGCCAACCATCACAATACTGCAGCTTCTTTGGGTACGTGTGTGTTTCGCAAACAAAGTAGTGAGCCAGTAGAGGCACCAGATATTCTCCTTTGATAATGTAACTTGGAGTATGTCTAGGAAAATGGGTAAGAGGGGAGGAAACTGATCACACTTCATAATAATGACACATTATAGTCCTATTCAGATCTTATATGATGTAGAGCAAGGAAATGCATGAGGAGGAAAATGCATTTGCACCTCTCTTCTCTGGCTGAGATCCAAGAAACTTGGTAGCAGGGTGTTGAGTCTCCAGCAATGTACTAGAACAGCTTTACTTTTGCATCATTGTTTTTGAATCACCCTAGAAGTATATGTCATTGTCTGGGATGTGGATGGAAGGCTGTGGCCTCCTCCTCACTTCCTTCCTGAAAGTGCAACAGAGGTTGGGGGGCAAAGATCTGTTCCCCAACTTCTGATCAGCTAGTGGGGAAGTTTTTGGAGGCATTCTCGCTGACCTTGTATATGATGGTTCTAGCCCTAGTATAAGCTTGCCCTTTTGTTCCCATTTACACAAGAGCAGCCAGAATATCCCTGGATGCATCCTTGGAGCTGAACAATGACCTGTCGGAGGGAGCTATGGCCATGAGCTTCTTGTGTACCCTGGGCAAGGAGTGCCAAACAAGGAGTCATAGAATACCTCCTTTTATAATGTCCCCTAACATAACATATTCTGGCATATTCTGTAGCAAACTGGGATATAAACCAAACTGAAAGTAAAAAAAACCTAAACCTTCAGCTCAGCAAGGGAAAATGTCAGCCCAGCTTGTCTCAGCCGTAAAGAAGACATTGGTAAAACTTCTTTACTTCTCATTTTGACACTATCTATATTCTAGCAAGTGACATTTGAATTTTCCGAATGTGAGAGAACATAAATGACTAAACTGAAGTGACCAACAATACATTTCCTGATATTCTGGAAGGGTATATTCAGACCAGCATTTCTGAAAAATGATTTAAAAGAAGTGTTAAGAAAACCTGTACCAGAAGAAGGATCAAACTTATGAGCAACAGCACTGTGATGCAAATAGCAGGCTATTCATTACCTGGTGGTAGAAACCTGTTATTAACAGGTTTTATTATTTTGATAGTTTAATCACTTTTTAACTGTTATCTGTTGTGAATTTTTTGCTCTGTTTGTTTCAACTGTAGTTAGCTGTCTTGAATCTCAAATTGGGGGAAAGGCCGGTATAATAATAATAATAATAATAATAATAATAATAATAATAATGGCCAAGAACTTAGATCGGCTATTTAGTTAAGCATACTTAATTAAGTAGCATTGCCTGGCCTGGCCCCCACTCCCATCCTGCTTTCCCAGGCAGTAGCCACTGTGAGCAATGGGAATCTGTTTTGTTATCAATCAAGGCTCAGCATACTGATATTTCCACACCACCTCTCACCATCTTTGCTTCACATCCCCCCACTTCACTTTCAATCAACCATAGAATACTGGTACACAAAGAGATCTAGCAGCACCTCTGAGACTAACTGTGTGAAAGAAGTTGTAGCCTAAGCTTTAGTAGACTTGAGGGCTATGCAGATGGGTGGCTCTGGGCTGCCCTTGCTAGCAGCAGATCAGGGTTGTGGCACCCACATGCCACGGCCCCGATCCTCCCTTTTGCCATCCCTAAAAGAGTGGCAAAATGCTGCTCCTTTTAGGGGTGGTAAAAGGCTGCCTTAAGAGTCAGCGCTGCAGCTCTTCCATGCTCTTTCAGCACAGCATGTCTACATTCTGAGCCAAGAGGGCATCCTGATGTCGCATGCCGTGTGTACAGGTGTGCGGCATCAGGATGGCATCGGGCTGGGGTTGGGGTGGCCAGCATGTGGCTGCCACACCCCAACTCCATCCCCAGGCTGGTCCTTTAGACCGGTCTGCAATGCCCCTCGGTTTACTTCCTCAGATACAAATAAACCAAGGACTTATCCACATGATTCTTGCAGCAGTCATGCAACTAAAAACAGAATGGGAGCATACTACTTTCAAGGCAGCCATTACTGCACCTGCAGTCCCCATCACACTATTTTCCTGACTCTCCAATATCCCCACCTCCCAACCCTATGCCCTACCCAAGGTTACTTTAGTTTTTTAGTGTTTTTTTTTTAAATCCACTTTTCCCATGTAATTCCAAAGCTCTGTTATTGCAATTGAAGTCAAATGAAAGAAAGGAATGAAATAGACAAAAATTAAAGGTAACTAAAGGTAACACTGGCATCACTAGGGGGTGCGGGGAGTGCAGACTGCACCAGGTGACACACTAAGGGGAGGGGGTGACACCACTGCTGCTCAAACTCCTGTATTTTGATAGAAACATTGTGGCATTTGCCTGTATCTCTTTAAAATGCTTTAAGAGATGGTGGGAGTGAGGTGAAACTCAGTAGGAGAAGAAAAGAGGGCCCCTAGAATTTTTTAAAATTAACTTTTCAATTTTCAAATTTTAAATAAAAAAATATTTTGATTTTTTAAAAAAATATTCTTTTAAAATTTTCTTTAAAGACATTACATTTTAACCAATATTCACTATGTATATGTAAATACATGTAAGTTCTGCATATGATATTGTAATTT
>CM034708.1:178703535-178714249 GCA_020142125.1 Phrynosoma platyrhinos | reverse complement strand
AAGAATGTATTCCTGATGTTTCGCCTGCATCTGTGGCTGGCATTTTCAAAGAAGTGGCTGGCATCAGATACAGGCGAAACGTCAGGAATACATTCTTCTAGAACATGGCCTCACAGCCCGAAAAACCCACAAAAACCTAACATCAGAGTCTGATAAAAATCCTCACGTATTCAAGAAATAAGATTAGAAAGGGTGTCAGCTTTCATTTTTTTAACCACAGAACATGTCTTCTTAATACACTTCCTGTCATCAAACAACTGAGACAAGCTAGCTGCCAATTGACACCCAGTAACGTTTTCTAGGATGTAAATTTTTCTGTGTTCAAGATGACTTGTCAAACAAAGAAAAATGTGCATTTAATATGACAAAGAACGTATGCAGCTCTTTTTCTGCTTTAGAAAAATGGTATCCCTCCTTCTTGAACATTGCTTAAGAGTAAAATAAGCACTTTTTAAAATAGTGAACAAAATTAATTGCCCCACAGATGGTTTGCAAGCACATTTTCCATGAGAGAGAGAGAAAGAGAGAGATTGGCCTTATGTTCCCCTTTTGAAAAAAAAAATATGTCTCTTTTGGATATGAAATGTGTATGCTACTGCTGTGCTGTGTGTGTGTGTGTGTGTGAGAGAGAGAGAGAGAGAGAGAGAGAGAGAGAGAGCGCCCTGATTTTCCAAGCACAATGTTTTTTGTATATTGTTTTTAGTATTTTGTTTTAGTATTTTAGCATTTTAGCATTTTATAGTTTTGTGTTTATCGTCCATTTTGGGTTATATATGTTTGATGTTCCAACCTTTGGTGGAAAGTGTGTTATAAATAAACATTATTATTATTATTATTATTATTATTATTGAGGAAGACAGGCGATGAGACTTCTTGGACTCATTCAGAGAGACTGTTACTATTCCTTTGTCGACACCTCTCCGAGTGCGCTTTTTCCCTCCCTCTCTCTCTTTCTTTTTTCCTTCCAATCCCCTCCCACTCGGCACTTATTCCCTCTTTCTGAAAAAGCCTGATTATATTTTCTGGCACAGGAAAGGCAATTGTCCCATGCAATCAGGTGTACTGCAGAGGGAAATGGTGTATATTCAAGCAAGTGAACAAAGCGAAGCTGCATTGGTGAGATGAGAAGGGAACAGCTCAAGGTTGTGGGCCGCGGTGAGGCCTCCAGAATGTTCAATGAGCCCTGCAGTGGACCCCCAGGGACCTTTCGAGGTGAGGCGAAAACTGAGAAGAATATCTGGGCTAGAATGAACGATCAACAAAGCTGTGAGATTGGAACAGAATAGATAATGAAAGGAGGCAGGGCTAACTACAAGGGTAAGTAGGATCTAAGCCTATGCCTCTCTCTTAAGGACGCCAAGCATCAGATATTTGTTTGGGAGCTGTCCCATTCACATTGCTGAATGAAGCCACACATCCGTTGCTTGCAGATTGCAATACAAAGACACACAAGAGGAGATGCAGGAGGGAAGAAGAGACAAAGAGTAGGCAGTTCAGCATCAGGTGTAACAACCTCTGACTTCAAGAATGCTGCCCCACCCTGGCAACATGCCTGTTAGCATGTTTGTGTGTGTTGTATGCCTTCAAGTCATTCCCAAGTTGTGGTGACCCTATGGCAAACCTATCATAGAGTTTTCTTGGCAAGATTTTTTTTAGAGGGGATTTGCCATTGCTTTCCTCTGAGGCTGAGAGAATGTGACCAAAGTCACTCAGTGGGTTTCCATGCTAGAGCAGAGGATTTGAACCCTGGTTTTCTGCAGTTAAAATCCAACGCTTAAACCACTACACCACACTGGTTCTCATGTGACATGTACAGAGTGCTTTTCCCTCTTGAGAAAACAATGGATTCTTTTTAAAAGGCAGATCGAGGAATGGCACCTCAGAATGCATCACCATTCAAATGGATTAGTATAATGTGTTCAGCATTCTCAAAAAGGCTGGATGTTCCTTTTGATATGCCCCATAAATCTCCAGTATACTCATTCCATGGGAGCTGCATTGTGAGAACATTTTCCCATGGATGATTATATGTACTGCAGCAGCTGAAAAATCCCCCTTTGCTGTCAGAAGCAAATTCTGCATGCTTGACCATTTTAACCAGGGGAGAATAAGATGGAGATGGTGCTGAAATTTCTGTCTCTGTGGCCAGTGATGCACAGGAAATCAATATACTATACAGTGATTCTCTGTGCATGCATGTGTGAATATGCACATACCGGGGGTGAGGGATGGGAAATAAATTCAACAGAAACAATCTAACAATCTACTATATCTCTCTGCCTTCTTCTCTCTCAGACACACTCACATGTGCATTTTCATAGGGGTCAGGAAGAGGGATGTGCCATCACACAAGGATGAACAAGAGAAAACCTGTCACAGATACAGTAATTTCCTGTTTCTCTGCTTTCTGTTCATGCTCAAGAAATTTATAGCAGCTGGCTGCAATATCTCCTTTTGGCATGCACACAAAATTCTTCAATGCAGCAAGTGCAGTATCATATTTATCATTGCCAAGGGGAAGGCTGTAAAATACATATTTCCCTTCTGTTCCAGCATTGTGGATAAGCAGCATACATTTTCTTGCCTTTGGAAGCTCTCTGGCCGTAAGCATATGCACATCCTTCTGAAAACATCTGGGTTGTGGGCTTTAAAGAATGTGTATATAGGTGGATTTGGGAGCAGAAAGAGACATTCTTTGCCATAGAAATGTGGAAAGCAAACTGAAACACCAAGAGGAATGGCCCAAACATTTACCACAAAAGCATGGCTCAAATAAATCAATGTTGCTGTTTCATTCTAAAAAGAAAATATAAGCTTCCCTGGAGACATTGAACTAATCAAGTCATTTTTTTCTAGCTTTCCTTAAAATTGCTATCTGCACTGCAGAAATAATACAGTTTGACACTGCTTTGACTGCCATGTCTCAGTGCTATGGAATTCTGGGAAATGTAGTTTGTTTTTGGCACCAAAGCGCTCTGACAGAGAAGGCTAAATGTCTCAAAAAACTACAAATCCCAGGATTCTATAGCACTGAGCCATAGCCGTTAAAGTGATGTCAAATAGGATTATTTCTGCTGTGCTGATACAGCCTAAATCTACCTCAATGTCACATAAGGTGCAATATACCGGTAATGGCAACTTCAGCTCTAAACAGTTTAGGCCAGTGGTTCCCAAACTTTAGCAGGGTGACCAGATCTTCCAACTGCAAAGGAGAACAAGGCACAGAAAAATGGAGGTCATTCCAGAAAAATGTGGGATATTGCCAAATAAAAGCTAAAACACTCACATAAAGATAAATCTATGCTGGCCTAAGCAGACTGCCAGAAATAGTGCACATTAAATTGAGGCACTGCCCTGGCTCAGTGCTAGGGAATCATGGGAATTGTATTTTTTTCTGAGACGTTGAGCCTTCTCTGTCAGAGAGCTCTGGTGCCACAATAAATTACAGTTCCCATGATTCCCTAGCACTGAGCCAGGGCAGTGCCTCAATTTAATGTGCACTATTTCTGGCGTCATGCTCAAAATGGAGGACATTTGGAATTCTTCCTGGACAGAAGGTTGAAATGTAAGACATGCCTGGGAAACTTTGGTCCTCCAGATGTTCTGGACTTCAGCTCCCAGAATTCCTGATTCAGCCAAGCTTGGTGGGGCTTCTGGGAGCTGAAGTCCAAAACACCTGCAGGACCAAAGACTGGAAACCACAATTTAAACCTAAACAGCCCTCTTCCTTTCTGCTCTCCCAAAATACAACTACACAGTAAGCATACTGCCTTGATTTTACTATTTTAAATGTCATTATGGATTTCTACAAAAACCTTTTGGAAATATTGTTTGATGAGATTCTTGTTATTCTTGTTGATGAGAATTTTGTTAGATAAAAGTAGCCTTCTTACTATGGAGCTATAGCTTGAAGGGCTTCAGTTTAGTTCTGGAGTATACATTTGTTGTTGTTAACTGCCTTTGCGTAGGTCTCAACCCATGGTGACCCTAGAGATGAGACATCTCCAGGCCCCCCTGTTCTCTACTGCTCCCCCCCCAGCTCCTGCAAGCTCTTTTGATCCATGAAATAGTGGAGGGTATGGTCCACTATATATGCATATTTTGGAGGACATGGCCTGAACAAAGTCTCTTTGTGCCATTCACTCAGGGGCTTTTTCCAATGGAAGTTTGTGATATGTAGGGAAACAGCTGATAGTCCCAAAGTACCAACAAGCAACCACTACTGCTACTAGGGTATTGGCTCATAAGGATGGATACACTATGTTGTTAACTGCCCTCGCATCGGTCTTGACCCATGGCAACCCTATGGATGAGACATCTCCAGCCCCCACCCCCACCCCCGGTCCTCTGCTGCTCTGCCCAGCTCCTGCAAACTCTTATTCATGGTTGCTTTAATAAAGTCAATCCATCTAGCATGTGGCCTTACTCTCTTTCTACTTCCTAGCGTGTAGACATGCTGAACCGAAAGGGTGTGGAAGAGCTGCAGTGCTGGCTCTTAGGGTGGGCTTTTGCCACCTCTAAAAGGAGTGGCATTTTAGGGGCGGCAAAAGGAAGGATCGGGGCCATGGCTTGGGGGTGCCACAGCCCTGATCCACCTCTAGCAGGAGCAGCCCAGAGCCGCCTGTCTGCATAGCCCCTACATCTTGTCATCTTGGCTTCCAGGGAGATTTCTGGCTTGATCTGCTTTAGGACCCATTTGCTTGTCCTTTTGGCTGTCCATGGGATCCTCAGCACTCTTCTCCAGCACCACATCTCAAATGTGTTGATTTTCCTCCTATTTTCTTTCTTGACTGTCCAATTCTCATGGTAATAGGGAATATGATGGCCTGTATGAGTTTAACTTTTGTGCTGAGTTGTATGTCTTTGCATTTTAGGATCATTTCTAGTTCTTTCATAGCTGTCCTCCCCATTCTTAATCTTCTCCTGATTTCCTGACTGAAGTCCCCATTTCTATCAATGTTTGATCCCAGATATGGCAACTCTTTTACTATTTCTATTTCCTCATTGTGTATTTTGAATGTGTGTAAGTTCTGATCACCATTTTTGTTTTCTTCATGTTCAACAGTAACCCTGCCTTTGCACTTTCTTCTTTGATCTTCCTTAGTAGTTGTTCCAGGTCTGTGAGGTTTTCTGCTAGTATATAGCCCCAGATTACTAGCCTGTTCAAACATTATGGAAATGGGTTTCCTATGGGTGTGAAAGTGGTTATTTCACACAATTAATGTGTGAAATTATTTGATGATTTCAGTTGCTGTTCTCTTTTCAGTGAAAGCTGCCTTCTGCATACATGCCCCCAGCCTTCATATGATATGATCTTCTCAATACTCACTGAGATAAATTGAATCGTATAAGACATATCCAGGGGTAGCTGTGTTAACCACATAGCAAAATAGAGTACCATCCAAAATCCACAAAACAGTGATACTTTTATTTGGACAACAAGAATGCACAAAATACATGTTGCAAGCTTTCAAAGCTCTACTGGCTTCTTCATTAGGCAAAGGTGCCAAAAAAATCATAGAGGAGGAAAAAAATATGACAATGTTTGTCCCAAGCCTGTACTTTGTCAAGATGTAGCTGTTCTCAGTTCAGGTTGTGTGGAGGAACATTCATACAAGCAAAACCCTCCTCCTTCTGGCCATGTGGGTACTCCAGGGAATAAAATTTAAGTTCCATTAGCAAGACAAAAAGAGATGCTCCTCTTGAGATCCAAGTTACCTCTGCTCTTTGTGAAGTGACAAGCTCCTTTGTTAGGCAGAGAGCACTGAATTTGTAAAGATGCCCTCCACGTTTTTGTAATAGAAAATATTTCTTAGGTGGTATTTTGGTAAAACATGCCAAATGTTGTCCCAATTTTTTAGACAAATGTTTTACCTTTGTTGGAGATAGAAATCCCAAATGTTAAATTCCCAGTCCATTGGCCCTCTCTTTAGGTTTTCCCAGATGCAGCTAAAATTCAGTAGCTCCATGATTTCTTCATCAGGCAAAGGTGTTAAAAATCATACAGGAGGGGAAAAATTATGAAGATGTTAGTCACAAGCCTACAAGGGAGCAGAGTATGAATGTAATTCAGTATAAACTACATTATAATGATTTGAATGCTAGCTAAGAAAGCTTAGCTATCTCTTTTGTTAGGGAAATTGCATGTTAAGTGGCTCAGGATAGATGGCTCACTCATAGTCTTTTTATGGGAAATGGGTGCTAGGAGAGAGTTTGGTGATCATCCCAAGAATGTGATCCACTTGGGAAGATGGATTATCTCCTCATCATCATCATCCCAGACAGTTTCAATGCATGTAAGTTGGAAAAGCATCTAAGGTACAGCCCAGAGGCATCTTTGTGGACCCCAGAGGCCTTCTGGGGTCCATACGTTTTGCCCCAAATGTCACCAAATGCCTCTAAAGAGGTTCTGTTAAATCTCCCCCTGCCCCCATGAGCAGTTTAAAGCCCAAGAGATTTTTTTTCCCAACAGGAAAATTTTGTGGTCATTTTGGGTCACTTCCTTTTTTGGGGAAAATGGCCCAGAGGGGGGTTAGAATCATGGCAAAATTGTAGCTCATAACCTCTAGAAGGTATTTTATGAAGGTGCTGGTTGGGAGAAAAGGTCCTCCAAGGTCCTATGGGGAGTTTATGCAGCCCTCTAAAATTTGACATTTGCCCACACCCACTATGAACTCATGTTTATAAATAAATACAACATTATGGCTAGCTTGAAAAAGTTATTTTATTTTATTTGGACTTTCAAAGCCTGCCCCCCTCCAGCCAGGAATGATCAGCTTTTAATAGGGAAGAGAGCTCAGAGGCTGGCAAAGAAGGAGGTAGGGTGTGAGGTGAGTGACAGAAGGATTTAAAGTAGAGCTTTGAAGTGCACTGCCACTGTTATTTCTTTTCTCCCAGAACTGGCAGACTCATGGACATCCCATCTTCAACTTTGCTTAAGTCTTTGACTTTTTCAGATAGCACATACAGCATGCTGTCGTGGTTTGAGAGTTGGACTACAACTCTGAAGACCATGATTCAAGTCCCTGCTCAGCCATGGAAACCCACTGGGGACCTTGGGGAAGTCACATTGTCTCACTCTCAGAGGAAAGCAAAGGCAACTTGCCTCTGAACAACTCTTGCCAAAAAAAATCCCCTGTGATAGGTTTTCTTTGGTGTCACCATAAGTTGGAAACAACTTGAAGGCACACAACAACAACATTTAAATGGTGGAATAGGTGGAATACACTATCATGCGATTCAGTGAGGCAGTCAAACAAGGCACTTAGAAAGGGGATTAGAAAAATTCCATGGATAAGAGGGACATATTTTGCTGGGAAATACAAGAATGTGTGTGTGTGTGTGTGTGTGTGTGTGTGTGTGCGCGCACGCGTGCGTGCATGCGTGTGTGTGCAGGTGTACATGAGTGTAATTTCATTTTTGTTCTGATAGTGATCCTCCTTCAGGGAGCTGTTGGTCTCTGTATGAACAGAACACTGGACTAGATAAGCCTTTCATTTGAAGCATTGTGATTCTTATGTTTTTATGTTATATTCTCTACCATCACTTGGTAGAAGCAGCCAAAAATTGATGAAATATATGGCTTTGTGCCTTTATTGCTAATGTAGTACTCATCTGTCTTTTAAAATTTGCTGACTCCAAGCATGTTCATGTTAAGGAAGCTTTAAAAGGAGCAGCAGTGAACTGTGGTCTCTATTAAATGCTCAGGGTCAAGATTTTAAGTTCATCATTTCCTAGGAGGTAGGAATATTTGTGAATTTTTCCTGTTCTCCCAATCTGTCCAAGGGATTGTGATGGCTCGTCTGGCTGGTCCAAAACATAATCCAATGAAGAAATAATCCAGTTTGAGAGTGCTTTAACTGCCCTGGCTCAATACTAGGGAATTCTTGGAACTGTAGTTCTGTGAGACATTTAGCTTTCTCTATCAGAGCTACAATAAACTACAGTTCCCAGATTCCTTAGCATTGCACCAGGGCAATTAAAGCGGTTTCAAACTGGATTGTTTCTGCAGAGTGTTTCAGATCACTGTAGAACCTGTACCTTGGAAAAGTTGCTTTTAGAGAGTATAAAAAAATGGCCAGCAGCCATGCTGGCTGGGAGATTCTGGGAGCTGGCTGAAAACTTTTCCAAGCCCCCCTTCCTCACCCTTGCCACCACTGAATCATTGGTCTTAATCCAATTTGCTGGATCCCACTAGACTAGATCCCAATGAATTAATTACCGAAGGGCATGTTAACACCTATGCAAATCCCACTGTTTCAGTGGGGTTACTCTAGTTGGGCCTAGCAGTTGGATTTAGGCCACTAAAATCCATCATTCTCTGTAAGAAAACTCTCCAATCTTTTACCCTACAGAAATAGCAACAAATCAGCAGGTGGCCTTAGGGAACATAGCCTTTGACAATTAGCCCTAGGCAGGAGGAAAGGATTCAATAGGAGCAGCTTTGTTGCAGCCTTGCCTGCAAGGATGTACAGTCCTTCTAAGCAATGTCTGTGGTGGTAATGGCAGCAGCTGGTTCATTGTATGCATCAGCAGGGAAGCGACTTTGAAAAGGCCATTCCCAAGCTGCGGTATCATATTTCTCAGGTTTGGGTTGTGAATCCTCGGGGAGTTGAGTTAGTTGGTTTAAAACATAATAATGGCCTGGAGGCTTGTAGATTTCTCACGGCAGGCACGGTTGGGCCTTCCATCCACCTTCTCATAATTCCTTATGAGCATTTGTGTCACTACTAGATAGTATCGTGTTTAAGGCCTGGAATATAATTTTCACTCCTCTCTCAGACTTCTGGTTCTTCACATTACACAGAAATGGAAGCAATGACAACAAAGTCTAAAGCGTGTGTTGGGTAGAAAACAAATGTTTGCATTTTGAGGCTTCTTCCAAAGGGGATGGGATTCTGAGGTGTGTCATTTAACCATTGCAGTGTTCCAAAAATAATGAACTTTCAGCAGGGGAAAAGCTAGGCTGGGAGCAAAAGAAGAATACTGTCCCCCTGCTCCCCCAGGTAAGACTTCTACCCTCCAAATGAAATTTTCCTTCAGTTCACACATTTCTAGCATTGCAGGGCAACACACTGAAAAACATTTGCACCTAGAATTCTTCTATTTGCTGTGTTCTCATTCCCTTGGTAACTCTGCAGACGGGCAGCTCTGGGCTGCCCTGGAAAGTGGCAGATCGGGGCCTCAGCAACCCCACTCCATGGCTCCAATCCTCCCTTTTGCTGCCCTGAAAAGAGCAGCAAAATGCTGCTCTTTTAGGGACAGCAAAAGGCCACCCGAAGAGTTGGCACATGGCTCTTCCTCGCCCTTTTTGGCTCAGCGTGTTTAAACACTATGCTGGGAGCATAATGGCGTGTGATGTCAGGACGATGTTGGGGTGGGGTTGGGACAGCTGGCGTGTGGCTGCTCTGCCCCAACTCTACCCCCAGGCTGGCCCTTTGGGCTGGTCTGCAGAGGCCCTATGTTTGCCCTCTTTTCTTTGGATGCCTAAATGATATTTCTAAATGCTCAACCAAAGTTTTAAGTTACTGCAATGCTAGAAATTTGAGGATTGAAGGAAAATTTCATTTGGTGGGGCAAAATTCTTATTTGAACAGACAATGCCCTGATTTTGTCCCCTCCTGCAGCTATTTCCTAGCTCCTGTACTACTACTTACCACTTTAGGAGCCCTGGTGGTTCAGTGGTTAAATGCCTGCACTGCAGCCACTCACAAACTATGAGGTTGTGAGTTCAATACCAGCTGTGATCTCCAGGTCAACTCAGCCTGGCCTCCTTCGAAGGTCACTAAAATGAGTACCCAGCTTGTTGGGGGCAGTTAGCTTACACTTTGTAAACTGCTTAGTACATCAGTAACCGGTATAGAAATGTACTTGTTTTTGCTATGGGTGCATCTGCACTGTAGAAATGGTGCAGTCTGATAACACTTTAACTCCCTTGGATCCATCTTATAGAATCCTGGGATCTGTAGTCTTATGAGGCACCAGCACTCTTTGATAGAGAAGGCTAAAGACGTTGTTGTAAAACTACAAATCCCAGGATTCCATAGGATGGAACTACAGCACTTAAGGTGGTGTCAAAATCCATTATTTCTACCCTAGAAATAAATGCATCCTATGTCATTCCAAATTTCCTTTCCATGTTACTATGTGCCCATGTTCTTGGGACATTTCCCTTCTTTCTGGGATGCACTATCAACTATTCTTACCTTTTATCCATCAGTTCTTTTCACTGTTGGGGGGACGGAAGTGTGGACCCATCTTGACTCACCCTACCCTACCCTTCTCTACCCCCTGGGCACTCTCCATGAACAAACTTTCCTCTAACCCCCATCTTCAGCTTCCTTTCCTCTTTCCCACTGTTGCCAAGCAACAAGCATTTTTTGTTCATGGAGAAGAGTGCTGACACTTTCAAGAACGGAAGAACCAAATTTCATCAGCACTCTAAACATGACTACATGTCCTATGTTCTGTTTTATTATTGGGCTTAGATGATATTCTTATGTACTATTTATACGTTTTTGACTGCCTACACTGGTGTGTGCATGACACTCAGTTTCTTAACATTCTTGGCATGGCTGCATTCGTGTGAATTGCTACACTATGCTGCAAACCTTCAGTATGCTGTTCAACATTACAATGAAAGACATTAATGGAAATTTATGGGAAAACTAAAGAGGTCTTTTTTCACTTTCTATAGTACTGACCTGGTTCTCTC
>CM034708.1:178681430-178695636 GCA_020142125.1 Phrynosoma platyrhinos | reverse complement strand
TTATTATTATTATTATTATTATTATTATTATTATTATTTATTAGATATGAGAGCTTTTCATTAGCTGGGACTATGGCATCATCTGCCAGCCCCCTCCCTCCCCTGGACTTCCCACAGTACCTGGAGAGCAAATAAACTTCCCCAGCAACAATGTAATGTGTGGAGGTATACAATCTCATTGAAAAATATCCCATTCCTGTCTACTTTGGCTTGTTCACCCCAAGTATTGAAATGTTTATATGATCTATTTCTTGTTTTACAATGTCTAGCTTCCCCTGATGCAAGCTTCTCACATTCCATGTTCCTACAATATGGGTTTTGCAGCTTTGGATTTCCCTTTCACCTCTGAGAATATCAACAGGTGAATGTTCTTTTGGCTTGAATCCAGTTGTGTCATTAGCCACAGCACTACCTCGTAGTTGTCCTCTGCTATTCCCCAGTAGCTCATTGAATGCCTTCCGACCTGGGAGTCTCAACTTTTGGCATTATCTTTTGTTTCATTTTGGACTGTCTCATCATTGGGTTTTCAAGATAGAAGATTTCAGGGATGGTTTTCTATTGCCTTCTTCTACGCAGTAATAACACAGCTATAGTGGCACATTCATTGTCTCTGAGAAATGCTCTACCAGTGTTACCCCAATTACTGCTGCTGCTGTAAATGCTGTCACATTTACTCTGGCTCCTCAGCAAAAGCCTGACTGACATGGGAGACCCTACCTGCAGCACTGCTTCCATCAGCATAGTCTCTTTCTCATTGTTGTTGTTGTTATTGTTTGTGTGCCTTCAAGTTGTTTCTGACTTATGGCGACCCTGATGCAAACCTATCATAAGGTTTTCTTGGTAAGATTTGTCCAAGGGGTTTGCCATTGCCATCCTTTGAAGCTGAGAGTGTGTGACATGCCCAAGGTCACCAGTGGGTTCTCATGCTGACAGCTGAAATTTGAACCCTGGTTTCCCAGGGTCCTAGTCCAACATTCATACCATTACACCACATATGCAATAATACCATGGTGGGCACCCATTAATACCTGCTATTAATTTTAATAGTATTAGCCTATAGAGGACTAGCCTGCTGGCCTAATATTTTTCTTCGGGAGTTAGTGCAGGTAATCCACTATCTCTCCCTCACTCTAATTCAGTGCACACATATCCCTTCTCTCTCCCCTCTACCCATTTTGACATTTTTATTCAAAGGCTTGTGACTTCCCCCTGGTCTTAAGTTTTGTCTCTGAAATCTGAGGGAATGGGAATTGTGCTGACCTTCCAACCCTAGAAAACAATACAGACAGTAGAGAAAGCTGGCAGAGAGAACATGAGAGCAAACACGTGGACTTTAGGATGGGGAGTGGACTGGAAAGAGCAGGAGTTTGTTCAAGGAATAGGTTTGTGTATGTGTATGTGTGCGCACACACACACTAAAACCCCTGAGGCCCTTACTCAGCATAATATAGCCAGTCAAGTGAATGCAATGCTTTTAAAAGGCTCTGGCAGCTCTTTCATTAAAAGCCTGACCGCAAGGCTGGGTTATAAATTATTTGATATTAAAACACACATTTTAAGAAAGGGAGCAAGGGGGATCATTTTCAAGTCAGGGAATAATTATTTGGGTGCATGATTCTAGCTCCAAGCCTTTCCAGTGGAACCAAAATGTCACAGGGAGGGAAGAATGAAAATGAAAGGGATAGATCCTGTTCCCTCTGGACCTGCCTGCAAGACCCAAGCCTGCTGGCTTCCTAGCTCCCCTCCTAGACTATCTGCAATGAGGTCTCTTGGGCAAGTGCCAAATACCTATTTTGGGGCTCACTTCATGCAGCTTTTTGAGTGCACAATATGGTGTTGATGGCACAGGGTCAGTTCAAGAGAATCCTGATGCTATTTCAGCAGCCAATGCTGCACCCCACTCGGTCTAGTCAAGTTTCAAAAGTCCCTCAAGCATTTTTCCTCATCCTGTGCTATAAAAATACATTAACCACAAGTTAATTAACAATTTGCTATTATATCATGACACTCAACATTTATTGACTGAGGTGCTTCCTTCCTCTGCCTAATGGTAGGGCTGGTCCTTGAGCTTTCATTCCTCCCAAAATAAAGTGAGAACTTAGCCACATGGAAATAATCCATAAGGCAGCTCCTAACTATACTTGCATACATTCAGAAACATGTTGACGTAGTGAGGAGCTACACAGCACAATGTGTGAGCTTACAACTTCTTTTCTACTTGCTCCTTGTTCAACTGTTGAATATAGCCTTTCAGCCTCAGTGAATGCATTTGAAACAAATGCAACAGTATCACCCTTATGCGGCTGGGTGAATACAACTCCCAGCCCATAATCAGAAGTGTCACTCACCATGATAGTAAGCAATTCATGATTAGACAGTACAAGGGCTGGGATATTGACAATCAAGACCTTCATAGAATCAAAACCAACATGTCTAGACAAAGGTTGAGAACCTCCTTGAGCTCTAAACAGCACGGTCTGTTAAATACATGGTGTGAAGCTGAGCCTCATTTTCTTTTTTGCTTCCAAATAAGTATGTAGGGGCCCAATCCATGCTTGTACCACAGATTCTCCCATTACTTTTTCTGTATGCACAATATTACTAGAAGCAGAAGACTTCTAGTGAAATGCCTTTGTTTGATTCTCTCTTAAGCGCCTGCCTCCCCCTCTTCATGTCTACTACTAGAACTGAAATCAGACAAGTCAGTCTCTTTCATCATTTCTTTCTTTATTTGTGTTTGACTCTCTTCTGATATACCATCCATAATTAACAGAGCAGTCCTGACTGTAGAATGGGACAACGCTCCAATATCAGAGCATCCAATGCATTCAAAATTCTCCCAGGCTCATTCTGGCTCAGGGAAGTGGGAGAAGAGAGGCTTTCACATTCCTTCCTCTCTGGTATTTTTGTTGTGGTTATTATTTCCATCCCATAGAAAGCAGATTTCCCATTTTGTTGGTAATCTGACAGGAAGCTGGAAGGAAATTGATATTTTCGAATCCAATCTGCACACACCACACTTGTGATCTCCCCTTTTCTCTTCTTTGACTTCAAAGCACCAAAGTCTGCAGAACTTTGCAAAACAGGACAGGAAGAAGGGATCCAAGGCTATATCTTCTTCTCCACTAACAGACCCCTGTCTCCACCTATGGATGAGAAGATCCCACCCATCCTGTGACCTCTGGAATGCAGTCTCAAGGCCCATAGAATCCCATGGTATAAACAGCAAGCACTAATATCTCTCAAATGTTGACTAACATCCCGTTCATTAATTATGATGGCATAAGTCTGAACCCTGCTATTTTTAAAGTTGTTCTGCAGGTCAGCATCCTCCTAAACTTACTTTTTAGGCAAGTAGCAACTCTCCATGGCCATTTCTGTGTTGCTGGAGAAAGGGGGAGTGGGGAGGGATGAGCTATGAATACACCACACATCTGGCTGTGGGGAAAGAGCTGGATGAATCTCCATTCATCCCTCTAAAGAACAATACAGACAATATAGAATTGGCTGTGTTCAGGGGCCTGCACTTACAAATGCAGGCTCTCAGATATTATGTTGTATTTCAACTTGAACAACCTGAGGCACACAGCTGAGATTCTTCCATAATCAGGTAGCATTTCTTTAATCGGGTGGTAGAGCAACTGCAGAGCTGGCGTCTGATGTTATTGCCTGCAGGATGTTTTTTTTTATGTATCAGGTTGTGCCTGAAACAGAACTATCCAAGTACTCCTACCTCTGCATCATGCATAATACTAATTCAGAGCTTGGAAATTACCTTTGTAGATGACAATTCCCAGAGTCCTTTGAAGGTTGGAGGATTCTGGGAGTTGTAGTTCTGAAAGTTTCCAAGCTCTGGACTAATTCTGTTCACACTAAAAATGTAACATCTGGAAATTAAACTGCTTGCATTTGCTCATTGTACTGATTACAAGCCTCTCCCCCCCCCCCCCCCCCCCCCGCCAGCAACTGTACTGAGCTGCCTTTGCAGGACATTTTGTGATAAGCTTGCAAGAAGCTGCGTAGAGCCAATTTTTTTTTTTAATGAATTTGCTGGCTCTGTGTCCTCCCCCCAACTCACTTTCCTGGCTGCTGTAAACATTTGTCTGCATTTTCACTGGCACGTTCTGCAGAAGATCTACAATTTGAATTGTACCTCTTGTATCCCAGCTCATTATTTTGGCTTCTGCCAGAGCTGTCTCAATTTGGGCTGTAATGGCTGCAGCTTTTTTCTAGTATGAGATCCAATTCTAGAAACAAGCATTCTCATACATGAGGCAGATTTGTTTTCTCAATAAGGTGATTTCTTATAATCTCATCTACAGTATCACATCAGACTATCAGATCCTTCAGACAGGGGTAGGCAACCTTTTTGAGCCAGGGGCCGGGTTGCTGTCCCTCAGACAATTGGGGGGCTGAAGCACCATAAATAAATAAATTAAATTAAATTAAATTAAATTAAATAAAAAAAATAAAAAATATGCATGCACACTCTCTTAGGCCCAGAAAAGCCATGGCAAAACCCCTGTGGAGATTTTGCCAAGAAAACCCCAAGAACAAATAATAACAACAATAATCAATATCATCATGGCAGGCGGCAGCGGCGGCAGCAGGACCGACCTTCAGAGCATCAATATACTGCAGTTGTTCTAAAATAAACCAGCCCAAGAAGAATGGAAGAGATATCCTATGCTTTCATCTGGTTTCTTTTGAGCTTAGCTTTCAATCCAGACAAAACACAAGTTGCCTTTTCTACAGACGGGACTGGTACAAAGAAGAGAAATGACTGTATAAATGTGATTAATCTGATTACTTTATAATAGTTTAGGTTTTTCAGGCAATGAACACTGAAATCACTTTCTAGGAATTCTTTAACACATAGAATCCTTTCCATCCCTCTATTTCATAAGCTGATTCAAGAACTGTGATCACTGGCTCTCTTTTTGTCACACACATTGTCTTGAATCCTATCATTTTTTACATTGAATCAAGTGAGTTTACCAATGTCTTGACTCATAATTCTTCAATTTAATGAGTCTAGTGTGGTGTAGTAGTTTGAGTTTTGGATTATAATTCTGGGAGACCAGAGTTTAAATAGCCAGTCAGCCAAGGAAGCCTCCTGGGTAACTTTTGGGCAAGTCACAGTCTCTTAGTCTAAGAGTAGTGCAACACTCTTTCTTGGCAAGAAAACCCTGTGCACAAATGTGCTTATTGGTTACTTAGTACACAATTTTTTGCTGATTGTAGTACACAATTTGTGCTGATTATATTTACTTTATCTTGCTTTAACTCTAAGTGTAGAGTTTGGTGGCTATGGATGGTGCCACTCTACAGCCTCTTAAAACTCCAACCCATCTTCTTCCACCATGATGTCAAAAAATTAACCCTTTCTCCCAATGGCAGTACTAAATTAAGCAATATCCACCCACCATTGCTTGTGCCTCTCCCAAGCCAAAATAGACTTCTCCATCTTTGATTTGGTTTTGGTTGCCATTATTTCACATTTCAAACAAAATTTTTGGAAGAGCGTGCTTAAAAGGAGGGAGGGTATGCTTTTTATGATTAACAAAAGGAGGTTAATCATAAATTATATTAATATATATATATATTAAAAAAAAGAAAAATACTGACTTTCTCTCCTTCTTTTGCTCTTCCTGCACAAAAAGAACTCCATGGTCCATGAAAGGAATGAGGGATAAACTAATTAATTCCAGGCCACAGAAGTGGAAAAGAAAGCAAGTACTCTGCAATTAATCAGGAGTGCCTGAGCCCATCTCTTCTATCAGATATAGTAGGAAGTGTTAATTGCAGAAGATAAGCCACACAGTGGGGAGTGCAGCATTGGCTTCAGAATTAAAGAATAATGATGATGCTTTGCTGCTCAAAATAGTACAATATAAGAGGGAGAAAAATGCATTCCCCATAGTGTGCCCTTTTCCAACAAGGAGTTGATGAAGTGGTAGAGATTGGGAATTTGTGTGTAGGGAGCAGGAATGGACAAAGTGTGGCCAGCAAGCTCACAGTGGTCCCCTGAATATTTTTTTAAAAAGTTGATGTCAAGGCTAGTAAACCACTAAATACTTTATGTGGTTGTTGTGTACCTTGAAGTCATTTCCAGATTATGGCGATCCTAAGGCAAACCTATTACAGGTTTTTCTGGGGCTGAGAATGTGTGACATGCCCAAGATCACTCAGTGAGTTTCCATGGCCAAGCAGGGAATTAACCCCTGGTCACCAGAGTCATAATTTAATGACCAAACCACTACACCATGCTGGCTCAAAATACTCTATAGTCAATGGAAAAATGAAATAAATGCTGTGATACTGACACCACACAAAATAGTGCATTTAGTTGGCAATGGGTCAGTCAGTACCACAGTCCAGTCCACAGTCACTTTCAGTACATTTAAAATTAATTTGTATATACTTTGCACCTTCAGAACATCAGGGAAGAATTTATTAAATTACTGTAAAACTAGATTAATATCTACTTCCCAAAGATCATTCACGGCTGCTGCCCCCAAGTTATGGAATAGCCTGCCAGAAGAGATTCGTCTTATTTCCATGCTAGAGGCCTTTAAGAAGGCACTTAAGATGGAGCTCTTCCGGTGGGCCTATCCACCTGACCTCCCTAACTGAACATAAGATTAGACATTACCATCTTATAAGGACCTCCTGGGTGAAAAAGATTATATCACTCACAGCATAGATCTGCATTGCAATTTTATTACTGTATTAATTATTGCTGTTATTTTTATTGTTTATATTGTTGGGTTTATTGTTTTTATTATTGTTCTTTTTATTGCTGTTGTGGTTTTATTGTTATGTTTTTCTTTTTTATTGACTATACTACTGTACATTTTGTACATTTTATCTTTGTACTCCCGCCTTGATCTGTAGGGAGAGACGGGAAATAAAAAAAAAATATTATTATTATTATAAATCTACTTTTAATAATAACTAAGTATAGGTGGCAGGATTTTCTTTGTTAATTATGAGAGGGAGTTTTATTTATTAATAATGGAATTCAGCTAAAAGTAATATATGGAAATATTTTTTAAAAATCAGCTAAGCTCTGCCCTTTCCCTTTGGCTACCCTTGTTTGACATGCAGCCCTCCTACCCTTGCCCAACCTAAAAAGTGGCCCCAGCTCCACAGAGGTTGTCAACCCTGACACAGCCTAGAAACTAACTCTGTTCTGTAGTGTACAAAAGGACTCTTGGAGTAAAATGACAGGAAATAGGGGGAAGTATTCTGTTTTGTTCAAAAATTGTAAATACCTTGTATAACTCAGTATGACAGCTGTGAGCTCCAGACATAAGACTGACATACTCTAGCTAGTTCAGCTTCCTTTCTGTGAGCGTAACAGTTGTGACAGAGATAGCATGTTTGTTATAAAAAAAGAAATGATTTGAGAGATCATGAAAGTTCATCTGTCAAGATATTTATGAAGATGTAGGAAGCTGGAGAAATAGGCACAACTATTAAAACAGGGGTGGTCAAGACTTTAAGGTTTGCAAGATCTTGTTTTACACTAGAACCTCATGGCCCACCTACAGAGGCCAAGTGCAGAACAGTGGTTTAGGAGAGTAGAAAGATGTGAGGAATAAGTGCATGAATTTGTTTGTTGTTGTTAGCTGCCCTTGAGTCAGTTCCAACTCATGGCGACATCTCCAAGAATCGCTATCTTCTACTGCCTTGCCTAAATCCTGCAAGCCCTTCCCCATAACCCCCCTGATCGAGTCTATCAATCCGGTTTGTGGTCTTACTCTATTTCTTCTACCCTCTACCTTTCCTAGTATTATTGTTTTTTCTAGTGATCCATGCTTTCTCATTATGTGGCCAAAATACAATAGTTGCAACTTGATCATCTTTGCTTCCAAGAAGAGCCCTGGTCTGATCTGTTAAAGAACTCATTTGTTTGTCTTCTTGGCTGTCCATGGTATCCTAAGTACTCTTCTCCAGCACCACATTTCAAATGAGTTGATTTTCTTTCTATCTGCTTCCTTCTTATACACCTCTCGCATACGTACATGATAATTGGGGATTCAATGGCCTAAACAATTCTGACTTTAGTGCTCAGTTGTATGTCTTTGCTCTTCAGTATCTTTTCCACTTCTTTCATAGCTGCTCTTCCCATTCCTAGTCTTCGTCTTATTTCTTGACTGCATTCTCCATTCTGGTCAATGTTTGATCCTAGATATGGGAATTCTTTAACTATTTCAATTTCCTTGTTGTCTAGATTCAATTTGTGTATTTCTTCTGTGGTCATTATTTTTGTTTTCTTTATGGTCAGCATCAGACCTGCCTTTGTATTTTCATCTTTGACCTGTCTTATTAACTGTTTCAATTCCTGAACGTCTTCTGCTAATATTATGGTGTCATCTGCACATCTTAGGTTATTAACTGTTAACTATTTTAACTACTCCTTTTTCTGATTCTAATTCTGTTTTTCTTATGATGTTTTCAGCATATAAGTTAAACAAGTAGGGTGATAGGATGCAGCCTTGCCTGACCCCTTTGCCTATTGGGTACCACTCTGTTTCCCCGAATTCTGTTCTGATGGTGTACTCTTGTCTTTGGTACAGATTCCTCATCAGGACTATCAGATGTAGTGGCACCCCATGCCTTTGAGTGCATTCCATAATTTTTTGTGATCTATACAATCAAGGCTTTGTTGTAGTCCATGAAACACATGCTGATTCTTTTTTGGAATTCTTTGGTGTGCTTCATTAGCCATTATATGTTTGCAATGTGGTCCCTAGTGCCCCTTCCTTTTCTGAATCCTGCTTGCACCTCTGGAATTTCTCTTTCCATGTATGGTTGGAGTCTGTGCAGCAGAATTTTGAGCATTATTTTTTTTGCATGTGAGATTAGTATTATTGTCCTATAATTGCTGAAGTCTTTTGTATCTCCTTTCTTCTGGATTGGTATGTATATCAAACACTTCCAGTCTGTTGGCCACTGCTTTATTTTCCATATTTGTTAGCATATTTCAGTTAGCACTAAAGTTGCATCTGTCTGTAGGCACTGTAGCAATTCAATTTAGATATCATCTGTTCCCTGTGATTTATTTTTTCTGATTTCCTTTATTGCAGATTCCACTTCACATCTTAGAATTTGGGGTTCACTGTTTGAATTTGTTTACTGTACCAGAATTGGAGTTCTCAAACAAATCTAATCCTATTTTCTCCCAAGCTTTCATTATTTTAGGAACCAAATTGGAATGAAGGGGATGTTGTCCTTGTTGCTGTTGTTTTGGCTGTGGTTGGAAACTAGAAATCATTCCAGATCATTCTCAGAATTACCAGCAGATCTTGATTTACTTGTTGACCATTACTGGATAAAAGAATCAAGAATAAAAGCTCCATTTAAACTTTTTTTTTAGCCACAATATGGTTATTAGCCACATCATCACTACTCTCTTCTCCTTCTTCTCCTTCATTGTCACCAATGTTATCATCATCATCATCCAACCATAAAAACCTCAGATGGAGCTTTTCCTCTTTAGAGCTAGGGTTACAGAATGGAGGTATAAAAATGAAATTAATAATTGTGTTTACATGTACTCCCTTCCCAGTGAAGAAGATCTTTTGATCTTCTTCAATGCACTTAGACTTTACATTTGGGCATGGTTTATATACTTGGGTCATTTACACACAAAAATTTATGTGTATGTCCTTGCCCTTAATGTTTATATGTCCTTGTTTGGTGAAAGTGAGACTTTTTTAGTTCTTTTCAAGATTTCTTTTTGCCTGCAGCTCTGCCATTGAGAGCAGACTAAACTTGACTACATGGACAAGTTCATAGATTCTGTAATGAGGGTGGATGGGGGGAGGGAATTGAGGTCCTAAGACTAGTTTCAGGAGGCTAAGCCCCTTCTGGTTTAGCAAAATTAGACCACCCAAAGGCCTATGTAGTTGAGCCTCCTCAGGAATTATCAATCAGAAGTGTACTAAATGATCAAGCACTCAGAAATATTAAGACAGCTATGGTTGTTGAGCTCTCCCAACAATAATAAATATTGCCTGCAATCTATGGGAGTAGGCTACACTGAGCACATGAGAGGCACTTTTGAATATGCATTCTGCTTGTAAGACTTTTCCAATTTTAAATTATAATGGATGTTAAAAGCAAATTGTCTCTGGCTGCAGGTAGGCAAAATTCATGGCAAGCTGCCTGCCAGTGTTGACCCTTTCCCATGAAAACAGTTTTGAAGTCCCTAGTATGGTTTGACCTGGGGAAAGATGGCTTCCAATGTTAACACATGGAAGTAGAGCAGGTAGAAAGCAGTCACACAGGGTATCATTACTTTTTGCTGAAGGAGAGAAGCAACAGCAGCTGCTGATGCCTGACTCTTTTAAAGAGGAAGGACTCTCCCATCTCCTTCACGTTTCATTACAGTTCCCAAAACACATTGGCTTTATTGGCCATGTTGATTATTAATGATGGTTATGTACCCTGAGACTTATCTAATCATTTTTTAGAAAGCACTCACAGAGTAAATCAATAGAATAAATCATGCAGCAAACTTAAAGCATTACTTACTTGGGGTGCTAATAAGAATAAGCTGAGAGCTGGCTCTAGAAAAGCCTCTCGCTTGCTTCCTTTCCTGCTTAACCCCCCCCCCACCTCCTCTTCCTCTTTCTTGACTTCCAGCTCTTCTTGTTCTACATCACAGGCTACTTTCAGCTTGCTGTGCAATCAATATGTCAATGGAGAGAAGCTATAGTATATGCCTGGCTATATAAGGTGTGTGTGTGTGTGTGTGTACTAATACAGATATATAACAAGATTCAGCTAGCTCAGTTTAGATCAAAGACTGAGCAGGCCTCTAGGCACAGACAAGTCTTTGGGCCTTTGCAGACTGCCAGAATTGGTGCACATTAAATTGAGGCACTGCCCTGGCTCAGTGCTAGGGAGTCATGGGAATTGTATTTTTTTCTGAGACATTGAGCCTTCTCTGTCAGAGAGCTCTGGTGCCACAATAAATTACAGTTCCCATGATTCCCTACCACTGAGCCAGGGCAGTGCCTCAATTTAATGTGCACTATTTCTGGTAGTCTGCTTAGGCCCTTTGTAAGTTTCCCCAGGCCATTTCTGCTACCCCCCCCCCAATTTTAATGTCCATTGCAGCATATTAAGTGAGGTTCAAAATCCTTCACCAGTCCATCAACAGATCGGCCTGTATTACTAGAGGGTGGGAGTTGGGGAGCATGTGTGTGGACACATGCACAAGATGTGTGTCTCCATGTTAAGTGTCTGTCTCTCCATGCCCTTTGTGTGATTGTATCAGTATCAATGGCAGCTGTTGGTTTCCAAGTTAATGGAGTAGCAGATCTGGTGTGGATTTCGGCCTGAATTGTAAAGAAGCTGTCCAAGGTACCAACCTATTTCAGGGGTCATCATAGCTCCTCAGAAGTCTGAAGACAGCATAGTGTAGTGGACTATGTAGCGAAGTAGACTACATCTCTGGAGATCAGGGTTCAAACCCCTTCTTAGCCATGGATACTCAGTGGATAACCTTGGTTATGTCACACTCTCTCAGCTTCAGAGGGAGCCAAAGGCAACCCAACCCCTGAACAAATCTTGCCAAGAAAACCCCATGATAGGGTGTGCCCTAAGGTTGCCATAAGTCAGAAATGCCTTGAAGGCACACAACAACAACAACCATTCATCACAAGGGCTAAACATCCTAAAGGCACCAGATTCCATCTGCTCTGTCATAGATTTTCCATAGACAACTGGTTGGCCACTGTGAGAATACTGCTGCACCAGATAGATTTTGGTCATATTCTTCACAGTTCTTCTGATGTTCTTATGTCCTCCAACTATCCAGAGTATTCCTGACTATGCTGTTCCTCCTCCTTGCCTGTGCTCATTGTTCACCTGTCCTCTCTGAGCATTCAAGAACAAGGAGATGGTGCAGCATCCAACACTCACTTGTGTTCCCCTCTGTGTGGAAGTGGAGGTTAGGCCCAGAGGGAGAGGTTAAGAGAATAAGTAGTGGCAAACAAGAGGGTGGTTCCACTCAGAAACGTATGGAGAGAGGCACTGAAGACATTTTGACACGATCCTCCTACACCCTGGCACTTGCACTGGGTACTTAAAAATGAAGAGGTTTTTGTTGCTGTTGGCGTATCCCTGCTGAATTCAGTAAAAATAGAAATAACCAGCAAAAGAAAAAGAAAAATGAAAGGCATGTGGGTAAAGCAATCGGGAGAGAGATTGGAAAGTGAGACCATGCCAGGAAACAGTTTGTCACATTAATGGATGACATGTGATAAGGAAAGCTCCCAAGCCAGTACATATCTGGTTTGTCTCTCTAACATGATTGCAGTGAGATTGCAGTGAGATTGGGGCTCATGTGATAATGTCCATAGTCCAACACTCAAACCACTATGCCATGCTGTCTCCTAAAGAGGTTTTATCCTGGCCATTTTGGCTCACAGCTGAAGAATTTCCATTGCTCCCTGCCATTTGGAAGCAAACCAATATGAATCTTCCCAAAGCACTTACGGGACAAAGACGACTGTAAAATCTACAGTTTCCATCCACTTCTTTCATGTCCTTGGGAAATGGCAAGCCAAGAGATATATAACCTTCTAGATTAGATGCAAAGCAAGGAATCTGCCAACACTGCATTCTCCAGGGTCTAATATTCTTCTTAGAATTTCCTGAGGTGCACAAATTTGCGTGTTTGTAGTTCAGTACCAGCACAATACACTCTCAGTTTAGGCATTTTGCGGAATTACAACCCAAATTCTCTTTGATAATATGGAACTCCTTTGTAGTACTCTGACAGTTTAATGTTGCCTTAAAACAGCTGTGAATTAGTCAAGGTATGAACCACTCTAGTGCAAATGACATTTCAAATTCATTTGCAAGTATGCAGTGGCATGCATTACACACAGACCTTTAAGCTCTAGGTTTTCTGAAAAGCTGTAGTTTTCAGACAATTGTGGAGGAAGGAGTATTCTGTATTTTTGTATAAATTCTTATTTGTCCCACTTTGCTTGTTTATTCACAACTCTGTACAGACACACACAAACACATTTTGTACATATGAGACAGAATGCGGAAACATTATTTGTCTGGACAACAACTCCCATAATCCTTGTAATTTAGTGTAGCCATGCTAGGTGGGGGATTTTGGGAGTTGTACTCTTAAAATGTAATGTTATCATCCAAGCTCTAATACGAGAAATATAGAATAGCACACACCACCCCCTTAGCCACACAATATTTACAACATCAATACTTAGTAATTAAGTAGCACATATCAAATCTTATTTGTTTATTTATGCATTATTTTAGTCCCCATACATCACTTATAGATGTAAGTCCAAAGCTGAGTGAATGTGTAGGTTTCCTGTAGATGTTGGTTGACTCCAACTTCCATCAGCCCCAGCCTGGACAGCCAGTGGTCAAGGATCATGGGAGATCGAAGGGATGCTAGCTGAAAAAGACTGACCTAAAGCCACCTACATTGTATTAAAAATTTTATTCTAAGACCTTCAGCACAACTTTCTCTTGCATTCTTATGTTAATTGGCTAGAAAATCTTTACATTTAACAGAAAAGCACAGCTGCTGGTAATACATGGGAGGAATAATGCCCATTATTATACCTTTAATGAGATAGTTCAGATTATGCTTCACATGTTACCTTAAAGAGTTGTCACTTACACACTCCCATTTTGGAACAAGATAATTAACAACAGCATACTATTTTCATATTTCGTCATATGAAATCCAAAATGGTTTGGACTTGTTTCCTTAGAAACTGTGTAGGTGTACATGCATACACATATCTACAGTGACTCTGCAACAGTTTAATTTATTGAAGCTACCTATATGATCTACCTATATTGATCTGGAAGATGAAGTCTAAAAGGCCACCCCACATTACATGCTTTGGGACAAGTTACATCACAAATTACTCAGCCTTAAACTCACAAATTAAACTCAGCCTTAATTTGTGATGTAACTTTGTGAGAAGTTACATCACAAATTAAACTCAGGGTAAATTTTTGAAGTTTACCCTGCAACTCTGTAAGTCCCTCTACCTGCATGAAACTAGGCTGAGTTTAATTTGTGATGTAACTTGTCCCAAAGCATGAGATGTGGGGTGGCCTTTTGGACTTCATCTTCCAGATACAGTAAGGGCCTCGGCAGATGACTAATAGAGTCGTCTCCGAGGCAGGGAAG
>CM034708.1:178658049-178681330 GCA_020142125.1 Phrynosoma platyrhinos | reverse complement strand
GACTTCTGAAAGGAGAGCTGATTTAGCGCTCCTTTCAGAGGTGCTGACGGTGCACCATGGTGCGGATGCCACAGTCCCGTGGTGCACCGTCCCGCGGCGTCTCGGACGCCCTGGTGTGCTTCCCCCCTAACTTTTCCAAGCCTTGAGTATTTTCTCAATAGCAACTGTGGTTTGGGCTGTAGTAGCAAAAGACATGTCTTTTGAGGGAATATAGATCCTTCACACCAGATATCTCTGGCTATTTATTTCCTAGATCACACATGAATGAATGAATGAATGAATGAATGAATGAATGAACACATTATAGAAATGCAGTGATTGAAGCAAGGTGGTTTCATACGGTTATTTTTTGCCCCTCCTACCATGAAGTTATTTTTTGAGTTTCACAGCACATATACATAAACCCTGGTGGTGGCTGTTTTAAAGCTTTACACGCATAACTAATCATTTGTTATTCGTAAAAAACAAACAAACCCAAAACAATCTCTATACGTAGATAAAGGGTAAAGGTCCTTGACTGCCTGCAGGCTCATAGACAGAGCACCCAATGCAAGTTGGATCATTGACAAGATGCAGCTCAGAGTGGTTTGTAATGTAGTAGTGACTTCTGGCCAGTTTCCAAGGTGAGCAGAAGCAGACATCTTTGGAATCATAAAGCCCATCCTTGAATCAAGATTGGCAAGGGCTTCTCAAGACCAGCAGTGGGATGGATCCCCCCCCCCACCCCCAGGGTGCATTAATGATTTGATCTTTAGCTGTGCTTGTTTATTTGTTTGGCTTCTTTTCAACCCCCTTGAGCAGATTTCATGTTCTCTGCCTTGGCTCTATGCGACTTCAATTATGCTGAGTGTTTGTGAGAGTCAGCGTACAGGGAGAGGCGCCGATTCATTACTGTGAAATGTGTTTGATCTCATCTCAGCTTCCTATTTGAAATGGAAATAGCTGCATTTGTCAGTTTGTCAGGTCCCCAAGTAATCAACCCACCAGCCTTACCCAACAGACATTCCTCCTCCTCTGCCACAGCTCTGGATAGCTAATACCCAACCCACACTGCATTTCCTTACCCTAAGACAGCCTTTTGCTCCCCCATCCCCATCCCTTGGGTGATATTGCTCCAAAGAGTATCATTTTCTATTTCTTTTCACAACAATGACTTCTGCATTGTCATCATATCCAAGTTTTGATCCCTTCTGTGTTATCCCCTGCCCTACCACATGTCCTGCAGCCTTGTAGTTCTGGTACTCCTCACAAATCTACACACCCTTCCTTCCCTGTATGATTATACATTGGCAGACTGCAGAGAAAGGAACTGGCAAAACCACCTCTGAGTATTCCTTGTCTACAAAAACCTTATGAAATTCAATGAGGTCACCATAAATTGATAGGTGACTTGAAGGTACATGTGCACACACACACACACACACACACACACACACACTGTAAGAACAGCTTGGCCACTAAGGACAGAGCAAAGTGGTTGCAGGATTTGATTTGGGTCTTCTCTTGACAGATGAGTAAACACACAGATAGATGATAGAATTCAAAGATATAGCCATGTTAGTCTGTAGAATCAGTATGTAGAGAGATCTTGTAGCACCTTTGAAACTAACGGAAAGAAAGCAATTGGCAGCATGAGCTTTTGTAAAGCCCATCCTTTAATCAGATGCAGTCTACAAAAGCTCATGCTGCCAATTGCTTTCTTTCAGGGCCTTTGCAGACTGCCAGAAATAGTGCACATTAAATTGAGGCACTGCCCTGGCTCAGTGCTAGGGAATCATGGGAATTGTAATTTATTGTGGCACCAGAGCTCTCTGACAGAGAAGGCTCAATGTCCCAGAAAAAAATACAATTCCCATGACTCCCTAGCACTGAGCCAGGGCAGTGCTCTCTACATATAGATAGAAGATAGTGACCACTGGGGTGGGTAAGGACAAGGCAGAAAGAAGGCAGGTAGAATAATAAATATTTGGATGGGAATACAGTCAGCCCTCTGTATCCAGGGATTTTTTTTAATCCATCTATGGCTTGAAAATATTCAAAAATAATATAAATTCCAAATGTAAACCTTGTTTTTGCCATTTTATATAAGGGACACTATTTCATTATTTCATTTTTTAAATGGGACCTGAGGATCCATGGATTTTGGTATCCACAGGGTGGTGGTGGTGGTAGTGTCCTGGAACCAAACCCAGCAGATGCCAAGGGCCCACTGTATTTAGTGTCTATCTTGACAGTCCCCCCTCTCTTCTTGTGAATGATTAATTCATTGATTGCTGTTGTCATTATCAGTGGAGTCTTAAGTGCCATGGTGTTCAGTGTTGTCCATTCTCAAGTAATGACAGAAAGAATATTTTCCCCCTATTAATTTCTATTCATGAATCCCATTTTGGGAGAAAGATAGGATATAAATCCAATAAATAAATAAAAATAAAATAAATTTGTGGCAGAAAAATGCATTTCTCAATGTGTGGCAAACCACAGTGAGAGAAATAGAATTACAATGAGATTTTTTTTTGCACTTTGTGAACAATTCTGAGGAACAATTCTACACACACAAAAAAAAACTTATTTATATATAGGAGATAGTGTTCCCTTCACAGAAAACAGTTTTTCCTACAAAGAATGTGGGTTTTGTGCAGGAAAGCCAAGTGCATTCATTCCTCTAAGGATTAATTCCCCAGAAGACTTTGCAAGGTGTCTATAATATCTCAAAGAACTTCATAGAAATCATAATTTTCTCTCATAGCAGGAGACAACTATGGGAAAACTCTTTGTCCTTCCAAGTAGAGATGAGAAATGTAACTATTGACATCAGTGTTCTCAAGTAAGCATGCACAGGATACAGCTTTTCCAACAGCCCAGTTTCCATTATAATAGAAGAAGGCAGAAATCACAACAAGTGGCAAGTTGGAACAAAGAGAATAAACAATACCCCTTAATGTACCTCTCTGAGGAAGGTGTTTCCTTATTGGTTGTTGCCATCACAGAAAAGGACTTTCTACATCCCACTACTACCACTGATCACAACTCACTAACTGGGCAATTTGGAACATGACATCATCACTAGATCACAGGGAAAGAGGAAGAACCTTTAGCCACAGCCATCCCCTAAAATATGCCAAATGCCAGTCTGGTAACAATCAAATGTGATCATGATTGATTGTTGGTGATCAATGAAAATGACAACATCCTCCTCTTTTTTATTGCTACAGTGTCGCCATTCCAATGGATTGAATTTCCTCTGTAGATGCACTCCATGTGAGAGCCAGGGAAAAGTAGCAGAAAACGGTTGGACTTGAGCAAAGGAAACCTTGTTTTAAATCTCCACTTAACTGTGAAGCAGCATGTTTGGCCTTAGATTACCTAACTCATCTCATCATACAGCGTTGTTGCAAGGATATAAATGTAACACAGGGAGAAACAGATAATCAGGACTGAAGATAATAAATATGTATTTTCCTGAATGTAAATGTGTTAGGGTAGTCCCTCTCCTAGGTGTGTGTAAGAGAAAGAGAGAAAAAGAGAATGATACCACAGATTTCCTATGGTCTACATGTGGCTCCCCATTGCCATCTGTGTGGCTTCCATGTGTCTCCTTGAAGTCACCACTAAAAGTTCCTTTGCTTCAGGAAACCCTAATGCCTAGGTCCATAGCAAAAATTGTGGGGGAAAGTATTTTAATTCCTTATCTGCCCTTTCAAGCTTCCCTCCTCAAGGATTGCTATGGCATTTTTCCAGATACAGTTCCTTCCTCTCCTCCTTACCATTATATCTGATACCTACATTAAAATGTCTGTGACTTCCTTCTGCCAGTGCCAGAAGTGTAAATATCTCTTTGCCCTCTGGTTAACCTGTAAGCCTGCAAGAGACTCTCTGCTTTGCATTATCTCATAGAATTAGGAAATAGCATACTACCTACTACAAGTAACAATGTTACTGATATTGCTACTTCTTGGAGCAAGGAGGGCATTGAAACAACTCTTTGCCAGAACAGTGTAACAATTGTTACATTAATTTTTTATGTAGAAAGTAGCATTTATTTGTTACTTTTTGTTGTTACTTTTTGGGGAGAATAATGATTTGGGAAGACATTTTGAGGGCAATTTCCTCCATCCTTACTTTAGGCAGTTGCACCCTTGGCTATGTTGGAATATGGATGGGTTATACAGTCAAAGGAGAAATGTAGAGATGTGTATGTGGAAATTTCCTCTTGAGAACAATGTCTACTGAAACAAAGAGAACTCGACAGCAGGTGGCCAAGAAGTCAAAACAAAGTACAGTTTCAGCCTGGGAAATAGATAGGCAATACATCAACACATGAGCTCATGGGAAGGTAGTCACATGGGGGATGATGGACAGCTAGAGGCTGGGTTAAAACACATCATACAGGCATTATCCAAGTAGTATAAGGTTAACACTCAGAAGGTGGAGTATGGGAAGGGACAAGAGTTTTCCTTTGTTTCTTTGTTAATATATGCAAGCACTGTGTTTGTGCGTGTGTGGTTAGCTATGGAGTTAGTTTTGGCTTTTAGTTTATGAGTATGCTTATACTTGGAACTGCTTTTACAATGTAACTGTAACTCCTGGATCTGGAAACATGGATCTGTAACTTTTTTATTCTACAACAACATCAGCAAGATGTGATCCTTTGGTGGATTGTATGTTTTCTTTTCTTATTTACTTTATGGAACAATAAAGCTTTACTTTAGAACTACAAGAAGTGTCTGCATGCTTTTAGCATGGGAAAGGCTGATGGAGGAAGCTATTTACTGTGCACACCACATCCAAATATCAACAGGCTAAAGGGGAAACAACACACAGAAAAATATTAATTAGGGCAAATACATAAATAACTGATGAGTTTCTGAAAATTTCTTTACAATGACAATAGCAGTGAGTTACTTTGGGAGGATTTGCAATTAGTTATCTAACAAATTACATTTAAAAAATAGCTTGCCATGCTCTTTTCTAACAGGGCTGGAATATACTCTGTCATCCTCCTAAACCACAGAGCAGATGTCAATGATATCACTATGATCAGCATCAACTGCTTGTGTGAATGGATCAGGAGATAAAGGGAGGATGGGAACTAGAGGATACAGTGAAAAAACTATAGGTGAACTTGAGGAGAAAACAAAGTAGTGAAACATGAATTGTGCAACAAAATGAGAGTCCAATGTATTAAGGAAATATAAGGGAAAATAAAAGTACATTACAGAATTATTAAGAAAATGAAGATATGTCTATTTTTGTCTTCCTTTCTACTTTGGATGTGTACCACTCAGTAGGTTCCAAAGTCTACAGTAGACCCTAAACCAGAGTAAATCACTTACCCATCTCTTACATATTGACCATGCTGAGATGGAGTCCAACAAATGAGGAGGGCCACAGGTTCCTTGCCTCTATAAAATGAATTTAATCCACTGTTTTTGAGAAAGGTTCCCCTGATGTTATATTTGTGTTTGTTCTGCCTTTATTCCCCAAGCATCTCAGTCCTTGCTAACTAGCTCTTTCCCTCCATTTGCCATAATCTTTGTAGTTCTTCTCTATGTAGCTTTGGCGGTCACCCTCAGTAGAGTTTCCAGAACTGCTCTAACTGTTGCTGACTGGAGGCTGAATATTAACAAGTACTGCCATCCAGAAATTACTGGTGATAGGATGGGCCAGTTATTGTATTTCACTAACTCCGGAGCACTGGGAATTTGATTCATTTTGAAGTTAATCTATTACCCTTTGGCAAGCTTTCAAGATAGTCACATACCGTAATTGCACAATATGAAGAGAATGAAGAAGGAGAGTTCAATTTATTCCATTAGCATTTTAAAAATACTTTAATTACAATAAAAATTGAACATGTTTAATGTGAAAAGGACCTTGATTTTATCTGGTCTTCTCATTCAAACTGCAGATTTCTACGCTTTTCTGATTTATTCTCTATCACTCTTCCCAGCTGCTATGTATGCACATGTGCATACAGAGAGAGAAAGAGAGAGAGAGAGAAATGTCTCCTTCTTATTCTTTTTATTCATTCCCTGCTCATTGCCTAGTCTTTTAGAGACATTTTTTCTAGCACCTTGTAGGCTCCTGGAGGCAAACTCTATCATTTCTATATTTATATTTATATTTATATTTAAATATTTATTTTACAGCATTAGGGATGGAAAGCACAAGACTATGCATGAAGGTACAATTCTGTCCTTTTGGGCAGCATGCAAGACTGCTCTGGTTACTGTTCAATGTGTTCTTGTTAGTTCAACTGTTAGCTAACAGACTGAGTGGATATTTCAAAAGGGAAACTAATGGTTAGGACTTGGAGATTATTTTAAATGAGGCACTCGCAGAGATATCTGGTGATTCTGAATCAGATACTGAATCAGTGACAGTTGTTGGATATGCAGCAGTGCTCAGCAGTCAGAGAATTTAATCCACTGTTTTTGAGAAAGGTTCCCCTGATGTCTTAAGCTTCTGCTACACTGCAGAATTAATAAAGTTTGAAATTGCATAATTTAACTGTTATGGCTCCATCCAATGCAATCATGGGAGTCGCAGTTTGTTGTGGCACCAGCGCTCTCTGACATAGAAGGCTAAATATTTCACAGAATTACATTAGCATTGAGCCATGGCAGTTTAAAGTAGTGTTAAACCACATTAATTCTGCAATGTGGATGCAGCCCCAGAGAAGGTGAAGTAGTTTCTAGTGATGCAAAGTCCCTCATCTCTTATTCACTTCTAACTCCTCTGTGTTGTAGGAATGGAAAGAATATTAAAAAATGTTCAAAAAATGATTGATAAAATATATTTTTCAAGTGATGGAAAAACCTGGTAGGAGAATCATAGACTGACAAGAATATTTGCAGCTCAGGACTTATTCTGTGCAAAATTTGCTTGTGGTGGTTTTGTAAAGGTTTTCTTTTTTTCTACGTAGCAAACATCACATGTGATTTTGGCACAGTATTAGTCCTGAACTGTAAATAATTTTTTAAAAACTATAGTTTTTGAGGAATTTCTTGTAGTGAAAAGAATATTGATAATAATACTTGTTGCCTCCTTGAAGAAAAATATTTATGAATAATTAAATTCCTACTGAGATGTAACCTGATATTCTGAGGGATCTTTTCACTTCTTCTCTTCTCATTCTCTTATTCTCCCATATCTACCAAAACTAGCTTAGTTCAGTGTTAGTGTAGCACTCTTAGAGAGGTTTTATATCTTTGTTGAAGTTCTTACAATAAAACATCAGTTTGTCTCCTTGGCCATTGACTTCTTTGTTCCTTAATCAGAATCTCTAGTCACTGCAAACATGCATTCTCCATTATTAGAAATGCTCCTCCAGTTGAGGAGGAGGAGCAGTGGAGAGACACCGGGCAAGGTATTTTAATTTCTGAACTTGAAGGCAGCTTTAGAAAGAGGCAAAAGGATACAGCTGTTTGAAGCAGAATCATAGTGGAACATTGTCTCTTTTCCTGTGGATTGAATACAGACTATTGGATCTGCTCACTTGTAGGCTTGCTCTTATATTTTAAAAATAAAAAAGCATATAATACAAAAGTTATTAAATCTGTAGGGTTCTCTCATCCAAATGAAAGTGAACCTCACAGCAATACCCCAAGAACTTTCCATTGCTTGGGCAAGTTACTGTCCAAAGTATGTGATTAAACATCTGCAGTATTGCTAATTTCATCAAGCAGAGCAGAAAACATCATAAGATTCAGAAGAAGGAGGAGTAAAGACAGGAGGAAGGAACATCAACAATCTAAGATATGCAGATGACATCATAATACTAGAAGAAAACAACACAGACTTGGAATAATTATCAAAGAAGGTCAAAGATGAAAGTGCAAAGGCAGGCTTAATGCTGAACATAAAGAAAACAAAAATAATGACCATGGAAGAAATACATGAATACAGCCTAGACAATGAAGAAACTGAAACAGTTGAAGTGTTCCTGTAGCTAGGATCAAACATTGATCCAAATGGTGACTGCAGCCAATAAATAAGAAGAAAACTAGGAATGGGAAGGGCAGCTATGAATGAACGAGATAAGATTCTAAAGAGTAAAGACATACAACTGAACACTAACATCAGAATTGCCTAATCCATAGTATTCCCAATCACCATGTATGGATGTGAGAGCTAGACAGTGAAGAAAACGAATAGGAAAAGAATCAACTCATTTAAGATGTGGTGCTGGAAAAGAGTACTTAAGATACTATGGATACTGATTTGATTTGTTCAAGGACTCATTTGTCTGTCTTTCAAATCAGAACTCCCATTAGAAGTCAAGATGACGAAACTGAGGCTTTCGTACTTTGGCCACATCATGAGAAGACAAGACTCACTTGAAAATACATTAATGCTGGGAAAATGGAGGACAGTAGAATGAGAGGAAGGCTGCACACACAATGGCTAGACTAAATTCAGGAGATCACAGGCATGAATCTACAGGACTTGAGCAGAACAGTGGAGGATAGAACGTCTTGGAAATGTCTCATCTACAGGATCACCATGAGTCAGGGCCAACCCGACGGCAGTTAACATCAACAGTGCCTAGGCAGAGCTCAGGAAAGTTACTTGTTTGAACTTCAGCTGGTAAAATTGCTAGTAAAGAGGGCCACTGGCTATATTGGCTGGTGGATTCTAGCAATTGTACTCCAAAAAATTCTCAAGGTCAGAAATTAGGCCCTCTGTCCAGCATGATTTGTGCTCCATTTGTGCAACCAGTGGTTCTAGATTAGAATGTGCACCCCTGTCAGCAACAGATCAAATAAGTTTAGAGAGATAATTCATGTAAATACCAGTTAGGTATGTCTATTTGCCCTATTGCAATGGACTTAGCAGTTTGGATCAGCTATAGTCTGAAGATCTAAATTTAGTATATATCTTTTAAAGCATTTCTCAATGAAAAAGAAAAAGTGGATCCAAATGATCATTCCATGTAAAAGGGCCTGAGAGTTGATCCCACCAAAGCATTTCTCAGAAGTACACAGAAATGTACATCAGAACAAGCATTTGTTTGATATATGTGACTTGACAAATATTTCTAACAAACACATTAAGCTTACTGCCAAATTAAGCCTCACATGGAATCCAGCATGAAATGCAAGTTCCTGTCAAAGAAGAAAGTGACCTCACAGTCAGGCTTGCTTCAAATCTAGTTTGTCTTCATGGTCTTTCTTGCATGCTTACCTAGGACATTTACAACCTTCAGCCTTAGAAGATACCAAGATGGGGTGGAAAGTTCATGGAACTGGTAGGAAATTGTGCTGGGCCCAGAAGATCAATTTTCTACCCTCACATTTTCCAGAGGCCATGTGGACTGCCAGAAATGCAAAACCAGCTGTCTCCCAGAAGTAGCCAGAAGACCTTTACCAGCTGCTATTGCTCATTCTGGCTTATGCTCATGGATACTGACCTGAACAGCAATCTTGCACTAAACACATTGCTTGAGGGAGCTTCCTCTTTCCACTCAGCTACTGACTAAACTAGAAGGTGAAGAACTGAGACATTGAACAGGAGAGGAAGGCACTGCAGTGAAGGAGTGCAAACCAATGATGGACTCATATTTATTCACACCAAAATATAATTAAAGCTGACTGTCCCTTCGTATCTTGGACAGAGAAGAGAAATGAATTTCAAGAAGGGACAAATGAAAGAAAAAAGTAATCTCCCCTTTAAAAAAAAAGGAAAGAAAGAGAGAGAGAGAGAGAATATCAAAGTACTGCTGAATGCTGCCAGACTGGCAATCCAGCTGTTCCAAATACTCCATTTTCTTACAGTGCAACTGTCATTGTACTGAAAGCAGGAGAACATATTCTTAAAGGCCTTTCTGAAAGTGGAGGGGAGTTGCAGTGAGTTTCCTTTCCCTTCATTTTACAGTGAGATGAAATGCAACTGAGACATGCTCCTATTCTGTGAGGGATAAGAAACAGGGAAATGACTGGCTGTCCTGGATCGGGGATTATGGACATTGTAGTACAAAAACTTCTATTTCTGAGTATAATCGCCACATAAATTAAAGTGCTGGTTATGATGGATAAAACTTAGATTTAGGCTATTCAAAAACCTTTATCTCCCTGCATCTTATTATCCTTGGGAGAGTGCTTCCACTCCTTGCCACCACCTTCACAGACACAGGAGAGAGTCTTTTAGTAGCTGCGTGTAGACTATGGAAATCCTGTTCAAGGGAAGCTTGATTGGCCTCTTCTTTGTTCTCTTTTTGCCCATAGGCAAAAATCCTTCTTATTCAAACAGGCCTTCAGCCAACTCTTTGGAGTAGAACAGGCATGCACAACTTGGTCATTGGTAGGGGCCAAAATTAAAATAAGCTAAACTTCTTAGGCCCGCAGATAGGTTTTAATTAAATATTAATTAGAATTCATTAATATTAACTCTGTCCTCCTTTTCCTCTGTCTGGACCTCTCCTCAGGAGAAGGCCAAGTGATGGAGGAGCCTTGAGGGGTGAACCTTTGCCCTCTTCCTCCTCCACCACTTGGCCTTCTCAGGAGAAAGCCTGGTGGAGGAGCCTTGTAGGGCAACTATTTGCCCATCCTCCTCGTCCACCAATCCTTCTCCTTGGAAGAAAACCAAGCAGCAGAGGAGGCTTGCAGGGCAGTGTTCACCCATCCTCATCCTCCTACACTGCCCAGCCTTCTCCTCGGGAGAAAGCAGGGTGGCGAAGGAGACTTGCAGGGCAAGGGTTTGCCTGTCCTCCTCTTCCATCCAGCCTTCTCCTAAGGAGAAAGTGGGGTGGTGGATGAGCCTTGCAGGGCAAGCGTTTGCCTGTCTTCCTACTCCTCTGCCTGGCCTTCTTCTCTGGAGGACCCTTAAAGTTCCACATCCTCATGGGCTGGTTGAAATCCTTTGGAGGGCTGCATGTGCCCCCCGGGCATATGTTGTGCAGGCCTGGGGTAGAATGTTGTGCAAAGGGTCTGCTGTTTTTCAACACATAACACGTGTTTAATGTATTTTTGTTTTAAATTAATTGTTTAATTGGATTGATAGTTTAATGCTTTTTAACTTTGGTACTACATATTGTTTTAGCTATTTTGCTTTAACTTGTGTTGGAAGACATTTGGTGTCCCATACTGAGAGGCTGGCAGGAAATAAATGCAGTAAATAAATAGATAGATAAAAAAGTAACCTCTATTATTTCTGCTTGTGATGCTATGGATCTGTTATTTCCAGCCTGTATCACTTGTGCATAGATTTACCAATCTGTTCTGTCCTGTTACTGCACTCACTGGGGATTGCTTAAAATGAGTACATTATTTATTGATTAGTTCTTTTCATATCCTGCCTTTTCCCTATTGCACTGTAGATGGAAATACAGTGACCTGTGGCTGAGCCTTACCATGGGTGTATAGCACTGATGTATCTGAGTCTTTTACTCCACATTTCAAGTCAAGTCTCAAGTCTTTACTTTTATGTCTTAAGTCGAGTCTCAAGTCCTTCCAAGATACTTTCGAGTTGAGTCTCAAGTCTGGAAGTCAACTTTAACAGGGGAAAAAAAGATTGTATTGGTGTGAGGTGGTGTTGGTGGGTGGAGCTTCATTAATTAGAAAATCAAGGAGACATGCACAAAGTTGGGTTAAAAAATTATCAGACAAGAACAGCAAATGTGTTAGGCAATGGGCTTGAGGCAGAAAGCTTTTTCTAAATCTTTTCAAAAACTTTAGGAGTCACCTCTGATGTGCAGTGGGGATAGGCTTCTGGGTTGACCTCAAACCACATCTCATGCCCTTTGATGTGATTGTCAACTTGTTTCTGACTGTAGAGGGTGGTGCTCATCTCTATTACCAAACTGAGGGAGCCAGTGTTGCCAAAGATTGCTTTGTGGTCATGTGGCCAGCATGACTAAATGCTGAGATGCATGGAACATTGTTACCTTCCTACCAAGGTGGTACCTATTTATCTACTTGCACTTTTACATACTTTTGAACTGCTAGGTTGGCAGAAACTGGGACTAGTGATGGGAACTCACTCCATCACATGCTGCTTGGGTCTCAAACTGCCAACCTGGTAACCTTTCAGTCATCCGAGCTGGTGTCTTAAATGCTAAGCCACTGTGTCACCTTGTTCCATTATCACAGTCTTTACATTTATATCCCCCTTTCCCTCCAAAAAACTTCGGGCAGCATGCAGGGTAATCCTGCTCCCTAAGTTGTCCTCCCAGAAATCTTGGAAGGTAAATCAGAATTAGAGAAAGTGATTGGCCCTGGCTTATCCAGTAAGTTTCATGGCTCAGGAGGAATCACCCCAGCCCAAACCTCTAGCCACCACACCACACTAGCTTGCAGGAAACCCACACAAAAAGTTTTTTCTTTATGTGTTTTTAAATATATCCTCTCAATATAAAATAGCTGTATCTAAATATATTTGAGCTCAAAATTCACCTACCTGAACAAGAACTGTGTTGAACCATTCAGAAAGGTGAACAATTGAGTTATGATCTGCATATCTACATATTTTGCTGGGAGGTGCAAATCAGGTCATTTTGAATCAGAATAGCAAAGAATTTGAATTCACTAACCATCTCCACTATGTTTGTTCATTTTTTAAAAAAAGTGTTTATATCCTGACTTTCTGATACGGAGTTACATGGCTTTCACTCACCACCATCCCATCCATTTTATTGTTATAGCTAGGTTCTTCTAGAGCAGTGCTACTCAAAGTGGTGGTCTGTGGACCAGTGTTGCTCCATGAAACATCAGTTGCTGGTCTTGGATGATTTTGCAGGAAAGAAACAAACACATGGGAATAATGTAACAAAAATATGGCATCAGCCACTGGCCCATTTGGGAAAGAATTGCCAGTTCCCAACATCAGATAGCTTGAGAAATCTTGTTCTAAAGTAATATCTTTGCACACTAGGAATGTCTCATGCTGCAAACCTGTGTCTACTTACCTGGAAATAACTCTGATTGTATACAATGGGAGTTACTTTTGAGATGACATAAGTCCACTATCAGTGATGCAAGGGGTTAGCCTGCTGTACCTCCTCCAAAGATAAATTAATAGAAATAGAAATAGCAAGCACAATTCTATGCTGCTTATCAGCACATTTAAGCATTCCCTAAGTAGTTTACAATGTGCAAACTAATTGACCCCAATAAGCTGGGTACTCATTTTAGTGATCTCAGAAGGGCTGAGTAGACCCTGAGCCCCTGGCTGGGATTGAACTCACAACCTTGCCATTTAACCATTGTGCCACCAGAGCTCTTAATTTAATTTAATTTAAAAGGAGTTCAGAACAACAAACAATTGGGGTGGGATTTAAATGCTGGATTCAAATATTCCATAGCCAAGAGTTTGAGGAATTGCAGCCAACTTCATTTGATATGTAGGTTTAAAATTTATTATTAGTTTCAAATAGAATTGTTGAATCAATGTGATTTATTTATGTTTTGACTCACTATTCAACAAGTGTTTCAAAGAAATCTACTTTAGTTGAGACTAACCGATAAGATTCAAGCCATTATTCAGAATTTCAGATGTTTATCATGTATATGCATACATATTAGAGTGTTTCACAAACAGAACTTTAAGAATTAGTAAAACAATTCATCTTCTTCAATTATGTACTATTAATGATACATAACTTCACCACCCACTAAAGAATGTTGGCAACAGTGGATCCTAAATTGCCACCATGAAGGCAGCTTACTTTTGTTTTTCAGCAACTGAATAAATCTTGCAAAGAAAACCCCATGATAGGTTCACCTTGTGTGCTTGTTTTTACCTTAACTCACTTGTCAACCTATAGTGACCCCATTGATTTAATAGGCTTTTCTTAGGAAAGGAATATTCAAAGGTGATAATCATAACTCATATACAGTGAATAACTGCATCCTTCTGTAATCCAGAAAAACATGTCAGGAGTGTCATTTGTTTGTTTTAAATCATCTACGGTATATGTATATGTATACAGTGGGCCCTCAGTATTTGCTGGGGTTTGGTTCCAGGCTCCACCTGTGGAAACCAAAGTATATGGAAAGTCAAGTCCTATTATATACAATGGCATAGCAAAATGGTGTCCCTTATGGCAAAATCCAGTTTGGTTTTTTTTTTTTTTTTTGAGGATGTGTGTGAAATATCTTTGAACCATAGTTGGGGGGCTGACTCTCTCTCTCTCTCTCTCTCTCTCTCTCTCTCTCTCTCTCTCTCTCTCTCTCTCTCTATATATATATATATATATATATATATATATGAGAAAGATAAATATAGCTGAGAATGGAATTGTAGACTGTGTGATCAGAAGGAAACAGAAATATTAAAACAGTTTGCCACATGTGCCCTTTTGTGGTCTTTGCTCAAAACGTTCTAGACAAAATCTGCTAAGCACTTCTTTTGAACCAATTTTATGAAGAACCACCAAAGTATGCAGTGTGTAGACCAGGGGTAGGCAACCTTTCCCCTTTAAGGGCCGAGGGACTTCAGCTCCCAGAATCCCAAGAGCTATTGGCCAACGTGGGACTATTGGCCAACATGGCTGAGGCTTCTGGGAGCTGAAGTCCCTCGGCCCTTAAAGGGGAAAGGTTGCCTACCCCTGGTGTAGACTGTGGTCTCAGAGTTTCAATTAATCCTCCTTTCAATCAAGACAGGGATATCTGACAATAAATGTTATTAGGTATGCCAGATATTCTAACAGTAATGGAAAGTGGGCATGTAAGGACATAAATATAAGTGAATTCATGCCCCATTTTCTTTCCTATTCTGCATTGACCTTCTCAGACCCTGCTAATGTTCTGTTTTCTACAATTTGCATTCTGGTCCTTTTATTGTCTGAAATGCAACACACCACACATAGTTGCCATGGAGTTATTGAAGTGAGCTCATGTGTATTCTACTATAATAACTTCAAAGATAATCTGCAACCCATTTCTTATTTGACATGCATTTTGTCAGCCTGAGCAAGCATGTTCCTACAATTTGACATTTATTTGGAGTGAGACAGCACTAAAATGCTGACATACAATCCTCACAGTCTCAAAACTACAATGTAAATGGATGCATTGTTGTATGTCTAAATAAGCCAGTTCTGATCACCTGAAGAATTTCAAATGTTTGACTTTTCAGGAGGACTCATACAGTTCTGAATGATCAAAAATAACAAATCAGCTTTAACTGATGTACCAACAAAGCTCAGGTATCCAAAATCAATCAGCATGGTTAGAAGAAACCAAGTTTTAGTATCAGAAAGAAGTACTACAGTGCCACTAGCAAGGTATAAAGCAGGTTACCACTAAATAACTGAAGAGTCATAAATTTGTCAAGAACAAGGTAAACACCAAGAGCTGAGAACTAGGAATGGTGTTGTTCTCAACTCTGAGCAGGAATTCTTATCTGCCTTCCATAGGAAGAGATGTCCGGCCAATGCCCAGATCCTTGGCTGTATTTTATGACAGCATTTTTTCAATTGTGCTCTTCCCAAGATGCAACCTCAAACTGCATTTGAGGGGAAGAAGCTGGGCCAGATGCCTGAGCCTCCTCTTTCTCTGAAGCTGGTGGGTGAGGGCTCTCCTCTTGCTCTGATTCTGAACTGACCCACTGAACAGAATAAGGTCTTGGTTGGTCTTCAGGCAGCTGTGGAGTCTCTTCAGCTGGTAAGTCTGCTTCTTCCCAGGAAGGCCAGAATGCCCCCTCCTTGTTGGTCTTCCACCATCAGGCTAGGACCTACCTGTTCAGACCAGCTTTTAAAACAGACCGGCTTGAGGAGTTGTATTATTTTAAACAGTTTTATCTTTTTAAACTGTATTTTGTTCTTTTAATAAGCAACCTATTTTAATATTGTAATAACTTAATTCCATTTTAATGTACCACTTTTTTGTGTTTTTAATTGTACTGTTCTTTTAATATTGTGAGCTGCTCTGAGTCCCAATTCTGGGGAAAATATAACATAATAAAACAAAGGAGGAGCAATGTGAATGATGTCTTCTCTAGTTCACTGCCTTCTGGTGGCTGGATGATGTTAGGCTGACTCAGCTGTCTTTTCTCTGTACGCTGGTGTGGATGTTTCTGAGTGGATGACTGAGTGTATGTCTGTCTACCACTGAGCTCTCTGTGTCACACTTCTCAGCTGAATTCACAAGAGCCTGCTGTTGGCTGCCCCCACAGTCCCAACCAAACCTGATAATTGATGTGGTAATCCTCTGGATTCCCTCATTAGCAGTAGCTAATGGCTGGTGTCTTAGCAAGGAACACCCGGAGCAGGACCAATTCAATTAAGCCTCTAATAAAGCCATTGTAAACTACAGTAATGATGGAGTTCAAAGTAGGGATTACAGAAACTGTTCGCAATGGTTTCTGACAGCAACAGGGCCATCCCTCTTTTTCCTGGTAATTGAATGCTATGGGACTGAATGACTTGCCTGGAAATCCTGCCACTGGTTGTCTAGTAGAGTAATTTTCTCAGTGTCTGTGTCAGGAAAGGCTGATGAGGTTGGAATTGTCGCATGGGAGATTCATAATTGCACCATTTTATTCTATGCTGTAATTCACTAAAGGTATATGTTGGTTCTGTTTTTCTGGTAGCAATTGGTTGAGCTGCTGTGTGATCAGAGAATGTTTGCATCCATTCAAGCTATCCAAGGTGTGAAGCTGTCAAGAAAAATATGCTTGCAACCTAGTTTCTTTGCCAATAGCAGAGGTTAGTTAGCATTTGGCTGTGGAAGCAATGCTTCACAGAGCCTGTAGTTATACAGGGGAGTCTATGGGGCAAATTTAGGATTTGTAAATTGACAAAAAGAGGCTGTGAGTGATAGAAAAATGAGGGAGAAGAGAATCCATACAAAGGTCAGTTGGCCAAAAGAAGAAATATTTAGGAAGCAGAGTGGAAAATGAAGACACTAAGGCAGAGGAAAAACAGAGACAAAAAAAAACAGGGAGGTAAGGAAAAGAAGGGATTATGAAAAGTGGGACTTTAGAGGAAAAACTCTCAAACTTGGCAACAGTGGAGGAATTCTTTTAGCTATCACTTTTCACCTGAGAAAGGAACCTCTGGTGCCACTTGAAAGAGCATAAACTAGTTGTTCATTCAGAGAAGGGTTCACCCTATGAAAGAAAGATTGCCCTCATTCTGAACTGTTTTGCTTTAGTGGTATGAACAGGGTGTGGAGAAAAAAAGTGACAAAGTGATGATTTCAGTTCTTCTGAGTGCCCTATATTGGTTCTGAAGAAACGTATAGATGAATGTTTGGGCAGTGTTATATAAAACCTGTGGCTTATATGTTTTGATGGTTGTGAAAAGAGTCTATCTGTAACCCAAAGGTAAATATAGTCCTTTCGTTTTCTACAGATCAACTGAGGTGCTTCAAAGATTTGCCAAATGTGTCTTACAATGTTGAAGAGATAGAAAGGCAGACAGAAGTACAGAGATGTCCATATACAGAGAAGGAGCCTTTAATACTATTCCCCAAAGCAATAGTATAGGAATAAATGTTCTTGGTCTTGCTATTAATTGGCTTTAAAGAAAATGGCAAGAGAGAGAGAGAGAAGCAATGCGAGAAAGTGCTTCTATTAAATTACACCTCTGGAGCTTGTCAATTGGAATCCAGACAACCAAGGACTCAGAGCACCAGTTCTCCTTCTTGATGTCAGTCACCACCTCCAGTTTCTGTCTCTTCTTGCTTCTCGCCATTTCCTATCGTCTTTGTTCATTTAATTCTTGCTTATAATAAAGAACACAAGGGCATTCAGATGCAAATAACAGTGTGCTAGAGGGGGAGGGGAGGACTCTTGAAGAGGAATATGTTAATACTATCCTCCTTCCTTTCCAGATTTATTCCAAAATTTTCTGCAGAACAAGGGAGGATGAGAGGGGGCGGGACATTGTTTTGGAGGGTCAAGGCCTACAAAATATGTGCTATCTGCCATTATTTGGGAAATGAGAAGAGTTTATTAAAATGAAGGACAAATATTCATAAATCAAAAGCTACTACAAGTGGCACCCATGGCTAGATCTTTTGCTGCCTCAAGGAAAAGACAAGATGGTACCCATTTTGCATTCAGAAACAAACTGGATTGCCCATTGGAGGTTATTTTGCACTGGCAATACGACTGTGTCACTCATTGACTCTGAGAGCAACTGACTGATGGAATAGAAGACCTTTGCTTTCATGCTGCTTTGCATTTTTGATTTGCGCAGTAGCTTAAAGATGGGGTGAAGGGCTCCTCTACCATTTCAGTGGGGGTGGGCAAAATGTGCCCCGGGTTTGTTTTTCTGTCCTCACCCCCAGAACCCCTGCACTAATAACTAAAAGCAACTACCTGTATTTTAGTTACTTTGAGATACAGGCAAGTAAAGAGATACAGTACTTTACTTTTAAAAAAGTAACTATTTGGGGAAGTGTTGTAACTATTCCTGTGAGCAATTATCTTTGGAGACACATGGGATTATCACAAATGGAAGGTGAGATCAGGACACCCCATAAAATTCCTTGCATGCAGTGGGGGCTGCTGTAGACTAAGTTGTACACCCTTTGTGGTACGTTCAGGGGTAGCTGACACAATACTAAAGGGCTAAATACAGTGATTTTATTGATAATGCTGTTAATAAAGAAGGGAAATAGTTTCTGTGCTTCTCATCATCCTCTTGTCATCAGTCACAGCATGGTAACCAAATATAGGCAAGAAACATTCAGGGGTAGCTGTGTTGGACATTTAACAAATTCAAACAAAAATCCATCAGCAATACCTTTATTGACCAACCAAAATACACAATATACTTGTTGCAAATATAGGCAAGAACAGCTACATATTTGGGGGATGCATATCAAGGACACAAGCCAATGCTCAAGAGATGAATTTATTATAAAATTTCTAGGAAATACATTTTTCAGGCATGAGACTTTTTCATACATGTCCTTTTTGTGGTGGACATTTGTGTCTTTTGTTCTTTATCTGCCACACTGCTATGAATCTTCTCGCTGTCATACCACAAGCTGTAATTTCAGATGAATAATATAATTTCATGCTTTCACCTTATAGTACAGCTGTGCTCCATTTCTCCACCTTCCAGCAACATGTAGTATTTTTCTAGCTTTCCCCATCATATTTGGGCACACCCCCGACCTTTACATAATAGAATCTAATGGATTCAGTCTTGCATTCTTCCTCACCACCTTTCATTTTTCATTGTATTTCATATTGCAGGAGAGGCACAATAACTGCTTATCTCCATTTTGGAAAAATTCCATTTGCCAACCTCCCATCACAGTAGGAGTAGGAAGAACCAAGGGGCAGCATGAGGTAGAGGTAAGGAATTACAGAATTATAGAATGATAGGAAAGGGCCTAAATACCCAAAAAGACCAGATCCCATCTGATCTTGGAAGCTACACAGAGTCAGCTGTGGTTGTTACTTGGATAGGAGACTGCCAATGAATACTAGGTACTATAGGCTGTATTTCAAAGGAAGGAACTGGCAAAACCAACTCAGAGTATTTCTTATCTAAGAACAATCTATGGAATTCATGAGGTTGCAATAAATCAACAAGTGACTTGAAGATGCACGCATCACGCACACCACACAGGAGAGGATGATAGAGTTGGAAGGGATGACAAGGGGCGGGACATTGGACGTTATCACATGTGGCCCAGAAACTGAAAATAAAGTAGAAATGAGGCATCCCAAAAATAAACGGGAAATAAATCTTGTTTCCGCAAATGTCATTACCTTCATTGCGCATTTACAGTAAGTGTATCAAACGTCCACACATAAGAGAAAAAAACCCCGTAAATGTAGCCGAAATGAGCCTCCTGCACATGCGCAGATAGAGTAATGTTCGCAGGAACCATGGGTAATGACAGGGAAATGCTCCCCAATACGTATTTGGTTATCATACTTATGGTAAATGCAAAATGATCCTCATCACGCAATTGCAATTCCTTTCTGTCCACTTTCTGTCGGGGTTCTGTGCGACGTCGTGTGAAAACACGGGCAAATAATCCAGATTTGGGCGGGATTTAGTTTGGATTCTGTTTGGATTGGGCCCCGTGTGATAACGTCCATTGTTTTGGAGAGTCAAGTACTACAAAATATGTGCTATCTGCCATTATTTGGGAAATGGGAGGAGGTTACTAAAATGAAGGACAAATATTCATATAACAAAAGCCACTACAAGTGGCACCCATGGCTAGATCTTTTGCTGCCTAAAGGAAAAGACAAGATGGTACCCATTTTGCATTCAGAAACAAGCTGGATTGCCCATTGGAGGTTATTTTGCACTGGCAATATGACTGTGTCACTCATTGACTCTGAGAGCAAATGACTGATGGAATAGGAGACCTTTCCTTTCATGCTGCTTTGCATTATTGATTTGTGCAGTAGCTTAAAGATGGGGTGGGGGGCTCCCCTACCATTTCAGTGGGGGTGGGCAAAATGTGCCCTGGGTTTGTTTTTCTGCCCTCACCTCCAGAACCCCTGCACTAATAACTAAAAGCAACTATCTTAGGGGCTTTGCAGGCTGGCCTAAAGGGCCGGCCTGGGGGTGGATTTGGGGTGGGGCAGCCGCATGACAGCTGCCCTAACTCAACTCCAATGCCATCCTGATGCCATGCACCCATCCCAAAAGGGTGAGGAAGAGCCGCGGCACCAGCTCTTAGGGCAGCCTTTTGCCACCCCTAAAAGGAGTTGCATCTTGCCACTCTTCTGAGGGCTGCAAAAGGGAGGATTGGGGCTGTGGCGTGAGGTTGCTGCATCCCTGATCTGCCATTCCCAGAGGCAGCTCTGTGCCCCCCTTTAGGTGGGTCTTACTTTGAGATAGAAGAAACTAAAGAGATACTTTACTTTTTAAAAAGTATCTAACTATTTTGGGAAGTGTTGTACGTATTCCTGTGAGCAATTATCTTTGGAGACACATAGGAATATCACAAGTGGAAGGTGAGATCTGGACATCCTATAAAATTCCTTGCATACAGTGGAGGCTGCTGTAGACTAAGTTGTACCCCCTTTGTGGTACGTTCAGGAATACACAAATGAAACATTCCTGGAAAATGGCCATCATGCTTCTGTGCAAATTAGAAAGAGCTGAAATTTTCAACCATATCCATTGTTACAGTTTCTTCTTGTCTCTCCCAAAGTGAAAGCAAATGTTCTCTAGTCCTCATAAAACATGTTGGGGAGGGTAACAGGATAAAGAGGAGAGGTAGATAAACATCATTTTGGCATAATGCCATTTCAAAGGTGTGCAAAAAAAATTAAAATACTGTACTTGGGGAAAGAGAATGAAAGAAAGTTTGAGAACAGTCTGCAGGGACTGACATCACCTTGATAATAATGGACATTTTTCCATGTGACTGCCAGCATACCTCACTAGAAATCGCACTGAGGAATAGTAAAGGTTGAAGGTAGGAGGCATCCCTGTTATTATCCAAGCATCTACAACAAACCCTCCTGAAAAGCAGCAGCCTGCAAAAACTAAAATATTGCAAGTCTGGCATTTTGAATGAATCCTTGGAAACATTAGTGCAGAACAGTAGGGCATTGAGGAAGCATTAACAGACTTTTTGAGGGGCTGGGGATAAAGCAGGAGAAAGAGTACAATGACAACAAATTGTCAATGACATTGTGTAAGTGCTTTTGTAATCACACTCTTATTTTTTGGTCATTGACAAGAATAAATATTCATTCCCATTCCAGGTAAAATTGCAGTCAAACACCTGTGTGAAAAAGCTCTTGCATGTTGTTTTCACTGCACCAGTTCAAAAAATAAATTGGGATGAATGGCGGGGGGGGGGCACACAGCACACAACATTTTAGGATACCATAAACATTTTAGGATACCATAAATTTCCATTCCTTGAGGCTTTGTTTAGCTTGTGTTTGATTTGATTTATCCTGGCACACATTTCTTGGTGTTCCTGGAAAGTTACTTTTAAGATAAATAATTATAATGATATGCAAAAGACATTCATAACTGGGCAGGAGTAGGCTGTGCTAGTGAATCCCAGAGCATTATTCAACCTTTGCTCAGGACCTACATAGTTATAGTGCTATTATTCTACTTTAATTATTCCACTTTAATTGACATGATTCTATCCTATAGAATCCTAGGACTTGTAGTCTTGTGAGGCACTAGAGTAGTGTCTCGCAGCATCTATAAGCAATAAACAGAGAAAGCAAGGAAATAATAATGGCAGACCACAGACCACTTCATAATAACATATGACACATATTTAAATATAAATATTAGTACAGATTTTTTTAAAAAGAAATGAAAATGGGATGGGATGAATTTAAGAAAGACCGCATGTAATAAATGGCATAGACTTGGAATGGGGGCTTTATCACTCCGTCTCTGGGGCTTTGCAGTCTGCCTTCCCTTATCCCACTCCATGTTTGTGGTAGGTGGCATCCAAATAAATAAAATTTGGATTTTTGTGTTGAATCCATTGTTGAATCCAGGTGTTGAATCCATTCCTGACTTTTAACCCTCTTTCATACAATAGCACTTCAAGCACCCTGTAACTGCTATGACTCCTTATTAAGAAGGAGTCCCAGGGTAAAATGTACAATGTGGGGAATAGCAGCAGCCATGATAACACAGCATTTGATTGCAGCTGAGTCATGCTGACTTATGCTGTGTCATGGGAAGTGACATTATGGAGATGGTCACCAGGTCATGGAGATGGTCACCTGGTGTTGGAAAGCACAGAGAACTTCTGCAAAACTGCAGAGTCACTCATGTGACTGACAGGTGTTCAGCAGGAAGAGTCAGGGCTAGAAGGACATGTGGAGCCCTGGCTATATAAGGGAGAAGCCTCTGGTCACACATGTGGGTGGCAGTTGATGGTGGATTGTGGATCATGTTGGATGGTTGTCGTTATTGGTGTAAATAGCCTTGTACATAGAGGAACTAAGATTAAAGCCTCATCTAAGAGATGTCTGTCTGTGGAGTCTCTTTACTCTGTCTGGAAGGGGAGAGTGCTTCTCCAGCTGACACGCTACTGGCTGCATCTGAGAAGGTTGTGTTCCTGGTGCTGCATGCTAACATGGATTTTCATGTGCTGCATAACCACACTAACACTCCTTCCTATGGAATACCAAGATTGGCAATTTTGTGAAGTATTCAGAATTCTCTGCTAGAGAACTGCCAGTCTGTCACCATGCCAGGACCTAAGATGTAGCTAAGAAGCCCTTTGAAGTGATACTGAGATTTCCTTTCAGACTATAGGAATAAGCTTTCAGTACACCTAACCTTAAAAACTCTTTTCATCTCCTGCCCTCAAACATATCCTAGGTGACTGACCTTAGCCTGCATGTGGTTTGAATCATAGAATCATAG
>CM034708.1:178645627-178657949 GCA_020142125.1 Phrynosoma platyrhinos | reverse complement strand
TTTTTTTTTTTAATATTCATGGTCTAGTGGAGAAACCTGGCAAATATTAATGATAAAATAGACATTTCTCAGAGATAAGAATTTTAGAATACATGTTGAGAAAATGAGATAGGCATGTAAATTACTTTAAGAATTAGGGCTGAGTAGAAAGCATGAATGATTTTGGGGGGGGGGATCATTAGAGGATTTGGAGAAGTGATTGTTTCAATCAAAAATGTTTTCTTATTCAGGAAGTGCTTTGTTCACTTTTGTATTATTTTAATTTTATTAATCTGTCCTCCCTCTTTATAGATTTCATCTCTGTTCCATGCCCTCTCCCGGGCTGTGAGTAGGGGGACTGCACATTTAAAGGGTTTATAAAGAAAATATTTATCCCTTTTCTCAGGATAAACATCAACATGAACATTGAAGTGAGTGAGCATTTAGTGTCTCCCCATGGAGCAATAGGATAAAGCAGAGTTAAAATTTCAGAGGAACATTTCAGTGTGATCAATTTTAATTAGAGTGTCCGCAGAATCAGTTTAGTACTCATACAGTTTATGAACAGATAAAAAGAAAATACATACAAGCTGAGAATCTACATTGCCCAGCATAGCATAAGTAATCCACAGGTGGACTCCACTACAGCTCCCCACTGATCACCCCTAGAGCCAATAGTTTTGCTGAAATAGCCCTCCTGAATTCTGAATTCTGTGGTTAGTAGAGAGCAAGGGAATCAGAATTATCTGGCTATGCCCTGTAGCCAGACACAGACCAGAAGCATCTTCTGATGAGATCTGCTCTAGTCTCAATGGCTGATGCTCCAGGTCTGCATTTAGAGCATAGTCAGACACTTCTCTAATACCCCGTGTTCTCCAACAGCCATAGAATTGCCATAGAGGGCTATCATGGCAAGACTGAGTCCTGAGGGAAGAAAAGAGAATATTAATTTCTGCAATGACCAAAAACCTCCCCAAACCCAAGACATATGCAGGTGTAAGGTGGACTTATGCTGATCTATGCTACTAATAGGATACCAGCCACTGTCTAATAAATAGATTCAAATTAGGGTTGGTCCTGAATTTTCTGTTAGAATGCTCCACCATCTAGTTATTGTATAAACTGTGGATAGAAGAGAGAAGCACCATAGAAAGTCATCTTTCTGACTTAGAAACAGGCCAAGATGAATGAATTACCAGGGATTATAGGACCCAAGCAGATGGGTTCACCCAGCAGTGGTTCTGCAAACACCACCAGAGCAAGGGAGGGGGATACAAATTACTAGGCCCGGTAGGCCAGAAAAGAACCAGGATTTGACTATGCTGCATATGCTTTGGTTTTTCTTGGGAGTATTAATATTGGTCCATTGTTTTTGATGTCCATTGCAAAAATCTGTGAATTTAAAATAATGAAATATAAAATTTTGCATTATAAAATACTAACTACTTGTAGCTGGTTTTCTCTAGTTGCAAGAGATGGAGAAACTGGGCACCAAGTGAGAGGAAGGAAGCCATAGGTGAGCAAAGGGATGTAGCAGGGTCGGTGGGTGGAATGAAAGGAATAAGAAGAGTGGGTGGACAGGCAATAGCAAAAGAAATTATAGGTCAGTTGTAAGACCTTCAGTGGTGGTGATGGCTAGAAATGGAGATTTGGAGGTAATCAATCACTGTGATCTCAGTTAATCAGAGGAGGAAGAAGATGAGAAGGAATGGCAGTACCTCCAGTGCCTGGGTGAGTAGCTCTCTCAATCCTTTGCCAACTCCTCTGACTCTGAGAGCAGTTTACAAACACTTTCTGGCTGGCTTGAATTGGCCACTGAGGTCCAGTCTCCCTCCAAAAATATTCACTAGAGCCTGAACAGTGACTCTGAACAGTATTTTGAGATGGGTGGGTAGACAAGGAGGATCAGTGAGGAAAAACCCATTGTCTTGCAGTGAGACTGAGATGGATGGAAGGTTTTAACACAGCAGGGGGACTGAACAGTTGAGTTAAAATGGGCCCTTGGAATCTGCTGGACTTTGACTCCAGGACCCTCCATGAATACTAAAATCCATGGATGCTCAAGTCCCATTATATACAATGGCATGGTAAATTGGTGTCCCTTATATAAAATGACAAAAATCAAAGTTTGCTTTTTTGAATATATATATATATATATATATATATAGAGAGAGAGAGAGAGAGAGAGAGAGAGAATATTTTCAAGTTGTGGATGGCTGAATCTGTGGGTGCAGAATTCATGGATGTGGAAGGCTGACTGTATATTGAATTGTGCAGAAAATGAATAAAAATAACCATAAATGGGAATCTACAAAAAAAAAAAAAGAGTTTATACCAGCATAGCCATATATTCTACAAAACGATTTGTGGGATCTTAACACTTATTAGGCACTAGAATTAAGGTGTGTATGGGGGGGGAGGGGGACCACAACAACCGTATCATTATGTGACTTGTGGGGAAATTCTGGCCTTGACAAAATTTTCAATATGCTGAGAGTTAGGGTAATTTTTAGAATTGTCATTAGGATTTAATCATTAAAGTTTAATGTATGCATTAACATTTAATGTAGAATTCTTGTATTTCCTAACTCAAAAATCCCTTCATGGAAGAGATGTTGATTTCCCTTGTATGGGACCAGAGCTCATAACGTCTGCTTCAGTGCATCACAAGTTGCTGAAAAACACCATGAGATATTGTCCTTGTTTCTTACATTGATTGGTACCAAAGAAGTACCTTAATGGCAAAAAGCAATAGTTTTATTGGAACATTTTAAAAAATCTTCACTGATTTTCCCCCCTGGAAAAAAAGAAATTTGTATCACACATGGCTAAAATTTGGGGAAATTGTTAACAATTATTGAGATGACAGTGCTGCAGAAAGCTACATTTCAGTTTGATAACATTCTCCACCCTGGCTCTACAAGTAGAAACTGTAGTGGGCAAGAGGCTCATTTTGCCTTCATTCTGGTTCTGCCATCGATCTTGCTTGGATATTATAATCCCCAAACTACAACTGTGTGATTAAATTTGCTGTACTTGCATGCAAGTTGAGAGATACAACTAATTATTTTTTTTTATGACAGAAGGACCCAAGGGCCTCTGGTAAGACTGAAGAATCATTGTGCTAGGCTGTGATGTATGTTTATACATGTGATAAGAGACAGGCTGTTCCCATCCCAAGGGTTTATGAGAATGATGCACTACTCAGAAGAACAGCCTTGCTCTCACTGATAGTACATTTTGAGGTGAAGGCTCTTCTGGGCCCTTTCACACACCACAATTCTAGCATTATGATTTCACTTTAGCTTTTGTGGTTCTATCCTATGGAATCCTGAGATTTGTAGTTTAAGGAGAGATATTTAGAAATTGCAGCCAGAGAACAATAGTGCCTTGCCTAATATTAACCCCAAGATTAAATAGGATGGAGCCAGGGCAGTTAAAGTAGATTCATAATGCTATATTTCTGTAATGTGAAAGGGCCTCTGGCATCACAGGTCATATCCCAAGGAGAGTCCAAATATGCAGGTAGCGCTAATTATCTTTCTTTTTCTGTACACATGTGTATATGTGTATACAGACACAGTCACTCACTCACAGAGACACAGACAGCTCACAATAGTATACTGTGATGAAGAAAATCTAGGCATTCCCTCTCCCTTAGCAAGTGTGAAAGTTTTACCTAAGCTCAGAGGGAACAAGGAAAACTGAGGTGTGTGGCAGAAGATGCAATAGTCCCTGATAATCAAACAGTACTGGTTTTTTTTAACACTGAGAGCCCTGATTCCAGTGCATACTGTCTTATACTAAGTCATGGGTGGGTAACACAAGTGACATTGCACTTCATGTGTCCTCTCCCAGCTTTTTGACCACCTTGACCCCTCTAGACTGCCTGGACAGGTCCTTTTCTATCCAGAAAAAGAATAAGAAAAGAATTTTAAAAAGAGGAATTTTCTGTCCTGGGAACCACCAGAAGAAGCAATTTGCCTTTTGAACTGATTTCTTCTCCAGCACCATTAAAGATAAACTAATACCCACTTTTCATAACCACCCACTTCTGGGTCTTTTATCCCCCTCCTTCACTTTTGGCAGTCAGTGTGACCCCAGGACCCCAGAGGCTGAATATTAGCCCCCTCAGATGACCACCATGAAACGAGACTAGAGATGATGTGCAGAGCAGTTTGTGTCACAACAACTGAAGATGCTACTTTTTATCATGGGCAGGTCAGATTCTGAGTTTATCTGCTACTACACAGGAATAAGCCAGTGCCATTATTTTCAGCTTAATGGAAGATAAAGGGTTCACAGGGTAAAGGGTTCATCAGGATGAGCTGCATAAGAGAAGACAGCAAGTGCTGGTCAGGTAGCAGCAATGACATATGTTGTGCCAGCATCTTAATACAATGCAAAGAGAAAGGTTGCCTCTGATGCCACATCTGGGGTCATTCCACAAGGTCTTATGGGAAGAAGACTGAATGGTCAAGTAGGAAATCCTAGGTTTAAGGATGCTGCAAGTATTAGCATGGATGTCTTGGGTAAAACAGTTAATTGTTTTTGTGACTACCAGATCTATTTGTCTGCTCCTTTATTGATCTTAATTGCAGAGATGTTTAGGAAAGGATGTCAACTTTACCTGATCTGCACCTTCCCAATGAAACTGTGGACTGGAATGCAGTCATCTTGCAAACATCTATCCAAATGTGTATGGAAATGCAAATTTTAAACAATATGCTTAGAAATACATAATTTAAATGAAATGCGTTTAGAAATGCATGTTTTGTGCAAATGATCTTGAAAAGTATGCACTCACATATGATTTTTTTTAATTCAGAAAAGGGAGCCATAATGGATTTGTGAATAAAAGAACAGAAAATTAATGTGGATTGGAAATATTTAATCCTATTTGTTTCCCTCTGCACTTAATTGTATTTTAGCTAGCTAGCACAGAATCCTTTAGAGGCAACTATATGAAAAAGGAATCTTCTAGTCTCTCTTGTTTGCTTGCCTTTTGAGAAGTTCATTGGTTGTTCTAATACAGCTTTCTTCATTTGGGTTTTCTCCAAATGTGTTGGTCTCCAATTAATGTGACCCCATTCCCAGCCACCATGGCCATCATTCCCAGCCACCTCGGTCATGCCATGGACTTATCTAGGGGCGTGATGTTGTAGTTTGTATTTTCTGTCACTTTCTTACTCATCCTCAACCATCTGTTTTGCCAGCTCTCTTCCTCCCTATGACTAAGAACATTTCATACTGAAATCATCCATCACATTTAATGCTGTTAACTTTTAAACACAGGCTGTGCAACCCATAGAAAAGCACAATGTCAATAGCACACACACACCCCTACCTTCTGGGATCTCTGGCACCACAATAGCAGCAAGGAATGATATTTCTCCCTCCAGCTCACAGCACTTCAAGCATGTGATTGCTTAAAACTTCTTAAGTCATGAATGACAACTCTTATTTACAGGTGAGACAAATCCCTATTGTCTCTTCTCTTCTCCAGCTCTGTGCTTTGGAAGCCTGGCAAATGGGATTGATTTGTTTCTACTCTACAGGCAGGATAAGAGGAGGGAGTTTTAATTATTTCAGACAAGTGCCAATTGACTTTCGGTGCAAGGAGTAAATGGATTCTGAACTGGCAGATGGGCTGATCTACATGTTCAGCAAAATCACACAGCCAAGCCCTTGAGCTGTACCTTTTAGGTATGAGATCCCATATTTGATTCTCGAGTGTACAACAAACATGGAAATCAGTTAACAATTGCTCTGTGCATAGAGAAGACTAGGGCTTCGTTCCCACTATGATTTAAAGTGAATTACTGATCAGGTTATATGACTGTCGTTTCCACTTGAAACTGGTTCTGATCCTACTGTTCTTGGTTTCAGTCATGATGAAGTGAAGCAAATGCAAAAGAACAGTTGTTTCCTGACACTAGGTTTTTGGTGGTTCTTTTGAAAAGAATTGATTCTGAAGTGTGTTCAACAAGTGGGAATGATGATCTGAATCGTATCATTCTGGAGGGGTGGGACTAATGGCAGAGGGGTGTTTATCATCTCTCCTCAGTTTTTGGAAAATCAGTCATTTCTCTCCCCCCCCCCCCCCCCACGCTGCCTTTGTGCTTGTGATGTGACCTATGGAAGCATTATATATATCTATATAGATATAGATATAGATATAGATATAGATATAGATATAGATATAGATATAGATATAGATATAGATATAGATATAGATATAATACATGATCCATTGTATTTGCAGCTACTTGCAATTACTGGTGGACTGCAGCTCAGTGAGGCAAGTAGTTGCAAGACCAATGGATTACATATCCTGTCATTTAAAAAAAATATACAGTTCCCAAGCTGGGCTGCTCAAAAGGGAAATGGTGTGCTTGAGCAGCCTGGGTTGTTGAGGGGCAGAGGAAGACTCAGTTGCTGAAATTACCCTGCTCGGCGCCTGGAACTGCCCCATCCTCATCATGTTGCCACTTGCATCACTGATGACATGCAGATGGTTGACATGAATTTTGAAGCAATGCAAACTACCGGTAATGGGAATGGCAATCGTCCCCAAAAAGAAGCAATTACAATGGAATAATGAAAAGATCCGCTTTCATAGACAGACCTTTTGGAACAAAATCACTGACATGGAATGAAGATGAATTGCAAACTGGTTTAAATGTAAGTGGGAATGAGCCCTAAGATAGAATAAACCTCTGTATTGGACTTGCCCCTGGAAAATCTGAATGTAGATCTCACTTTTATCATGAACAAAGAATGATATGTCACAGGTATTTTATCTTTGCCTTGCCTACCTATGCTTCCCTGCTAATAGTCAAATAAAATCTAGTTGAAGATCTCTGACATACATTTACTGGGCTAGTCTACATAGTAATCAAAGTTTCTATCATCATATTTCTTATTTAAAAAAAAAAAGATAAATCTGAAGATGAGGTTTATCTTATTTTATTTTTGTGGGGTTAAATTTTGATCCAGGTGTTTTACAGTCAGAGGATCATGGAATTGAACAATGCACACAGAATTAATCTGGGTCCCCATAAATAGAATCAAACATGTTCTTTGCTGTGTTCATGACAGATGGCTTCCTAGTGCCTTCTTAACACCCAGTGCTACCAAGCAGCAGGTCAGGGGACACACAGGCCAGGCTGTGATTGCTCTCAGGGCACAGCCCAGTGACATATGGGGAGTACTGAAAGTTCAAAGTTAGAGAAGAACTAGTCTTTCACTAAGTAGTTGTTTAAGTGTTTAAGCAGTTGCTTTCTTTCTGTTCTTTCATTAGGCTGATGCACCCTTGCTGCCATACTTAATAATGCACAGTTGAGCTATTCTGATGCACACTTTGTAATATGCAGCTCTTTGCCTAGGAACTGGGACCCTCTGGCCAATTTTGAAACCTGCATTGCTATTGAATTCATTGTCAGAAACACTCCTGCATTTTTCTTGGAGACAAGGTAAAGGGGAGGCCCTTTTCTGAAGAAGAATTGTGCTCCTAGAAGCTTCCAAGAAACATACTTCTCTCTCTCCTTCTCTCTCTCCTTCTCTCTCTCTTTTAAAAAACAATTTAATTTTTTAATTGCATTTTTTAACATTCACTTTTGTATGTTTTTAATTATATTGTTCTTTTAAATTGTAAGCTGCTTTGAATCCCAATTTTTGGGGGAAAGCAGGATATAAACATGCAAATAATAATAATAATAATTCTGTTTTATAGTCAAATGCTCCACACATATCTTGTTCCAAAGCAGGGTGGGGGGGGGGAGAGATTTAAACAAATTGGGAATGTGGTTTGTTTACTTCCATAACCAAATTTCTGCAATGTGTACTAGGTGTAACTCACAATGTGGCAATCTATCCAGACTATTTGTGTACCCCTGGATCAGACTCTTGGTGCTCTTAGTATGGTCTTAGTAAGACAAAATACCAAGTCCAGCTTTATTAAGTTGTTGAGCTAGAGGGTGGGTCTTCAGATAGGACACAAAACACAACTATATATGAATACAATGAATTTTGGATTGGAATATTGTTGGCTCTACCAGTGGTATATGTACACCTTTGCTGATGGAAGGGAAAGCAAGTGCAGCAGGTTTTTTTTAAAAAACAAAACAAAAACAAACAACTGCAAATGCACTCATGGCAAGGCAAGGAATAATAAGGTTGTGATAGCATTAGAAGAATCTCAGCTCTTCCTATTTTCTGAATGCCTGGCCTCTGGGGCAGGGTCCTTAGAGCCAAGCCACTCTGAAAATAATGACTTAGACAATTGCCTATCCTGTGATACAGCTGATTGTCTATAATGCCATGCCTCCCAGAGAGTCTTATCTCCAAAAACATCCCCTCACCAAACACATGGAAGCCAGAGAGTCAGGAAACAGGCAACATTGAGCCAACAGCCTTCTTCTGTCACTGCTGACTCCCTCCACAAGTGACAAGAAGCTGCCAACACATGATGGTGGATGGCAATGTTTCTGTTGTATACCTATGAGATTGTATCCTTGATGTTTTTCTTCCTGTATAAATATTAAGCTATTGGACAAGCAAGAGCCAAAACCAAAAAGAAGTGTGACTGTAGTTAATTTGTTCTCATCATTTTGGACCAATTAATACAGGAGCTGACTGGGGGTACAGAACAAAGTGACCTCAACAGACCTGAGTGCCAACAGGGAGGGATTTTATGTAGCAGTTAGGTAGAGGTGAGAATATTCTTTCTAACCTGAACCTTCTTCATTAAAAAAGGATAAAGTGAGTTGTATTAAATGTGTGTTTTCTGACCAAGTAACATTTGCTGTCACAGACCTTCAGTTTTAGTTATTCTGCTACTGTTGCTAGCAATAATCCTATTTACACAATCATTTTGTCTGCATCTGGAGAACAATCCTTTAAAGTCAATCTGTGTATACAGAATAATCTCACATTATTGCCCTGTTGAGAGTCCTGAAGTGGTATATGCCTCTTCAGACTGGAATCAGGAAATTAAGTGTCAACATATATTCTTCTTATATGTAGAAAATTTGAAGAGGGGGAGAGTATGCTACAACGTTTTTTGTGACCTATTAGTTTTCTGAGTGCAAAGTGTTGTTTTCTGTTTAGAGAGGGATGCTTAAATGTACAATCCTCCACTAGCACTCAGAAGTGGATTTAAAAAAAACCACTGCTCTGTGTGACTATCTTGAATATTTAGATTGGCTTTGATGAATCATAAGGGATACATAGATAGACAGAATTTCTAATCTACAGAAAGTATAGCTACCTGAGCCCAGGAAGAGGGGGAAAGTAAGGAGGGGAGGAGGAAAGGGAGGAGACTTCCTGCAAAGAGCTCAAAATGAACTATGTGATCATCTTTTCCATTTTCATTTTCACAAAAAACTTGTGAGATTGCTTAAACAGAGAGAACAACTCAAGTTCACCTACTAGATTTGAATCTGCAACCACTACTCTGCACTGACTCTTAAGCATATATGGCTGAATATTTTAGTTAGAGAACCAACACTTATTATCTCAAAATAGTAATCATTTAAATTCGATTTTGTTAGCAATCAACTGATGGCTTGATTGTGAGCAGTTTGCTAATTTTATGCTTTTGGGGGATGATGATAATGATGATGACAATGACGACAATGACTTTATTCATTTATATCTCAGCTCCCCCTCCCCATAGCTCAAGATGTCTTAAGAATTATTAAAATCAGTATTTATTAAAAACATATAAAACATTATGACATTTAACAAAGAAAACAATTAGAGCCTTATCTCATTACAAAAGAAAGATGAGAAGCAGCATGGCAAAAGCAGCTTTTTGCTTACCTTCCCACATGAAGTCATAGTACTTCTGTTCTTCTTCCAAAGGGAGTCAGTTGTAAAAGCATGGCTTTTGCCAAATGGGTTTTTCCAGCAGGACAAAAGGCATGGTTTTATGATCATCTCCCTCAGCAGTAGAGTGGAGGTATTTTGTGGGCATGTGGGAAGATACGTAGAAAGCCACTCCTACCTCATTGCCTCTCATCTTTCTTTTGTAATGTGATAAGACCCTTAATCTATAAAGCCATTCTAAATTAATTAAAAGACATAGCATTTTGAGAAAACAGCACACTGTCAAGAACCCATCACAGTTAGCTCATGAAAATCTGACAGAACAGGAAGAAGTTCACCTACCTGCAGAAGGAAAGCAAGAAGGGAGCCATCCTACTTTCCCTAGGGAGGGAGTTCCATAATCTGGAAGCAGCCACTGAGAAGGCCCTCTCCCTTCTTCCCACCAAATGGGCCTGGGAAGAAAGTGAGATAGAGAGAAGGGCCTCTCCTGAAGATCTTAGAGCTGGAAAATGCTCATACTGGAAGATAAGATTATTCAAATTGCCTGGATCAGAGTAGACAGGGCTCAAATCAAAACTTTGAATTGTGGCCAGAAACTGCTCAACTGCTTCTTTCTTCCTGTAGTCAAGCATAGATTTTAAAGTTTGGCAAATAATATGTGCAACTCAACTGGCACATGCAGATGATTAATATCTAGATGTTCAGTCTTTAGTGAGAGGTAATGCTGATGGTAAATCAAATGATAGTTCTGCTTTATCAAATATCGGGGTTTAGAAAACTCAAAAGGTGAAAGGAAGACTTCTTACCTTTATAAGAAGAGCTAGCAATTATTCTGCCAGCCTATTGGTTTTTGCCTTGTCCAGTGCATTATTCCCTAGGAGAGAGGGAGAAAGGAGCAGGGAGGGAACAATATGCTACTCTATAATTTAATGGATGGCTTAACATTCTTCCATTATTCTACTTAACATTCCTTCCCTACAACCCACCAGGTACTCATCACAGATCCTTGCAGAGCCTTCATTGCAAGGGATATATTCAAACATTGCCTGCCTTGCCTAATTGCCTCTGTTCAAGGACCCTGGTGAGGGGTTCTACAGACAGAGTGCCCTGCTGTGCCAAGCAGCAGCCTTTCAATCTCCCAGGAAATGGGCTACATCTGTGAGTAGGCAATGTGCTTTCTTTGACCCTTGGCACATGTAAAGCTGAACCACTCAAATGTTCAAAGTCAACGGGAGAAGAAAGGCAATAGCCTTAGAGACAGGGAAAATTGCTTTTAAGTTAGATCAAATCTACAAAAAGCCTGATAATCACAGGGTTCTTCTCATTCAAACTCCCTCTGGGTGAACATCTGGCAACTGCAAGAATGTGGAACTTTCTCATAGATTTAACTCCAAAACTCAGGAAGACTGACTGACAGCATTCTAAAATTCAAGTTGGATATTGTGGCTCAATTAATCCTCAGTTTAGTCATCCAAATTTGGCTTAATATCTGTCTCACTCTATCCATCCAAAATCTACTACATTTTAGTCATCCAGACCATGACATGCCTGTTATGAGCTATATGAATTTTCATATTCATTTTATTTATTTTTAAATTGGTAATTACATTTCTCTCTAGGTTTTCTTCCAAAGAGCTCAGGGGAAGGGCACACATGGCTCTTCCCTCAGCACTTTTATCCTCACAGCAACTCTGAAAGGTAGGTCAAGTTCTTTTTTTTATTGATTTTATATATATACATTATATACATTCCTTAATCATGAGTATATACTCAATCTATACAAAATATTAACAAATATAAACTTCCATAGTTCTTCCAAAGTAAGTATGCTACCTCATTCATTAAACAAATCTCTAATTAACACATTTTAGTATTTAAACACACTTGTATTAATATCTATATTCATCTTAATTCCACTTTAATGCATTCTATTTTTATAATCCTTTCTATTCTTATCTTACATTACCTCACCTCTTAATTCCATATTTCTTTTATGTATTTCTCTATTGGAGCCCACTCTGCCTCTAATTCTTCAGAGCCTTTATTATTCAAAATTCTATTCAATCTATCCATCTCTTTCATTTCTATCACTTTTAAAATTCATTCATCATTGGTCGGTATTTCTTCTTTTTTCCATTTGTGTGCTAATTGTAATCTTGCCACCGATACCATATATAAAATAGGTCTCCAATACCTTCTTTCTATTATCGGATCTATTTTATTTGTCATATTCAATAGGTAAAATTCAGATTGGAATTCAAATTTAGTGTTAAAAATATTTTGCATTGTCTTATGTATTTTTCCCCAGAATTTTTTTTATTTTGGGACATCGCCACCACATGTGCATCTATGTTCCCATATTTTGTTTACACTTCCAACATAGATTTGTATTTGTATTATTTATTTTTGCTATTCTTGCCAGAGTCAATACCATCTATGTTCCATCTTCCAATGATTTTCTCTGAAGTCTTGTGCTTTTGTAAATTTACTTGTTTTTTTCCTTGCCCTTTCC
>CM034708.1:178608846-178625656 GCA_020142125.1 Phrynosoma platyrhinos | reverse complement strand
TTAATAGCTGCTCTAATTTTGCAGAATGAATGAAAGAGTGAGGTTACTTAGAAATTCATCATATTGTGCTTAGAGAAGTGATATTTGGACACTGCCAGAAGATACTTTTATAAGAGACTCCATTTTACTATGCCATTGTATATAACGGAACTTTAGCTTCCATGGAGTTTGCTAACCACAGAACCAAACCATCCACAGCTTACACACACACACACACACACACATACACACATGTGCCCACTGTATTTTTTTTCTTCCCCCCCCCCCCTTTTTTTTTCTCAGAAGTTATCATTTCTGTTTAGTAGTATAGAGAAGTTTCAATTCAATTTGGTGCTATATTCTTGATTTTGGAGGGTAGGAAGTCACTACTGCTGATTGTTTCTTTTTATGTGTGTGTGTTGGGGTGGGGGCACATATGTGTAATATGTAGTCATATGTAGTGTATGATTTTTATGTTTTTGTTATTTAATTTATATACTAATAAGATTTATCCTAAAAAAAAGACAAAAGAAGACGGTGGTTTCTGTAAATTTTGCATATGCTAATTTCTATCCATGGTTGCATATTTAGAAATTGCTTTAAATTAAATCCAAATCCAAACATTGCATCAATGTGGGGAAGACAGGATTATGCCCAGTTACTAATTGCTGATGCCCATCCTCAAAGCCTGATCCCACTCTCCATTCCTGTAGTTCTTTATATTTACACTGAACTTGGATGGGACAGCCCTTCAAAACAGAACATGACTTCAGATACAGAATGGTCATCTAACAACCTCTCTAGAAGTCAGCTCTCTATAACTTGAGCACATACATAGTCATCTTAATTAAGGCCCAGACAGCTGTTGTTCCTAGACACTTTCTTTGGCTCAAATTGGGTGTCAAGATATTTATGACCATCTTGAAGAGACTTCTACTTCCATCAAGCATTACCTCAAGGAAAGAACTCTCTTGCTGTAGTTGGTGAACTAATCCCACACAGGCAGGAGGAAAAACACTAGGTAGAAAACATTTTGCACAGTAGCTAAGCAACCCCCCTGCAGCTCTGGAAACTTCACAATAGGAAGTGAGGCCATATGTAGTAGTTCCTAAGAAGCAGTTGCTAAGGAACCTTGATGGTTGCTTAGCTAGCATTCTAACTGGTTGTCTGTTGTTATTTTTGTTAAGTGATTCCCCCCACCTCCATTATTGATTATAAGTTCAAATTATTGCAATAACTTTCAGCTAATGTTCATAGTTCCCTTGCTATGGAACCTGGAAATGGAATGGCAGTTCTAGAAAGGGGACACCTATATTGACAAATAGATATTGTTGGATGCCAGTAGTTTAATCCATTACTTCTACAGATGAACAAATCTGCCAGTTTGCTTTCACCTATGTTTTTTTTTTAAACACTGTGTAGAAAAAGGCAAAAAAAAAATTAGATGTGGATTTCTCCAACATGGAAAGGACCATGTGGATGTCCCCAGCATGAGAAGACACCTATCTGCCATGTAATTGTTAAAGATGAGGAACCTGTAAGAAAAAAAAATGCGGTGGAAATCTTAATTCAGTACTTGTACACATGACTAAATATACAGAAATTTGAAATCAGACTTGTTAAAACCCAAGGTTTTCTGCCTAAATAGACAAAATGGTTGTTTTTGATTTCTTCCACATTCATACTTTTTAAACCTTATGTTCTTTCCACTGAATTTAAGGTGAAATTTGCAATTCCCATTAAAAATTAACTGAATAAAATTCATATCTGTCCATAGTTTCTTGTATGATGATGAGCTTTATACTCTACAAACTATCTGTTCTTAAAAATAACTTCCTCTACACGCCTCCACCCCTTGGCAACAGGATTGATTGCTGTGCTGAGAACATTTCATTTTTATTTTTAAAAAGAAAGAGGAGAGCAAATTTCCATTTGCTCTGTTTCTGTTGCACTCTTCCACCACTGTGGCATACAATGGGCTCATCTTAATTTGAGCCGGCAAAATGTTCAGAATAGTACCAGAGCAGGTATTTCTAAACCATTTTCTTGGCCAGAGACAGTCCATTTGATTGGGTTGGATTCAGTGGTAGCTGTTCTATGCTCCAGTCAGCAAATGTCCCAGGGATTAGGTGGCTAGAATGCAAGAACTCTCTAGTACTTACTTCAATCCAGGTCAATCACAAAGTATCCAGCAGGATGAAAGGAGAAGCAAGAGAGTGGTCATCAGCCAGTCTAGGATTCATTCAACAAGTCTGTAGTCCAGTTAAACAAAGCCAGGAAGAAGTAAAACAGAATTGTAAGGGAGCCAGTCCAAGGTCAAGAAAACATGAATGTCAAGAGTACTGTCAGTCACTCGGATAAGACAGTTGTGAATAACAGAGATGCTGGGCAGCTGCTGGGGGATTTATGGGCAGCTGTCTCCAAAACAGATGTCTAATTAGGTCAACATCTCTTACTTAACTAAGGCTGGGAATGACACAATATCTCTTTGTCTTTTTGTCACTTCACAAATGATGGCAATGGGTCTTCATTTTCAGCAGAGTCCTGCTGGGGAAAAGGGTCCCCCTCTGCCTCAGACTTGGTTCTACAGACTCAGAAAGACCCTTGTAATTAGGAGCTGCAGATTCCTGGCCATCTGCATCTTCTTCTCAATTGGAATCCTCCAACTCCAGAGGGTGAGTCAAGATTAAAGTTGGGCAATCCACTATGGGTGTTAGTGTGGATTTGTTAGTGTGGATTTTAAAGGACCAATCCAAGGCACTGAACATCTACCGGGGGGGGGGGGGGGGGGGGGGGGGGGATCAAGTTCAGCACCTTGGATAGATTGTCTTGAGTCCTTGCAACTCAAGAGCAGAGTCACTTTAAATTGTGTGTGTGTGTAGGTAGGTAGGTAGGTGGGGGTGTACAGTCTTTCTTATTCTGTCACCTGCAGGCCTGGCAATGATGTCTTCTTGACAGTCATGGATAGACAATATTGCTAGATCAATCAATGACCTAACTTGGTATAGGCCAGCTTCCAGTGTTCATAAAGCAGTCTTTAACATTAGTTAGGACTAATGGCCTTAGGTTTGCCATTGGTCAGAAATGAGTTGAAGATACACCACTACCACAACAAAAGGCAGACTCAGTTCATGCTTTTCCACACAGGTCAGATCTATCAAAACCACTGATCCACACCAGGCCAGTCATCACAAAAATTTCTCCTTTCCTAATTTGTCCTTGGATTGACTGATTGACGTTGCTTCCTCTATTCCTCCTGGAGGATTGTTGTCATGCCTGGTGCCACTTGTCAGTCTTTCCAAGCTGCACATTTCAATCTGCAATTCCTTAGATGGCTCTGACCCTTGCTCATCTGAGAACCAGGATATAAATAACTATGCAGGAAATGAAAGTGCTGATTGAGATTTAAATAACATTTACATAAAATTTTGCCTCGAGTACTAATTAATTAAGCTCTGATCAGCACACCTTGATGGGGCTTGTCTGATCACACAACAACTGGGTTGGGGGTGGAAATTATTAGGAGCATCTTTCAAGGTTTTTCCTGTAGAGTAGCCAGAGTTTTGAAAGGTTACTTCTTTGGACAACAACTCCAGCTTCAAAAAAGTGGATACTTTTTGGTAGATTCTGGGAACTGTAGTTCAAAAATCAAAATTTTCCAAGCTCTGTGCAAAGAAGCCAAGATAAAAAGAGAATGTGCTTCAAGTGCAAATCCAGTTAGCAGGGTTTGTTCCTTTTAATTCAATGTCTGTACAGTGCCTACAGTTTGAGGTGCCTCATAAATAGTAATAAATTACTGTTCTTACTCACAGCTCCCACCAGGTATAAGAACATTCTTGCTAAAGCAAAGGTTTGCAAACTGAAAGAGTGAGCAGGTGGAACTTTGCAGTTCCACAGCTATGAGGTGAAAAGAAGCCCCTGTGGTCCAGTAGAAGTAGTGAGACCTGGGATTGTATGTGGGGGCCTTTATAGACTGCCAGAAATAATGCAGCTTGAGTCCACTTTAACTGCCCTGGCTCAGTGCTAGGGAATCATGGGAGCTGTAGTTTTTTCTGAGACATTGAGCCTTCTCTCTTAGAGAGCTCTGGTGATAGATGAATCTTCATATCAAGCTGTCAAAAAAAAAAAAAATCCAGATTAGTCCCAAAACCCATAGTACAGCATGCCAAAGGGTAAATGATGTGTGTGAGAGCATGTAAGAGAGAGGGGGAGAGTCTGTATGGTGTAGTGGTTTGAGCATTACTGGACTATTACTCTGGAGACCAGGGTTCATATTCCCACTCAGACACAAAAACTCACTGGGTGGCTTTGGGTAATTCTCTCTCTCAGACTCAGAGGGAGGCAAAAGCAAACCCCTATCTTTGCTCCTGTATTGGGAGAAAGGTGGGATATAAATTAAATCATATAGAGAGGAGTGGTGTTGACATTAAACTTCCAAGTGTAGATCCATTCTTTGTGGCTATTTTTATAGGTGCACCTAAAGAATAATAAACTGAAAAAATATAGAGTCTGTTTGCTGTCCTGCTCTCCTGTGAGTCTGCCATCCTGCTCCTCAATGGAATCCCTGTTTTGTGGCTTGCTTTTAATTCCCACCATGCATTCTTTCAATTTCACAGTCCATCCACCCACTTCTGAAATAACAAGGATGGTTTCTAGTCATGATAAAATCTCTGTATGATAACACAAGACAGCATGTGTGGGGAGGGCACAAGGCAGAGGTTATATGATGGTGGGGAAGTGAAAGATACTGGCAACCAAACTTATTTCCTAAGCTAGTAGGGCATCAAAACATCAGATTAGGGTGCTTCCACATTTCAGCTATCTGTAGGAATTGTGATGCTTTGCAGGTGATTGGCACATTGATTTCAATTCATTCCCAAGCCAGGCACAAACCATGGTACTTGTCTGAGTGCTACAGGAACATTTGTACTTGCAAAATTAGTATGGAGATGCAGAAAACACTGCTGCACAAAAAAACAAAAAAACAAAAAAAAACTTAGAGATATTTGCTCTAAATCCTTTGGTACTTGCATTAATGCAGTAGTTACTGAGCATTTACTGTTCCTCTTCCCATTTAGTTCTACTCTCCCTGGTTACTGCCTGCAATACAACTGGGAAGTTGTAATTTTACTTTAAGGCAAGAAAGGAAAGGTATCCAGACCCTGACCTCCAATGAGGCAAAGCAAGGTAGCTGCTTCAAATAACAGATACCACAAGAGAAAGGCAGTGACAGCAGTTTGTGTGTGCCCCAAGTGCAGGTCAGAGCAGTGCATGTCACATATTTCCATCAGTTCACAACTGAAAATCAGGACACATGTTATCAACAAACCTCAACTGGGCAAAAGTTATTACTGAGGAAGGACACACAAGTAAGGAGAGGCTACAGCAGTTTGCTTATGCTGAGGCAAGATTCTATCCTTTCCCTCCTCTCCCCTCTGCTGAGTTGAGTGCAAACTGCTTTTGCATTTTAAACACAGTTTGCAACAATTAGACTATAGTTTTTGTGGGTTTTTTGGGCTGTGTGGCCATGTTCTAGAAGAGTTTCTTTCTGACGTTTTGCCAGCATCTGTGGCTAACATCTTCAGAGAACATGGCCACACAGCCTGAAAAACCCATAAAAACTATGGATGCCAGCCATGAAAGCCTTCAAATTAGACTATAACTTGAGAACAAAGGGGGAAAGTCAGAGTAGGAATGAAAAACTGGGACATTTTAAAAGCAGCTCAGAATATAGGACAGCCGACGATTAACCAGGACTGTCCCTGCCAAATTAGGACAGTTGGAGGATATGATGTCTTGTCTTGTTCTGAACCCTGAAACTAGGCTGTTGCCTCTTTGTGGTGGTGGATACCATCCAGGCAATGGTCAGTCTATATGTGGACTTTTTTTTTTTTTTTTTACAAAAAATTGTTTATACTTTGGTTTGAGCTTCTACATGCATTCTCTGCTGCATGATGGTGTGAGCTCCTGTCACTAGTCCCAGCTTCTGCCAACCTAGCAGTTTGAAAGCATACAAATACAAGTAGAGAACTAGGTAACACTTCTCAGTGTGAAGGTAAACAGCATTCAGTAAGTCATGCTGGTCACCTGATCACAGAGTTGTCTCTGAAAACGCTGGCTCTTTGACTTAATAGTGGAGATGAGCACTGCCCCTACGGTCGGGTACAGCTTGACAACTTTGTGGGGAATACTTTTACCTTTTTTAGCTTCTGTACATGGAATGAGGAAGAAGAACCAAGTTGCCTTTTGCTTCAGGGGGAAAGTATTTGGGTGTGAACCTGGTTCCTGTGTATTTTTCCCTGAGTCCTTTTTTTCATCCTCCCTTGGTTGTAGTAGGCCAAATAACAATGTTTGTTGTTTTCTGCAGCTGGTGAGAGAGAAGGGTGCATGAAAAAAACAGGATGCATGGACTACAGTGACAGCATTATGATTCCATTTTAATTGCCATGGCATGTTGGTGTGTTTTCAACCCAAAGTCTAGATGCTGAAGCATGTGCAGCAAGAACACACACCACAGAAGGCTCTCCTATACAGTTCAGTGCAGGCTGGAGAACTCCTTCTCCCACACACAGAAGCTGCAGACATGACAGGATGCTGAGTACTCACAAGGAGGCTTTTAATCTTCGTTTCAATATTTGCAATATCTCACATTGACTGACAAAATGCTCCTCTCACTATATACATCAACACCACTACACAAGGTATTGGAGCTCCTCCCTTATATACACATTCATTGCTGGAGCTTCTAGTCCAACCCCTTACTGGTGTGCAACACAGTTTCCTGCTCCCCATGTGGCATGATTTTGCAGTATTGAAGCCTGGTGATGCCATGTCCTGCCTGTGTGTCATCATCTTGCTGTGACACAGCACCCTTCCAACTGCTTGCTCATCGTGGCTGCCACATGACCTTTTGCCTTTGTCTCATATTGCTTCATCTAAGACATTTTCCTCTGGTTGCATTCATCCTGACATGGTAACATCCTATAGAATCCTGGGATTTGTAGTTTAGGGAGAGGTTATTTAGAATTCTCATCCAGAAAGCTTCTCTAGTGCTTCATCAAACTACAAAACTCAAGATACCATAGGATACAGTCAGGACAGTTAAAAATGGAATCATAGCACTATAACTATGTTGTACGAATAGACCAGCGAGCCAGCATGGTGTAATGGTTTGAACATTGGACTATGACTCTAGAAACCAGGGTTTGAATCACTGCTCAGTCATGGAAACCCACTCAAGTCACACACTCAAGATCAGGGAAAGGCAAACCCCCTCTGAACAAATTTTGCCAAGAAAATATCATGATAGGTTTGCCTTACGGTCACCATAAGCTGGAAATTATTTGAAGGCACACAACATCAATAACTAGAAGGGCCCCTGGTTAGGAATGGGCAGGAACAATTGTAGCGACTTTCTCTTTAAGATAAAGCAAAGCAGCTTATTTATATACCGCTTCATATCACGCTATGGGATGTCTAAGCGGTTTACAACTGTGAGCTGATTGCCCCCCAACAAGCTGGGTACTCATTTTAGCGACCTCGGAAAGATGCAGGCCTGAGTCGAGCCTCAGCCCTGGCTGGTATTGAACTCGCAACCTTGTGGTCTATGAGTGAGTGGCTGCAGTACAGGCATTTAATCACTGCGCCACCAGGGCTGATGTGCATTTCAAAGTCAACATTTTAAGTCAATGTACTACACCCATCTGGAAATCTGTGCCTAGAATTCTGATGCTTAGTCCCAACTAAAAAATCACCCATTTAATCAATTGTTGAATGATGAATCAATAGGTAAATCCAATTTACTCAATGTTTCTATTCTAGTCATGACTAACAATAATATTTAAACCTGTCTTCTGGGAGACAGTATGTATGCAGTAGTGTAGCAAGTACTCATATTATCATTTGGTAGCAACTTTTGAAGCGAGCTTCCCACTTGCTTTTTGAGACTATCATTCAAAGGATTCTGGCAGAATGTTAGTTAATTAAACACAAGGATGCAGCACTCCATTTGACAGCAGCAATCTATGCATTATACCCACATTAAATAGTCCATTTGCTGTTAAGGCACTGTGAATAGAACATACAAAAGACCAATGGAATTTGCTGCATGACCTTGTGCTTTCTGTCCATTCCACATCTCTTAAAGATTGACCCAAAATTTGGACTTTTGGAGCAAGTAAATGATTCTACTGAAAGCATTGTGTTGTCTTTTTGTAATTTTAGGATGACATTTTATCCATCCATTCATCTATTCGTTCCTTCAACCTATATCCTTGTCTTTTTGGCACTAAAGAGAGCATATCGTAAATGAGTACAAATAGACCAAATGAATAAAAGCATAATACAGTGTAAAAGCCCACTAGTAAAAGAAAGGGAGAAAGAATATTGGCCCAATTTAAAGCCTCATCTGCAGCAATTAAGGCTCACTGTTGAAGACTTGTTTGAATAAAAAGATCTTTGCTTTCTGTTGGAAGTAGGGACAGAGGAAAACTGAACTACGCTTCCTATAGAAGTAGCATCAGAGTCAGAAGTGGGAGGGTCATACTAAGTAGTCCCTGCTACCATTTTATTCCATATAACACTAGAGCCAGTGACTACTGTATTGCCACCAATTTCTGGTAGCTACATGGTGGCTGTCCCCATGTTCCTCCTTTTTTATGGGAATAAAAAAGAATATCAGGTCATGGGATTCATGGGCAGTTGCTAAGGCCCTGGCACCACAAAGAAGCCCATTTCTCATGTTTGCCCTGTGCTGCCCTTTCGAAAAGGGTCTGGATCCAAAATGTGTTGCCATTTTAGCTTTCTGGAATAGCTGCCAGGTTTTAAAAAAAAATAGACGTGTCTCTACAGAAGAATGGCTCCATTTAACTAAGGAACAATCTAGAACAAGAGTATAACTGCTTCAAGCTGGACATGCTGTCACCAGCTACAGCTATAGTAATATCCAATTAAGCTTTACATCTCATCTGTCCTGATACTTTTAATTCTTTAACAATAGAATATGTTTCCCATTAACAACAGTCTTTGAAATGAGATCTAGGTAGACTGACTATATTGAATCATAACCTGGCCATTGGGTTATTTTTTGCTGTCTCTCTCTGGCTGGTTTACAAAGGGTAGATCTTTTGTTCAATTTGGATGGACGGAGAGATATCTTGTCCTTAGTCCTTAGTTCAGTCCTTCGTGTTAACTGTAGATGTCTGCAGTTTATAGTAAAATCCTCTTGGGTTGTCTCAGCAACATAGGTTCTGGATGACAGTTTCTGTTCTGTTGGATCTAGAGTCTTTCAGTTCTTCTCAATGTCTCATTTAATCAGAACAGCATCTCCTGGTTCTACATCTGGCAGTACTTTGGTAGAATAGTGACAATTGTATAATAATAATAATAATAATAATAATAATAATAATAATAGAAGTGCCTGATTTAAACCTTTTCAGAGTGTTTTGCCATTTCTAGAATCCTTTGCCGAGAGCTGCATCTACATGCAGAATTAATAGTTTGGCACCACTTTAACTGCCATGCCTCAATGCTCAATGGAATTCAGGGATGTGTAGTATTTTGACATGTTAGGCTTCTCTGTCACAGAGAACACTGGTGCCCCAACAAACTACAAATTCTAAGATTCCATAGGATGGAGCCATGCCAGTTAAAGCAGTGCCACCCTGGATTAATTCTGCAGTGTGACAGCAGGCCAAGGTTCCACTCAGTATTCTTTTTATCTCCAGAATCACAGCTTTCTGCCATGTTATACAGGCCTCTCACTAAGGATCCCACTGACTCTCCAAGTCTTTCAACTCTCTGGTGGAAACAGACCCTCTCATAAACTACACAACATATGGGGGTAAAATACTGATCAAACTTTACCCAAACCTTTCCATAATCATTCTTATCATTATTCATGGTAAATGTAAAGGACATTAAGGTTTCTTTCCCAGTAGCATAGGTGAGAGAACTTCTCCATTCTTTCTGTGGATTTCTTGAAGCTATATAGAAATAAGCAACTCTTTGCAGTCAGACCATTCTGCAGGGTGGGGATGTCTGTTGTGGGGTGGAAAATTACCACTGCAAATAATTCTTTGAAGATGGAGGATATTTTAGACAGAAGCCAGACCAGGATGTCTCCCATACCCTACAACTGCCCTGATTTGGCAGAGACAGTTTTTCAACCGCTTTAAAAATGTCTCAGTTTCTCTCTCCTATTTCCACTTTCCCCTTTGTCATCAGCTCACTTCAATTTTTGCAAAGTGCAAAGTGGTGGAGGGAGGGAGGAGAGGATGGAGTAGAACTTTGCCCTTCCCAGTAGGTTCAGGGAAGATCAAATGGATATAGCCTCTTTGAGCTTATGTTTTTTTCCTCATTGCCATCTTGCCCACACTCTGATGTTGCTTGACCACATGTAGCCTGGTTTTCACCTGTGAAATGTTGGAGGGCATGGTCTTTCCTAAAGACAAGCTGTAATTAACTAACAATCTAGAAAAAGAGTATAAGTAACTGCTTTAACCTGGATACAGAATCACCTACAGCTCACTAGTAATACTGTAATTAAGCTCAACATCAAAATAGCCTTCCTCAACCAGGGATGCATCTACAGTCTACACTGTAGAAATAATGCATCCTGACACCATTTTAAGTGCTGTAGCTGCATCCTATGGAATCCTCAGATTTGTAGTTTTACAAATTTGAAAATTTGTGTCTGCCAAAGAGTGATGATGCTTCACAAAACTACAAATCCCAAGTTTCTATAGGATGGAACTGTGGCAGTTAAAGTGATGTCAAAGTGCATTATTTCTACAGTGTAGATGCACCTTAACATCCAGTAGATGAATCAGACCAAAGTTTTCATTATAACTAGCCAAGGAAGAGTGGGAGCTGTAGTCCATTGTGTCTAGATGTTACCAGAATGGGGAAAGGCTGTACTACATAGCTCTACTACAAGGGTGTTGTGCTTGGTTTACATACCTTCAAGTTAATTAAATGGATCATGACCCTATGCATCAGCCATTTCCAAAAGATCTTATTGTTTACCTCCCCTCTAATAGAGTCCTACAATGGGGGCAATTAAGATTCAGATCCACATTTGTGGTGCTAACACTATGTAAGCTAGAGGGGTCCCACTGACTAGCCTCAATAGCCAAGGCAGAATTTGTGGTGGCCAAGCCCTTGCCTCAGCCCCTGCAACGGCTTTCAGTTTTGCATTCTGCAAAAAGGGGCACAAAATTCAGGTGTCCTATGTTTATAATCATCCTTTGTTTTCTGCTGGTTAGTTTCTTTTAATATCAATTATCATGTCTATACTGCCTATATTCTATTATTTTTGTTTCTCCAATCTGTCTTTTCCTTCATTTATTACTCTTTCATCTTGTCTTCTTGCTATTTTGCTCATTCTTTGAAGTTAAATCCTTTAAAGACAGAATATCTTCTCTTTTCTTTCTTGTTCCTCATGTTTCTTTTACTTTTGCTGATGCAAGGAATTTCTCCTTCTCCTCCAGCTATAGAACTTCATGTCATTTTTGATCCTTCTCTTTCCCCCCCCTCCCGCCTTCTCAACTTCATCATTAGTTAAATCCTGTCATTTTCAGTTGTCAAATATTGCTAAAATGCATCCTATACTTTCTGTAGTTTCTGCCCATGCTTTGGCTTGTTCTTTTATTTAGCTCTGATTGGATTATTTATACCAATGCTCATTTTAGTTGTTTTCCATAATCCCACCTGCTTCTGTTTTGCATTTTGCTGTCCACCTTTTATTCCTGTATGCAAATATTATTATTACCTTGTACACCAAATACAAGTTTTGGTTAGGACCCAAATTCATTGATTTAGAAAGAAACCCAATTTAAACTGAACCATGTCTGAGAAGGGTTGCAGACTGCTAGAAATAGTGCAAATTGAGTCCACTTTTAGGGTTAGGGTTAGGGTTAGGGAATCATGGGAACTGTATTTTATTGTGGCACCAGAGCTCTCTGACAGAGAAGGCTCAATGTCTCAGAAAAAAAAATTCCCATGATTCCCTGGCACTAACCCTAACCCTAAAAGTGGACTCAATTTGCACTATTTCTGGCAGTCTGCAACCCCCCTGAATCTGCCAGATTCAACACAGGTCCAAATACAAAAATCAGTTTAGAAATCCAAATCATTATGTTTTCCATCAACCATCTTTAGACATTAACAAAAGAATGTAACTTTATTTCTATTTTTTAGTTTGCTCTAAAGTAGAGGGCATTGCCACACAAATTTCAGATGAAAATGTGCATGTTCACATGTGGCATTTGTAGCACACAGGGCCATCCTAGAAATAATGGTGAATCTCTTAAGCAGAGTAATCAGATTGGCAAGGCAGAAGCTGAACAACAACACATGTCTATGCAGTGTTTAATAGAGAATTCAAGCTTGGTCTTCTCTCCCCCTCTCTCTCTCTGTAGAGTTAGGGTTTATTCAGGAAACAATTATCTGGAAGTATTGAGACTTTCCAATTCTTTTTGTTTTGATTTTACTTGCATATTCCCCAGGTTGCAACCAAATACATTCTTGAAATGTCCCAGGTTTCAATCTCTCTCCCATCCTTTGTGTTCTTCCTCTGATCACATGTCACATCTAATCTCAGGCAGTGTTTCAGAAATTGATATTCAGTAATTGTTGCAAAAGTCTTTATTGTTATTATTCAGGAGTTAAAGTGCTTTAGCAATAGTAAACTAGTTAAGCATTAGAATATTTTTGTTTTAATGTTGACATTCCTCTTTCCCTCTCTTGATCTCTACTGAATCTGTGTCTGAGAAACAATAGTTATGTTTTTACTGGTGGCTGCCATCTTAGCTAGTTCCAGAATAATACAGACTGCCAAAATGAGATACATTTCATTGCATAAAATACTGGATTAATTTAAACTGACCTGTGAAGTATAAATGAAAGGCCTTTGACATGTTGGGAGTGTCTGGGGAATATTTGGAGATGAAGAAAATGTAATGTGGATATCCAAAATAAAACCGGTTTGTACAGGAACAAAACCTGGGACATTCAGATATTTTTTCCTGTCATCTGGAGGGGCTCTTAAAACATATTTTGCATAATCAATTACATGGTCTAATGGAGAAGACAGAGAGAACAGAAAATGGCTGCAGATTAGAATGATGAAGAGAAAGAGAAGGTATGGGGGAAATCCTAACAAATAAGGAATAACCATGAATGTATACAGTGCCTATAAAACAACATGCAAAGTAGCAATTCATGAGAGTAAGTACACAAATGCTGCTACAGTATATACCTGATTTTAAGTCAACTTCATGGATAAGTAAGGATAGGCTTTGGGGCCAAATCTGTGGATTTTGATATGACCCATGGATAAGTCAAGAGTAAAACTTAGGGACATGTAAATAAATAATGTAACAAAGAATCTAAAAGATGGAGCAAAGGAAAACAATGCTCAAGAACTTACAAAATTCCAGCAGGCATAACTGTTTGTGCTCATACTAAAAGCAGGACAGATAAGAGAATGGAAGTAGGGAGGTGGTCAGTGTTTCCAGGACAGATTACACTCTTGCCTTTCACCAGGGGATGGTTCCTTTTTTTAGATAAGAGTTAAAGTACAGTACTTACATTGACCTGTGGATAAGTCGACTGAGGTTTTGGGGTCAATTTTTTGACTAAAATTCTTAGATCTATACACGAGTATATACAGTAACTCTAACTGTGTGGAGAAGGAGGCAAGGTACCTGGGCTTCCAAACAGTCAAGGCCTCCAGTTCTCACCATGGAAAAAGGGGGAAAGAAGAACAAGGAATAAAGAACAGAGATGGCAGTCTGCCATGGAAAAAGGAAAAAGGAAGAATAAGAAATAAAGAAGAGATGATACTTTTAGTGGCACAGGTCTTTTTCCCCCCAGTCACCACTCCCACAGTTGCTTGATTCCGGCAGGTGTTTTAAAAAATAAGCCAACAGCTAAGCTCCTCATGTCAGCATATTGCAATGTAAAATTAAGATCTGTAGAACTGCACAGTCATGATGTGTGTGTGGTATGTGTGACAAGGCCAGTACATCTAGTAATAAATGTACTTGAGGTGGCCAAACACCTAAATCTGTATTGAGCACTGCGCCTGTGACTATGTACCACTCAGCAATATGATGTAATGCAATATGCCATGTACTGGAGAATTTCATCAGCCAATAGTATATAAGGCTGTGACTAATGTGGGTTATTGAAGAGTGTTTGAAGTTGTGGAGAGTGTAGTTGCAGTTTGTCAGTGAGTTCTAGTTTAGTTTTGTGTGGCTGTGAGCTATTAAGGAGGAAGAGAGTGTGTTCTTCCATCCTGAAGCTCTGTTCTGCTCCTGCTTCTGTAAATAGCATTTCCTTATCACCTGTAAATAAATATCTTCACCATGAGTAGTCCGGTTCCACATCCAGATTTCTTCAAGGTCTCAAGGTTTGGCTGAGATACTGAAAATCACATTAATGTCTTGTTCCCAGTGTGACACCTCATCATCTCGGACTCCTTCCCTCCTTGCAGTGTGTGAAGGAGGCACTAGAATTGCCACTGCCAACTTCTCCATCTCCTCCTTCAATGGCACAGAGGTTGCAGACAGACATTAAGTGTGTGCACGCATGTATGTGTGTTCATTTGTGGAGGACAGCAGTATCACTGAAGGACAGTTGTAATGGGTACTTTTTTGAAAAGAGTGGGATTTCCTGGGGTGGCAGCTGGGGGGGGGTGCTGGGGAGGATTTGCCTGACAAAAAATTGTTTGTTTATTTGTTTTCTTGCCTTTTCTCCTGTCTGAAAGCAGCTTAAAAAATTTAAAACAGATAGAGCTGAAAATTCACATAACACAAAAGTGAAAAATAGAATTAAACCCTCATATGTCATGTTTCCTAAGCAAGAAATCTGCAGAATTTCAAATTGGTGCAGAGATAGGAAGTTATGATAAATGAAAGACTGTTTAAGGCTCTTTTATATGCAGTCTGTTCTGCTGGGACCAATATTATAGAAAGTCCAAAAGAAGGTCTGGGGACAGATGAGAAATGTGGAGCAAATGACAGAGGCAGAAGGTCTTGAAAACTCATCCTTTTCCAAGCACATGCCCTAATTCCTACAGCATCTGAGGTCCCAGTAACCCCACAAAAGCTCTTTGTGTGTTCCTGCTCTGTGAAAAAACAACTAGCACAGGGCATCAAACATTGAAACAGTTCTGGAATCCTTTACTGTACACTGACATCTCTATTTCAAAGCACTGGTACTAGGTAGTCCTAATAAAACTGTCTACTAGGGTTAGATGCTTTATCTGTCAGTCTCAGCAATCATCCCCTTCATCCCTCTTTCCCTCCCCTGACATCTTCCATTGCTGCAGGGAATGTGGGAAAATATCAACTTTTGCACACACATTGTTTGAGTCTGGATCATTCTAGATTCAAACTGCTAATCAATCTTAGGGAGAGCCAACATGGTGGAATGCTTTGAGTATTAGACTACAACTCTGGAGAACAGTGTTCACCCCAGATATTCCTGTGATAGGGTCATCTTAGGGTCGCCATGAGTCAGAAATGACTTGAAAGCACAGAACACAACAGCAATGATACTTAGACTCATATCTGGACAGCTACTTCAGTTTGGATGTTTTCCATTTCTCTCTGAATCAATTCAGTGTAATTCAGAATTCAGCTGAATCCAAAGCACACCTCCATGGTCCTCCAGTTTTGGTTTGTCTTGACATGTTTTGCTTTTCTTTTCTTAGGACCTTATCCCACGCTGCTCTCAAAAGTGGCAAGAAAGCGATATGAGCATCATTGCAGTACTATAGCGCTAGTATAAATATGGCGCTAGCGCTATAATAGCGCTATGGATAAGCTAGCGCTATTGCAATGCCCGCTGAAACCGACATACAAAAGAACCCGAATGATGCTGCATTCCGAGCGGTTTCTTGTTTGATTCTGAGCGACGTCGTGTAATCACCCGGAAAACTATAGCGCTATAGCGCCTGATTCTTAGCGGATTCTGAGCGACGTCGTGTGATCACCCAGAAAACTATAGCACTATAGCGCCTGCTTCTTAGTGCATTCTGAGCGACGTCGTGTGATCACCCGGGAATGTATAGCGCTATAGCGCCTGATTCTTAGTGGATTCTTGCTGCTTTTGGCCCCGTGGGATAAGGTCCTTATTCTCTTTGAAGTGTTGCTATTTTTTTCTTCTCTTTTTCTATATATCCCTTAGTCTTTATATTCTTCTCATTCCTTCTTATGTGTCAAAAACATCCACTTCCCTATTTGCATTCACATTTGGTTTTGTTGCCACTGTTACTGCTGCCACTCCTTTTTTCATCCTGGCTTTTCACCTTTTAAAAAGCTAAAACTCAATTATATCATTTCATCTGCACCTACTTGTGTTTGACCTTTTCCTCCTTTAATTTTTTGTTTTATTGTTGATATTTTTCTTTTTGTCTTAGTGTGTACCCACATTGCAGAAATAAACCAGTTTGAGACCACTTTAACTGCCTTGGCTCAATGCTATAGGATTTGTAGTTTTGTGAGATATTTAGCCTTTTCTGTCAGTGAGCTCTGGTGCGACAAGAAACTACAATTTCCAGAATTCCATAGGATAGAGCCATGGCAGTAAAAGCACTGTCAACATCAGGGGTAGGCAACCTTTCCCCTTTAAGGGCTGACGGACTTCAGCTCCCAGAATCCCAGGGGCTATTGGCCAACATGGGACTATTGGCCAACATGGCTGAGGCTTCTGGGAGCTGAAGTCCCTTGGCCCTTAAAGGGGAAAGTTTGCCTAACCCTGGTCAAGATGAATTGTTTCTGACTGCCAGAAATAGTGCAAATTGAGTCCACTTTTAGGGTTAGGG
>CM034708.1:178588921-178606375 GCA_020142125.1 Phrynosoma platyrhinos | reverse complement strand
CATAATGGTTCCTTCTTTCTTTCTTTCTTTCTTTCTTTCTTTCTTCTGCACTCATCACTTCTGTGTTCTTTTCTACATATGAAAATAAAAGTGTGAATTTGTACTTTTATGTCCAGATTCCCAGTATAATTCTTGATGGTTTCCTTCCACTAAAAATCTATCCTTTTTAATTCCCCATTCTAATTCAGCAAAGCTTTCCAAAAGGCTGTTTTCAAATGCATCCCTTCATAGTCTGTTTGCTATATTTGTGGTTAATTTTCTTTTTAAAAATAAGATGTTTAAAAAGAGAGGTTATTTGATCTGAACTTCATATAAAACTCAGCTGTTCAGTCTCTCTTTGAAAGGTTGTTAAGCTCATAGTTTGTTATGCAAATCACACTCACAAAGTATATCTCATAATACTCAAGACTACTCCTACAGGCACCCAGAAAACAAGGAAAAAAAGTGGGAGGGGAGAGAGAGAATACATCAGTTGTTACAAGTAAATATTATATCTTCCAAACTTTTGGTTACTATAACTAAAGCAGCAATTTTCACTTCATGTTCATTGCACATAACTGAAAGCCACATGAAGTGGCTCATGGAAAATTGTTCACCCAAAATACTCTAGGAATGGTCCTGGGGTTACTCTGAGGACATTATCACACCAGCCTTGCATCTTATGGCAACCGCCATTATGAAAGGAATCAGGAACATACTGCTTTGAAAACATTTCTTGTCACACTTCTCTTCTTTCCCACAACTGGACCCCTCTACCCCAGGTGTAATAAGCCTCTTCACTTCAGTTCCAGCATTACAGCCATAAGGTCTCATGTAGGAAACTGATTCTCTCCTTCCACTCCAACTCAATATTACAGCCATAAGGTGTCATGTAGTGGACTGATTCTCTCCTTCCACTCCAAAGCAGACTACCCATGTCTTTTGGTTCATTTATTTTTAATTTTGCTATGTTTGCATAATTGTGGCAAAAACAATTAAAATTATTTTTATTTTATTTTATCATTTTGCCATAAGTACGCCGACACAGCAAAGATTTTTTAAAAACCCAACAGGGACTTCTGGCATGATGGCAATGAAGGAGGATACAAGTATGAGTAGTTCGTCACCTTGACCTCTGTAGTGGTGGTTCTTGGTGAAATAAGGATAGCAACAACCCATCCATAATCTCTCTGATAAGAGAGATTACCAGGGATGGTTCATTGGGTGCCCAGTTTGTGAATGCTGTTGCAGTACAGGGGGTCCCCCCAGTCGTAAAACCGCAGACCAAACTGGACCAAAGAAACAAAGCCTCCCATTACTTCTCTTGTCAGCAAGATGAGGAAGACAATGCTCATACTATAGTTAAATGCACAATGGAGGAACAAGAAGCATGGAGGAATATTTACGTTTACCTACTTTTTTATTTCTCCCTCCAAGAAGCTTGCTATAACAGTAAAGGAAACTCCAAATTGCTGGAATGATGGGTTCAAATAATTAATAGCAGAAATTTGGCAGGACTTAAGGTGAAGAACAAAAGAAGCAAAAAAAGGATTGAGAAAGTCATAAAAAGCTGCAAAAAGCAGTAAAAAGTTGTAAAAGCCACAAATCCAGCAAAAAGCCATTAAAAAGCCGTAAAAAGCAACAAAGTCATAAAAACTTATGAAAGACTGTAAAAACCTTTAGAAGGCTATTAAAAAGAACAAAAAAAAAGACTTATAAGACAGCAGGGGACAGCTACAACAGACCTTGAACAGACATAGAGAATCTATATGGACATTTGAATGCACATAGATAATCTACATAGACTTTTTTAAGCCTAAGGAAAGAGACAGAGAGAAAGACAGAGAGAAAAAGACCACCCCCACCCCCAAACTGGATTCAACAAAAGCTACTACTACAAGGAGTAAGAACAGGATTTAGAGGTCATATAGAGTAAGAAACATTAAGATTGCAAGGATGCTGAGGTTGGAAAGGAATAGAGAAAAAGAACAGAAAGGATAAAAGAAACATGGAAGAAATTGTGACAATGAAAATAAGATCATAAAGACGAAACATTACAAAGTGTGGAAGCAAAGAGACCAGTGAATAAAAGAGATACTACAACAAAAGAGATATCACAGTCTTAAAACATTGCTGGAAACAAAAAACTCACAACAAAGAAGAGAAATTGTAAGGAAAGAATAAGAAAGAATAAGACTGAAAAGATCAGAAAAAAGGTATCTACAATAAAAGGATTAATACAAACACAGCTGCAAACTCAAAGAAGAGGCTCGGTAGAGGATACAATAAGAATAACTGATCCCACCATGATGCTTCTAGATGAAGTGAGGAAAATAAGACAGGAAATGAAAGAATTCAGACAAGAAATAAGAGAGGACTTTAGAGAATCCAATCAGGAAATAAGAGAAGGAATAAAAGAGACCAGAATGGAAATAAGAAAATACCTAAAAAAGAACTAGATAATGTTGGCAAAAATGGGAGAAAAAAAGACATTGGATATAAACAAAACCCAAATATTGGATATTGGATATAAACAAAACCCAAAAAGTAGAAAAGCTAAAAGAAAAGACTATGGTATTGGAAAGAACACCAAAGGAAATAACAAAAAAACAAGAACAACAGATGATGGAATGGACCAATGAACTTAGGTACAGGGATAGGTGCATAAAGTTCAGAGGAATTCTGGAAAAAATAAATGAAGATCTTATGGTTAGAATAGTACCTAACCTCACAGAATATGCTGGACTCACCAAGGAAAGGATGGAGCTGGAGATTGATCAACTCTTCAGAGTCAACTCTTTACAAGATTGCTTTGTTTTCTCAGAATAAATAGAAGAGATTTGATTGTTCAAAAGAACTATAAAACTAGATTAGTAATAGAAGATAATGAAACTAAGATATTTAAGGATATACCACCTCAAATAATGATGGACAGACATAAGTACAAATTTCTAACTCAATTATTAAAGAACTTAAAATCAACTTCAAGTGGGAAAGGATTGAGGCATGTTCCTTTTCATATAAACAAAAAAAAAGATATAAAATTGATAATCTGGACAAGGCAAAAGATATGGAACAGAAATTTTACAAAAATAATAGAGAAAAGGAGAAGAAAGGTCAGAAAAGACACAACAAGTAAGAGAATGGAGATCTAGAAATTATAAAGAAAGGAAGAAAGAGTAGATAAGAGCTACTCAGAGGAAGTAGAAATGGAGGATAAAACAGGAAAAAGAAGATTCACTCAAGATTCTAATGAAAAAGATTCAGACTTAGAACTTGAAGGGAGTAGTGAAAATGAGAGTGAGGAGAATATTACAAGTAATAAGAAAACAAATGAACCAAAAAGATAGGAACTTAAGGAAATGTAAAGATTAAATTAGAATAATATTAACACAAATTAAAAAATAAAATAAAAACCAAATACAAACAAAAAGGAGAGGAAAGGGTGGCACATGAAATATAATAAAAATAGTAACAACAAAAAAGGAAAAATAATAAAATAAATACAATTACAAAAATTACAATAATAAAAAGGAAAATAATAAAATAAATAGTGTTAAAATTAACAATCATACTGTGAAACTAACTTCATGGAATGTCAAAGGAATAAACTCAAAATACAAATGAAGCATTGTATTCCACCAATTTTAAAAATTTAAAAACGATATTATCTGTATTCAAGAGATGAAGATAAGGAATAAAGAGATAAAATATATCAGAAACCCTACACTAGGACAATGTTACACATCAGCAGTAGATAGGAAGAATAAAGATATATTAATATATGTGAACAAAAAATATCAATCTAAGGAAACCTTATGTGATAAAGAAGACACATATATTGCCATGGAGGTGAAATTTACAAAAATAACATTATTAGCAGTGGGAATTTATGCACCACAGGAAAACAGAGAAAAATATTTTACCTTGATACATAATGAATTAAAGAACACAGGCTACAGTAATATACTACTGTTAGGAGACTTCAATGCAATACCAGAACCCAAACTTGATAGAGTATCTAATGTGGGTAAAAAGATTCAAAAGAACCAAGGTAACTGTCCCAAATCTTTTTTTAAGTTGATAGAGGAATTCTCTATGATTGATGTTTGGAAACATAAATATGACGAGACAAAAGGATTCACCATCTTCTCAGAAGCACATAACTCTTTTTCCAGAATTGATTTATTTTTAGCAACTAAACTTCTACTCCCACTAATTCAATCTGTAGATGTACTATCGAAATGTATTTCTGACCACAATCCAATAGTATTGTAAATCTTGGGGGGGGGGGGAAGACAGAATATACTTGGAGATTACAAACTAATGTGCTAAATGATAAAAACAATGTTAATAAAATTAAAGACACTTTAAAATTTTATATTAAGGAATACAAGAGAGAAGAAATGCTGAATAAAACTATTTGGGATGCAAGCAAGGCAGTGATCAGGGGTATATTCATTAAAATACAAAACAGAACAAAGAAGGAGAGGAAATGAAACAGAAAAAGCAATTATAGAAGAACTAAAATGTAAAGAAGAAGAATAGAAAAGAAAGGGTGATAAGAAGTTAAAATGTGAAATTGATAATCTACAACATCAATTAAAAACCCTTGCAATTAAGGAAATAGAAAAGAAATTACAAATAATTAAACAAAAACATTTTGAATCAAGAAACAAAGTAGGTAAAATATTAGTATATAAATTGGGAAGAGATAGAGATAAAAAAATAAGAAAATAATTATGGAGATGTATCATAATGGATGATCTATAACAAACCAAAGGAACATTAAAAGGGTTTTCAGGGAATATTTTGACAATCTATATAGAAATACTACTGATTCCAATAGTGATATAGAAAAAATATCAGAATATCTAGATGAACAAAAACTTATAACTATAAATGAAAAACAAGAAAACAGCTTAAATCAAACCATCTCAACTAAAGAAATATGATCAGGAGAATGTGATTAGGAGAATGAAATTAGAGAAAGTACTGGGCCTTGATGGACTTCTGGCAACTTATTACAGAAAGATAGAAGAGGTACTACTTATACTGCTCAAGGAATACCTGAATTGCAGAAAGACACTTTTATTTCACTAATACCATTAGATTATGGCCTGCCGGACGAGATCCATCAAATTACCAACCTAGACAGCTTTAAAAAGGCTGTCAAGATGGATCTCTTCCAGTAGGCCTTTCCTGATTAAATTCTTGGCCAAGGAGTTAGGGGGGATGTAGACGGCGAAAAATGCTGTATTCAATCCCAGGAAGGGGAGGGGCAGCCAGATGCTGGGTGCCCCATCCCCTTCCTCAAGACATCATCAGAGCGAAGACCCATCCACACGACGGGCACTCCGATGACAGCCTTCCGGCTCAGCGTCCGCACACGCTGAGCCGGAAGAGACGCCAAAGAGGTGCGCCATGCCTGTTGCACTGCCCCTTTCGCAGCTTGCTGAAGGAGCACTATTTTAGCGCTTCTTTCACTGGCAGCAAAACGGAGCATCGGGGCTGAGGTGTCCGGCAGCCTCAGCCTCGATCCTCCACTTCCGTGGGTGGCCCAGGGCCGCCCATCTGCATCCCCCCTAAGTTAATTTCTCCCCATCTGTTGTCACATCCTGCCACGCTATTTATTGCTTGCGGGCTGCCTATTAGATTTTTTAAAATCTACTGTTGTAAATTGTTAACATTGTTTTATTGTTGTTAAATTTGTTTTACCTTCATGATGTTTAATACTGTTTTAAGGGGAGGGTGGGTTTGGGTTTAGGAGGTTTTACTGTGAGATTTTATTGTTGTAAGCTGCCCTGATTGCTTCGGTAGAGGGGCGGGATAGAAATAAAATTTATTATTATTATTATTACCAAAAGAAAGCAAAGAGAGAAATTATGTAAAAAAACTCCAGGCCCATATCCCTAATTATCATAGATTACAAGATCTTCACCACAGTCATAGCAGCAAGACTGAAAAAAATACTTAAACAGTACATGAAGATCAAAATGGTTTTATACCAAACAGACATATAAAGGATAATTTAAGAGCTGTCTTGAATATTATAGAACATTATGAATGCCATAATGAAAGAAAACTGGCTATGATTCTGATAGATGCAGAGAAGGCCTTTCATAGGATAAGTTGGACTTTCTTGTTGGAAACAATTAGAAGAATGAAGATGGGAGAGAAACTTATAAGGTGGATAAAAGCCATATTTTGTTAACTGCCTTCGCATCAGTCTCTAGGTCTCCCTGTCTTCTCCTGCTCTGTCCAGCTCCTGCAAACTCATATTCATGGTTTAATTATTTAATAAAGTCCATCCATCTAGCATGTGGCCTTCCTCTCTTTTACATAAGCACTCCATCTTTTACATATTCCATCTTTCCTAACATTATTGTCTTATCCAATGATTCATGCCTTCTCATAATGTGTCCAGAGTATGGCAGTCTAAGGGGCTATACAGACAGGCAAAAAGGGGCTTGATCTGCTCTAGGACCCATTTGTTTGTCCTTTTGGCTGTCCATGGAATCCTCACCACTCTTCTCCAGCATCACATCTCAAATGCATTTATTTTCCTCATGTCTTCTTTCTTGATTGTCCAGCTCTCACATCCATACATGGTAATAGGGGATATGATGGCTTGTATGATTCTGATTTTTGTGCTGAGTTATATGTCTTTGCATTTTAGGATCTTTTCTAGTTCTTTCATAGCTGCCCTTCCCATTCTTAATCTTCTCCTGAATTACTGTCTGCAGTCCCTGTTCCAATCAATGTTTGATCCCAGTTTTGAATTCATGTTTGTAGCACTCAGGTAGGGTTGCCACCTTTTCTTTTTTCTTTTTCTTTTTTTACAGGCCCTGCCTATTTAAACAACTCCATAACAGGTAGCTACAAGATGCTGTTTTCATATAGCTGAGTATTTTGAATGTGACCATTTCATGATTGAATTTTTTGTTCATGCTTAAGAAGAATGTCTCAAAATTTGCATAAGTTTAAAAAAGAATTTGAGATTAAAATATGAAAAAGTAAGAATGTCAGATTGATAAGAATGAAAGAAGAGACTGACAAGAGAAGCATGTTAGGGTAATACAATTCAGACAAGGCACATATGTCAAAGGCCATGAGAGTTGACAGAGGAGAGATTTACAGCTGTGTACTATAACATGGTCATCCCCATCCCTTCCTTGTCCACTATATGGAAAGAGGAGGCAGTGAATTCAAGTACCATCTTCCAACACCTACTTGATATTACATCTATACTCTCTAACTGTCCTGATTTGGCAGTCCTAATTAATCCTCTCTCACCACACTTTTTCAGCAGTTTTCAAAATGTTCCAGTTTTCCTCTCCTCCCCTACCCTACCCTTTTTGACCTCAGCTTATGTCATTGCTGCAAACTGAGTTCAAATTGCAGAAGAAGTTTGCACTCAGTTAATGTAACAGTGGGAAGTGGATGGGAGTAGAAGCTTACCCTTCCCAGTGGACTAAAGTAAAAGGTAATTGCTTCAGCTTCTCTTAGCTTGTGTGTTTATTAATAATTTTTGCTATCTTGATCATTTTTTGATGTGATTCATTTTTTGATGTTGTTCTGCCACATGTGTCCCAGTTTTTGTCTGTGCAATGCTAGAGGGTATGTACATCCCTTTATCTATGGAGATGGGGAGACTGTTCCCACTGGTGGTAGCAGCTCTTTTCTTCATTCCTTCGGCTACCTGAGGGCTAGAGCTGATTTTAAAGAATCTTTTTATGTTATGCTGGTACAAAAGCTGGGAAGAACCAACTGGCTTTGATGAGTTGCCAATCTACCTTGAGGCACCTGTATTTTAAGGCCAGTCATCCACATCTCCGAAGTAAGTGAATTTCTTCTTTCTGTTAAAGATATCATTTCTTGGACTAACTTTTCTTCCAGTCATATTCGCTTTCTGCGTAATTCCCTAAACCATCATTGTTTTCTACAGTTGCCTAAATTAAAAAAGAGGAACAGAACTTGTTAGGTGAAACCAAACGCCTTCCATCTTAGAAAAATGTACGCTCTGCTCCGCTATGAACTATATAAAACCATACAACCTTGGCAGCTTGTTTTCAATTTTGAAGATATTTTAACTACTACATTTGAGCCAAGTTGGGAGAGCTCAGATCTAAAGTTCTGCAAGCAAGCGTTGTCAGATTTTGATTAGCTATTTTGCTACTCAGGTTTAGTAAGTTTTCTTAACTTGACTTCTTTGCAAAGGGGGGATTGTAGATTAGAATAATTAGAATAGATTATTTTTCTGTTGTGTTCAAGAGCCCAAGGGAGAGCAAGAGACAATCCTTAGAGACAAATTGAAGGCTGCAATCTCACTTTGCTTGGCTTAAGCTGAACCAGCCTTCTGGAGCAGACACTGAAAGCACAGAAAGGTTGTATGGGAAGAGGGAACCAGTCTCCTCCAAGATTCTCTGAGAAACTTCTTCCATCACAGTTGGATCCTTGTCTAAGAGTGGCAATGGCAGATGCTTTGTGGCATGTTCAGTTTGGAATATTACCACCACCACCACCAAAATCACCACCAGCACCACCACACTTGTGTTTATGTGCTGTTTTCCATGATAGATCAAGATCAAAGTGATGAAATATCAGAAAAGTTCAGATAAAATATAGAAACTTTCCAAGATGGATTATTCATTAGTACTGTACAAGATATATTAACAAAAAGTAAACACATGGCATACCTACAGAAGTTAGTATAAATCTGTAGACAATGGTACAGACTGCTAGTCCCATATTAAGCCACCATCACCAGTTCTTTTAAGCTTTGTAAGAATTATGTTCAACCAAACTATTGGTCACTTTGGCCTGGAAAGGGAGGATACAGAGGAGAAGGGAAAGAAGGAACTGTTTTCCTTTTCATAGGACAAGGTGCCCTCTTTGCCTGAGCCTGTTGTTAAGTGCTCTATGCAGTCCAGTCAGCTTCCTGTCTCATAGCCTCTCTCTGGAGGCTGCAGCAGCTTCACAATGCCATATGCATCATTTGCAATGCACTTTAGGATAAAAACTGGCTCTGCTTCTGGCAACAGCCAACATCTTCAAGGCGGTATATCTTTGAGGGTCTGGCTGCATATTCTCTGCTTTGTAAAGCTTACTTGATACGATTTAAGATGCCTGCAGCTTCAGGCAAAATGCCAAAATATTAAGTGTTTAAAATGTCCCTTGCTGCCTGTGCTCTTGGCAAGATGTACACATCTTAACATTAGAGAAGTCTGAATATTTGTTGTATGCCTCATTTGTTGTATGCACAAATAATTAATTTACCTGTTGTAGATGTTTAGACTGCCATCTTAAAGCTAATTTGACAACATTTGTTCTGGATGTCCCTGTTTTTCCAGTTTAGCCATTTAATTTAAAATATAACCATAACCTTTAGAATGTAAAGATGCTTTTGGATTGTACTTTTAAAATGGTCACCCCATGGATTAATGGTGGTTGTCTTACTCACAATTATAATCTCCCCACGCCATTTCAAGGTGTGTGTGTGTGAGCCTTGGAGGAAGGGCATGGTAAACCCCCTCTGAACAAATCTTGTCAAGAAAACCATGTGACAGGTTCACCTTAGGTCACCCTAAGTCAGAAACAACTTGAAGGCACACAACAACAACAACAACATATCTTTCACAAAAAGCACAAACTTTAAAAGAAAGAGAATAATTATTGTCTTCAGACTGTTAGGTGTCCCCTCTGTATGTGCAACATTTGAAAAAAAAATGGGTTGAAAATAACATGTTGGGCAAGACAATCCAATCCCTCATGCCTGTCAGAGAGGGATTAGAATGAGTCAGCAGTGGTTTCATTCCATGGATGTGTGGATGTCTTTCTACCCCAGAAAGTAGAAAGACACTACATGACCACAGAAACTTCTGCTAGTAAATGGGGCAAGGGAAGGACAAGGGCAGAATTAGGGCTGCCATTTCAGGATTGTCCAAGGCCCTGAGGTTTCCATGTCAAAAACTGAGATTTAGGAATACCCTTTGTGGTGTAATTAAATGTCATGCATTAAGCACCAACCACAATTGCCCATAGTTTGTCATTCAAGCACACACACACACACACACACACACACACACACAAAATATATTTTCCTGTTTGGAAATTAAGACAAAAATCGTAACTAATGGGCTTGTTCCCAGATCAAGGTGAAATGAGGAAATTATTTCATTTCACTTATTTAGGGAGAGAGAATAAGAATATTCTATCTAATTTATTTGCTTCTAACCAAAGGGTGGATGAAGAGCAGAGTGGAAGGTGAGCCCTGGTGCCACCACAATTGGTGTGAAGAAGGAAACTGTGTCTTTGCAAGTTGTAGCAACAATATCAATTAAATCTTGCAAATTGTAGCAAGCTGCTGTTCTTCTAACTGAGACTGAGATTTTCACACAATGCTTTTGTCTATCCTGGAACTAAGCCCCTCTAAAATTGGAGAATTTGTACCCTCATCTCCTGCTTGGAGATGGCCTATGAAAACTGAAGTCTCAAAGCCAGGCCCTGAAATCTGGTAACTGCAGACAGAATGAAGGTGTCCTTAGATCACCTAGATCCCAAACCCCATAATTTGTCCAGATCATCCTGCTTGCATGCAGGTCTGGAGCTGCTATGTAACTCATTTCCCCTCACTAGAACCAACTGCTGGTGGGTCAGGGTCTACTGTGGGAGGGAATCAAAATTAAGCAGTGCCTCCCAAGAATTGTTCTCCCTCCCCCATGAAATTTCCTTCAGTCCTCAAATGTCTAGCATTTCAGAGTGAGACACTGAAAGTCTTACACATTTAGGATTCTTCACTTGCTGTGTTTGCAATCCCTTGATAACTTTGCTTGCTCATTCTCTTTGGATGCCTAAACTGTATTTCTACATGGTCAACTGATATTTTAATGCTAGAAATGTGAGGAATGAAGGAAAATGTCATTGCAGGGGCAGGATTCTTATTTGGGGGAGCAATGCCTTCAGTTTGCTCCCCCTTAGCTCGCTCCCCCTTGTTGGTGGGGGTGATAAAAGGAGAAACAAAGCTGTGCTGCAGAGAGGGGGAGGTGATTCTGCCCCTACATGCCTATGAATCTTTAAAAGTGTGTAAGAAATGCCTTTTAAAACAATATGTTAGGAAAGTGTGGCTTTACAATCTTGTTTATGTTCCAGTTTTCCTGCAGAATATATTTATATACTTTGTCACATTTGTGTTATGTGCTCAGAAAGCAGAAATACAAATATGCATGGACAGAACAATATCCTGCTCTTTCAGTGTTTTATTGTATATGCTTCTTATCCTGCCTCTCATGTATGTGTGTGTGTTTTAATTTTCTTGCAGCCACGTGCAACCTGTCTGTGAAGTGTCACCATCAGAACTACTTCTGCTTATCAAGCAAGTAGCAGCCAGGAGGACTTGAATATTTGATTATTGGAGTGGTAGATGCAAACTCCTTGACCTCAATACTATCATCTGATTCTTAACAGTCATGAGAGGTGGAGAAGACCCTTAACTAATAGACAAAAATCTTCAGTATATGGATGAGAAAGCTAAAGAGGACTTTGATTCATGATGTTCCTTCCTTCTTCTCTTCCAATCTCCTCCTTAAATATCACTTTCAATGTCAGAGCCAAAAAAATCCTGGCTAAAGAAAGTTCCTTTTACCCCCCCCCCCCCCCCCATATTCAACTCTGCACCAGACTACATACTACCTTCATTATATAGAAAATGCAAGAAAGAATGGGCTATACTCTGCAATGTATAATGCAAACAGGGCAATGCCACTGCCGTTATGTGTAATACAAAGCTAGATTCCCCTTCAATTGAGTGGAGAGTTTCCACATTAGTAGTAGAAGAAAGGTTTGTCAGCATTACACATTCAGTTTAGTGGGCAGGAGAAATCATAGAAACTCAGAGTACATTATCACACAGGGGATGGGACATCATTGTCCCATTCCTGTCCCGTGCTTCTCACGTGATTGTGGGAAGGACTTTCACACAAAATCACGCTTATCCAGACATTGTCCTGACCAGAAAGTGAAAGTGAACATGAAAGTGAAAGGCTTTCTTACTACATCGTGCTGATTCCATGAATGAAATGCAATTGTCCCATGAATGAAATGAAATTGTCCCCTCAATTCCTCTCATTTTGTATTAATGAAAGATTAATACAATTCCCCTTCACTGACAGGACATGACGGGATCAGTGTGATGTAGTGAGAAAGCCTTTCATGTGATCACTTTCACTTGTGCTTTCCAGACAGGATAAGGACCCCCATCCCCATGTGATAATGTCCAGAATCTATTTTAATTGAATGATAATATGGAGATTGACACTTCATGGAGCAGGTTAACAATATCATATAGAGGTAATATGTTTTGAGTGTTGTCTGTATGATAAAACAAATGTGTGGACATGCCCAGGGAGCACTTTGATTCCCCCGTCATTGAATACTTTGGTCAAGATCCTAAAAGTGCAAATAACTGTATGCACAGTTGTGTATACTTCCACTGCCTAACATCTGTTAAGCCCCGGAAGAGGTCCCTGCTGTAGTTGCTTACCAACAGAAAAGGGAGTGGGGAGACGATTCAGCCCATGGAGAGACAGCTTGTCTCATCTCAGTCAGGGGGAAGAGAGAAATGAAAGTGCACACTCAAATGGAATACACTTGTCTTTTCCTTCCCCTAGGAGCTCAGAGCAGCCAGATCTTCAAAGTCTGAATTGCCTCCCTGCTCTCTCCTATCCTCTCTCTAGTAAGCAGCTCCTCCCAGGGCTTGAAAGCTGCTGGTCATGGGAGATTTTCTAGTGATGAGCAAGTGGAAGAGAATAGCCCTCTGCACCCGGTCCAAAAAGTGATTTACATATGTCTAAGCTGCACTTACACCTGTGTATGTCACTAGCAATATCAATCAATCACTATATGTCAGGGCAGGGATATCTTTTCAGTCTTGGGTCCAACTTCTAATTTAGGAAGGTCCTTAAAGGCTAGTCATCAGTGCTGGGTGGGTTAAGGGTACAAGCCAGAGCCAATGCAAAGTGGACAGAGCTCTATCATTGCTACTATTTGGACATTTCCTCCCCAGGCACACTAAGCAAAGTTCAGTTGTTTCAGGAACCTCAGTTAAGGAATAAACTACAACACAGCAGCTTTTAGGCATATAAAACACAGCTACATTCGGGCATGTCTACCTGGCACTTTTGCAAAGCACAGCTCAGTTCCATAAACAACTTCCAGGGATGAAAAGCAGAAGTTCAAGATCCTCTCACTTTGATTAATGACTGTTGATAAAAACAGAAAAAACATACAGGTTGGTTAAGGAACCCCTATAGTCCTGTGGGTGGGAGGTCCTACAATGCCCAGTATATTATATATTAACTGTGCCCCTTGTTACACAAAGAAAGGTGGGGGGACTGGGGGGTTCTCACCAACAGTGTCAGCTTCTCTTAAAGGCTGGGGAATTTAGCAATGAGAGGCTGGGTACCATGAGAATCCTTTCCACCTCTGTATATCATTTAAGCTGGAAAGGATTTGAAGTCATACAACATCATACCAGTACTAATGTGAGATATCTCCAAGTTTTGGGTGAATAAAAGGTTTTATTTAGAAATATGCAAGAGTGCAATCAAACACATGATAGTAATTCAAACAGACACAGCATTCAGAGCTAACAGAAATGGAAGTATGGAGACTAGAAAGCAGAGTTTTAGGGATGCAGAGGGGTGATAATTACTTATCCAAAGAACAGACCACAAAAAGTGGGAAGTGGCTTAGGCTGAGGGAGACATGGGAAGCAAGGAAAACTCTCTGTGGACATACAGTGCTCACTGTGCTCAGAGAGATTAGGTTTTGGGACCAATATGTATATCTGAGAACCCAGCTTCAAGTGGTGTGCTATCTTGCAAGGTAACAGATATGGATATGGAAGATTGACTGTAAAAATGGATGTGATTGTAAGCCCTCATTTTCAAATAAATAATCCTGTTCAAAATCCTTCCACATGTTGGGAGGAAAAAAGAAATCTATTAATTAATTTCCTTCTACCTTTTCTCTAAGCAGATATAAATCTACAATGAGCACTGTGTGAATGTCATGAGAAAAGATTTTGCATTTTGTAAAAAATATAAAGGCAATATTTAAACTGACATGATCTGTTCTAGAAATCAAGTACAGTTGCCCCTCCGTTTTCACGGGAGATCTGTTCCAGACCCCTCCTTGCAAAAACAGGAAAATGCCAATATTCAAGTCCCATTGGCTTGAATGGCAGTGCAACAGGGCATGAGCCCCATTTTAATCCCTTCCATTTGCCCCCCATGAACCGGTGAAGGATGCAGACTTGAAGTCTGCAAAAACAGAGGGGCAACTGTAGTACACACATTAGTTCAGATAATTAATGAATAATACAATGCAAAGTATGCTTGAAATCAACTAGGACAAAAAATAGGCAGAAGACACTGAAGGCCTTTACAGACTGCAAGAAATAGTGCAACTCGAGGCCACTGTAATTGTCCTGGCCCAGTGCTAGGGAATCATGGGAATTGTATTTTTTACTGGGACACTGAGCCTTCTCTGTCAGAGAGCTCTGGTGCCACAATAAACTACAGTTTCCATGATTCCTTAGCACTGAGCCAGAACAGTTAAAATGCCCTGAAGTTGCACTATTTCTGGCAGTCTGTAAAGGCCCTGAAATTCAGCCCCGAGAATCCTGGGAAGGTGAGGCACCTACTTGCCATGTAAAAGTTCATAGATGCTATCCCTGATATCTCTTGAGAGAATTAGGAAAGACTCTTGCTTCCTCAAATCCTGGAGAGCTACTGTCAAGCTGAGGACCATTTGTTTATCTTGGTATGAGCAGGCAGCTTCCTAGGTTCTTTCTTTTCTTTTTAGTGAAAGCATTGAACTCAGACATGCCTGAGATTCAAATGAAAGCCTCATACTAGAGACATTGATCCCCATCAGCCAAAGGCCATGTAAACTGGCTTTCAAGGCAGGCCTGGGCCTAGCATTGCACTTTATATAAATAAAATGGTGGGCTTTTAATGCTTGTACCTATAGTACTATTTTCTTTTTTAAAATGCAGATTATATGCTTTAAATTGCCTGATCAATGAGACACACACATTGATCACAGCTGGCATGATCTCAAGCAGAGATGGGATAAAGGGGCAAGGAGCATGAGTTGGCCTAGCAGTTCTCCTTCCCCTGAATGTCCAGGTGAGCTGCATGCTGCGCTTGCCTATTTGAGACCAGAAAATGATTTATGCACACTGTGTGATGCTTGATAAAAGCAGCATTGAATGTATTCCTGAGTGGTACCTGCACACCAGTCGCCATCACCACAACCTCTCCCTCCTATGGCTTGCTACTAATGCAGAGCAAAGTAGAAGAAAATACAACTTGGGAAAGAAAGAAGGGGCCAATTGGCTTGGAAGCAGATACCAAAGAAAGGTGGCAACTTATTACTGAGCAAATTGATTGCAAGCAAGATGTACCGTGTTTTCCCGAAAATAAGACACTGTCTTATTTTTATTTTTCCTCAAGAAGACACACTATAGCTTATTTTCAGGGGGTGTCTTATTTTTATTACGTGCTGAGTAAAACAGCAGCCACACCTTACTTCTTTCCCCTGAGGACACACAATACCTAAAGCAGAGTGTCCTGCTCCTCACTTCACTGAGGAGACTTTTATTTTCACTTTCAATGGACGTTATCACACGGGGTCTAAAGCAGCCCCATACCTGCATCATCACTGCATCATCCCTGCATCATTCTGGATCCTTGGATCCTGTGTTCAGACGATGTCGCGGCAAACCCCGCCCATCCCTGCATCATCCCTGCATCATTGCAGCTCTTTTGATTTCCGGGCATCTTCAGGAATTACAGCTGCCGCGACCAGAATCAATCCTGCACCATGCTGGTATGTAGCTGCTTTCAGGGGTCCATTCTGGAATGGTGCTGGATTGATTCCAGGCAGCTTTTCTTGCCGCTTTTGAGACCCCTGGTGTGATAACGTCCTATGTCTCCCTCTATGCCTCAGCTTGCAGCACGCACAGAACGATGGGGCAGATGAGAAGGGCTGCCTGTTTTCTTTACCACTCCACACTAGTATGCTGCATAGCCATGCCTATCACTATGTCTTATTTTCAAGGTATGGCTTATATTGTGCAAATGCTTAGAAATCCTGCTATGGCTTATTTGATGGGTATGTCTTATTTTCGGGGAAACATGGTATTACTATGGCTCTCTTGAATAGGGGCTTTTAGTACCATCAGTGGTCCCAGTGCTCTCTCTTCCTCATTCCCATTTAACCCTGCCACCATGCCCTAGTCTATGCCCTACCCAGCATGCCTTATTATTATTATTATTATTATTATTATTATTATTATTATTATTATTATTATTATTCCTGCTTCATTTCTTCTTTGGTAGCAGAACACAGGGGGAGGGGGAGGGAGGAGCTGGTTGTGCCCCACTGTGGCTGCCAAAGAAGAAATGATTGTGTTCTCCTTGTGAGAAGAAGACTGTAATTCCTTCTTCTGCTGCTGGTGATGGTGGAAGAAGCTAAATGTAGTCCCAATTTCCCTAAACAGCATCTAAAAGTTTTCCTAATGCCACAGCATGGAGGCTTCTTGAGAAATTCAATGTTCTCTGCCTAACAAGGGAGCCGGTAACCTTGCAAAGGACAGAGGTGACCTTGATCTCAAAGGAAATATCTTATTGTGCTGCTAGTGGAGTTTGAACTTTATTTCCTGGACTTTACACCTCTTTGTCTCCCCGAACCCACATGGTCACGTGTGCCTACATGAGTATCCCTCCATACCATCTTAACTGAGAACAACAACAACAACCTTTTGACAAAATGTAGGCCTGTAACTCTAACCTCTTCATATTTGTCTTTCTTCTGTATGATTTTTAACACCTTTGCTGAAAAAGCCAGTAGAGCTTTGAAAGATACATATTTTGTGATTTCTGGTTGGTTTGATAAAAGGTATTGCTGTTTTGTAGACTTTGGATGTTATTGTACTTTGCTGTACATAGCCACATAGCTATCCCTGGATATGTTTTCTGCAAGAAAAGGCATATGATACTTGGCTTCAACAAACTACTATATGTTTAGCAGTGCAAAAAGTGGCTATAACACAACTTGGATTATCACTATTCTAATTTGATTTTATAATTTTTCCTTTAGTCATATAAGAAAGAGGTATTGGGTCAGAGTTTGTGTATAAGAAGATCTGAGTTAGGGCTAGGCTGAATCATGAGCCAAAGGTTTGGTTCCCAGGGATATTGTACGTTCTGCATATAAGGCCTCTATCAGGACTTGGAAGTGTTACCTTTTCTGGACTATCATTCCCAGCACCCCTTAGCCACTACACTGGCTGCAGGATTTTAAGAGCTGTAACATTTTGAAACAGTAACATTTTGAAACTATGGTCCCTACCATTCCAGGGCTCCTACAGTAAGACCAATAAATTGCAATCTTCAGTTACTTTCCATC
>CM034708.1:178546346-178564625 GCA_020142125.1 Phrynosoma platyrhinos | reverse complement strand
TCATGCTGGGCCAAACTCTCTAGCTGGGACCTACACTTCATGATAGCAAGTTGATGGTCCTCATTCCCCTGGTGCTCCTTCCCCACCTACCCACATACTGACACTCCTGCGATAATAGCCCTCATGGGAGACATCCTTGTACCTTGGACATTCTGCTCCTGCTTGGGATGAATGCATGTTTTGCAGAACACAGGGAAAAGGCAGGTGGCTTGTGGGGCTGGCAATTGTCCGATTCATGGTGGCCACTGGTGTAGTTTTCCAACCATCTGAGCATCTGTCCATCTTAAAGCCCTTCTTCATAGGCACATCTGTGAGGAACAATGGTGGCCATTATGACTACAGTACTTTACAAGTTTTCCCCCCATAAAGTTCAGAGTAGTGTCACCTGCTTTTTCAGTAAAAGATATGCAAATCCCAGAGCTTAGAAAATATCTTTTTCTATTATTTAAAATTCTCAGTGCTGGCTGGAGAGGATTCTTGGATTTGTAGTGCAAAAAGAGTAATTTTCTAAGCTCTGGAAAATCCATCTTAGTGAGCATGCATTGTCCTAATTGTAATAACATAGGAATTGCTCTCTTGTTGTTTGTTTGAATTTATTCCTGTCATTCACAGTTTCTTGAATATGCACCAAAAACCACTTTGGTGGAATAATGAATAATTGTAAATGGCCTCTCCACATTGTTCATAAGAAGTCCATTTGGTCTGCACCTAGTGCTGGAAACCAAGGAGAAATATTGGTTCTCTGGTCTTCTTGCTAGTTTGAATCTCAAGTTCAACCCTTAATTGTCTTTTCTGCCCCCCCCTTTTTTTTCCTAGGGCTTTATAATATTCCAAATTCACATATTACTTCCAAGACAGTTGTGCCCTTCAAATATTCCACACTTGTCATCCCTTCTTTGTGTGGCATCATTCCTTTTGTATCAGGTTTGAACTTCTTATCTTCCCCTGCTAATGTTTGTTGCTATCTCAGTTGCTGATCCCTTCTTACATTTTTCTCAAGACACATGCACATACACATACATAGTTCCACCATGTGTTCATTCTGCTTTATCTTCTGATTCTGCCATTGCTACTTCCCCTGCATCACTCCGTAAGACACAGATGAAGCAACAACATTCATTTTCTCCTTCACCTACTTCAGCTGTTTTCTTATAATACTGGTCTCACTTAGCATTCTCTCCCTGTACACATCCCTGGTGCCATCTTATTTCATTTCTGAAATCAATTCATTATTATTATTATTAGTAGTAGTAGTAGTAGTAGTAGTAGTAGTCTTAGATTATTCTTTTCCTCTAGTCAGTCAGAAGCTGGGGCTATTAAATTTTGTGTATACAGTACCTGTTTCTTTTCCTGGAAAAAGCCCCTGATAAGAGCAACTGTGTCAGCATTTACTGTGGAAGCCATATCAGCTGTATTGGCCTCTTTGTAGTCCTCCTTCAAATGCTGCAGACCTTCTGAGCATTGCTGAATGAGCACACAGCTTTCTGGCACCCAAAAGCCCCCAAAACTTGAGTTCTTCTCAGAGCTGTCAGGCATCTGGGCCAAATAAAACTACTGCTTGAATCAACTAGGCCCTTTTTGTTGTTGTTTTTTTCAACTGCAGCTTCATCTGACATTCAGTCATGCCAATCCTGCAGCACACCTGTGTGGCAACCCAGTGTGTTGTCCCTATTAATGTCCATTTCACACATCCATTTGCCTTGCCTATACATTCCAGCAGTCCAAGATGTTTGCTATCACCAAGGAATCTTTTTCAGTCTGGTGTGTATCAAACTAAATGAGGCATGCTTAAGAATAATTATGACATGACATGGTCCAGAACTGGGAGCAGATGGGGCTTCCCCTAGGATGTCCCAGGTCTGATTTCAAAGGACTAGAGGGGAGGTATAGTGCTCCTCATGATTTCGGGCACATAAGCCAAAAAGAGATGACAAGGACAGATCTAGTGTCTTGGTCAAATAACAGAGAGTATAGAAAGAAATCCTATGTTAGAATACAGCTGTCTTCTGGTTACCATGCCCACTTTATATGGTTCTGTAGATGATTTTACCTCTTTCATTATGGAATTTGCCTGCATCAGACAGAAAAGACATAGATAAAGGAAGGTGGATTAACCAGCTCACAGCTGGATTTTAGTGTAAGATTGGGACAAGTGTGCAGGAAATAAAAGTCCACAGCTCTGAAGTGCCAGATACTCCTGAAGGTATTTTTCTTGCAGGCTCCACTGTTTATTTTCTAGTTGGTTTAAAGATCTCTGAATTATATCCTGCCTGAGGGCACTGTATTATCAGTCTTTGGGACAGGGTCTTACACAGCTTGGGAAAGTAACATTTTGAACTAAATTCCCAAAATAAAGCCACATTGGTGCAGGGATTCTGGGCATTGTAGTCCATGAAAGTAACTTTTCCAAGCTCTGAGAAATAATGTGAAACCCAGCATGGAGAAGAATCCACCATGGGATAGATATCTATGAAAAAGCTTTCCAGGAAAAGAACAAGAATCAGTCTCAGGTATACATCGGAGTGTGCATCCACTTGACCTTATGTTGGTTCACTATTCACAACAATCATTAAATATTGCAGTGCACAAAATCCCATTACTAGAATGCAACAGGTTTCCGTCATTATAGAAAATGCAAGTTACTAACGATGTTCTTGAGCTCCATCTACTGGTGCTCCTTCGGCTTACAGAAAGATGTACAGGCAGGCTCTGTAGAAAGCTCGGAATAAGTAATGGTAGAAAATGCCATAATGCAGAGTACCTTGAATAATTTTTTAATATTAGCATGGGATTGTTTGCTTCATGGGAGAAATTCAAATTTAGAAATGCTACTTTTGCAGGAGAAAATGAGAAGAAATTGGTTAGACTTTAAAAGACGGCTTTTGCATTTTTTTTAATTCACTCCACTCTAGCAGCAAACTAATCAAAGAATACAGATTCTATTCAGCAAAACCATCTTAATAGAACTGGAGGTTCTTAATAACTATTCAGGATAGTCATTTTTCAAAACAGACTGTCCCTTTTGAGGGTACCCAGATATAATTTATTTTAAAACAGTGGTAATCTGTTGCAATTTATTGATCACAAAAGACCTGCTCTTGATTTATTTTTCATAGATTTGGAGGCATTCAAGAGAGTTCTCAAATAATATTTCCACACATGTAGTTACACATTTAGAAGCAAGAATCCCCCCCCCCCCCCGGTACCCATAGATTGGACCAAGCCATTTAGGAGCAGAGCTTGGAATGTGAGATTTGAAAAATAATTAAAGTGTAGCCACTATGGTGTGGTGGTTTGAGTACTGGACTAGAACATTAGGATACCAGGATTTGATTCCCCTCTCAGCCATGGAAACCTACTGGGTAAACTTGGGCAAGTCACACTCTCTCAGGGCCTCTGCAGACCGGCTCAAAGGACTGGCCTGGGGGTAGAGTTGGGGTGGGGCAGTCCCACGCTGGCTGCCCCAACCCCACACCAACGCCGTCCTGATGCCATGCGCTGTTACATGCGACATCAGGACGCCCTCCCGGCACAGCATTAAAACACACTGAGTCAAAAGGGTGAGGATGAGCTGCGGCATCAGTGCTTAGGGAGACCTTTTGCTGCCCCTAAAAGGAGCAGCGTTTTGCCACTCTTTTCAGGGTGACAAAAGGGAGGATCGGGGCCACGGCATGGGGTTGCTGCCATCTGCAGAGTCTCCGAGGTGGAAGTGCAAATCCCTTCTGAACAAATCTGCCAAGAAAACTCCATGATAGCTTTGTGTTGGTGGCACCACAAGTGAGAAATAACTTGAAGGCAACAGCAATAGCAACAACATTACATGTTAGAAATTGGGAAATTAATTCCTTACAATGAACATAACTGAGTTGGGCTGTTGTTAATTAACTTTTTGATTAAAATGTTAAGTTGGCACATCTTGGCATTTACTGAGAATAGCATGCAGGTTGGCTAACAGGTTGTCCTGTTGATTTTAGAGCAGCACATCGAAGGGGTGGAGAAACAGAATGGGTAATATGGGAACATGGGGAAGAATCCAAGATGGATAGAAATGAGGAATGGGTCTGAGGACAACTTTTCACTTAATTATCCAAGTGTATAATGCCCTGCAAGCAAGATTACAAAGCGATTCATTGCAGCTCACCCCAATAATATTATACAAGGTTATATATACAAGATTGTTTCTATTGTATATTATGCAGGTGTATACAATAAAAATCAGACCAAAATATAATCAATATAATCACTCCATCCCCATTCCATTCCATTCCATTCCATTCAATGACTCACTTTTTAAAACTTCTTATCCATTTTTGTTGTTTCTTCTGCTGCTTTGAGCTGGGCTTCTAAAAGTTCAGCTGCCACACTGCAGAAGTAATGGAATTTGCCTGCATTTTGACACCACTTTAACTGCCAAAGCTCAATGCCATAGAATTCTGATATTGATAACTTTAGCCTTCCCTGTCAGAGACCTCTGGTGTACAACCAAACTAGAAAATCTCAGAATTCTACAGCATTGAGTCATGGTAGTTAAAGTGGTATCAAACTGCTTTGCTTCTGCAGAGTGGCAACAACCCTTCTCTCTTCCTAGGCAGCCTCAATAATAGAACCATCTGATGCTATTGCCCTATGCCTCCAAATATTCTAAAAAATTATAGCATCCTAACTCACTAAAGCCCTTTTTAAAAACTTAGGGACTTGCCATTAATTGAGAGATTCAGAAAGTTAGATAAAATCACTTGAAACATCTAGGGAAAGTAATGTTTTCATTAGTTAATTAATTAGTTAATTCTGAGCTCTATTTAGGAAATTTCTCAATGTCAGCAATTTCTCTACTATCAGAGAGAGGTTGGCATCCTGTTAATGGAATACACATAAGTTAACAACACATCCTGAAATTACGCTACACTAGTTACTTCAGGTTGCCCTAGATCTATAATAGGTTTGTGTAGACTCCAGTTGTACTTTGATTTTCTGTAGCAGAGCACCTTATCTCCTCCTTAAAGAAAACCTCCTTAGATTCCTGTTTGGACAGGATTTGATAATTTCCTGTATCTGAGGTTGGCAATTTGTAGCTCTCCAACTCTTATTGTAAATGCAGCTCCCATGAGCCCATTTGCTATTTTGGTTAGGGATAATGAGAGTTGCAATCCATCAGCACCTGGAAGATCACAAATTGCCCTTCCATGGCCTACATTGGGGTGGGAATTGGGCAGTCCCCCGGATATTGATGAACTATAACTCCCATCAGTCTTAGACAGTATAACCAATGTTGCAGAATGCTGGGAGATGCAGTCAAGCAGTATATAGAAGGCCATGTAATTTTCATCCCTGGCTTATATACACACTCATGTTAAATGACCTCAACCATCCTCTCCTTTCCTAATTCTTCTGTCCTGTAGTTCCTGTATTCTCCTACTCCTTCTCCTTCTTCTCTAAAACTACAATTTTGCCATGCTAGACTCATTCTTCCTAGTATGTCCACTTCACTGGACACTAGAAATCAGATACAGTCATCCCTTCCGATTCGCGGGGATCCATTCTGCCCCCCCCCCGGTGAATTGGAATAACTGCAAATATTGGAGCCCTATTGTTTTTAATGGCTACACACATGCCACAGGCACACATGCCATTTTGTCCCTCCTGGCTTCCCCTCCGCAGAAATTCAAAACCTCAAATGGAAAGTCAGCAAAACTGGAAGGATGACTGTATGCCAAATGGAACTAATAATTAGAAGAGGAAAGCTAGAAAAGGAAACACCAGGAGAGCATACTGGGTAAACATGATCCATTCAGTTCAAAGCAGTGATCACTGAGAGCTTGACAAGTTTGGCTTTGAAACCTCTCAAAACAAAGTCCCATCACTCATCATTGCACAGAATATCTATTACCCACACATCCGACTTTCTTACACACACTTCTGGTTATCTTTCCAATGTAGAAGTGAAAACTCTACAGTGGTTGGGACATTTACATCAATGTCTGTAAAATTTGTTAACACAGCAAAATGATAGCTAACCCATGCAAATTAAATGCAGCTTGAGGATGAGGGGTGAGTTTTAGTTCAACACGGGATGGAGGTACCAGGTTGCAAGAGAGAAAGCTGTGATTCTGAAACAAAAGGCATTTCTTCGATCTTAGATTAAACCATTTAAATCAAGAAAATGGAGTGGTAATAGGAATTGATTTGTGTGTGAAAACATTTGTATGTAAGCTCCAGTTTTGCTTTGTTGTTTATAGCTGTTATATGCCTTAAGGTTGACTCTGACTTAGGTGTCCTTAAAATCTTGGGATTTGCTTAACAAGATTTGTTCAAAGGGGGTTTGTCATTGCCTCACTCTAATCCTGAGACAGTGTGATTGCCCAGTAGGTTTCCAAATGACTGGGCAGGGATTTGAACCCTGGCCTCCTAGAGTCCTAGCCAACACTCATCCACTACATCATGTTGGCTCTTTTCTGCTGCTCTCCAATTCTGCTACTGAAAGCAAATTTCAGGACCAAGCTTGTGATCAGAGGCAACTTGTTCAGCAGTTCTCTATGTGCCTTCTTGAACCACCACTTTGATACTTGGGTGCAGTTGATGAACTTTGGGGTCCTAATGAAAAACCACAGCCGAAAGTCTGCCCACCCTTGTTTTACTACCACTGACAGTTAACTCTGATGACAGTTAACTCTGCTGACCTAGCAAGAGCAGAACATGCTTTTGCTCAAACCTTGGCTAAGTGGAGTGGCTGGATGTTCAAGGGACAGGAGAGAGTCCTCACCTCCTGGTATCATCTATGGGCCCCATGTGTTTTTGAACTACAAATCTTTTTTTTTTCTACAGCCAGCTTAACTGAGGAATAGGGAGGAAGGGAATTGTAGTCTATCAACTATGAGACACCTGTTGGGAAAGGATGGTCTTTGATGTTTAAGCATGGAGAGCTATCTTTGGCTTCACAGTACAGATGTAATTAGCTATTTTGAGAAAGACATTCCAGGAGTTGCTAGATGTTGGCATCCAACCTACACAAATAACACTGCTGTTGCATCTGGGAAATATGGTTTACATTAACTTTGAGTAGTTCCAGCATGCAATTTCACTGTTTTCCATTCGTCCTGTGATTGATTTGATAGGTGAGAATTTCATTTTTGTATCACATCAAGATTTACAAAAATGCTACATAATTGACTATAAGGGAGTTCATAATTGTGCAAGTGAATTCTCAGGCTATTGTCTGTGTGCCTAGTCCTCTCAGTGGCAATCACCTAGCTTTTCTATTGTTTGTTAAATTTGTTTTATGAAGTGTAATCCTCCTGGTTTCACCCCCCATAAGACACCATGTTTGCTGAGGTGAGACTCATAAGGCTTGTAAGCTGGGATCTTCTTTTCCTTTAGGAATTCTCTCTTCTCCCCGATGGGAACAAATACTATTGAAACATTATCTAACAGAGGAGAACAATGCCAACAGTCTGCTTTCCCTTTCTCTGTGTTAATTGCATACCCCAGGAAAATTCACAGGGAGTGCTGGGTTCAAATACACAGCAGATTTGTTTATGCTTATCCTGCTATTATTTTTTAAACTGAAACAGGAGGTCATGGGGCGTAGCAGACCAGCCTAAAGGGCCAGCCTGGGGGTGGAGCTGGGGCGGGGCAGCCACACACCGGCCACCCCAATCCCACCCTGACGCCGTCCTGATGCTGCATGCCCATTTGCATGGCACGCGGCATCAGAACGCCCTCCCGGTTCAGCGTGAAGACACGCTGTGCCAAAAGGGCATGGAATAGTCACAGTACCGGCTCTTAGGGTGGCATTTTGCCACTCTTTTAGGGATGGCAAAAAGAAGGATTGGGGCCACGGCATGGGAATGCCACAGCCCTGATCCGCCACTAGCAGGGCCGACCCAGAGCCACACTTCTGCACAGCCCCATAGTTCAAGAAACATTAGCTGAATCTACAGAGGCTAAATAATGCATCCTTATTGATCTCAGTCCTGTAAGAACACAATGCTCTTCTCTTTTCAAGGTGAAAACACTTCTTTTTAATGCCTGAGGTCTTCAAGGTATTTTTTAAATGCCCCAAAATTCCAGTTTGCCCCACTGTTTGGGGGAAGTATTGGGTTTTTAAAACATTTGGTTTGATCCTTATTGGGATTGCAGTGGAACTGGGTTGGGGGAGTGGAGGGCCAAATTGATGAGTGGTCACTGAGGTCACATATGGGTAGATCCCTTGTTTGTATCTGCATCTGGAAAAGATGGTGTTGCCTTGTTGGGAGGAAGAATTTGGTGTTTGTATGCACACATCCAACACCCCTTCTCTACCAACTTCACTGCACATATTTGCAGGTCAACAAGGGTAGAGGGTTGAGAAGGGGCCAGGTTGGTAGTGGTGACCAACTGGTAGGTGGGAGGCATGGACTCACTGGAGATGCATCTCCTGGGCTCCTGCTCACATAAGAAAGACTGGAAATGTCAGCACATTTTTACCCCACCCCCTTTACACTCTTAATGTATGTGAAACTTGGAATCTTTGACCTTTAAATATTAGCTTGACATCAGATGTCCTTTTGAGCAAGGTGATTGATGTTTCATAGGGCAAGCAATATGAAACACTTCCCTAGGAGTATATATTATTGGATTCAATAGGACTTACATGTGAGTGGACCTGTATAAGATTGTATCATATGCCATCAATCCTACATCCACTTTTCCTGGGAATTAAATCTAGAAAATGCAGCAGCAAATTAGAGACAGAAGCAACACATGTGAAGGCTGGGGTAACCGTCCTGGGATGCACCCAATCTAATGGAAGCACAGGACAGTGGCCTAAAAAATGGAAAACAGAGAAGGGCTATTTGATTGTGAGAATATGTGCATGCATGGCAGAAACAAAAGAAAAATCTACACCCACTATGGTTGTGTTTATGCCCATAAAGAGATACAGGGAACATATGCACACTGTAGAAATACCCTCTTGTACTGATGTACTACATGATGTGGGTTCCACATTATTTTCAATTTGGATTAATACAGGTGTATGTGGTAGTAAAGGGACCAAACTGGGGCAGAATACTCCTCAGTGGAGCTGGGATACAGCAATAAGTTCAGCCATAATCTGAGCTGTATCAAATTCTTTTGAGACTTCTTGGGCAAAGAAAGAACAAAAGAATGAAAAAATGAAAAAGCAAACAAGCAAGCAATATTTTCTTTCTCTTATATTTATTTTACTTTGTGGCTGGATATGTTTTATCCCCATCCAATTTTGACTTGATTTGGGTTCTAATTAAAGCTGGTCTCAAAACATATTTCCTGAAAGTAATATTTTCCCCTCAGTGTTATTTGATTTTATAAGCAGAGCTTCATTTTGAAAGTGTTTTTTAAAACGTGGACTTTCCCCTTTTCATTTTTCATCTCTCCTTTTTCTTAGTTTTGACCTTTATTTCTCTTTTTGGAAGAGAAAGAGGGAGAAGGAAAGGATTCAAACACATGACATGTGAGCCAGACCTTTTCCTGTTAATGGCAAAACATAGCATTACATGGTCAAGATGAGAATGAAAGATATGGATTGCTCATGAATCAACCTAAAAATAATTCCCCTCTCCAGAAGGTAAAATCTTTCTTAACAGAAAGCACTTTTCCCCCTATGAAAATGAAAAATTTGATATTTTCCAACAGTCTAGCAGATTTCTCTTTCATTAAGTCAATAACATGATCAGATAACTATTCCCTCCCTCTGGGCCTCTCTTCATCTTAATAAATGCAAAGTATGGCTGTCATATTTTAAAGTATTGCACAAAATGCTGGGTACCCTGTGGAGGAGTGTACTTGGCTGTTCTAGGCCAGTACCGGTGCAGACATATGGCTCTCTCACAATCTGCTTCTGTTCAGCTGGCAATGCATGTAACATTGTGTGCCTCATTTGTAACAACCTTCCTATTAGGTGCTTTCATCTCAAGATGATGTGGGAAAGCTTTACATTCTAAAATGTCATTCAGGTGATATAGACCTTTCTTCTGCAAGTTTCAAACTTTAGGCCTGCTTAGAATCCAAACAATTTTTAGTGGAAAGAAAGAACTATTTGTGGGTTGATATTACCATTTCAGAAATCTCCTGCCAGCCCAAATAAATGATTGGAATCAGCAGGTTGAAATACGTGGATGACTAACATCTTGTGAGCAACTGAAGGAATTATACTTTGCTTGGAAATGTATCTGAAGCATACACTGTTCATTTTCAAAATTGGGTAGGTTCATTTCAGAATCAAGGGCATATAGGCGGATAGAAGTGAAGGGACCCTGGAAGCTGAGTACTTGGAAAGTTTTATATCAGAACAGATATAGAAGCACTTTCCCACTTCTAAAAACTAATTATTTTCTGCTCTTTGGGGTTGGCTACTGGGAATCTATTGCAACCTTTGAAAGCAAAGGAAATCAAACAAGAAAAAGCAAACAGATTAGCCTCTCCTTACATGATCTTATGCAAATTTCCTAAAAGGTATCACTAGAACTTACTCTAGGATTCAGCCCAGGTTTTATGCTTGGTTTTGTTAAGATTAAATTCTTCCTAGGTTTTAGAATACTCCAAGCACTGTTTTAAAAGCCTCTGCCACCTCAAAATCTAGCCCTGTCTCTGGCTGCTCTTGTCAGCCTAAGCTAGCCATATTTGGGGCCCATTCCACCTGTCTGTCTCACCAACCAAGTGAATAGTTGAAAACATTGGGCAGTTTTTGGCCCTTTTGTGATGATTTGACTTTACTTGCAGCCAGCTCATCTTTCACAAATGAAAATGGCAGCTCCGGGAAGAGCTCTCACCTGCTCTATTTGAAGCATGTTCAAAAGAATTGTGATTAATGCTTTACTGACCTTGAAAGAAAGAGGTTACTTCTTACTTACAGGAGAAACTACAGTAGCTTGATTTGAAAAAAATGAAGCATTGTAGTACTACCCTCTTTCATTGATTTTTGCCACAGCTGTAGCCTGTTAAAAGATAGACGTGTGTGTGCGCGCTGTATGTGTACATATACAGAAACATAGAGAGAAATATACAGATTCCTCAAATTGCACAAAACATGTTTGAATAGCTGAAAAGCTCCCCCCCCAGAAAAAAACAAATTGAAAAAGAGAAAATAACTGGGAATATTTATACTATTCATAAAATATCAGCAGATTTTCTTCTCTAATTAGTCAAAGTCCTTTTGTGAACGAAATTGATGAGACATAGCCTGAGTCTGACTTTCAAACAATCTAGCCTGTTATTATCAACACTGACTTGCAGAGCTGACTTTTTAATGCTTTCTCCCTGGAATCTCAGCAGGATTTTTTCTACAGCTTTACATGAAGGTGTCAGGAACTGAACTTGAATGCAAAGCAGGTAATCTACTGAGATATCCCCCACCCCTCCCAGTAGGGAGGAAGTTTAATTTCTTTTTTAATTATCAGTATTTGAAAATGTGGTAATCAATATACATTCCACTTGGTATAATCCTATGGAAGTTAAGAAAGGCCTTCTTTATCCAAACATTTTTTAAAAAAAACCTATGCACACACACACAAACGCACCTCCAAAAACACAGAACTGGATAAATCAATGTTTCAATAAAATGTACTCTCCAGTAATGTGTCATCCAAATATATGTTTTACTAGAATCTTCAGGATATGTTTTCCCCATGTTCCACCTGTCCACAGATTATTTTAGCATATAAGGCTGTATTGCATATTCAGAATGTTAGTTTGTGGATAAATATGCCTGCTTCTAGACTGGAATACTGAGCACAGTAAATGATAATCTCTGCCATGCTCAAGTACACTTACCTACTTCTGTAATTTTCTATAGTTTCTCATGTTCTTAGCTGTTCTTCACAATGGCCACTTTGTCATTTCTCATTATAGTATTTATTTATTTATTTTTGCCACATTTCTCTACTGCCCTCTAAATGAAGTTACACTGTACATAATAAGAGGATGTCCAATTTATTGCAGGCATCTGAAGAAAATGTTCTCTATGTAAGAAAGGAAGGGACACAGTTATGGCAGCCTGATTTACATCATGACTAACATGCTCAGAGGTCTGGCTGTGAATTAAGGCAAACACTCCATTTGAGCATTACCGCAAACAATGTAGATCTGACCCACAGGTGCCCAGGATAATACTAGCAAATTTTCAATTTGTGAAACTAAAATTGAATTATAGCATTCAGGGGATTAATCTTTTAAACATTAGACAGAGGTATGCTAATATGATTAGCTTAAAACAGTTTTCTTAAGATTGAAGAAAATTGCTGCCATTACAAAGCCTGATTTCTGGCACCTAAGCGGTGGCAAGAATATTGGTCAGTAAGTCATTTTTCTGTACAGGAGGCTAAGCAAGCTTAGTTGTATAATGGGGTGTGTGGGTTTTGTTTTTTTAAGTAATGTGATTTGACCTGTTGACTATTGTCTAACTTTGTTTAAAACCTTTGCAGTTTATTAATTACCTCTTAATATCCATTAGCTGCAGCTAAAGTCATGGCTGTAAGCCACAACACAACCTCTTTAAATACATTGAAACTTACCTGCAGAGCAGGGCAAGAACAATCTGTCCACTGCCCAAGAATTGCCCATGTCTTTGATCCTGCCTTAGGACCTGTTGCCCAGCACACCAGCCAAATTATCCTTCTACCTTCTGTAAATGTTCATTTGATTATTAACTGTCCCAAGTCAAAGAAATAGATGCAGAATCCTGGCCACCCTCGAATCTATGGCAGGTAGGAGAGCTAGCACATTTTCTAGAGTGGCCTGATCCTTATGGATATACACCTAGCTGTTTCCCTGACTTCAGAATAAGAACAAGTCTTAATTATCTGGAGCCCATTCACACTAATAGTTATAGTGCAATTATTTCACTTTAGGTGCCATGGTTTTGTCCTATGGAATCCTGGGACTGGCAGTTTGGTGAACCAAAGGTTTGAGTGCTGGACTAAGCCTTCAGAATACCAGGGTTCAAATCTCCATCCAACCATGGAAATCCACTAGGTGATTTTGGACAAGTTACACTCTTTCAGCCTCAGAGGGAGGCAATAACAAACCCCCTTTGAACAAATCTTGCCAAGAAAACACCATGATAGTTCCACTACAGGATTGCTGTGAGGTGGAAAATATGTCTCTCTCTAAACTGCCAATCCCAGTATTCCATAGGTTTGAGCTGTAGGCATTAAAGTAGAGTAATAGTACTATGATTCATGTAGTGTGGTTTGTCCCTAGGTTGTTCCAGGCTGCTTTAAACTGAATGTCCACTCATTTTTTTTAAAAAAATAGCCCCATAAACCCACAAACATCAGGCTGACTGAGGACAAAGCTGACTTGTTGGAGTCAAACAAAAGCAGTACTTTGGCTTCTCTATTTGAAGTTGCAAAGCATTCCCCTCTCAGGACCATGTTTATCCTATGCAGGATGAGGCTTTAGCTCCTATGACTGAAGAGTACAGTTAGGGGCTCTACAGATGGCCCCTAAGGGATGGCTTCATGCCACCACTGGGAGCGCCAGATCAGGGCCACAGCAACCACACACTTGACGTGGCCCCGATCTGGCACTTTGTCACTCCAAAAAGAGCTGGCAAATGCCACTCCTTTTTGGAACAGCAAAAAGCCACCCTTGCTGTGGTGGTGGTGGCTTTTCTGTGCTCCTTTGGCACAGCATGTCTAAATGCTGCCCAAGGGACTGCCCTGATGCTGCCCACCATCTGTTTGGGTGGGCAGTATGAGGATGATGTGGGGGTGGAGTTGAGGCAGCTGGCATGTGGTCATCACACCCTGACTCCATCCCCAGGCTTGCCCTTTTGGCCAGTCTGTACTAGCCCTTAGTCTTTTGGAGAAGCTTCTGTACTGGAATAGGCAAAGCATGTCAACTGGAGCCAAATGAGGTTGCTTTACTTTGTGTCATGGTGGGGGGAAGACCTCCAGGAAAACAAGTCCTAGTATGCAATGACAAAACCCAGTTCCTCAAGTGTAGGATTCCCCTTATTCAGCAGTTGAGTCAGGGGTATGGCTATAGGGGTGGCAAAATGAGGGCACTCCCTCCCCAAAGGTTTTTACTCCCATACTATGAAATTTACCTTCAGTCCTCAAATTTCTAGCATTGCAGAGAGTGAGAAACAGAAAATATTTATACTTAGAACTCTTATATTTGCAGTGTTTGCATTTCATTGGTTACTTTGCCTGCCCCTTTACTTTGGATGCTTAAACTGTATTTCTAAATGTACAAGTAGAGTTTTAAAGGTAAAGATATTCTCCGTTGACATGGTTGTCAAGTCGTGTCCAACCATAGAGGGCGCTGCTCATCTCCGTTACTAAGCCGAAGAGCTAGCATTGTCAGAGACTACTCTGTGATTACGTGGCCAGCATGATTGCACAGAGCGCTGTTTACCTTCCCACCAAAGTGGTACCTATTTATCTACTTGCATGTACATGCTTTCGAACTGTCAAATTGGCAGAAGCTGGGACTACTGACAGGAGCTCACCCCATTATGCAGCACCTGGGCCTTGAACTGCCAACCTGCTGATCTTGCAATCAAGAGTCAGCATCTTAACCACTTGAGCCACTCCATCCCATAACTAGAGTTTTAAGTTATTGCAAAATTATGAATTTGAGGACTGAAAGAAAGGGCAGAATTCATATTTAAAGGAGAAGCCTCAGTTTTTTTATAATTATTTTTTTAAAAAAAATTAAATTTAAATTTAAAAAATCACCTCATCAAATTTTCACTTTAATCACATGAAACTATATGAATGTAAATACATTTAGGATGTATTTAGGCTGATATTGTAATTTAATGGTCTAATTTTAATTTTGCTAGTTATTTATGTCACAACTGTTGCCATTATATTCACTGGGATATGGGAATTACAATTTGCAAGTAATATTAGTACAAAAAGCATTACTAAGGATTCTGTATGATGTGGTATATGAGAAAGTCAATGGAGTGTGTGACACCATGAGTTGTCGCACCAGGTGACACCAACCCTAGAGATGCCTCTGTAGTTAGGCATTGTTGGAGTAGAAAACAATAAACTCATTTATACTAATCTCATGTAGAGTGGGAGTGCTCCATGAGAGTTCCTTTCTTTCAGCAGCAAATAATTGTTAAAATAACTTTAAAAGCACAATCCCAAATTGTCTGGATCAGTGAAATTATGCTGCTCATCATCATTCACAGATTCCAGCCAATAAGTTCCAATTGCACCCACAGATTTATTTATTTATCCATTAAAGCAGTTAATGAGAATAAAATCCAATGCATATTCACATTGAAACTATTCAGCATACAAAGTTAACGAGTCTGATAGCAACATAAAAGTGATTTAGCCAACTCTAATTGATTATGAATAAGAGGAATTTTAAACAAATGCTTTGGCCAGCTTTATGAATATTAAGAAGGATGAACATCTGCAAACCTCTATGAGAGCTGAATCACAGGCTGCATGCACTTAACAGAAGCATGTGTTTGGAGAACTTGTCCCCACAGATGATAGTCCTCTTGAAATGGTGACCTGAAGCTGATCACAGCTATAGTCCACACAGCAGAATTGCAGATGCTTCCACAGTGGGTTCCAATTACACACATTCCTCTATTCAATGTCTTATAACCACCTGTGACCCAGCCTTATAATGTGGCCATGATGGTTAGTTTTCTATGCCAAGGGAAAAGTCAGCAGGCAATGGGAATGGGTATATTATGACTTCATAGAAGGGCCCCTTTATGTGAGAAATAATTAATGCTCACTACACTGCTTATGACTTGTTAGATGTGTGATGAAGAGTCTGAGGCATGTTCTTGATTCACATGAGCTCCAGCCACATAAATGCAATATAAGATACCTACATTCTTTTGGACCCAAACACTAATGCCAATGAAAGCTAAAGGCAGCCCACTCCCCTCCCCCACCCCAGTCTTTCAAAACATTTTAGCAAGCTCAGCCCAATGGGTCTTTCAACCAGCTTGGACCTCATGAGTTGTGCAAATTTGCTAAGTACTTGTGCAGGCCATACTCATACTGCATATTTTATGACTAAAATGCAGATTGTTCTGTTCTATTTTAATTATGCTTACACATTGGAATAATGTGACATTTCTCAAACTATCAGTCTGAAGGAGAATTTGGATGTCTCATGAATCTGAATGAGAAAGATGAATAGGCCTTTTACTGGCTCCTTCATGCATCACTCTACATGCTGAAAGGAAGAGTAGGGCTACAATGTTGACCTTGCTTCTGATGTGTGGTTGTTTTCCTTCATCTTCTGCACTAGAAGGACAAGATCCTGCATGGCTGAGTGTAGAATATGAGTCCTATATGCAGAACTCTACTGTGGCTCCTCTGTCACTCACTTTTACACTGTGAGAGCCCCATTCCCATATTCCACTGTTAGTGAAAATCATTCCAATACTCTGAGGCAGACCAAGGACATATTGCTGTCAGATTCAACAAAGTCCTGTGGAAGTCTCAGTGGAATAGCCATGGGAGGAGGGGCTATTGCAGCACAGTGGTGAGCTGGGGGGCATATGTGGGCATAAGGTGCACTTATGCCAGTGTATTATGGCATTAACAAGATACCAGCCAATATCTATAGATATCTGCAGCAGGAAAGCCTGTTGTGCTACAGCCATAAACAGATTACATTACTGTATATTGCACAGCTAGTAACAGACAGTCCCATCTCAAAGAATATACAGGTACCAACTGCTGTGAATGCCTCCTTTATGTTGCTTCATATTTTTAATAAGAATGTTTATTAATTTCCTTAAAAACTGGGTTTCTCTCATTCCCTCCCAGTGAATTTTCTTTTTGCAATTTCCCCCTTTCTTGGTAGCTTGTAGAAAACAGTAAGTCAAAATAGTAAGTGAAATATATAAAATCCATGCTGAGCTAGTTCTGTTTCTCATCCTTCTCAGGATGAGAAGGGCACTAGTGTTTGAGACATCTCTGGCCTTGGAACAATAATATGTTACACTGTGGGAGCCCTTATGAATCAGAGATACATTTATAAGTTTCCCTTTACTTGACCTTATTTGTCTTCTACATTTACTTTCTATCACTGTGTTGAATATGTGTTGTGTTATTCTTTCATACAAATGGTTTTGTTTCTTCCTCTTAATCATTGAATCTGTTTGATGATACCCTGTGATGAGGCCTCAAGGTTAGACAGACAGCAATAGCCCTTTCTCCTAGCTCTGAGCCTAGTAGTAGTATATATAATCATTATGACTGGTCACTGTTGATAGCCTTATATTTTGTGAGCTGGTCTAATCTCCTTGCAGAGTTCCCTAAACAAACAGCTATCACCACATCTTATGGCAGCAAATTCCACCAACTAATTATGCCTCCGACCTCTTTACTTGCTATACACGGAAATGATCTGGCCAACAGTCAACAAAGAAACACCTCTAACCCACTGATGCCTTAAGTTTCATTAGATCATCAAAATGAATCCTGTTAGCATACAGCCTAGAATTTCATATCACTGTAATCCATCATTGTTATAAAACAAAAGTCATGTATCTTTCCAAGACAGCAAATAGTGTCACTATAGTCCAAAGGATCTAGTGTTCTCAGGAGATCTAAGGAGAAAAGTGAAGTAGACAAGTGAAAGGTTTTTATTTTAACTTGCTTAATCACCCTTCAAAAGAGTAATCTTCACATTGGCCCTTTGAAAATAGTCTGGAATGTTCTGGAGGAGATATGAGAAAATCCTCCATCAAACAATACAATTTCCTCCAAGTTTTATTTGTTGCTCCTTTTCCTCAATATGCTAATATTTAATTCTGAATTAATTATCTCTCTGTGTGTATAGAGGCTGCAAGCTGAATGCTCTTTTTCAGTTTACTGGTATTTTCACTTTCTTGTAAGGAAGCTGTTTTTCTGCCACTTTCAGTATTATTTTGACAAAGCCATGTTCAGTTTGTTTATTATTCCTATCACCCACTTCCCTGTTAAAATTGTTGCCCATAAGTAGCTTATAATGAAAAGAAAATGTAATATAAAACTATGCATCACTGAAAAACAGCATTAGGAGGAAGAGACTAATAGTAAAGTATCAGTAGTAAGCATCAAGAAATTGCTAATACTAAAACATCATCTACAGTATAACAAAACAGGGGAACCTGTGGCAATCCAGACATTAAAGACTGACTACTCTCATGATCCCAAACCCAAACAGTGATCAGCTGGATGGATCCGATGGGAATTAGAGCCCCACAACATCTGGAGGGGCATAGATTCTGCACCTAGATCAACCAGGGAACAGAGGCAGACTTAATGGACCTTATCACAC
>CM034708.1:178507023-178519307 GCA_020142125.1 Phrynosoma platyrhinos | reverse complement strand
CTCTAGGAAAACTCATCAGTTCTTTTGGCTTCTCCTATCATCTGTAAGGCGACGACACTTAGCTGTATCTTTCCACTCCTGACCTTTCTTTGGGTCTTAAACAGCAAGTTTAATCATGTCTCACAGCTTTCTCTCAGTGGATACGCCATCGGCATTTGAAGCTCAATATGTCCAAAACAGAGCTTCTTGTTTTCCCACCAAAGCCTACTGTTCAATACTCCTTTTCTGTTTCTGTTGACGATATTTCTATTCGACCTGTCCAGGAAGCCCACGGTCTTGGTTTTATTTTTGATTCCTCTCTGTCTTGCATCCCCCAGATTCAGGCCACAGCCAAGGCATGTAGATTCTTTTTGTATAATATTGCTAAAATCCGACCATTTCTTTTGGCCTCTACTGCCAAGATTTTGATCCATGACCTAGTGGTCTCGTGACTAGATTTTTGTAACCTTCTCCTGGCAGGGCTTCCTCTTTCTCACCTCTGTCCTTTAATTTTGGTCCAGCATTCTGCTGCATGCATTATTACATCTGCTCACTGTTTCAACCATATTTCTCCTTTATTGTCATCCCTTCACTGGCTCCCGCTCCCTTTCCATATTCAGTATAAATTTCTGTTGTTGACTTTTAAAGCTTTGCATGAGCTTCTTTCCCCTTACCGTCCCACTTGTGCCCTCTGTTCTGGTAGTGAAGGTCTGCTGTCTCAGCCTAGGATTTTTACTGCTCCATCCTGGATTCGTCCCTTTTCACTTGCTGCCCCTCATTCCTGGAACCTCCTTCCCCCAAAAGCATGGGGCATCTCTTTGTTAACCAGCTTCAAAGCTGAGTTAAAGATTATACTGTTCAGAGACGCATTTGCAGGCATTGCATGATGATTACTTTTTGTTTTTAATTTGTTGCCTTCTTTGTATTAATATGTTCTATTTTATTATTTTGTAGAATGTATGCTATTGGCAGGCTTTTTTATCTACTTTTATCTATTTTATTGACTGTATTTACAGTGCTGTGTAAATCTACAGCGCCATATAAATAAACTGTAATAATAATAATATAATAATAATAATAATAACTTATTTGATTTGCTTTTTTGTTTCAGCAGTTGCAGCACACAAGGTAGACTATATTAACCCTTTCTTGTAGCCATGAGGACTAGAAACCTATCAGACTCCTCCATGCATAGTAGTCCAGTGTGATATATTTGTGGTTTGCAATTTAGGACCTTTACAGACTGCCAGAAATAATGCAGCTTGAGTCCACTTTAACTGTCCTGGCTCAGTGCTAGGGAATAATGGAAACTGTAGTTTGTTGTGGCACCTGACAGAGAAGGCTCAATGTCTCAGAAATTTCTGGCAGTCTGTAAAGGCCCATAGTTACCTGCCTTGATCTCGTGGCTCAACTGATAAATGAATGCAAGCGTTGCCTTGCTGGATCAGAATAAAAATCCATCTTGTTGAATATGTAAGCTGGCATCCTGTTTAGTAGTTATGAGATCATAAGCCAGACTTATGACCTTGTAAATGCTGGGTATTCATGTTTACAGTTATTAATGATTGAACATGATCCATAAACACTACATTTTTAGCCCAGCAGTGCCCCAAACTGATGGATTTCCAAGGCACTGCACATCAGGGCACAGTGGAATGATATCTGCAGTGCTCTCCCAATCACAGGGTACACTGAGACAAGCAGTTGCAGCAAGATCCCAGGAGGTCTCTCCAGCTGTTTGTTTTCCATATGCCCCATGACCAGAGACTGCCATAGGCATCGTTTTCCAGAGCTCCAATCTGCAGCACCTCAGAAACCCTTTGGATGGTGTGCTGCCAGGCTGGAAAGGGTGGTGGCATTATCAAACATAACTACAACTAAGCCCTGTAGTTATGGCTGATGATGCAGGACTTCAGCCATTAGTTTGGATCCAAACAGCCAGAACCAGAGTTTATACAGAAGTGGGGAAATGCCACTTATGGGCTACAGGAAGCCCCTAGGTCCACAGTTTTGCCACTGAAACCCACTGGTGACCCCTCCAAAGTTCATCAACCCATAAAAATGATTTTTTTTTCACAAACATTCAGGCAATGTCTCACCTGAAAATTGACCAGATGAGCTTAAAACCATGCAGTGATTTATTTTTTTCACCCCTGCAAAAGCAATCTAACCCCCACCGAATCTTGCTATACCACTTCCCAAAAAATCTGCAAAAATTGACCAAATTGGCAGCCATGATGCTTCCAGTGTGCCAAAATCTGCTGGCAAAGGGGGAGCATGGGGGAGAAATTGCCCCCACCCACCCCACCATAGTTGCTGTCTCAATACAAAGCTTTTCTTACCCTTTCCACTGTAGCCCTTTCTTTTCCAGCCTCAGAATCAAATGGTCCCCTGATGTGCTACATGGTGCAGTACTGGCTTCTATGGTTATGTGAGATGAGAAATCAGTACCTATGTGTAAATAGATGTTTCTTCTGCTCATGCAAGGGGCCCTTTCCATTCAACCCTCCATTTCCAAAAGTGACAAGTCCCTAGGAAATTTACCACAGTTAATAGACTATTGTCCATGAATCTGTGTGACTCCTTCCTTCAATGGCACAAAGCAGAAAGCACCAAGTGGCATAACTGTAAGAGTTGCAAGTACAAACCAGCACAATACAAAGTGCTGGTTTTGACCATTAAAAGCTGTATATGGCTTGGGCCCAGACTATTTTAAAGACCGTATCTCCCTATATAAATCAGCTCCAGTTTTAAAATCTGCAAGGCCTTTCTTTTAGTCCCGCCACAATTAGAAGTGTGTTTGGTGAGGGCACTGAAGAAAGTCTTCTCCATGGCCACTCCCAGGCTATTGAACTCCCTTCAAAGGGAGGAACTGTTCTAGTTGGAACTGTAGAAAGACTATCTAAGGCAGGGGTAGGCAACCTTTTTGAGCCAGGGGCCGGGTTGCTGTCCCTTAGACAATTGGGGGGGGCGAAGCACCAAAAATAAATAAATAAATAAATAAATAAAAACTAATTTAAAAAAATAAAAAAAATCATGCACACTGTCTCAGCCCCAGAAAAGCCATGGCAACCCCCCTGTCAAGATTTTGCCAAGAAAACCCCAATAACAACAATAATTAATATCATAATGGTGGGCGGTAGGGGGTGGCGGTGGCAGTAGCAGGACTGGCCTAGGGCTGGTCCAAAGGCCTCGGGGGGCCGTATCCGACCCCCAGGCCTTAGGTTGCCTACCCCTGATCTAAGGGGTTGATTGTGGGGATATGATTTAGAGTCTTGGATAGCTCATATTCTGAGGATGAGATTCAGCACCTTAGGCAGTTCCCTTAATATCACAACTGGATTCCCTATCCCACTGACATGGAAACCACCTGCTGGAGCAAAGTGCAAAATAATGGCTCAGGCAGGTAGACGTGCACTAAAAAATAAGGAACAAGGTGTTTCAGAGCAAAATGCTCAATTCAAGAATTTGCAATCAATATCAAAATCTATTATTCAAGTCCTTTCACGCAACAATCCACTTCTGGTTTCTACACCCCACAGCATAACTTTTGAGCAACCTCATTGCAGGGTGGGCTAATTATTCATGTTATTAGATAACTAGCCAGGTGTGCATTTGAAGTTAAGGCTTATGGGCCACCTGCACCTATTCCTTGAGATGTCAGACCTGGCCATGGTGACAAATGCCCCTTAGTTATATCCCATTTGGATTACTGTAATGTTCTCTGTGTGTTGTTGCTTTGTTCAGAAACTTCAACTGATCCAAATAATTGCATCCAGACTGTTAACTGGGGTTGGCTACAGGGAGCACACAACTCCCTCTCTGCAACAGCTTCATTGGCTGCCAATCTGGTTCCAGGCATAGTTCAAAGTGCTGGTTATGACCTACAAAGTCCTGTGTATCTCAGGTCCAGATTATCTGAAGGACCCTATCTCCATATATTAGTTGGTTCGTGTCTTGAGATCTTCTAGGTTTTTTTCTCTGAGGTCTTCTCTCTGCTCCACCACCCTCCCAGTACACCTGGTGGGAACAAGGGAAAAGGCCTTCTCAGTAGCTGCTCCCAGACTCTCTAATTCCTTTCCCAGAGAGGCTAGACCAGGGGTCGGCAACTTTTTTTGCCGGCGGACTGGGAAGGAGGGGAAATAGTGGTGGGGGCACGCATGCGTGCACGCGTGCGGGTGCCATTTTGGAAACCAAAATGGTGCCCTATGTCATGCACACATGCGCACGATGGTGGGATGCCATTTTGGAACACCCAACGTGCCAGTGCCGTGTGCATGCACATGACGCGAGCACTATTGGGCGTTCCAAAATGGCGCTCTGCAAATGCGCAATGCAGAGTGCCATTTTGGAACACCCAACAGCACCAGAAACATGCGAATTCATACAGCACTGGCACCGTTGGGCGTTCCAAAATGGCACTCGCCATCGTGCGCATGTGTGCGCAAGCCAGGCGCCATTTTGGACACCAAAATGGTACCTGCGCAGCGGCGGCAGCAAGAGCAGGCAAGGGCCGGTCGGAAAGCCTCGGTGGGCCAGGTGCGGCCCGTGGGCCATAGGTTGCCGACCCCTGGGCTAGACTGACACCCTCTTTGCTATCTTTCCACAAACAAAGACCTTTTTTCTTTCAGCAGGCCTTTGAGAATAGTTTTTTGGTTTTTTAAGGGAAAACGTACCTTGTATAATGTGCTGGATTTTAATTTGTTGAATTTTTTAATAGTTTAAGCTTGCTTTAAAGTTATGATAGCTTTAATAACTTTTGTGTGCTATGAATTATTGACTATGTTTGTTTTGACTGTCATAATCCACCTTAGGTGCTGAACTGGCAAAAGGTGGAATATAAACAAATAAATTAAACTAGTCATAAACCACAGGTGATCTACTGTTAATCATTCAGAGACCTACTTCCTGCTCAGTGTAGTTTTCTATTCTAGACTACAGAACGATCACATGGTAGGCTTTATACTGTGTTAACTAGCATATTTAATAGCGAGAAAAGAAGCAACCCTGACTCATGCTTCAAACCATAAATTCAAGCAAGACTCTTTGTGTATGATAAAGGGAACTGGATTTTATTTTTATATCCCTACCTATAAGAACACTTGTATCAAAATATTTACAATGACTGCACATTAAGTAAAGATAGAGAAACAGAAAGTATAATAGCAGAACATATCCATCCAGTTACAAAAGTATACAGGGGGGGAAAGAATGTAACAAGGAGAGAAAGAAAGAGAATACTGTTTATAGTAAACATGCAGCCCTGAATTTGTCTCCCCTTTTGCATGAGTAGAGCAAAGCAGAGAAAGCATCTGCCTCTTGCCATTCATAGTTTCCACTCATTATTGAAACTGATCTACCTGTAAATGGCAGGAATACACGGATTGAAAATCCCAGTGCAGACAATACCTATGACATAATAATTCTTTCCATCTCCACGCAGTCACTTCCTGCTTGGCCTTCTGTCTATAAAATTCAATTAGCTGGGCTTTTAGTCCCAGGCGAGATGTGTTATATGAATTGAAGGAATGGGGGAAAATTAAGAAAAGGTATCACAAGCTGAAGGCTCCTGCTTGAGATTGCCTCGCCAAGTATAATTCTGTCCCAGGACTCCTGCTCTTCCAATAGACTTTCTTAAATTCTAAGGCATTTGGGGGAGAAATGTAAAGGAGATACTACACTGTCAATGGAAGATCTGATATTTTACACAAACACACCACAAGTATCCAAACATCCACTTTGCAACAACGTGATGGTATCTATTACCCATTGATTTTTTGTTATTTGTCATCAAGTCAACTTGGACTTATGGCAACCCTATTAATGAGACACCTCCAAGAGCCTCATTCACCAACTGCCCTGCTCATGTTTTGCAGACTCAGGGCTGTGGCTTCATTGATTGAATGAATGCACTTGTAATGAAGTTTTCCTCTTTTCCTACAACCTTCCACTTTAGCAAACATTATCCTCTTATCCAATGAGCTATATTGTCTCATGAACTTGTCCAAAGTATGAACTATCTCACTTTAATCTTGGTTTGTGGTGAGAGTTCAGACTTGTTTTGCTCAAGGCTTATTCATTTGTGATTTTAGAATGTCCAATGAACTCTTCTCCAGCACCACATTTCAAATTGTTATTTTTTTTTCCTGTCCCATTTTTCATTGTCCAGCTTACAAACACATAGAAACCAAAAATACTATAGCATGGATGATTCTGACTTTGATATTTTTCCAGAGATAATTGGGAAAAGTTTAATTTGGTAGTGAGAAGGAAGATCCCATGAGCCAAGGCTGATTTGACTCAGTGATATTAGAAATAGCCCTTTCAGTCTGATGGTTTGTAGAATGACCTAACAATTTGGATGCCACCAACTTTTTTTTTTTCCTGTTAGTCTCAAAGGTGCTACAAGATCCCTTTGTATATTGATTTTCCAGACTAATATATTCTAACAATTCAATTTCATCATGGGGAACTCAATAAGCTCTTTCTAGTGCTGTTATTTCAAATGGATACATTGAGCTCTAATGAATGTGACACACCTTGATGACATTCTGCCAACCAAGGACTCTGTTCTTGATAGTTTAGCTTCTTGCTGGACTGCCTCTCTCGTCTTCCATCATCTGCCACCCCTGTTCACTTTTTCTTTTCACACTCCAATAGCTGTTTCCCTTCTGTTTCCCTTCCACAGCAGGAGGGCTATCCCCTTTTTGTATAAAATGAAAAACAAAAAAGGAACTTAAGGCAGTGACAGAACTATAAAAGCTTTCATTTGTACTTTGAATGCTGGAATTTGGTCTCACTTCAGTTAGGCTGCTTTCACATTTTCATGACTTTCATTTTTCAAGAACATGTAACTTAGGATCTGTGATGTCATTTAATTTAGAGGACCTGGCAGTCTCATGCCTCCTCTCACAACACTTTCCATAAATGAGTGGGAACAAATAGTAGAAGGCACATGAGCAGCAGATGTATCACTAATGCAGAAGGTTTAAGAAAGGAAAGCCAAGAACTCTGATGTCATTTTTAGCTTTTCTGCAGTCAGGGAGGCAGAGGTTCAAAGTCTTTTTTAAGATGGGATACTTCTGGCATGGTATAAGAAAGGAGAAGGTCTCTGGCTGCTTAGAACGTTCTTCAAGCATCTTCATAGTCCCAGAGGTCCATGATAGTGTTTTCAGCATCTTCTCTTTCTCTCTTGTGGATTCCACTCTGTGGCTGGGAGTGTTAGGTGAGCAGTATGTGGATTCATTTCTTTTGGCAAACAGTTCTCATTTAAAAAGTGACTTCATATCCCTCCCATAAGCCCTCCCAATTTTCCAGTCCTCCCTCCCAATCTCACCCCTGTAGCCCTCATTTTTTTCTGAGTACAAGATACAGAACCCCAATGATGAAGCTGAAGCAAAAACAGATCCAAGCAAGGATGAAGGAGTAGCCATGGTGGTCTTCCTGTGCTTCGAAATACTGTGGAAATCGAGCGGTGTAAATTGAGGCAGCAATCAGAATGAAGAGCCCTGTGAAGGGAAAGAGAAAAATGGGGAAGAGCCATTAATGCTCCCTAATGCAGTTGTTGTTGTTGTTGTTTTGTTATCTTCATTTCTATGCTGCTTTTCTCCCAGAAAGGGACCCAAGGTGGTTCACAAGATAAAAACATTTTAAAAACCATTACAATAAAAAACATTTAAAACAATTTAAAACATTTAGATCAGGGGTAGGCAACTCTTCCTATATGTTACCTAATTCCCGTGAGGTCATCATCCAAGGCTATTCTGTACATGCTTCTACCAAATGAAGTATGACATGTGACCATACCTGAACAGCAGTGGCTTCCACTTGTGAAATCCCCTGCCCCCTCCCCTGCCCCCTCTCCCCAGTCAGAAGGCGGTGCCTAATGTCTGTCTAGTGCCAAGTGAAGCCTTATAAAATATTAATTCCTAAGATTTTTTTAAGCATAGTTGGTGGTTTTGTACTCTTTTGGCTCTGAATTTTTATCCTTTTTTTTTTGTATTTATTAAGTGCTGCACATCTGCACATCCCTCAGATGTTCTTAAATTATTGTATTTTATTTGCTGCCTTTATTTCGTCTACTTAATTTTATGGGATGTTCTTATAATTATTACTATTTTAATTCTGGAGAGTGATTGAGTGCTTAGAAAACATATTGTGGGCTTTACAACTCCCAGAATCACCTAGCTACCATGTAATTTTGCCAAGTACTGATTTTCATCCTGTAAGCCACTCAGAACACTTTTAAAGAGAACTTATTGTATATAGGGTGGCTTATGAATGGAAGTAAAGAACAAAGAATGAATTTTGTAAAACCCTTAAACCCTGAAAGATGCTCCCAGTTGGGTGGTGGAGGAACAACAACTAGTGATTTAGCACAGCTTGGATAGAAGGAAATGAAGTAACAGATTTGGGCCCACAACAGAAACCATGATAGTGGTGGCAGCTTTTTGAGAGCAGACACTGCGTCTGGGAGAGGAGGTAGGATGGTGTCCCATTTTACATCTTTGAATTGTTAGGCACTATGAAACTTCTGGCAACACAGAAAATTCATCACATATTTCTTTCCTGAGGAGCAACAAGAGTTGATATTTTTGGCTGATTATAGTGGACTCTTCTTATCTGTGGGCTTGTCATCCACAGATTTATGCTTCTGCAAAGGGCAAGCCTTGTTGTTTTAAACGTGCATGTGTGCATGCGACCGTGCCAGAGGCCATGCACACATCATGTGGCCATAGGAAAGAATGGGACTTGAGATCCCACTTTTTTGCTAGCCGTGGGGAGGTGGTCTGGAACAGATCCACCGCAGATAAGAAGGGACTACTGTATAAGTATACAAAGGGATGACTGTATATTTATGCAAGAAAAATGCAAGTATGGGTAGAAACCTAGCTTCTTACCTTTGTGTCCTCTGCCATAGGTTGGCTTCCAAGTCAATCTGGTTATCAGTTTTGTGATATATGGTATCACATAAAAGTGTTTATGTGTTGTGTTTGTGTTTTACTTACAGCAAATCAACATTGTGGCTCCAGTAATGTAAAAACGTTTTCCTTTCTCCATAGTGAAGAGCTGGACCACAAACATGACGAGAGAGACAAAGGAGAAGATAATGGCCAGGATCATGAAGGCCTGCACAGCCTTGAGGGCAGCTAATAACATGTGGAAGAGAGAGAAGGGAAAAAAGTATGAGTCTGAAGGAAAACACTACCAATACCAAAATATGCCACAGTGCTTCAAATAGCACATATTAGACAGAAGGTGATAAATGGTCTCTTACAAAGGTCATCGTCTGCAAAGTGAAGATCACTGCACTTCCCATTAAAGCACTGAAGCCACAGCCCAGATGAGTTTGTCAATCCACTACTAATCTTGCCTGCCATCCAGACCTAAAACAAAACAGAAGAGACATGAATATATATTTTGCCCATCCTTGAAGAAAATGAATTAACCAAGATTAAGCTCTAATTGCCATGAAGAGCCTAGATTCAGACATGTTTTGAGACATGGGATTGCCCATTACTGAGACATGGGATCACCCATTACTTTGTCACATGGGATCTTTGAGAAATGAGATCACCCATTACTGGGTTTCTGATTACTTTGTCTTGGAAAGGTTGACATTGTTACACCAGAAGAACATCCAAATGATGCTGTCAAAGACTGAACATCAGTGTTTAATTACGGGAACCTTTTCTTCACTTTTATTTGCAAATTTGGGACAGCATAAACTCAAATGCAGAGGCAATTCATGTGGTGAGGTTTATCACAAAATTATTTACATCCCACAAAGAGATGCATACACAAATATATGATATGATTTAAAGCAGACATGCTCAGGGGGCTTCATTGGACCCTAGTTAGTCCCATGCCACTGTTATAGCTCAGGAAGAAATGGGAGCTGATTGGTGAAAGATTCTAAGGACTTTATCACACAGGAGGCAAGCATCCGCACCCCATGAATAAATGGCCATTAAATCCATGAATATCCCACAATAATTGTGATGGTTTTCAAACGTCATTGTGTGACGTCACTATTATCCCGCCGTTATCCCATGAATAAAGCTGCAAAATTGTGCCACTTTATTCACAGGATTATGGCGGGATAATAGCAACATCACGTAACATCATTTGAAAACAATCACCATTATTGAAGGATATTCATGGATTTAATGGCCATTTATCCACAGGATGTGGACGCTTGTCTCCCATGTGATAAAGTTATAAGAGATTCAGAAAATGCACTAATCAAAAGTTCCATCTAGGGGCCAGGTCAGAATCCCATCTAGGATATCCTTTACACATGGAAAAGGGGAACTGAATTCCAATAGTCAGACATTGAAACATGCGATGCTAAGGTGTTCACAATTGTACTATGTATGTGCCAAGGGCCCTATAAAGGTTGTGCTACTCATACCATGGTGTTTCTTACTCTAGTGCCAAATTTGAGGCTGCTTAGAATAGAGAATATGCCTGCCATCCTCTGATTATAGCACAGTAAAACATAACTTGATCATAGTAATATAGAAGGGCATGACTGTCTTCTTGGTATTTGCCTTGGGTTTTGTCTGCATTGGCCAGGATACTCCAGAAGCAGATCAAAGTATCCTGACACTGGAGCTTCCCCAGCATGCCCTCATTACCTGGCCCTCTGTTCTTGCATTGCTGTGGCTGTCTGTATGGGCATCCCACTGGGCTACCTGGCACATCCTCGATCACTATGGGTCACTTGTTTCTGAGATCAGAACAAGGCACCCAGGTATGAGCACATGGCTGGGCACCTCACTCTGACCCACAGCAGACATGCTGGGTGGCCCAATGGGATGTCAATGCAGACAGCTATCATGGTGTAGGAATGGAGGGTTCTGGATTTTCCAGGGAGATCTGAAGCAACAAGTAAGTTTTTAAAATGCAGTTTAAGGGTTTTATACCCGATTCTGGGGTGGAATATACCAGACACCATCCAGACTGCTCGCATCAGAACCAGTGTTTGGCCCATGCATCATCCAAATAGGACGATGACAGAACTGGGGGGGAAACGGACCTCTTGGCACATGTAGACAAGACCTTTGTCTCAGAGATTGGTTGGGGTGATCTGTGTGAGATCTTTCTTCAGAACCTGGAGAACTATTTCCCAGCCCAAGACAATAATTCTGGCTACCATGTTCATTATTTTGGGTTTTAATTTAAAAGGCAGCATGTGAATATTATACATAACAAGTACATAAGTGCTGGGTGTTTCAGTTAATGAGGGCCCCATAATCCACATAACTGACAGGACCCATTTTGAGTACCACTGAAGGTGAATACAGGAAAATGCAACTCTGGAAAATCATTACAGTGGGAGCAGTTACATCATCAGCCAGAACACCAGAATGATGGAGAAGCCCTCCTTCCTGTGGTGAGTAAGAAATCTCATAGTTTTACATTTATTGTGTCTCAGTAACTATTAATATGAGTTTCACCTAAGTTTGCCTCAGGTAGGACCCTGTAAGCTGGGAGGTGAGGAAGGAGAAAATGATGAGAAGACAGAGCACCCATCCACGCATATCCAAAGGTCCATGTTCCCTCTGGTCTAGTGTCATCTGGACAGGACAATGCAGGCTGTTAGCCCCAGCCTGGGGTCAGGCAGACCCGATGTGGATCTGTCCCAATCCCAGCCCAAAAGGCCCTTAATCTTGACTAAAAAGACCCCATTGCATCTTTTCTGAAGGCCCCCACTGTGGCCTATGATGTTGGAAGGGGGTGCCTGGCCACATGGGTGTAGCCAGGTCCCCCATTTCTACTCTTATGGGCTGCAGCAGAGGCCTTCAGAGAGGGTGCAATTGTGGTGATAGGTAAGAAGCACACAGCAGTGATGGATCCATGGCATCACAGCAGATGGTCATGTGAACACCCACCCATTGCTTACCCATTGCTCACCTGCCCAAGGACTGACCTTGGTGGAAACCGCAGGCAAGATACCACAGGGTGGGTGTGTGGTATCCTGCCCATCTGTTTAGACCACCAAGTTAAGATGGCTATGGTTGTGCAGAAGTCTCTCAATGAATTGCTTTCTTGTAGATGTTGACTCTGATTTATGGAGACCCTTTTACAGGGTGAGATTTATTCAGAGAAGGTTTGCTATTGCCTTCCTCTGAGACTAAAAAGGGGTGTAACTTGCCAAAATTCACTGAGCTGGGCAGGGATTAGAACCCTGGTCTTCTACTCTACTCTTCTAGACTCCTGATCTAGCATTCAAGTCACTATAACATGTGGAGGAAAGTGTAGGAGAAAGCATATTGCTTTTCTCCATGCTAGAGGAAAGA
>CM034708.1:178467972-178497966 GCA_020142125.1 Phrynosoma platyrhinos | reverse complement strand
ACATTTAAATAAAAATAATTCACAAATTAAAATCAGAAATGACATTCAGTGATATAAAAACAAGGTGAATGGCGATACATCAGTAAATATTTAAGCTGAAGCAATTGCAGCATATTTACCATGACAAGTCATCTCTTGAGGCTAAAGGCATTTCTAAATGAAAAGGACCTGCAGGATGATTAATATAATAAATAGTAATGAATAGTAAATAAATAAATACATAAATAAATAAATAAATATAAATAGTAATGAATAATAAATGGACACTTCTGAAAGCTAGCCATTCAGTTTCAAGGCTGAACTTGGGAGTGCACCCAAAGTATGAACTTGAGTCTTTAAAAAGAGTACAAGCCCATCCAGCAGAGAGTGGATTGCACCAGTTCCTCAGGACCAACAAATGTGATGGATCTGTTCCTCATTGTCACTCAGGGTACATCTACACAGTAGAAATAATGCAGTGTGATGCCACTTTTAAGCATCATCCTATGGAATCCTGGGATTTGTAGTTTTACAAAGTCTTTAGCTTTTTCTGCCAAAGAGTGCTGTTGCCTCACGAAACTACAGAATCCTATAATTCTGTAGGATGAAGCCATGGCAGTTAAACTGCATTATTTCTACAGTGTAGCCACACCATTGGAGTGGCTTGCCATACAATTAAAGACAGCATTATTATCAAGGAATAATCACGGAGAAGCTGTATGAATACAGACAGAGAGAGAGAGAGAGGCAGGCCCTATTTGATATCCCTCTGTCATCCAAAGGATATAGACAAGGGTCTCTCCATTGTGAGTAAGCAAGTCAATGTGGCACAAGATAGTCCCTTTGGATATGCTTACATAGAGCCATTAAAGTCTTGAAGGTAGTCCCTAACACTTTTGGAAAAATTACTTTTAGGACCGTAACTTTGAGAATCCCCTCTGGATGGTTTAGGGATAATGGGAATTTACTGTTTTTTTAAAAAATGTCAAAATTCCGGTTTGGGGGCATCGAAACATACATTCTCCCCATTTCCCTGAATAGATACACACTGAGATAAGCTATACCACTTGGTTGCATTGCTTGTATAAAACTGGCCCTCAATTACAAGGCAGCATCCTCGTGGGCTACGTGCTAGATTATTTTCAGGCTTTCCACAAAAACATTTCGGAAGGCCCACTGTTGGAGGAGATGGATCAGTGATGTTACTGTAGCGGTTCCTGCACAAGAACAAACCAGGCTTTGAAACAGGCGACCCACCCCATAATTTTTTGTACAATCAGTTTGCCTCAGTACATTTCCACAGAAAGACGCCATTTATTTGCAATTAAGTTGATTCACATCCCCATTCTTTCCCAACTATGCAACAATGTCTGATTAACTCTGGGACTTCTCAAGAGTACTGCCTCGTTCCATTTGGCCTAGAAAACAAAACTTGACATTTGGTCACTCTTGCTGCTGCTATAAAATAAAAGCCTTTGCTGGGTTCTTTGTGGCACTGTGGAGAATCTCCTATCTCCATTCTCAGAATTCCTTTTAACTAAGGGTGTGTCTGTCCTTATGCTCTCTTTGCTGCCTGTTCCTAAGATATGGTGTTGCACAGGATTGAAACAAGAGTTGACAAGTCCTCCTATCCGCCAAAAAGTACATCATGTTGATCACAAGCCAGATGATGTGGGTTCCTCTGTTTACATCACATCACCTGATAGAGTATCACCATAGGTGGTGGGCGTTTAAATTCCAGAGCTTGGAAAAGTTAGTTTTTTGGACCACAACTTCCAGAATTCTTCCACTGAGTTGGTAGAGTAAAAGGCAAAATGGCAGCTCATTTGATAGTGACAGTTACTAACTGCATCCTCTTCGCAAAATTTACATAGATAAGTCCAAGTCTATTTTAGGTCTAATCTACACTGCAGAAATAATGCAGTTTGATATTGCTTTAATTGCCATGGCTCAAAGCTATGAAATTCTGGGATTTGTAGTTTTGTGAGATATTTAGCCTTTTCTGACAGAGAGCTCTGGTGCCACAACAAACTACAAATCCCATAATTCTGTAGCATTGAGCCATGACAGTTAAAATCACGTCAAACTGCATTATTTCTGCAGTTTGCAGTCTGCAGACTTGTACTCTGCAAGTCTACCTAAGATTGGACCTTATCCCACGGGGCCAAAAGCAGCAAGAATCCACTAAGAATCAGGCGCTATAGTGCTATACATTCCCGGGTGATCACACGACGTCGCTCAGAATCGGCTAAGAATCAGGCGCTATAGCGCTATAGTTTTCCGGGTGATCACACGACGTCGCTCAGAATCCGCTAAGAATCAGGCTCTATAGCGCTATAGTTTTCTGTGTGATTACACGACGTCGCTCAGAATCCAACAAGAAACCGCTCGGAATGCAGCATCATTCGGGTTCTTTTGAATGTCGGTTTCAGCGGGCATTGCAATAGCGCTAGCTTATCCATAGCGCTATTATAGCGCTAGCGCCATATTTATACTAGCGCTATAGTACTGCAATGATGCTCATATCGCTTTCTTGCCACTTTTGAGAGCAGCGTGGGATAAGGTCCATAGATTTGGGCTTATCTATGTAAATTTTGCCATTGACTTCCCCTGAGGCTGAGAGAATGTGACTTGCCCAAGGTGGGTTTTATGGCAAAGTGGGGAATCGAACCCTGGTCCCCAGAGTGACAGTCCAACCCTTAAGCCACTATGCCACACTGGCTCTTATAATTGAGGTATGCCTATAATTAAAATATTTTAAAGCAGAGAAAGGCTTTAATTATCAAGAAGCCAGCCATAGCTGCTATATTTTTGTTTTTGTTTTAATTTGCAATGTTAGTGAATGCCACTAAGTTGTGTCAGTACTTTTACACATCAAGTCCTATTTTACAGCTCCAAAACAATGAGAGCCAGACTGAGTGAACCAGGCAAGCAATTGTGAATAAGGCTAGAGCTTTTTGTTAGATCTTTTGTTAAACCATTGGGAATCAGAAGCTCTTGCTGATCTGCTCAGTGGCAAAATGCATTTTCTGCACTTCAAAGGTCTCTAGTTCAGTTCTTGGAACTCCTGTCCAAAATCTTTGAGATCCATTGTCAGACCAGTGGTTTAACTGGACATGCCCATGACATCTTCCTCCTGCAATTCACCCAGATAGCTACAAGCAGATGCTAATATACATTCTGCTTTCTCCCAATCTTTACAGTCCATGCAAAGTTGTTTATTGCATAAGCAAAAAATAACAAAAACAACAAAACAACAATAGTTTGTTAAAGAGATATGGGGGGGGTTGCAGACTGCCAGAAATAGTGCAAATTGAGTCCACTTTTAGGGTTAGGGTTAGGGAATCGTGGGAACTGTATTTTATTGTGGCACCAGAGCTCTCTGACAGAGAAGGCTCAATGTCTCATAAAAAAAAAACAACCAATTCCCATGATTCCCTAGCACTAACCCTAACCCTAAAAGTGGACTCAATTTGCACTATTTCTGGGAGTCTGCAACCCCCGATTGTCTAGAAGTCAGTGATCAGGAGAAAATACAATGAAATTTGGAAATAGAGGCATAGTAATGATGAAACATATGATAGCACACAACTTTCCTTTAATGATGCATGTCATGGAAATCTTTAACCACAGGGCTTTGCAGAGTCACATATGTTATTCATTTATTCTACCTTTTCCCTTCCCTCCACTTCATCTAATTGCACCCTGTGAGCATGAGAGAGCCACTTTAAAAATTATTATGTCTTTTTTGGAACAGGATGATACAACTTTCCCCATTTTTACTGGATTTGTCAGCTATTAGTACTCCCTTGCCACATATCTTCAACCAGGATCAGCCAATAACTAGCAAGAGTGTTCAGAATTACACAAATTGGATTTGAAAATGACTTTGGCCAAGGCAGAGCTGTGCTTTTTCTACTTTGAATTCTTCCTCAAAGCCATAAAGCACTTTCCAGAATGTACCACTCTTACCTTGCCTTCATCGCTGAATACCAGTCACCCCTAGAGACCCTGGAGCTGTTTTAAGGGGAGGCTTAACATTGGCAAGCCCGTTATTATTAATTTTGACTACTTCAAGGTATGATTTTATGAAACAATGAAAACACAGTAGATTGTATTTAAACAATCATCATTATCATCCAACTGAAGAAGGTAACAAACTAAGTACTGTACCATGAAAGCAAAGCAAAATAATGTTCATTTAGTATATTTTGACTGACAATTCCTGAGAGGCTCAATTACATAGAAGTGGTCTATTTGGCTTGCTACAGTGTCATTTGGCTTTATTTCACATTTGATTTTATTTCTTTCTGTTGCAAAGTGCTCCAGATGAAACCTCCAACCAATCAAGCTCACTGGAGAAAGAGAGAGCTTTGGAATGACAGCATAAAGAGTCTTTCTACCTGTGAAGTTGCATGCTAAGTGTGCCTATTTTCCATTTGGATATTCATAAGCAATGGTCTCACTGCCATTAAAGCAGTCCTTTGGCTTCTTGTGTTGGTTGCATTTCATTCTCCAGTTTTCACATCTGCAGAAATGTGTCTTGCAGTAAGGTGCACTGTGGATATGGAGATGCTGAACAATGCCATATTCCTTCCTGGAGTCTATTCTGGTTCTAAATTTATCCACTTTTACCAAACAGTATATACACTTTCGGCAGCACTAAAATCAATGCTTGACAGTATTCAAACTTTCATACTACAACTCCCAGAATCCACTATGACAACAGCAGTTGTACACATGTCTCCACATCTGTGCATCTGTGCTTTGTTAACACTTTCCCTATCAACTTCACCAAATGTTACTGAATGAAAGATACCACATATTTCCTTGGCATAGGATCCAAGCCCCAAACTATTAAAACTGGTTGTGCTTACTAAAAGGAAAATGTCTGATGATCCACTTGTGTTGTTATGATGCAAAGGGGGTGAGGCTAGGGAGCCTAGAAATGTCAGAAGAGTGTTGCAATCAAATAAAGCAATTTACAACCCCACCTGCACCAAGACAAGAGTATGAAAAGCATGCACCCATTCCACTTGACCCATACCTGGAGGGTTTTCATGTGGTCTCACCCCTCTGCAAGATACAGTTAAATTCCACACCCTTGTACAGAGAATAACAAAAAGAAACCTTGGCTTCTTCTGTACTGTCAAGTGAGAAGACGATCAGAGTCTATATTGCTGGTCTGGCATGCAGAAAAAGTGAAGTGTTGTCACACTATCACCTTGAGACAATGAAATCTTTCATGTTAAGCAGGAGAGGATTGCACTCAATCTCATGGGTCAGGGGAACACTTGCATTAAGGAATTCTAGCTATCTGGTGAAGGAATGGAAAAGCTCAAAAAAAGGGGGGACCAAGCCCTAACTCACATGATTTAATTAATCTACAACAAGGAATCTGCTAGATACCAGGTCACACCAGTTGTCCCAGAGCTTGCAAAATTACTTTTAATTCTATAATCCAAAAAGTTCTATAATCCAAAAAGTAGTTAACGTTGTAGTAATGACTGGCAAAAAAATGTAACTCTACTTCCATTTATCAAAAGGAAATAAACTTTCAGTTACATTAAGGCTAAGAGAATGTGATTTGCCCAACGTCATCCACTGGGTTTCTATATCTAAGCAGGAATCCCAGAGTCCTAGTCCAACATCCAAACTATCACACAATACTGGCTGTACCCAGGTGAATAATATGTATGACAGGGAATAGGGTTGTCATCAAAAGTTTGCTAGTAATCACTGAGCCTTCCAAGACTAGAGTGAGAGAACATGAGCAACTTGTATAGATATGTTTGAAATTGGGAAAATAATGGAATATGCAAGGAATTGTAATTGGCATGTGGCTGTGAAAAGGGAGTACTTGTAACAGGATGTAACTTCCCAAGCAGTGTTCACTTTGGAGGTCATTATGAACTCCCCATAGATCAGGATTATCAGACATAATTATAAAATGCTGGCCCAGTGGATGGAACAGTTGTAAAGACAAGCAGCAATGACTAATTCTTGTTTCTAACCAGTGATAATGTGAAGTAAGTATGAACAGCACCATAGGAGCTGAAAACATAACACACTGTCCTGGGGAAACAGATATCTACACACACAGAGATGCAAAGAAGCCCTCACTGGTTTCTAGAACATAAAACAAGGATGGAGAACAGGTCTGTGAACCTATCCATTTGGCTGAGCAGTTCTTTGCCAAGCACTTAGGTGTGGCCTGATCCTGGCCATCTGATTCTTGAGGGCCAATAATCCAATTCTCTGCCCCCAAATTGTTTTCTACTTTGACTTACAGGCAATATAAGGTTTGGGTTATGTAAGTTTTTCTTATTTTTTGGTGAGTGTGGCAGTAAATCTTTGCCATAGAGTCATAGGATCTTAGCACTGGAAGGGACCACAAGGGCCATCTAATCCAAGCCCTGCCATGCAGGAATATGCAGCTAAAGCACTCCTGAAAGAAGCCCATCCAATCTCTGTTTAAAGACCTCCAAAAAAAGGAGAATCTAATACCCTCTGAGGTAATTTACTCCACTGCTGAACAGCTCTTACAGTAGAAACCTTCTTCCTAAGGGCTAAAGGAATCTCTTTTCCTGTAATTTGGTTCATGTTGTAGTCTCTGGAGCAGCAGAAAAGAAGCTTGCTCCACAGTTTACATGACATCTCTTCATATATTTAAAGATGGCTATCATGTCATATCTGTCTTCTCTTCTTCAAGTGAAACATACCCACCCTCTTAAGTCATGGTGTGATCATCTTTGTGTCTCTTTTCTGGACATGCTCCATCATGAGCAGGGCACATATGAGGCCAGAGATAAATATGAGACTAGACTGTGAGAAGGAGATGCCAAAATCTTTTAGTGGCAGAGAAACTTATCCTGGTGTTGAGGGCAACTGAGATGATTCCCTCCACTCATCTGTCACTTAAAGCTCTGGAAGTGTCCCTCAGAACCAGTGCCACACAAAATAAAGTAAACTGAAGTTTAGGCCCTCAGATTAAGAGAGGACTCCATTAAAAAAAAATAGAATAATGGGGGAGTGGAGGAAATACTGAGGGAACCTCATAAACATGACATATGGTGGGGTGGAAATTGTACAGCATTCCCAGTGTTGTTAAACTTTGAGCTCTCAGCTGTCCTCATCACTGGCTATGTCAGCTGGGGCTGCTGTGATCTGCAGTCCAACAACATATGGAGGAGCAGCTCATTCTCATGGCTAGTGTTGGGACTTGAAACATCTTAATCCAGCTCCGGTCACATGCAACCTGGTCTCCATTGCCATCTGTCAGCCAGCTTCTGGGTATGCTTCTCCTACTCCTGCACTACCCTGATAGAGAAAGAAGTGGGAGAAGAGACAGAGGCAGAAAGAGAGAAGAGAGTGGTCACAGAGCATGGAAGAGAGATGGAGGAGAAGATGAAAGGACAGAAAGAAATGTGGGCAGTGGGGACAGAAGAAAGAGGGAAGAAATGGGAACAGAAGAAAGAGAGGCAGGGAAGAAAGACAAAGATGTCAGAGAGATCATCTATCAGGGACCAGGGTGGGAGGAACTGTCCCTTATTTGGATAGAGAGGGAGGGATGGGAGAGAGAGAGAAAAAGGTGTGTATGTGTGTTGCAGCATCCCTGCATTTCTCTCATATAATGGCTAGAGATAATGGATAATGGATACATATTGGCCCAGCTACTGAGAGATGGCACTGAGTTCTGGTCAAAATGCATGACCACCCTCTTCCCAAATCTTCCTATAAACCAAATGCTACTGCTGTTTTGAATATGTTTTTTTTTAAGTGACTTCTGTAAATAAACAAAAACCATTTATCAGTATGGAATAGTTAATATGTGTGTGGTATTTATAGAAGACTTTGATGTGCTGAGATTTAGCCAAGACATTATAGCCACTCTCTGGTCCTTTGAAATACCAGCATTTATTTTCTAAGTGGTTGTTTGCTTTTTCACTGTCCAGGCCCCCAGAAGCTCAACACCTTCAGAAATTCTGGTGCCAGAGATTTTACCCCATTATCTTCTTCCTGTCCTCCCACCTAAATACCCTAAAATCAACAGAACCTATCTGATCTCAGAAGCTAAGTAAAGTCAACAGTAGTTAGTACTTGGATGGGAGACCACCCAAGAATATCAGGTGCTGCGGGTTGTATTTCAGAAGAAGGCAATAGCAACACACTTCTGAGTAATCATCTGAGAAATCTTTATGGGATTGCCCTAAATCAACAGATTAGTTGAAGTCACATAATTACTGTAACTTATTTCATTCCTCCTCAGCCCTGCATATGGGGGAAGAGCACTAGGGAGTAGCTTTCTTCTGTGCCTCTCTCACAAAACTGACAACTAACAGCAAAACACTAGCTCCTGTTTAAAAGAATGAGTAATAGAGCAAAGAGTAGCTTAAATCAAAAATGAGGACGTTTTGAAATTAAAGTGATGAATCAAAAGTGAGAGCAAATACATGGTAAGATTTGTGACATGGCAAGCCATTCATCTCAAAATCAGTAAAATTGCATTTGGGATTCTTGGATCATTTAAGCCCACACTGCCACCAGCTATCTGCTGAAAGGAAGAAAAGGTAAATGTATGGACCTTATCCCACGGGGACTGAAGCACTCGCATTCCTGTCCCATCGCGCTTCCTTGGCCAGAAAGCAGCATCATCCCAGCATCATTCTGGTCGCGGGAAGTGTAATTCCCGTTTCGACCAGGCATTCAAAAGAACGGGGATGATGCCTGGATGATGCAGCATCATGCTGCATTGGGACGGGGATGCGAGCGGCTTACCTGTGACGTAGTTTGATCAGCCGGCGACAGGAAGCGCGGTCGCACAGGGATGCGACCGGGATGCGACGGGGGTGGGCGGGGCCTCCCTGCGACGTCGTTTGATCCGCTGGAAAGAGGAAGCGCTATAGCACAGGGATGCGATCGGGATGCTACGGGGATGGGCGGGGCCTCCCTGCGACGTCGTTTGATCAGCCGGGGTATGGAAGCGCGATTGCATGGGGATGCGAGCACTTTAGACCCCCATGTGATAAGGTCCTATGTCTCTATTTCTTTATTCTCACAGTCTCCTGGGGAAGCAAGATTTTGAGCATGTGTTCCTTTGGTGCCACACCAGTTTCCAATAAATCAACATTAGAGCTACAAAAATCATACCTGCATTTATTCTTTTGTTCCAGGGAGAAAACATTCATATCACATGTTTGTTGGGTATGACAGAAGAGGCAAGAAATGGTGGCTCAAGATTCCAAATTCAATCCGTACCATATCATGTTTAGGCAGTTCAGTTGGCAGTTCCCAAGAGACAACTGGTTGGAATATACCACCTTGCGCTAAAAAGACTGAGAAGAGCTCTTCCCAAAATAGACTACAGCCTCCATCATATTGATCATTCTGGTCTGGATGGTTGAGGATGATGGCACAATAGTTGCTGACCAACACATACAGAGGACTCCATCCTAGGGGCAAGACCTTATATAATCAGCTTCCTATAATTGGAGACTGAAGTCACATTCTGTGCTTCCTTCTTTCCACAGGAAATAATCAAGTTTTATTTTATGTCCTGTTTAGGATGTATGACTGTGAAACAGCTGCTGATCTGAGACAAGGATCTCATCATCTATTACCTTTATGCAGAGATGATGAGGACTTTGACCATGCACCCTTTCTCCCTCTCTGTGGGCCTTTACAGACTGCCAGAAATAATGCAGCTTGAAGCCACTTTAACTGTCTTGGCTCAGTGCTAGAGAATCATGAGAACTGTATTTTTTTCTAGGACATTGAGCCTTCTCTGTCAGAAAGCTCTGGTGCCACAATAAACTAGTTTCTATGATTCCTTAGCACTGAGCCAGGACAGTTAAAGTGGCCTCAAGCTGCATTATTTCTGGCAGTCTGTAAAGGTCCTGAGTCTGCCTTAGGAAGAGGTTGATCTAAAAGACAGAGTATAATAATGCCCATTTAGTACAAAAGACACAGTACAATAAAGCTCAATGGCATGAGGCAGTTTCCATCCAGTCCTCTTATTGTTCTATGCCCACTTTCAGCAATTGCACAGATGTCCTGCTATAAACAGCTTGTACACTCTGCCCTTGATACTTTAACATGACTTGGCAAGTCAGGTCTTTCAAGAGCAAGACAGTGCCCCTGGGAGCTTTAGGACTTCTTTGATTTATGAGGAGTAATTAGGAGGATTCAAGTATGTACTCTCTGGGTACATACAATGGCTTGGGGCTGAGTAAGATAAAGTGCCCAGGAGTATGCAAACTTGGGCGATTCAGAGGGGGCCCAAGGCAAACAGGAACTGGATGGGTCACTAAGCTGACAGAACATGTTTTGGCTGGTTAACGTGAGAGGTTTCCTAGAAGGGAAGCCCATGAAGCAATGGCACACTCTCCCAAGGGAAAGAGTGGAAACCCGGCCCCTTTGGCTCATCTGCCCTCACTTCTGAGGGGAATGAGCAATTGCTGTAAATAGCTGACTGGAGGGAATAGCTTTGCTGTAGCTGGCAGTGAGAGGAGGAATGGAAAACATGAGCTATGTCTCAGGTTGCCATTTCCAACTATTGCCATGATTCATCCAGAGAATGGGTGACTCTTGTCTTGATTGCAAAGGGAAGACATACCAAGCAGCTGGCATATATTCAAAAAAGACAGAGGCAGCCCCGAAGCACTGAGCCATGTGAGAGGTTCAACAGAAACTCCAGAGTTCTCTCTCTCTCTCTCTCTCTCTCTCTCTCTCTCATTTTCTCTCTCTCACACACACAAACTCAGTTGCTCTCTTTCTTGTTCTTTCTCTTGGCAGAAGGGAGGGGCAGAGGCAGGCAGCTGCCTGGGGCCTGGAAGGCAGCCAAGAACAATCATGGGATGAAAATATGGTACCTCTGCACCACCATCCCATCTCTGTTCAGAATTGCAAAGAAGGGGGAGCAGAAAGTAGGAAAAAAGGAAGAGGGAGCTGGAATCAGTGGAGGCCACACTGAGCTCTTCCCTCAGCCCAAGTAGCATGCTTTAGACACAACACACCCAGAGTCCTATAGCTAGCATGGAATTGTAATCCAAAACTGCCCCTTGCCTGAGCTCTGCTTCCAGAGTATGACTTGTCTCCTTGCAAACACCTTTGTACTTCTGGAAAGGCCTAGGTTTGTATGCCACTCCCATTGGTTGCATTTAGGGTTGCCAGATCTCAGAACCTGGCCCTGAGTCTCAGGGATTGCTTACATGGGTGATTTACCCCAAATTCCTCCTCGGCTCACAGGAACCTGCTTACAAGATGCAGGGCCAAAACCCCAAATTAGGTCTGGACTGTCTTCATGACACCTTCACTCAATTCAGGACTTTCTCTCCCAACCCTCATTAACTCATCTTTTTCTACGGGTTTCAGCTCTCTTTCCAATGGTGGCAGTGGCTGCCTTCACTCGCAGTCCCTACAAGCTGCCCGGTGCTGCTGCTGTGGGCACAAGTCACTCTGAGGTCAGAATGAGCCACCCAATATCAATAGCATGGCTGGGCACCTTGTTCTGACCTCAGCAAAGGTGCTGGATGACAAACAAAGGTTGTGTGGGAAGGCAGCCGCCCAGGGGAATTCAAGGCTAGAATAATCCAGGAGCAGCCCAGAGTATTCTGGCAAGAGTAGACCTGTCCTCAGACTCTGGTCCTTCTTACCCTGTTCTTGGAGGGCAGAGAATTTCAGAGCAAGAAAAGTACACACATACTTGTTGGTGTTTTACTTGAATGGCATTCTTTGTGCAGAATCTGCGGTTAATCCATAAAGTATCATGCTTCATGGTTTCGACAGGGTGCAGCCTGTGGCAGCACAAGGGGGTCATCACTAGGTTTCAGGTTTTGGCCCAGAAATCTCAGGGCCTGGGACAGTCCTGACCTGGCAACCTGGCTCTTTGTTTTGTTTTGTTAAATTACTCATTACACTCAGTACAATGGCAGGAAAAATCATAGATAGCAGGAGAAATGTATTTCAGTATTTAAGGGCAAATGGACCCAGGAAGATTGTACCCCAGGCTAAATTTTCAGTATTAGATGGCCTGTCATGGATGCTGACCATATGTTTCCAACTATTACCAGGGAACGCTAGAAATTGTTACTTCCACATTCCTTTACAACTTTCTGAAAGAGAGAGATCAGAGACAAAGACCTTCAGAACATAAGGAGTTCTTTCTGATACATTTGGCCCTCTACACTCACAGATTCTTTATCCACAGATACAACCAAAAACAGCTTCCCATATGGCTAAAGCTTTCAGAGGTATGGAAACAAAACACAAGGGGCCTTTGTTTTCACAGCCTGGTAGTACAACACCTCTATAGCACATGAATGGACCCTATGTTTTCACTCGGTCTCTGAGTCCTTTATGGAGGAAGCATTGTCTCATCTTGGAAGCTAAGCATCATCAAATCTGGTTAGTATGTAGGTGGGAGACTGCCAATAAATACTAAGTACTTTCAGAGGAAAGAACTGGAAAAACCATCCCATTATTATTTGCCTAAGGTTGTCAAAATTTCAGCACCCAACAGTAACTTGTTGTTGGTTCAACAGAAACTGTTGTGGATTGGGCCCTTTCATTTCACCCTATCAAGATGAGCTGACTTTCCCCATGAGAACACAAGGGATGCCTGAATGTGACACAGTGTCTGCATGCATTTGTAGTATATAGCTAGACCACTCCAAGACCTTTTCTTCTCTGAGATGAAGGCAAAATGGGTTTCTCTCATTTCAGGAACAAAAGTCAACTGGACTAACAGCTGAACCTTATTTTAATATAGGTAAGAAGACAACATCCTCTACCATGGCCAAGGGCAGAAGGCTAGCATTGGAGCTCATGGCAGGCTGTGTGACACATGGGCACTCTGCCCTCCAAGAATAACTGCTGCCCTTGAACATCTGCTGCTAGAGGCAGCCATCTCAGTCTACCTAACCATACAGCTGGCCCTATATGTAACTGAAGGAAATGTTCAGAACAGCCACTTGGTGCACCTTCTTTATTAAAAAGAGTGGAAACCCTATTTTTCTTGGAGAAATAGAAAGTAAGCAAGGATACAAAGGATTCAAGAGGCAGAACAGTACATTTATTTGAACTGGAAATTGTGGTTTCAAATTTTACTTCATCCATAAACTCATCTGGGTGGTCTTTGGCAAGCTATTTTGTCTTTTCCAGAACCTTCCACTGCTCATATGTGTAATACAACATTTATGAGCTTGCCCTGCTATGGAGAACTGTTGTCATACTTAATGAAATACCACAAGCAAAGCACAGGATTTTGTCATTTGGGTCCACTCTAGTTTTTGAGTACTTCCACTGAACAGAATTTCCCCCTGCTTCATATTCCTCTTACAAAAATTTTAAATAGTAATTGGTGGGGAGGGGAAAAATTGATTTGTTCAGATTATAACTGAGTAGTGGAACCAGTCTTACACTGTTGAAAGAAATTTCATACTGAAAACATTCGATGTAGCTTTTGGCTGCAATTCCAATACAAGTAGTTACATGTACATGCTCCACCTTTGACTTGGCTATAGCAATAAAAACATACATATTTTTATAACTGGGGCTAGATTGCCCCCCCCCCCCAACAGACTAGCAAAAACATTTAAGCAAGAAAAACATGTTGCATGTCATAAATTATAAAGAGTTTTTGAAGGGGGAAAAGAAACCTCCAGTTTAAATTGATACTGCTCATATTTGCCAATTTTAAACCAGCTCCTGCAATTCTGTCTTTAAGACAGCCTTGCAAACAGGTCTTCAAAAGTTAGTGGTTGACAGAAATTTTCCCTGTATATATAGCCTATAGCCATACAGAAAAATAAGACTTAACTCTCTTCCAATCTCCTCCACAAAAAAGCATCTTGCCTTGAAGTATATCATCCTCACTGCCTGTTCCCATGCCTGCTTTAAAAGTTATTTGGTCTATTGCAATTAACAGGTGTTGACAATATTTCTAGTCTAAAGCTTTTGTGAGTGGTTGCTGAAGACTGAGAAGCTGTATTTAAAAAAAAAAAAAAAAAAAAAGCACAGCTGAAGATTCCAATTGAAAACTTAGGAACCATACCATTACAAAGATCAAACTGGAGTGAGAGATGTCCTAGTTTGAGTTGCCCAGACATTTTTTCTCTTGGGCATTTCACTCAGCATTGTGTTCAGAAAATGACAAGAATGAACTCTGCAAGCATTTACACTGCATCCTTAGGGAGGAGCTGTAGTTCAGTGGTAGAACATATGATTTTGCATGCAGAAGGTTCAAGATTCAGTCCTTGGCTTCTTTAGAATGAATAGGGAAGACTTCTGTCAAAAACCCTGGGGAGTAGCTGCCAGTCAGTGTAATATTGAGCTAACTGTGGATGGTTATCACCTCTAGGTTCCATTTCCAAATCATATTTTGGAATAATCCCGATTCTACCCTAAACGTAGTGATATAATATGGGACAAACTCTGAGTGAAAGAGACTGGTTTCTGAGTAGGAAATGTTATGGGAATGTTTAAGGAAGAACTTGAAAGTAACACTTTACAAGCAACAGTATTCATTTCTGCACACACACAAAATGTAATGACTGGTAACACTGTGGGATATTTTGTGTAACAAGTAATATTTTGTTGTTGTTGTTGTGTGGCTTCAAGTCATTTTCAACTTATGGTGATCCTAAGGCAATCATGGAGTTTCTTTTGGTAAAGTTTGTTCAGAGGGTGAGTTGCTTTTTCCTTCTTCTGAGGTGGTGAGACTGTGACTTGCCCGAGGTCACTCAGGGCTGTCTGCATGTGCCAAAAGGGCTATGTTTCCCCCAGTCTCACATCCTCCTGTTTGGACCATGCAGGCCTAGGTCAGGATTACACCAGGATCCAGCAGATGGGATGTGGATCAGGTCCAATCCCAGATTAAAAGCGCCTTAATGTAGTTCAGAATGACCTGCCATTTGCCACGGACCTTTGAGGAAATTTTTGCAGCAAAGCCTGGCAGATCAGACAGCCCCTTACACCCCTTAGCTTACTCCACCATGTCACTGTGTCTGATGTCAAAATGGAGCACCCGTCCACATAGTGGCAATGGTGGAGTAAGGTAATAGGCATGCAGCGGTAGTGGGTCTTTGGCATAAGGACAGGTGGATGTATAAACACCTGCCCTCCTGGTGCCAGCCTGGGGACTGATCTGGTTGGGACCCAGGCCAGTATAACATGGGCTTGGCCCATACTATCCTTGCCTGTTTGCTCAGGGCTTCAGTGGATTTCCATGGATGAATGGGAATTTGAACCCTGTTTTCCAGAGTTTACTCTGATGCTCAAACCACTACACCACACTAGCTCTGAAAGTAATATTTACTAGCTGACATTTTGCTACTTTTTGGGATTAAAAATGTGCCTGGTGGGAACTTTGAGAGGCTCTATTCAAATTGATTTTTTTTCTTGTTAAAATGAACCAAACATAAGTATTCAGAGAAATAGCTGTATTAGGAGTTTATTGCATAACCTTTTAAAGCAAATAAAGCTCCTGGGCTGCAGCATGGCATGGAGGTTGGGATTATTGCACAGTAAGTCGCCATCGAATCTCCAGGCAACTGCAGCCCGGGTCCCAGCCACGCTTGGCCAGCCTTGGGAGCTTTCCATTTTTAAAAAAGGGCTGCAGTCGCCCACCGATTCAGCAGTGACTTACTGTGCAATAATCCCTATCTCCATGCCGTGTCCCAGCTGTAGTCTGGGAGGCTTTATTTGTTTTAAAAGATTATGTGATAAGCTCCTGCAATATCAGTATGCAAAGGGATCTTGTGGTAACTTTGAAACTACCTGAGTGATGTTGTAGAATAAGCTTTTGCAGACTTGGTCTACTTCCTCAGATACATAGAGTGCAAGTAGTGTAATGAGTTTTTTAAAAAAAACAACAAGCAACTCTTGGGGTTGTAATGAACTGCCTAATAAATTGCTTTTAAAAGTAACTATCTAGGCTTTCATACAGAGTTAGTTAATGCACATCATATGTATCTGGCAATAGGAAAAACAACCCATTTCCCTAGTGTTCTAAATAATCCTACTCTGGTTCTGCAAATCCAGAAATTCTCTTTCTTTTCCTGCCCTGGGCCCTTTCTTTGCTCTTTGATCTTATTTCCATTTGTTGTAATTCTGCCTAACTTTGATTAGGCTACTCCCATATCTTTTAGGCGGGCCATACCACAGCCCATTGACTCATACACATGGACATTGGACTCCTCCAACAATTCTCAGACTCTGACCTGAATCTGCAAAATGGAATGTACATGCTCTCTGTTCTCTTTTATCATGAAATATGTCTACAAAGCCCATGTGACTACCAAGAGGGACTTCCAAGTGTACTAACAGGAGAGGTGGAAAATGAGAAGCAATCAGATGAGTATGTTGGATTCCCAAAACACCTACTTGTAGCCCTACCCCAAGGTACAGACTGTCCCTTCCATTTTTCATTTTCAATTATGCAAAAGCCTGTGGTTAGCAAAAGAAAAAAAGAGAGTCTTTATCCCAAATGCCAACTGTCAGATGATTTGTTTTTGCTGAGAACAAAATATGGCCACGATGGAAATGTTTTTGATTTGCTGGAAATCCTTCCCCCTCCGCATGAATCTATGATGAAAACTAAACACAACTGAGAAGATTTGTTTTTGCAGTCCTCTTTCCTAACATATAATGCACAACACATTTTGAAAAAGTAGAACAAGCAGAGCTATACTCTTTCATAAAAGAGCAGATCTATAGTGTTTCATAAAAGACTGGAATGGTGAACTATACCTGTACATGCTTCTTTCAATCAACCTGCTTGTGAGTCTCCTTCTGCTTGCAAGTCTCCTTCCTAAAACATTAGCCTTTCTTATGCTGCTTTTTCCAAAGGAAGGAGTTAAATACAAAATCCAGGTTACTAAATGCTTTATGGAAAAATAGCTGTCATTGAATTCTCTCTATCCAGCAATGCAGGCAGAAGATTTAACTTATTACAGATTTCAGTGTTTGCCTCCTTATATATTGGGTGGAAAGTTTAGGAATACTCCCTGAAAATGTAGACATGATGTATTGGGTAACAACATGGTAACTGGAGGGTGGACAAAGTGTGGGTCATGTGTAACCCCAGGGCTTCTGAAGTTCACGAACGCCCCCAGAGACCTCCCACAAAATGTATAAAAATTCAGAAATGTTTTCACCACCAAGATAAAATAGGTCAAAACTATAGCAGCCCACCATGGGTTTGCCCACTCAAGACCTTGAAGTCCCCCGATACTACAAAATCTACCCCCCCCAAAAAAAAAACTGCTGGGAAAAAATCATTTGAAAATGAATACACAATTGATGTGATGCCAATTCCAGTCATGCCTGGTGCACCAGTACAGACTCCATGGGAGTGAAGAGCCCCCCCCCCCAAAAAAAAGGTACCCACTGCCTTTGGAATTGCCCACCTCTTCTGTAGAGAATCTCCTTCCACAAATTATTTTAATATCCTGTGTATCCCTCTTCTCTTCCTCCTTACTTTAACATTTAGTGAACTGAACAGATAAACAAAAATGTTAAGTAGTCACTTCTGTGGGTAAACTGTGTCCACTCTCCCACCCAGATGTTATGGGACTTCAGTTAACCTCAGCACCAGTCAGCAAAAGCCAATTTTCAGGGAGTTTGGGATCTGACGTCCAGCCACCTATGAGGGGCTCCAGGCCTCCCATTCTTGGTGTAGATACATTGTCAAATGAAATTGTTGCACTCTTCACCTTAGTAATAAAAAGACTGAAGTCTCTTTCAGACATGCTTTTGTGTGGGTACAATCTGTTGCTGAACTTTCCAAACATTTTGGTGGTGGTAGTAGTGGTGGGGTACTTTAATTTGAAAAAGGCCCAAGCCACTAACAAAGCCATGCAAGACTCTCCACTACTTCCCACTACTACACTTCCTACAAATGTAGAAGTGACACAACATCACTTCATGATGTGTGGTTCCAAAGGCATTCCAAGATGTATACCTATCTGGAAGCTGAGAAAAAACAGGTTGGGGGCAGAAAAACCCTGGGCCACCTTGTAACATTAAATGGCTACCTTCTCTTGAAATCTTTAGAGAAATTTATTCTCCTCTCAGACAAGCAGGAAGAAACTGGCTTGTGTGTTTTGCTTTGTTTATTACAGATGTACTGGGGTAAATTTAGGAAGTGAGAGAGATTTGGATCCAGCCTTGGTACTCAGCACAGGGAGGAGGAAGCGGGAATAAATGTGCAGAGCCTCATCCATTCTCCACCCAGTGATCAGCTCCTACATGCAAACAACTGGTACACAGGTAAGCTTTCAAAGAACAATATAATGTGTTGTATGATGCAGGGTTCTCTATTGGAAAGAAAGCTAGACCACACACCATTCAAGCATAAATTCTATGAAAAGTAAGTGATCAAAGCATGGAGATCAGAAGTGAAGACCCAGGGTGCAGCTATCAGAGGAGGCAAAAGGAAGACATTGCCCCACCAAAAAAGAATTCTGCCCCACTAAAGACCATTTCCTACATTACTCAGATTTCTAGCATGGCAGAGAGTGAGACACTGAAAATTGTTCACACCTAGAATTTCCATATTTGCTGTGTTTGCATTCCCTTAATAAGTTTGCCTCCCTCTTTTCCTTGGATGTCTAAACTGTATTTCTAAATGCTCAACTGAAATTTTAAGTTAATGCAATGCTAGAAATTTGATGACTGAAAGAAAATTGAGAGGAGGAGGTGGAATTTTTATTTAGGAGCAACACAGTAATGTCCATGTGGGGAACACAGACCACCTCAATTTCTTTTTCTGTGTGCTGATAGCACCTGCTTTAATACAAACGCAAAAGGGTTAACAAACTATTGTGTCAAGAAACATGTAGCCATTTATATTAGGAATAATGTTAAATCCACCACTTTCTGATGCCTGAGATATATGGCTTTTTATGACAAGAAATTTGCTTGGCTCTGGACGAAATTACACCTAGCGTGTTTGTTTTCTTGTGGATATGCCATACTTTATAACCTATGGTCACTAAAACAAATGATCTGCATGTCAGACAGAACCATGGAATAAATGTTGAAGAATCATCTCACCAAGTGACATACCATCAATGGTATGTTGATAACATTGCAAGTTGCAGCATTTATTATATAGATGTAAATCCTTGTAAAAGATGGTTGTGAAAGCTGGGCAGTGAAAAAAGATATAAGAAGAAAATCAATTCTTTTGAAATGTGGAGCTGGAGAGGAGTTCTACAGATATCATGCACTACTGAAAAGACAAGTAAATGCATCCTAGAGCAAGTCAAGTCTGAACTCTCCCTAGCAGCCAGGTGACTAAGGGGGGATGCAGACAAGTGGCCCTGGGCTGCCCCGGGAAGCGGAGGATCAAGGCCGAGGCTGCCAGACACCTTGGCTCCGATCCTCCCTTTTGTCGTCTGCAAAAGGAGCGCTAAAATAGTGCTCCTTCTGCAAGTCATGAAAGGGGCATTGCAAAAGGGGTGGTGCACCTCTTTGGCGTCTCTTCCGGCTCAGCATGTGTGGATGCTGGGCCGGAAGGACGTCATCCTCAGGAAGGGGATGGGATGCCCAGAGTCTGGCTGCCCCTCCCCTTCCTTGCCTCCAACATGCTGCAAAGAGCCCATCTGCAGAGGCCCTAAACTGACACTGTCATACTTTGGACATATCACGAGAAGACATGACTCACTAGAAAAGACAATAATGCTTAGTAAGGTGGAAGACAATAGGAACAGAGGAAGAACACATTCCAGATGGCTAGACTCAATCAAGGAAGCCACAGCCCTGAGTCTACAAGAGCTGAGCAGGGCTGTTGAACATAGGTTGGCTTGGAGGTCTATCATTCATAGGGATGCATAAGTCAAAGTCAACTTCACAGCCATCAACAACAAAAAGATCTTTGTAAATTTTGTTCTCGCAAGCAAGAACAAATATTTATTTTTTTTCTCAATTGAGAGAGTCATTGAAAACAAGCAATTATTTTGTACATAAAATGCAATTTTCATGCAGAAAATTGCATATTTTGGCACAGAAAACAACATTTGTGTGCATTGTTTTCTGCATAGAAATCTTATTTTCTTTGCAGAAAATACTGCACAAAAATATTAATTTGTCAACATAGAATAAGTTTTAAATTAGAAGATTCCCAAAGAGAATCCAAAAATATAAGCAAAAGTGTTGATTCATATAAACAAATTAGTTCTACAAATTATTTTATTTCTATTAGGAGCTTTTGAAACATTTGTTAAGCTAATGGATCATAATGGTCCATTCAAAATCAAGCCACCCCCCAATACTTGACATTTTCTTGCAAAATACTCTCCTTCCCCCTTCAGACAGTCCTAGACCATGGAATGAGCTTCTGGAAGAGCATTAACAGCTGAATGCACTGTCTGGATTTAAAGACCATTCTCTTTTGGCAGATGATTTTTAAATTGTATCCAGATGATTTTTAAATTGTAAATTTTAAATGATAAAATTTTAAATGTGGATTGTTTTAATATGTATGTTTCTTGTCTGTTCTTTTACATTGATATGTGCTTTTAACTGATGTTATGTTTTTAACTGATGTTATGTATTTGTTATTTTGTTGTTGTTCCCTGCCTTGATCCATGGGGAGGTAGGCAGGTAAGAAATTATTGTTGTTGATGTTGTTGTTGTTGTTATGGTAGATTACAGAAGTATGTTCTCATTGAGAAAATTATTTAAATTATTTTTCATCAAGATACTGCTGAGCTAAGACGAGGAAGAACAGGAAAACCAAAGTGGGTTAGCAGATGATTCAACTGAATGAGACTTGACCCCACTACAACACTGCACAACACTCTCTCCAGTTGTCTATCTGTCCTTGTCTGTTAGTTAACTCTACAAAAGAAAAGGAGATGTTGCCAGGATCTCTGGCTCCTAAGCTTGGCATAGAAATGCACACTTCCATCTCAGACAGTTATATCTGGATTCTCTATAATCACATTCTACATGAGTCTTCTGCAAGGGCAATAGGAACCAGGTGTGCTAGACTACAATTCCCATATACCTACAAAAGAGTTGTTTAGCCCAGAAGGCTGTTCTTCTGTCTGTCTCCCTCCATCCCTTCCTCCCACGTGCTCCCTCTTTTTCACGCACGCACACATGCACACACACACACACACACAAACACACAAATTACTGTAGGTCCACTGAAGTCTCAAGAAAAGAAGTGTAGAATGGTCATCTGTTTCGTTGTAATCTGCCTACATTGAAATCTCTCCAGATCAAATGAACTACAGCAGAGACAACATCTGTATAAAATGTAGGCCTTTGACTCCAATACCATCACTTTTTCTTCCTATTGTTTGATGTTTTAAACATATTTTGCCTGGTGAAGAAGCCAGTGGAGCTTCAAAAGCTTGCATTATATGTTTTGTGTGTTTTAGCTAGCCAATAAAGGCATCATTCTTTTGTGGATTTTGGATTTTGTTTTACTGCAAAAAGGCAGATAGTTCTTCTAAATAGTAGCCCATTTGGGAAGAGTGCTGCAGTTGTTCCATTAATTTCTCCAGTACATGTACAGGCCAATATGGCAAAATACATCACAGCACAGGAATCTGGAGATATTTCAAAAAGACTCTGAAAGGCTTGGTATCATACAGAATAGCTGTTCTAGGAAGATGCAAGGATAAAAATTGCCAAAGGCTTGAAACTGCTGAGTGGCATTGGATAACTCACTCAAAACACAAGTATCCCCTCCTTACAAGAAAAGAGATTCCACCTAAACATTAGGAGGAACTTCCTGACAATAAGAACTGTTCACCAGTGGAACACACTCCCTCAGAGAGTGGTGGAGTCTCCTTTCTTTAAACAGGTCTTTAAACAGGCTGGATGGCCATCTGTCAGGGGTGCTTTGATTGTGAGTTTCTGCACAGACTGGACGGTCCTTGTGGTCTCTTCCAACTCTATGATTCTATTATTCTTTATTTACATACATGGGGACTGTCATACTTCTACTCTGCTCTGCATTATCACCTTTTTCAAGTTTTGTATTCAGTGCATCTCTTCTCAAAGCACATTTTTGAAAAGTCAGGAATTGAAAAATGAACAATTAAATTCTACTAGAAATAAACTGTGGTAATTAACATAGATAACCTATTAAAAGAGGTATGGATGTATATTTCTGTGTGTCTGTGTTTAAACAGTGATATCCTACCTTTACATGAATAAATGTTGAGGTGGCTTACATCAAGAATCAACTAAAAAATCAATAAAAGAAATGTCAGCTGTATAAAATAAAAAGAAAGCAGGCTCACACTAGAAAAATATCAAACACAAAATACTAACAACTATTTTATTGCATTTTTTTTAATTTTAGCTTTAGCGATGTTGGGGAAAACCCAGGTCTTGATCTTACATAGTGTCTGAAACTCATCAGACGAGGGTACAAGATGAACAGCCCTGGGAACAGTATTTCAGAACTGTAGGACCACCATGGAAAAGATGCTTCCTTTTGACAAGAGGAAGATCTTGAGACAGGCCAATGATGATGATGATGAGTGGGGCAAGTTAATGTGTAAAGAGATCATCTTTCATAGGCCAAATTAACTGGTGGCATCTTGAAAAGCTTATGGGAGCTGATGCTACTGGCTACTGGTTCAAATCAATGGTTTTCAGCCGTAACAGTGAAATGGAGCCTCCATATTCAGAGGGATTGCACCTCTGGAAACCAGATGTTGGGGTGAAACAGCAAAAGAAAGTTGTAACTTCCCAAAGAAGTATAACTGGCAATGGTTGGAAACAGCATGCTGAACTAGATCAGAACTTGAAAAATGCCCTTTCTTGGACTACAGCTCCCACAATCCCTGAGCTAGACATTCTTTCCAGGCTTTCAAAGCCAGTGGTCATATTGGATGTGGGATTCTAGGAGCTGTAGTCCTGACAAAAGCTCTGGACTAAATGGTTCCTTTGCCTGATCCAGCAGGGCAGTTTTCAGCAGCAGATAAAGGGAGCAAATAGGTGGGCCCCACTTGCTGCCATGTGATGTTCCTTAAGCAAGTTTCAGCTTCTCTTCCTCCTCCTACACACTCAAGGTGGAGTCATTTGAAATATTCTGGCACGACCATCATTCTACTCTTTGCATTCATATAGGAATCCCTCTTGTCATGTGCCATTGTACGTGTAATGCACCACCACTCCAGTCATCATAGGTGAACTCCACATGATAGATCTAACACAAGAGCTGCAACGTGATCCATAGACTGGGCAGAAAACATCCTTGTGCTAAAGAGTTATTCCTATTGCCCTTGAAATCCACTTGATAGTCACTGAGTCTTGCTTCAGTTTTAAAACATGGAAGGGAAGCTGAGATTAGAGGCCAGAAAGAAGTACCAGTTTGAATTACCAAGAGACTAGAGCAGGGGTGAGAAGAGTGAAGTCCTCCAAATGTTGTGGACTGCAATTCTCAGTATCCTTTGACCTTGGCTTTGTGGGCTAGGATTGCTGCACCTTGCAGTCAAATAACATCTGGCAGGCTATGTAATTTCCATCCTTGAGCTAGGGTAAGTAGAGAAAAGGCCTAAGCAGACTGCCAGAAATAGTGCACATTAAATTGAGGCACTGCCCTGGCTCAGTGCTAGGGAATCATGGGAATTGTATTTTTTTTCCTGAGACATTGAGCCTTCTCTGTCAGAGAGCTCTGGTGCCACAATAAATTACAGTTCCCATGATTCCCTAGCACTAAGCCAGGGCAATTCCTCAATTTAATGTGCACTATTTCTGGCAGTCTGCTTAGGCCCTAAGTGACTTTGTATTACTCTAAAAGTAGGATAGTACCCCCAAAAACTTTTCCAGTCTTTGCCTAAAAGAGTATTTTATGTTCCTCATACCAGTAACACAGACACATTACTTTCATCAGCTATAATGCACATTCACTTTAACAACATGTCCCCCCCCCCTTTTTTTTTTGGCTCATTCACAAATATCCATTACAACATATACTAGAAAGTAGCAAACACATTATGCAGAAAGCTGTTCTTATACTACCACCACTACCATAATGAATATCTGAATTGTACCTCTTTTTATAAAAAGTCCTGACCTTTTCTATATGGGCATAACATAGCCAGCACAGTGGGACCCCAAAGTTTAGCAAATTGTTCTTCCTATGTGCATTATTAATATTGATCTAAATAATAAGCATGTGCTAAGGATGTTGCAGAGGATGAAGATTAAGGGCCATTGAGAAGTTTAGCAAATTGTTCTTCCTACGTTAAGAGCCTTGGTGGCGAAGTAGTTAAATGCCTGTACTGCAGCCACTCACTCACAAACCACAAGGTTGCAAGTTCAACACCAGGCAAGGGCTCAAACTCAACTCAGCCTTGTATGCTTCCAAGGTTGCTAAAATGAATATCCAGCTTGTTGGGGGCAATTGGCTTACACATTGTAAACTGCTTAGGGAATGCTTAAGTGCACTGATAAGCGGTATAAAAAAGTACTTGTTACTGCTATTGCATTGTTAGCGAGGTCTAAATCATTGTCCATATAGCTCAGCAGTCCTGCTGTGCCATCTCATCTGGAAATAATCTGCATTTAAGGCCAAATTCAGCAATTCTGGATTATTTCAATTTCACATCCTGCCAGACATCTTTACCCACACTATGATTAGAATACAAATGCAAAGTCTAGATCAACCTTGCTCGCCCAGCCTGTTGTCCTCCTAAGATGTTGAACTATGACTTCTATCACCCCCACCCAGCTGAGTTGCAGTCCAGCACACTTGAAAAGCCACTGGTTGAATAGAACTGATCTAAATCTAGATGCTTTAGATTATTTTGATGGGATTACCAAAGGGACTACTGTAGAGAAGCAACTACACCAATTGAGAAAAAACTGGGCTTTGTCTTCATTGTCTTTCATTCTCTTTATAGTATGTGCACTGAAAGAACTCTCTGCTTCATGGAAACACCAAAATGACACAAACCTAGGAGAAGCTGTATTCCTTCAGGCATCATGACAGTTTATTCAAACAAACTCTTCCCACTTTGATAACAAGTGGCTTTGGTAACATGTGAACAATTTCTTTTTAAGAAGCAATAATATGCTACTAACCAAGGACCTTTTATTCAACCAGATCTAAGCTTGCAAATCTATGCATACTTCTCTGGGACAAATGTTCAGAGCTTGGAAAAGTTACTTATTTGGACTACAACTGTCTAGTCCAATGGCTGTAGGATTCTGGGAGTTCTGGCCCCAAAAGGTAACATTTTCAAGCTCTGGAAATGTCCATTGGATGCAGGAGTGAGAGAGCTGTTTTGGAGAAGATCCAGCAGTAACAAAATTATAAAAATATTTTCTTGTTTTGCCCACCATTGGAATGTGTAAATTTCCAAAGTGGAAAGAATAGCAAAAATCAAAGTCACAGACTAGTCCAAGTAGTCATAATTCCCCACCCCACCCCACCCCATCTAGTTACTTAACTGCCTAACATGGTTAACTGGAGTAACACAGGATGCCAAACTATTAATAACATTCACTAATTAAATATCACTTTATACAGGAGATACTTGGTAGATGTATCAAGAGGAGCACATCAATTTCTAACAGCAATAATGCCAGCCTCACTGTGAAATACCACCATGTGGTTTGCACAATCTATATTCAAATAAGGTACTAATATACCCATTAACTAATTAACACTTCCAATAGTATATGCACAATATACATCTATTAGTCACTCTTTGAAGAATCAAGAGAAACTGTTAGAGAAAGCCGTGAGTATGCCAAGCTATGTCTTTTTCTGCACTTCTTTTAATTTGTACCCCCAGATTCAGAATATAATTTCAATAGTATGCCAGACATCTATTATCTATCATCATATCAAATAACCTATAAAATATATCTATATATCTATGCATCCATCCATCCATATGTAATATCTATTATTACTTGCTCTGGATCTGTAATATGTTAATATCTGTTCTACCAAAAATCCATTTGATTCATTGGAAGTACATAGTCACCATTCTTGAACAAACCATTAAAATCAGTCTCAAGTTGTGACAAAGTTGTCCCCCTTTATTTCTTTTTTCACCACATAAAATGGCTGGTCAATTTTTCTGCAAGTGCAACTGGCTGCATTTTTTTAAAAGATTATCTCTGAATGAGAGTCCTTGGGGTATGCCACCTCCCCCCAAAGCCAACTTGCAACCAGATAAGTTATGGTATTCCGATCTGGGTGACTCTATCCTACTTAAAATATCTCCTTGCCCCTCCTTTAACCCCCCACCCCACCCTCAATAATCTCTTTCAGCAGCAAGAACAGCTTCAGCATCATTTTTGCCCTCTGGTCCCAACTCATTCCCAACTCTCATTGCTACAGGGGCTGGGATGATGTGCCAGTGCTAGACCAGAACTACTGGCAAAAATAGGTCACAGAGATCAGGTCGAGGATAACATTCTGAGCCCAGTACAAATTTGTGCAGCAAACTGACAACCTGCTTCATCCAGAATTTCTCTGCAGAAATGAAGTTTGACTGTTCCAGAGGGTGTGTGCTGTGGTCTTAGCTTTGGCAGTTCAAAACGACATCAGAAACTTCAGTTGAAGTTTCATTAGAGGTTTTATTGTTTTTGTTTTTTTAGAAAAAGGGTTTAACCACAAGTGAAGTTCGAAAATGCAAGAGTGTCATCATAAAGGAATGTGGCAATTCCTCTCTTCTGCTCTGCAGCATGCACACATGAGACTCTGCCGCCCCTTTTGCTCTCCAATGTAAACATTTAATTATTGTCACTCAGTAAAGAAGCTCTTAAGTGGTGGCACTTCTCTCAGGGGCTCCTATGTGGCTGAAGGGACCTCCTAAGACAAATCACATTGCACAAGCTTAGGCATGCTTACTCAGAAGCTAAACCTATTGAGTTCAGTACAGCTTACTCCAGGTAACTGTGGATAAGACTGCAGCCCGAGTATGTTAAAAATGGAACCAAAAAAAGTTTCCTGGCATGAATGTGGAGGAAAGAAAAAGACATCTGCCCCTAGCTTAAAAGTAAAGAATCACAAATTCATAGAAGTGTGCAATCAGGTATTCCAGAAAAGCAGCCTTACCTTTGAAAAATAGGTCTTTGGTGAAAGGAACTTTCTTGTACTCCTGCTGCCTTGAAATCCAGAAGTTCAATGAAGGCAACACCCAGGCTGGCAGGGTTATAAGTTTTCCCCCTGCTGGTGCTGGGATGTCCAACGGGGTGGTGTCTTTTGACTGTGTTTTAAAAGAGTTTCTATGAATCAGTCTGGTTTAAAGGGGGGGGGGGGAGAATAATACACTACACCCAGCTTTCTTGGCTGCATGCCAAAAGTGGTTGGGTGGGAACCAGCAATTGCACAGTCTCCTTTTCTCTGTGACTCAGTGCAAGGAGTGTGGCCTCCAGAGAAGCCTGTTTAAGAAAGGGTGACCTCCAGGCTGATGAATAAGAAGACAAGAGAGAAGACACCCAGGCTGGGTCTGTTTAGACAAACTGGAATTCCGGTTGCCAACCATAAACCAAAAAAAAATGCATAGTTACAAATGTAGTAACAATGCAAAAGGGATACAGTGCACACAAACAGGCAAACAACTGCTTGGGTACAGAAGGTGATGATGAATCTCTCCCTATTTATGAGTCATTCATCCAACACCACCCTCCTTAGCCACAATACAGAGAGAATGTGGGCTCCTCACAGGGAAAATAAAACCTTGGGGAAACAATGAACTTTGGCTCACTGGAATGTCAAGTTGCTCAATGGCAGGGTGTGTCCATCTGGGAACTCTGCATGAGACACTGGGAGAACAGCTCACATGTCCACCTTCTGAAGAGATGCATAGGCACACAAGGCATCCATTCTGTGGGCTCATGTGTTATACCCACACAACCCCCAACATGGTTCTTCACTTAGCACCGTAATAACTCTACTTTTTCCGCATCATTGTCTCCAGCTCCCCATTTATTTGTCAACTTCCTCTGGACCTAATCTATAGAACTACTTGTAGGGGAGCACCAAGCAAGTAGAAGATGATCTCTCCACTCTTGTCACTGCTTATATTTTCAAACAGAGCAGGGGAATAGACAACAAACAAACAGCAGGAAACTCTAGTGGTTGGTCTTCTGTGAGTGTGGAGCTTCTTACAGATGAGATCTTAGCAAAATAGCTTCTTTGAAATTATTGGTGAGGAAGAGAATCTATGAGCAACTTTGAGACTCACATTAATTTTATCATGATCTTTCCTGGATATCAATCAACTTCAGATGCAGTGATGGAGTGACACAGGTTTGGGGGGGGGGCAGCAAAATAATGGCATTCCCCCTCCAAATGGATATCTTACTTCCTCAAATGAAATTTTATTTCAGCTCCCAAATTGCTAATATTGCATTGGATGAAACACTGAAAATAGTCCACACCTAGAATTCTTCTATGTATCATGTTTACTTCCCCTTGGTAATTTTGCCTGCCCCTTGGCATTGGATGCCTAAACTGTATGTTCAACTAAATTTTAAGTTATTTTGCAGTGTTAGAAACTTGGAGGCTGAGGGAAATTTTTACTGGGGGAGGAATTCTTATTGGAAGGGCAATGCCCTCACTATACCCCCCCCCCAGCTACACCTCTGCAAAACCACAAATATTTAGACACAGTTACACACTTATGTGAGTGGGATAGAATGCAACAAGATATTATTGTTAACTGCTGTCAAGTCAACTTTGATTTATGGAGACCCTATGAATGAGAAGTCTCCAAGACACCCTAACATCAGGTCTTGCAGTGGCTTCCTTGGCTGAATCTCTCCATCTGTAATGTGATCTTCCTCTTTCCTACTACCTTCTACTTTACCAAGCATTGTTGTCTTTTCTGATGAGTCATGTCTTCTCATGATATTCCAAAGTACTACAGTCTCAGTTCAGGCTTTCTTTGCTCTAGGATGCTTTTATTTGCCTTTTTAACAGACCACGGTACCTGTAGAATTCTTCCTCAGGACCACATTGCAAATGAGTTGATTTTCTTCTTATAGCTTTCTTCACTGTCCAGCTTTCACAGCCTTACACAGAAATTAGAAATATCATGACATGGACAATCGTAAATTTAGTATTCAGTGATATATAATTGCTCTTTAAGATCTTATCTAGTTCCTTCATAGCTGCCCTTCCAAGTCCTAATCTTCTTCTGATTTCCTGAATGCAGTTTTCATTCTGATTAATGACTGAGCTAAGGTATGGAAAACCTTGAATTACGTCAATGTCTTCATCATCTACTTTAAAGTTATGTAAATCATCTATGGTTATTATTGTTGTTTTATTAAGGTTCATCTGTAAAACTACCTTTGCGCTTTCTTCCTTGACTTTCTTCAATAACCATTCCAATTCTTTGCTATCTTCTGCTAGTAGTATGGGATCCTCTGTATGTCTTAAATTGTTGATGTTCCTCCAATTTCAACACCTCCTTCCTCCAAGTCTAAACCCTGCTTTACATATGATATGTTCAGTGTACAGGTTAAATTGATAGGGTGATACAATGTAGCTTTGCCTGACTGCCATGCCAAATGAAAACCATTCTATTTCTCCTTTTTCTATCCTGATGGTAGCCTCTTGTCCTGAGTACAGGTTACACACATCAGGACAATCAAATGTTGTGGCACACAAATTTCTTTAAGTGATCCACACTTTTTCATGATCCATTCAAAGGGTTTGCTATAATTTATAAACATAGGCTGATTTTCTTCTGAAATTCTTTGTTGTGCTCCATTATGCAACAGATCTTTGCAATATGATCCCTAGTTACCTGGGTTTCCTGAATCTAGGTCATCGGCATTTCTTGCTCCATACTGGTAAAAAGTCTATTGTTGCAGAGCTTTGAATATCACTTTGATTGCATGGGAAGTTAATACAATGGTCCTGTGTGTGCTGCAATCCCTGCTGTCCCCTTTCTTGGGGAGTGGAATGTATATTCAGTCTTTCCAATCTGTGGGCCATTCTTTTGTTTTCCATATTTGTTTACAGATTTTTAGTTAGAACTAGAGTAGATTCTGGGGGGTTGCAGACTGCCAGAA
>CM034708.1:178453556-178465618 GCA_020142125.1 Phrynosoma platyrhinos | reverse complement strand
GTTGGAACGGGCTAGGGACTGTCAGAGCATGGAATGGGAACTCAATGAAGATCACACCATGTGATAAAATTCATTCCATTCCACTCACATTATGTACCCTGTACGTTATGAGAACACTGTGCAATAAACTTACTAGTCTCCACCCTGAGAAAGACATCTATGGAAGTGCATCCTCTCTCGTTCTTTTTCCAATACTGCTTACAGATGGAATGAGTTACAGTGTTCAGACTACTAGAAATCCCTGTTATCATGTGAATACAAAATAAGGATTGGAAGGGGTAAGAATTTATTGACTGGTGTGAGTTTATCATCTCAGAACAGATCCATAACTTCTTTCTGAGTTTTCCTTTCAGATCATGGAGAATTACTGCATCTGCCTTGGGATGCTGTTCAGTTGTCGATGGGAGGATAAGGAGGTCATTGAGGATGAATGGGTGGATGAACTGTATATGAGACAGTCTGTTCAGATGCAATCCATACTTGGAAAGGAAGAAGATGACATTTAGTAGGACAAAGGCAAAGTCAGGAGATGAGCCTTAAAGCATGGCATTTTTTCTTTTAAAGAAAAGCATTGGCAAATCTGATTTCTGATAAAGTGTTAATGCAAAGGAATTAGAAGTGGCAGTGTAAATGACAACCATTTTCTCTGAAACTCATCTAAGCCTTAAATATATATGCAGACCTACAGAAAATGCAATTATGTTGGTTTCTTTCTTTAGGAGAAACAGCAATATCACAATTTGAGGTTAGCTTTACAACTTTCTCTCCCCACAGTTACAGCGTAAATACACTCAGATCATGTGAATGCCTGATTAGTGAAGCCTGCCCTCATTTGACTCTGAGACACAGGATACAATGAATAGCAGCAAGGACAGAAGAATACAAGTTTTTGTTTGTTTGTTTGTTTGTTGGCATGATAAGCCTAGGAAGGTCAGTAAATTAGTTGAAAGTACAAACTGTGTACTCTCAAGACAAGTAGTGAACTAGCCACATCAGCAACAGTTTGTTGCTCTAACATATGCATCCATTTGATGCATTACACATCCACTTCTCATGGCTAGGCAAATGAGGATGGTTGGTGAGAGAATACCCTGAGTTTGTTCTCAAGACAAAACTGCAAATTCTACTTCAGCATGTCTTCAAAGGCCTAGCTGCAGTTCTGGAGGTCACTGTTTCCAGTGAATTCTGAATGATGCCACAATTCTATTCCTTCAGCAGCTTTTCCTTCAGCAACAAGTTGCAAACCAGCAGCTCCATCATTAATAAAAGCTTGTGAACTTGGTTTTGGGAAAAGCAAGCTTGGGATGGGGGATTTAGAGAATAAAACAAGGGTCAAAGGAAAGGTCACATCTCCTTCCACCCTTCCATTTTTCTTTGATAGATACCATACCTCCCTACTCCCCACTTCACCTGCCACTTCTTTGCAGAGAAATTTTTTGCAGAGAAGTGGTAGCAGAAGAGGAAAGGAAATGACAGAAAGTGTTAATCTACATAAGTGAGCAATTCTTCTGAATTGTTGAAAATAGTCTGACGTTTGCCAGGAACCCAGAAGGAAGCATGAGATGCAAACATTTTGTGGAAGAATGCACATTACTGAAAGATTGAAGAAACACTGTTATATTATTGTGCACAAAGTGTGTGCAAGGTCTGAAGATATCCATGTGATCTGATATTATGTACAAACATGTGATGTCCTTTGGAACATTGTGATGAATTGAATTTGTCATGCATGACCCTTCAGGGCTACATATAGGAGCTTCCATTGATGTCACAGGATGAAAAAAACAGAATTTTCTTTTTGTAATGTGGGATGCTTCATTTTGGATTGTCTCACCATAATGATTTCAAGGTAAAAAATATCCTTTGGTCTTTCCCAGTAGTTGGTTGAGTCCCTTCCTATTTGTGGGTCTCATCTGGCACAATCTCTCTTCATTTTGGATTGTCCTATCATAGTGTTTTCAAAGTAAAAGACATTTAGAAGTGGTTTACCATTACCTATTTCTGTGCAGTACTTACCTAGATTGCCACTGTCATTGCCTCTGAGATATCCTCTGCCACTTTCACCTCTCCCTATTGCTGCTGACCAGTAGCTTACCCTCAGCACATTAAAGTATTTGGCACATTGAGTCTGGCTCTTCAGGAGTAGTCTAGGAGAACCTATTAGTAGCAATGCTACGATCAGTATAGGCTCTTGTCTCCTGGGAACATACAACGTCCTACAGCAACAGAAAGGTAATGCAATGGTAGTGAAAAGTCTGAATTCTCACTGAAAGCCGAAATGGCTAAACTGAAGTTGTTGTACCTTAGACAGATAATGGCTGAGATCCTGCATCATGAGACATACTATGACATCTCCCAATGCAGCTCGTATCCACATTTTCATTGAGCTGTCATGGCCCACCATTGCCATTTCCATATCAGTGGAGAGAAGGGAGAGTAGCACAGGATCGTCAAGCTATTTTCCTTTAGCTGGATGCACTGCAACAGGCATCGTCAGGGTCCTCAAAAGGTCCCTGAGGACATTATTACTAATGCCATCATAACTCAGTTACAGGATGCTTGGTAACATGGCTCACTGGAAAGAACAATAATGCTTACTAAAGTAGAAGGCAGCAAAAAACAAAACGAGAGCATGCAATAATGATGGATTTGCTCAGTAAAGGAAGCCATGGATTGATTCAGGGCCTGAACAGATTACTAGAAATAATCCATCTTGAGTCCACTTTAACTGCCCTGGCTCAGTGCTAGGGAATCATGGGAACTGTAGTTTACTGCTGCACCAGAGCTCTCTGACAGAGAAGTCTCAATGTCTTGGAAGAACTACAATTCCCATAATTCCATTGAGCCAGGACAGTTAAAGTGGTCTCAAGCTGGATTATTTCTGGCAGTCTGTTCATGCCCTCAGTAACAGAAACCTTGAGTTTGCAAGACCTGAGCTGGGTAGTTGGCGATCTCTCATTTATAGGGTCATCATAGACCAGAGACAATTTGATGGCAAATAATAACAACAGTGTAGGTTGGATTTCAGTGCTCCCAGGTTTTAAAGCAAAAAGAGGCTTAGCATCACATATGATCTGGCAAGAATAGTCCTGATTAATCCTCTGTCATCATACTTTTTCAGCTGCTTTGAAAATGTTCCCATTTCCCTGTCCTCCTCCCACTTTTCCCTGTTGTCCTCAGCTTACTTTAGTTACTACAAACTGAGTTCAAAGTGCAGAAGTAGTTTGTACACAAGGTGAACCTATCACAGGACTTTCTTGGCAAGATTTGTTCAAAGGAATCTTCCCTTTGATTTCTTCTGAGGTTGAGAGAGTGTGACTTGCCCAAGTTCACCCAGTGGGTTTCCATGGCTGAGGGAGAATTTGTACCCTCTTCTCTAAAGTCATAGTCCAATTCTTAAATCATTACATCACACTGGCTTTCTATTAAAACACAATCAATTTTAAAAATTAAAATAATTTTAAAACATTACAATAAAGATATAAATACAGCACACACACACACACACACCATGTCCAGTGCATATACACAGTCAATTTATTCTGATCTGATTTCTATTTCCAGAGGCTTGCTCTCAACCTAAACTTGGAAAAGTTACATTTGGGGGCTACACATCCCAGAATGGGTTCCCCATTGCCAGTTGTTGTTATGCAAAGAAGAAGAAAAAACTTCTCCAAGCTCTGGCCTGAATACAAATTCTGTTTGGATTCCACCTGGGTGTGTGGCCTGCCACTGCTTTGAACCATGGAAAGAAGTGAGAATAGAAATGGTAAAGGAAAACTCTGCTAAGTCTTTCCTTAAACCCTTCAAGACATCTGGACGGGTGGCACTTGGGTTTTTTAAAAATGCTTTTTAAAGGATTAGGATGCCACTTGAGCAGGGTGATCAAGATGAAACCTGCCTGGAATCAGCCTCCCTGTTTTGTTTCCTATGGCATACTACTCCTGTTGTTGCTGCTGCACTTATATTCAATGTTTTGTTTTAGAAATGCATGCCAAATGTCTTCCTGCAGGTGCACAACTGGACGGTTCCAGTTGTACTCAGATCCTCCCATGTTTTTTGGCAGTTTTTCAAAGGTACCCTCCCAACCATGCAAAAAACAAAAACAGATACAGGTTAACACATCATCTTTTCCCAGCACTATTTCTTAAGAGTATTTCAGTGATGATCCCTTATAAAGAGATGTCTAAACACTTAATTAAAAGTAACTGATACACAGGTCTATTCCGCATACTTCCCTCTTTCACTAACCCAATGAAACCCATAATTGCTTAACTTGGGCTGCATCATCATGTCCTATGATTTTATAACTGGGAAACCAAGCAGTTCATTAGCAGCCTCGGGAAATAATTCAGGAATATTGATGCTTGGAGGCTGAGGCAGCTTTAAGGTTGTGATCTCTTTTTCAGTTTTCCTCAACAAACGATTCTAGTCCTCATGGCTAGAATGGGGTCTGAAAATAATAAAACTGAGAATCTAGGACACAGCTAAAAAGAACCTCAGATGTGATTCTTTCATCTCATGATCTTAGGAATCTAACTCATGTGTTTTGGAAAAAATGGGATGTCAATCATCACATGCCTTTTCTGTACAGATAATTAAAACTACTTTGGGAATATGGAATGCAAAGCAATAATACTTTAGTGTCTTTCATTCTGAATGTTAGCATATTCATCTTTAGTTCATGAGTCTGTGTGAGGCTTCATTCAGCAAAACAAGCATATGACATGAGTATTGTTGGTGTGTTTCTTTGCTGGATGAGGGGTAAGGCTGGGTAATCTTTCAGTCTTTTACACAGGCAGCTTGGAATAGGATAATAGCAATCAAGAGAGAACAGACAAAGTTTGTATTTATGCTTAAAGAAAAGGTTGCTGTTGTTGTGTTTCTTCAAATTGTTTCCAACCTATGGTGAACCTATCATGAAGTTTTCTTGGCAAGTCATCAGAGGGAGATTGCCCTTGCCATTGCCATTGCCATTTCCCTTGCCCTTGCCCTTGCCCTTGCCCTTGCCCTTGCCCTTGCCCTTGCCCTTGCCATCTTCTGAGACTGAGAAGTATGACCTGCCCAAAGTAACACATTTGATTTCCATGACTGATCTGGGATTCAAACCCTAGTCTCCAGAGTCATAGTCCAAGCATATCTGTGTCAAGAAGACTTCAGAGCAATAGGCCACAAGACTTCAAGACATGAGATTGCTGGCAAGTGAACACTACTTACTGGGGTAAATGAGTGGGAAGGTGCTTTGCACTTTCTTTTTCTAAAACAGCCAACATTCTGTGGAAAGCAGAATGTTGGCTGGGGCAGTTTCTGGGCTGATCCACACATAGCTTCATGAAGCCTCTTCTCCAAGGGAAGATGACTCAGGATTAACTATAATATTGTTATATTAATTATAATATAAATAATTCTGCCACGAATGAGTGCTTAAAAGTGTTTTTTAAAAATACCTTCCTTACTTCAAAGAGGAAAAAATTATCATAACTATAACTATAACTATAACTAACTATGACTATAACTATATATAACTCTATCTCTCTATCTCTCTCTATCTATCTCTCTCTCTCTATATATATAATGCTTGAGCATATCAGAACACTCTACACATAATTTTGTTGTGGCAATCCTCACATGTGAGTTAGTGTGGTGTAGTTTGAGCACTGGACTACGACTGTGGAGATTAGGGTTCAATTCCCTGTTCAGGCATGAAAACTCACTGGGTGACTCTGGGCAAGTCACACACTCTCAACCCCAGAAAACCCAGAGACAGTTGTTGAGTTGCCATAAGTCAGAAATGACTTGAAGGCACACAACAACAACAATCCTCACAACAATATCACATTGTACAGCAGGGGTATGTGTTATCCCTATATAGCAGATGAAGGGTGATGATGAGACTAAGGGGGGATGCAGATAGCACAAAGTTCTGTCTTGGAGCCAGAGAAGGAGAAGGGCAGCTGGATGCCGGGTGCCCCAACCCCTTCTTGAGGACGTTATCGGAGCGCTTACCATTGCACATGGTGAGCACTCTGATGACATCCTTCCAGCTCAGCGTCTGGACATGCTGAGCTGGAAGGAGCACTATTTTACCACTCCTTTTCAGAGGCGCCATAAGGGTGGATCAGGGCCAAGGCGTGGGGCAGCCTCGGTCCCAATCCGTGGCTTCTCAGGGTGGCCTATGGCTGCCCGTCTGTAGGGGCCCTTAGAGGAAAACAAGTTCTTGATACATAAGGGTGCTAGCATAACATCTCTGCATCATAGAATCCCTGCAGAGATGGCAAGACTGTCTATTTCCCTTCTGGATGCAGCAGGAAGGGAAAAGGAAGCTGGAAGCCTCTGCAATATCAGTGGAGTATATGATGAGAGATGAGGTAGCATGGAGATCACAAAATGGATGTTACAACTCCATGCATCCTATGGGCCACATCTTGCTCACCACTTAGTGGCATATGGCCAGACTGTCTGTTCCCTGACATAATTTTTCATCTATTCACCGAACCATTATCCATAGCTATAAGAACAAACAAGAACTTTAAGGATTTTAAGAGAGACAAAGATAAAACTGTCTTATATGCAAACAATGTAGCAGTAACAACAGTGGGAACCACAAATGCCATTGAAAGCATTATTTCATATAATTAATATATTTAGTATAATTTATGGGCATAAAATATATGTTTGCAAGTCAAGAGCAATTGAAATGAAGCAAGCATTAGTCACAGCTGTCTTGAGTCCCACTGATTTCAGTGGCTCTACTTCAGGTGTGATTGATGTTGGGTTTCACAATTAGAATTCTTATATAGGCCTAAATACCTTAAAGACTCCTGATCCTGTCTGATCTTGGAAACTAAGCAGGGTCAGCCCTGGTTAGGACTTGAATGGAAGACTGCCAATGAATGCTATATTTTATAGGAAGGATCTGACAAAACCACCTCTGAGTATTCCTTGCCTATGAAATTCATGGGATCACCATAAGGTGACAGGTATAAATACATCACCATCCATCCATCTTGTAGGAGCATACACACACATAGTTGTTAACTTGGACAGAAAGACTAAGAATCAAATAAAAAAACCAATGAATATAAATTGGTTTGAACAACCAAATGAATATTTGGGAATCTTTTTGACTAAGACCACAGATGATCTCCATGAAAGTAATGGGGTATAAATTTTATTCTGTATAGCAACATATCCATGATACTGGGGGGGAGGGGAGGAAAAATATTTTAAACCATGGATATGCTTGCCAATATATCAGCTAAAATGACTGGCAATTTTAAAAACATGAATATTCATCCTAGATTTCCATATGCTATAAGAAATATAACAATTGAAATCTCAGTAGATACTGTAATTTGAAGAAATGGCAAAAAACATGATGGATTATTTTATACAGTGCAGTCAGATAGGCCTTAGTATTGATACAAAACATATAAGACAACATATTTTGGCAGAAGGAGGTCTTCAAATTCCTAAAAGTGTGTTTGTATGCAAAAAGTGCCAATGTGATATAGTAGTCTGATTGTTAGATTGGGAGTTGTTGTCTGCCTTTGAGTTGTTTCTGATATGGCAACATTAAGGCAAACCTATCACAGGGTTTTCTTGACAAGATTTATTCAGAGAAGGTTTGCCATTGACTTCCTCTGAGGCTGAGACAGTGTAATGTGCCCAAAGTCAGCCAGGGGTTTTCACAGCTAAGTAGGATTTGAATCCTGGGCAAGCTGTTGCTGATTCTGTCAGATAGCTGCATCCCAGCTGCATCCCAGGTCCCAGGCATTCTTTAGAGGCTGGTTGTGAAAAAAGGATGTGATATCATACTGGCTCTCTCACTCTGGGAGACCAGGGTTCAAATCCAGTCACTGAAACCCCCCTACAACTCTGCAATCATAACTCCCAGAATATGTTAGCCAATATGTACAGTTGTCCCTCCATTTCGCAGACTTGAAGTCTGAGAACCTTGCTTATCTGTGAGAGACAAAAGAAGGAGCACAAAATGGGGCGTGCATCCACAGTGCACACCTGCTCACCCTCGTGGACACGCACCTCCATTCAAGCCAATAGGGCTTGAATATTTGCATTTTTCCTTGGGGGTGGGTTCAGAAACAGATCCCCCACGAAAAAGAAGAGGCAACTGTAGAATTCTGGGAGTTGAAATCCATGACAGTAACAACGCAGAGCTCAGCTATTTATCACACGGAGGCTTACCTTTCCCAAAACGTCCCTAAATCCAGCAAGCATGAAGGTGTGTTTGCCGATCACACTTGTCCACATGATTAAATTGTCATGGAGGCATCCCCTTGCGTCTCCCATCATTAAAGCATTCACAGAGCCTGCCATTTGTTAATAATGTGAACTTCCATTATTAACAAGTGTCAGGCTCCACAAATGCTTTAATGACAGGAGCGGTGAGGGGACCCCTCCATGATGATTTACTTACAGGGACAAACACAATCTGCTATCACACCTTTGTGCTTGCTGGACGATTTAGGGACATTTTAGGGATGGTAAGCCTCCATGTGATTATCTTCATAGTCTCTCACCTCAGCCACTGAGATGTCAAGTGTAACTATTGAAAAGAATGTCTGTAGATTCCACCAATTTTAAATTTAGATTTTAAATGATGAATTTAAAATGGCAATTGTTTTAATATGTATGTATCTTGCTTGTTCTTTTAAACTGATGTGTGTTTTTAAGTGATGTGATTTTAACTGATGTTGTGTATTTGTTGGTTAGTTGTTGTTCCCAATCCATAGGGCAGGGGTAGGCAACCTTTCCCCTTTAAGGGCCAAGGGACTTCAGCTCCCAGAATCCCAGGAGCTATTGGCCAACATGGCTGAGGCTTCTGGGAGCTGAAGTCCTTCGACCCTTAAAGGGAAAAGGTTGCCTACCCCTGCCATAGGGAGAAGTGGATAAGAAATAAATGTTGGTGGTGGTGGTGTTGTTATCAAATAAGTAAGGCTTGCTGCAGGAGTGGCAGTAGTGCTACCTGGGCCAGTCTGTAGGCACATACTCAAAGCTGCTGCCATAGAATGTGTGCTTCACATTTCTATCCTGCTATGATCTTCCAAAAGTTTACAAGTACATACAGAGTTGTTCATAAAAACCTTGGAATCATGGCCAACATGTTTAGGATTAGGGTGCCTCTCTCAAACACTCTCCTTCATTCATACACAAAACATAAGCATACAATTTACTTTTCTCTTTAAAAAAAAAACATTGTTTCTCATGCAACGCATCATCAGTCCATTTTATGACTCCTTGGCTTTCAAGACACCATATGGGCAGGAAATAATAGTGTGAGATTCAGCCTAGAACTATGCATACCATTTATCTTGAGGAAAATAATGGGAAACATATTTCAGTGGGAGGGAAAACTGGGAACATTAAAACATAGAGACCTATCATAAAAGAAGATGTTAACTCAAAAAGGTGTGGCAGTGTGATTGTTATGCAGCTGCATTCATATTTAAATCCCCTTGCTTACTCATTGTCCATCCCATTCTTTGATCAGAAGAAACACTGCACATTTGTGAACAATCCAGTTCCAAGGTTTGCTCAAACTACTGAAGTTTGTACCATGATCATGATGATGATGATGTATTTATACCCCGCCCTTTAGCCAAAATATCGGTGTGGCTTACAAATGGTTAATTAGACATTTCTCTGCCCGCAGGCTTACAATCTAAAAAGACAAGACACAAAAGGAGATGGGAATGGTGGTGGGGAAGGGGAATAAGTCCAGCAGATCTTCTCTCCCTCTAAAGCCTGGCCCAAGGCAGATGGACTGGAGAGAGGGCCCTTCTTACTGTGGCTAGGCCCCATGGAGCTGGCCTACCTTCTTTCCCTCAATGATAGTACGTGGAGGGAGGGCCCTTCTTCTTACTGTGACTAGGCCGGGTGGAGCTGGCCTGCCTTCTCTCCCTCAATGATGGTGGAGGGAGGGAAGGCCCTTCTTCTTGTTCAGGCTAGGCCCGATGGAGCTGGCCTGCCTTCTCTCCCTTGATGATGGTGGATGGAAGGAGGGCCCTTCTTCTTGTTCAGGCTATGAGGAAAGGACCTGGAGCAACTGGACTGAGATGGAGAGGACTAGATACTGGTGATGGTAACAAAGAAATGGAGATGTTAATTTGCCCTCACCTGATATGAGCTGAGTTCCCAGTCCTGCACTGGTGGTTGGGTGTTAAATCCACTCTGAATTTTAGACTGAACTTGAAAGGAGACATCCAGGATTCTGAACCCAAACAGGCTTAGCACCTTGCATAGTTGCTTGAAAGTTCAGGCACATACTCAGAACAGATTAATCACCCACATGAGGTGGAAGCCATTGGCCACTGCCACTGAAGAAACATTCCCCCTTAATTTCTCAATTTTTAGGTAATACTAATTTTTCTACAGTTTGGGAAATTGGAAGCTCTCATTTTTTCACAAGGCATGCCACAGAAATTTCTTGTGATAGTTACAAGGCAGGGGGTTAAGTTATAACATAGGATAATCTCAATGGCTATAGATTTTAATCTATTAAACAGTGTGACCCAGGGCTAGCCTTATGCTTAGAGGCTGGTGTCTGTGATATCAGCAAAGGGGTGAATTCACTCTGGGTTTTAGTATGAACTTTAAAAGAAGTATCCCAAATGGTGAACCAGCAGAAAACAAGCTTGCACCATGCTCAATATGACATCCCATCAAATATTTAAATATTTGCCCTCTCGATCCTTGCCGTTCATGGCTGGCCATCTGGGGGGGAATGCTTTGAGGATGTTCCTTATGGACATCATCAATGCATCCTTCAGGGAAGGTTATATTCCATCTTGTTTGAAGGAGGTGGCCATTAGGCCTCTTCTGAAAAAAAACCTTCCCTGGACCCCCTAGATATGAACAACTATAGGCCAGTCTCCTTATTACCATTCTTGAGCAAGGTAATCGAGAGGGAGGTTGCTCTTCAACTCCATACTGTCTTGGATGAAACTGATTATCTAGACCCATTTCAAACTGGCTTCAGGACAGACTTTGGGGTTGAGACTGCCATGGTTGCCTTGACCTACGATCTACATCTGAGCATCGATAGGGGTAGTGTAACCCTGTTGGTGCTCTTAGTCCTCTCAGTGGCTTTTGACACAATAGACCATGGCATCCTCTTGGATCACCTAAGGGAGCTGGGAATTGGAGGCACTGTGCTCCAGTGGTTCCATTCCTTCCTCTCAGGCAGATCCCAGAGGGTGCTACTCGGGGACAATTGCTCCAGCAAAAGGGAGCTCACCTGTGGTGTTCCACAAGGTGCTATGTTGTCCCCAATGTTGTTCAACATCTATATGAAGCCACTGGGTGAGATTATTCGGAGTTATGGAGCTGGGTGTTATCAGTACGCTGATGACACCCAAATCTATTTCTCCATGTCTCGTTCATCGGCCTCGAATTCCGATGGCGTCTCCTCTCTCAATGAATGTCTTCAGGCTGTAATGGGCTGGATGAGGAAAAACAGACTGAGACTGAATTCAGACAAAATGGAGGTGCTCACAGTAGCGGCCCCAAAAACAAGAATTGGGTTGCAACCTCCGGTCCTGGATGGGGTCACACTCTCCATAAAGGACTGCGTTCACAGTCTGGGGGTGCTCCTTGACTCGTCGCTCCTGATGATGATTCAAATGAATGTGACAGTCAGGAGTGCCTGTTATCAGCTTCAACTGATATGCCAGCTGCCGCCCTTTTCTGGAAGTAAGGGACCTTGAGACTGTTGTGCACAGGCTGGTAACCTCACGTCTAGATTTCTGTAATGTGCTCTACATGGGGCTACCCTCGTGCTTGGTCCAGAAACTGCAGTTAGTACAAAATATGGCAGCCAGAGTAGTTTCTGGAACATCCAGGAGGGACCATTTTACTCCTGTATTAAAGTCCCTCCACTGGCTGCCTATCAGTTTCCAGACCAAGTACAAGGTGTCACCTTTAAAGCCCTAAATGGTTGGGTCCAAACTATCTTCAGGACCGCCTTCTCCCCTACAATCCTCCCCGTGCTCTCTGGTCCTCTGGGAGGAACTTGCTTCAGCCACAAAAAGCTAGGCTCTCAG
>CM034708.1:178438523-178452823 GCA_020142125.1 Phrynosoma platyrhinos | reverse complement strand
CTTCTTGAATTGTGATGCCCAGAACAGGACATAATATACATATACACATTAAGGAAGCTCATGTCCTAGATTTATTCAAATTACTGAATTTGAAGCAGGTGTTGTAAAAAATTCACATCTTTAATGAAACTCGATAGGAAAAGAAAATCTGGAAGGGAAAAGAAAGCAGCACAGTGATGAGAGAGGGAGGAAGAACATATGGGGCCTAGAACAAGGAGAGAGAGTTCACTACCCGCAGAAGGTGCATGGACAAAGCAAGCAAAGTGGGATCAGAAGGGAGGAATTGAGTGTGGGCCAAATAATCATTATAAGGTTGCTGACAGTGCAGCTGTTCCTTTAAAAGTTACAGAGAATAGGGATTGCATCATTTGTGGTCTGTATTGCCATTGCTGAATTGTAACACTTCAAAACTGTCAAAAGGATGAAACAAATCCTAGAAGGAGGGTGATAGAGGGTGATTTGGTTGCGATGGGTGGTGGCCATTTGTTTTACTTAATAGGTTTGCCGTACATGTGGCTTCCAGCTTTAAATACAGCAGGTAGTCCCTCCACTGTATGACTAACTTTTCTGTTGACTGATGCCTTATGGGACCTAAGAGGACTAAGAGAAAAGGGCAGGGCAGGCATAGGTTGGGAACACCTAAGGTAGCTACATACCTGAGATGCTTTTCCACTCCCCTTTGGGCCAGAAACAATGGGAAATCCTCTTGACTTTTCAGGTAATACAACTTCTGCTCCCACCCATCTATCCTTTTGCTGTGATCATTTACAGCCATGCTATGAGGAAAAGAAATTTCGTAGGAGTCCTTCTGAGAATTTCTGCAGAGCTATTCTAAGCACACTCTTACAGCTCACCTTCCCCAACCCCAATTCTAAGTATGAAAACTCTGCAATCGTATTTTGAATTGGAAATTAAATACATTATGGAAATTTGTGCTGCTTTAGGAACTTTATATACCTGCCTATAGGATCACATCCATGCTCAGCCATAGAGACACCACAACAGCCTTGGGCAGACTCTTATTAAAGCCTGAAAGAATGCAGTATACTGTAAAGTGAAAATAATGCTAAGTATGGAGCATGTTCAGGGACATAGGTGTTGTATAGCACACACATAGCCCAAACCTATCCATTTATACTCAGAATCAAGTTGCACTGTGTTTGATACAATTATGCATCTGGCTATTAAAATCCTATGTACAAGATTATGGGCTGGATCTAGAGCAGGATGGGTATTCAGCTTTGTTGGATTGCAAGTCCCAGCAGTCCTAACCAGTATTGTCAATGATGGGGAATGCTGGGAGTTGAAATTCAACAATATCTGTTTCCCCATGATGTAGGTACATGCAAGTGAGCTGGCAGAAGCAGACTTCAATATCCATTTCTTCTCACAGCATCCACTCCAGCCCCCTTGAAAATACTGTTCAGAAGGTTGGTGGGAGGGAAACCTGTTGGCTGTACTAAGTTGTGGCTTAGTGAGAAATTACACACACACACACACACCTCAGCCATAATCCCCTAGTTAATGGGGGCAGTGGCTTTTTAAATTTTTGAGGTCCACAAATGAAATGTGTATTCACACAGGTTTAAAGGACCTCTCCTCCCACACACATTTTACATCAGAATTGAGAATCTTGTAGATCTCTAGATGTTGTTGGACTGCAACTCCCAGCAGCCCTAATAAACATAACCAAGGGTGAGAAACAATGGGAGTTGCAGTCTATAACTTCTGGATGCCAAATGATTCCCATCCCTGCTCCATACTGTAGCTTACTGAATTCAGTAAGGTCCCTCAACCTCCTACCATTTACAATTTGCAACGAGCAAAATGTCTTGCCATAGCCCTGAGAATCAGTATAAGGCATCTTCATATAAACCCCTAAAAATATTTTATTCTTTCACAGTGTGGGGTAGAAGGGGGGAAATGAAAGAGGTTATTGGCAGAAGTACTATACTCCCATCACTAGTCCCAGCTTCTGCCAACCTAAGCAGTTTGAAAGTATGTAAATGGAAGTAGATAAATAGGTACCACTTTGTTGGGATGATAAATGGCATTCTGTGCAGTCATGCCCACATGATCACAAAGTAGTCTGACAATGCTGGCTCTTTGGCTTAGTCGGACACGGTCGGACATGACTTGACAACTTTGTCAATGGGGAATACCTTTATCTTTACTATGTTTAGTTAACTACATAGAATAGGCTTTCAAAGTTTTCATTACCCATATGTAAAAATCAGTTTACAAGCCACATACCAATCTGATGTGGTATTTACTTATTCAATGGTGCCTCCATACTGGTGGATTCTTTACACAAAACTCTTGAGATGACTTCAGTCCTTGAGTTCTCTTTACCACAAGTTATGCATGGAGCTATGTTTTTTTTGGTTTTTTTTGTTTTTGTTTTTTGTTTTTTTGAAAAATAGTGCATGCAAAACACAGCTGTTGCTGCCAAACTCCATTTCAGCTGCATCCAGTGATGAACCTTTGTGATTCTCCATCAGGCATCTCAGGAGAACTATCAAGATGTAAGATGAAATCAAAAGCACTGATTATGGGGAGGCTGAACTTCCTGAAAGTGAAATCTATTCCTTTTTATCCACTACTTGACGAGGGCCCATCCCAGACTAAATTGCTTGAGGCTGGATTTCTGATAGCTGATGTGTAATTTAAAATACTACCATGCACACAGAGGGAATATTATTTTAAACACAGCTCACACCCTGAATAGCTTCAAACAAGTGGTTCAGTTTTTCCCTTGGCTACTTGTTGCTGGTTCTCCGTGCCTCTTCTGTGTCCATCCCCACCCTACTATAGACTACTTCTCTCCTCCCCCTCCTTCACTGGAGAGTTGTAGACAAGGCATTCTTGGCTCCTTATCCATAAGCCTAGCTCAGGAGTAGAAAATCTCCACATCTGGAGGATCTCTTCTGACATTCCTCCCTCTGAAATCCGGTCTACCAAACAGCCATGTGCCACTGGGTGTGGCTAAAGATAATGTTTTGTGAAGGAGGTGTTGCTAAGTATTGCCTGCCACAGAACTGAAAAGGAAGAATTGAATCCAGATGTTGCAATAAGCAGAAACAGAGGACAAAGCTTGGAAAAGTTACTTCTTAGAAAGAAAAAAAGCAACCATGTTGGCCAGGAAAATTCTGAGAGTCTTATTTCTGCAAGCTGAGGAATGGAGTTTCTGCAATGAGATTGCCATTGAATTCAGTGTTCCTTTTTTCCCCATCACTTATTCCTGTTTTCAAAGAGATAGCCATGTTAGTCTGTTTCAACAGGAAAAGGAAAAAGAGAGAAAAGAGAAGTTCTGAGAGATTAGCTCATTTATTTTAGTACAGTCAGCCCTCCACATTGGCAATGCTGACATTTGTGGATTTGATTATTAACGGATTTAACATGTTCTCTCTAGGAATCTCTAGGTCCTCCAGCACAAGTCTTTGGGAAGTTGACTACAGAATCAGCCTGGAGGACCTAGAAATTCATAGAAAAATACTTCTCTCATCATTTGTAGGTCTTCCAGCATGATTCTGTGATCAACTTCTAATGGATGTTGACCATGGAGTTGGGCTGGAGGGCCTAGTGATTTCCAGAAAGGTGTTCTCACAGGTTTAAAAAAAAAGGGGATTTTTTTTATTTCTGGTTTTTCCACTTTCACAGGGGTCCTGTGTCCCTAACCCCAATGAGTGTGGATGGCTTTTGTGGCTGTCAATCCACTTCTTCAGATGCATGTGCAAAGAATATTCAGCCCTCCCCCCCTTTAATGTTATTGTGTCTCTTGAGGACATTCCTTTGAATTTATGTGCTATGAGCTTTATGAAGTCACTCACAATCTTTAACATGCATTTTGGACATTAGAGAGATAACTTTTCATAGTCTGACCCACAAATGACAATTTTATCATGAAGAAGGGAAGAACCTGGAAAGTTAATGACCCAGAACATGATCCCTACCATTGCTAAGTTTTGGATGTAGTCTGCATATTCATTCTTCTTCAAATGTTCTGCATATTCATTCTTCTTCAAATGTTCTGAAAATAGGAAACAACACTGAGTTCAATCAAGGGAAAAGAACACAGAAATCTTTGTTTCTTTCAAGGGAATTGATCAGTTGAAGAATATTTTTTCCTGCTACATGAGACTCAAATGATTTGCAATAAGAGCACAAGAATGTAAAGGCCCGTTTTACATTCCTACGGCATCCAAGTTGGCAAGATGAGCATCAGCCAGTGGGTGTGGTTTTCAGCCAGGGTGGATAATCTGTTTCAGCAAGTGAGTGTTTGCCTTAAATGTGATACGAGACACACCAACCATGAAGTGAGTGCCTCTAGGAATACTAATAAAAAGGCATTCAGAATTCAGAGCTTGGAAAAGTTAATACTTTAAACCACAGCTCCCAGAATCCAGTGTCCTTGCTGGCAGGGAAATTCTGGGAACTATAGTCCAAAAAAGGAACTTTAACAAACTCCAGCTTAGAGAATGCAAGACAGCATACATGACACAAACACACAGTGGTGCTTCCACTTCAGTGGGGCAGTGAATTTTGAGTTTCAGCCTGAACTTCAAAGATTTTGTTCTTGGCACTTTGGAAACCTCTTTAATGGCCAGTCTAACTTGGGGCAAATTCAAAGCCCTAATGACATGGAACATCATGTTGCACATGGTTGTGAGTGCATGTGTATGCATGCATGCACTTATATACACACACACACCTCTGTCTTCCAGTAGAGAAAAACAGCTAAAGGGCTCAGGAGAACAGCTCAAGGACTTCTGGTGTCAGCTCTTTTGCATCTGCTTCCTGAGGTGGTGGCCTTATTCTGCCTGATGAGAGGGCCAGCATGTTTATTTTCAGTTTTTGAGAAGTTTTACCAGTTTTTTGCATTATTGTGAAAGGATGATACCACAGCCTTTTTGTTTATGTGTTTGTTGTCCTTTTCTTCAGTGTGAGGACTATCAATGTAATTGCCATTTTCCCTTGGAAAATTTGACCAGAAAGAAAGAAAGCCAGTCTGTGTTCCATGTCCTTTAGGAGGAAAATCATGTCAATTCTGTGGCTTGAGTGGAAATAAGTATGACATGGATGCCAAAAGATACACACAAACACCTGATTTGTGGCTAAGTTTCTTCTCTGTTATAACTTTGCTAACCTTGTGAAACACATGTCCACACTGCATGCAACCTGAAATAGAATCTGTGTCCTACATTGTTTTTCTGTTTGCCTTTGTTAGCTTACCCTACATATACACCCCTGTGCTGGATATGGGGTTTTCATAATTAATATCTAGTGTTGGACATGTTTTGGGCTCCCTTGATGACCTGTGGAAACTATATAAAGGGAAACTAGATAACATGTCCACTGACTTAAGGACACGTGGGAGACCTAGATAGTACTAAAATAAATGCTGCATGAGTTTGCTGAGCAACTCCAAACCCCCCAGCTATTCACACTTCCTTTCACAATGGAGACTAAGGGCCAATGAAGACCGGCCAAAAGGGCTGACCTGGGGGTGGAGTTGGAGCAAGGTGACCGCACACCAGCCGCCCTGACACTGCCATCATGATGTGCGCCTGACCTCACAGCACACGGCATCAGGGTGCCCCATTGGCACAGGGTGCACACATGCTGTGCCAAAGGTGTGTAAAAGAGCCACCATGGCAGTTCTAAGGGTGGCTTTTTGCAGCCCCAAAAAGGAGCAGCATTTGCCAGCTCTTTTTGGAGCAGCAAAAAGAAGGATCGGGGCTGCGGCATGTGGTTGCTGCGGCCTCAATCCAGCGCTCCCAGGTGCGGCACAGAGCCGCCCCTTAGAGGCTGTCTGCATTGGCCCTAAGTGAGACCCATCACAAAACAGTTAACAGCCATACCTCCACCTCACCTCATGCTGTGTTGCTATTCATCCATCCTGTCCAAGGATTGTTTCAAATCTTACAAAGTTTTTGTCACTCTGGAGATAAAGCCATCAGCTATTCCAGAGTCCTTTTGTCAATTCCATGGGGAAACGATCAAAGCTTGTTACATCATGGGAAAGCCTCATGTGCCCCTTGAGATTATAAAATAAGATGCATATCCACCTTACTCACAGTTTGCTCACAGACCCTGTGTGCATGTAGGGTCCCTCTCACTCACTATGTCACCCTCAGATGCTGTCTGAGCCACTCTCCATTTTCCACGGACCCTTCTCTTCAGGACTGGTGATTATCACCCCCTCTAATCCCTGATTTCTCACTATCCAGCCTTTCATATATTTTTTTCCTGGTAGCCTTGCATTGGTTTTGTGTGTCTGTGTACACCTTTGCATATTTCTAAATAAAACTCTCTCATTCATTGAAACCTAAGTCTGTCTACAGTTAGCACTGGTATACACAGGTGAAAAGATCCCTGAAGTTACCCTTCTTTTGCAGGCCTACTTTTAAGCTAATATTCTCTCAACATTCTAAGGAGATGCTGAAACTACTGCTTGCCCCCCCCCAATTCCCCCACACACACCTTTTAGGATAATACCTTCCTGAAATGTGTAGAAAAGCACATTTTCCAATATACAATGACTAGTTGCAAAGTTTAGGAAAATTATCTCTTTGGAATATAACATCCCTGATTCCCCTGCCAGTGTAGCCACCACCCATGCTGACTGGGGGATTCTATAAGTTGTTGTTGAAAGATAATATCGCCAAGCTCACTTGAAGGAGGAACAAGTTTTACCAGACAAGTGTCTTAGAGCAGAGATGGGATATGGCCCTTCTAATGCCATGGAACTGAAGCTCCTAGTACTCCTCACCTTGGCTATGCTAGCTATGGCTGCTGGGAGTTGCAGTCCAACACCATCTGGGGCTGTATACAGTCCACCCCTGTTTCAGAGATTCACACCTCACCATCCACATGTGACAAAGTCTTGCAAAAATGACAGCAGCTTTCTGGCCGTGTGCTACATTTTTCTGGGTAACAGTAGGCAAAAGTAAGGCAGATGCACTTCTTGGAATAACTCATATCAGTAAAGCAAACAGAGACCTTGGGCCAGCTGAAATGTTACCCAGCCTTCTTGCAATTATTTTCACCTGCCACATTTACATGTATGATGAATGAAAGACAGGAGACATAAGACAGGTTTGCAAGCAGACTGGGAAAGAAACTTCCCAGCACTCTTCCTCTTGCTAGAAGCCATATGTCCTCCAGCTTTCAGTCCTGCCATTAGGAATTGCCCTTTTTTTATTAATCCTCCTCCATCACATGCCTGTTTTGAAGGATGAAGGGCTATGGCACCACTTTCTGTACAGAAGTTATTTGCTTGCCATTAAAAAATGTTTATCCGAAACCATAATCTTGATAACTAACATTAAATGACAGCTTGTTAAAACTTACAGTTTAGGGCTAATCTACACTAGAGTCTGAATGGACTCCTGACTTCTTGCCCCTACACCTGCCCCAGATCCACCCTACATATCTTTTTCTCCTTAGGGACATTGTCTACACTACTTGACTGTCCCTGTGGAATTCCCTGGGGCCACCACCACTACTCCCACCACTGCCTTTCAAAGCTAGGAAAGATTCTGGCAGGTATCACCATCTAATGTCCAGGCCAGTTCCCAGCCTAAATGGTGAAGTTTTTTCTCCTCCTCTCTCAGCTGTGCAGCTTCCACTAACATGCCTGTTAGCTCTCTGAGGCAAACAAGGCACCCAGCATGTGATATGGGCACCTAGTATAGCTTTAAAAGCAAGCAAGGGTGAATCACACACTCTCAGCCCCAGAAAACCCAGCAATAGGGTCACCTTAGAGTCACTATGAGTCGGAAATGACTTGAAGGCACATAACAACATATCTGCTGACCTGCCAAACCCAGCAGTCTTTGGTCCCTTTCACACTAGATGGGGACACTAATTCCTGTGGTGCCATAGAGGAACAGTGCTTGTGAAATGAACAGTGCTTGTGAAATGTGCACCTTTTCTTCTTTTAAACATTTCTGCCCTGCCCATTGGGCTGCACAGTTCCCTCTTCCACCCCAGTTTTCAGTCACTTTTTTAATAGCTAGTGCAGAGCAGGCAAGAGGCATTTCAAAATTTGTTTTCTTGCAGTCTTTCAGATCACACACTGTAAAGAGAAAACTGTATGTTCCTCAGAGGATTAAATGCATCGTTTGCCATTGTGGCTGTTAATCCACTCTAGTATTCCTCAGTTGCTCCAGGGGTCACCAGGGTGTGCTTCTGTTGGGACTAGTGAAGAAGGAAAGAAGGGTGTGGTGCAGGCAAATACCTGGGCTTCTTGCACAACAGAAGAATGTATTTCAGCAACAGTAACCCTTTCCGGATCTCCCTGCCTAGGTAATAATCATACTGACAGAACAAACAGTCAAAGGTGCTCCCACAGATAAGAGCTGGCACAATAAATCCCCAGGCTTTCCATGCTTGATTTGAACATCCAAGGCTCTTTGCTGGCTGCCACAGCATACCTCTTGAGCTCAATGTTTGCCAGTGAGAAAAAATCCTTCAATAAGCAGGTACATCCAGCAGTTTTCAAGGAAAAGGATGCTGGAATGGGGAGGGGGGGGACACCAATGAAATATTAGGGTAGAAATTAAGGGAAGCTATATCTCATCATGAATCAGTATCAATCTGTCACTTTAGGAAACAGATTCCAGAGAGGCTAATTTGACTACTAATGTACACATGAGAGAAAGAGAATGAGAGAGAGAGAGAGAGAGAGAGAGAGAGATCACACTGTCTGCTAAAGTAAAAGAGGGACCTTTTTGACATTTCACTTCACATGTGCAAAAATGTCATCCCAAACCAAAATAGGCATCCTTTTAAAACTTTTGTAGCCCCATTGTAAGGCATGATGAGGAAGCTGCCTCGGGCAGCTGTTCTTATCTGTCATGAAAGGACACCAAATAGTTTAATTACTATTTTGTTTTTATAGCCAATGATGGCAAGAGGTCTTTATTGGATTTTCTTGGACAAAATGTCTTGGGCTGACGCTGGGCCTTTTACAAAGGGATTCTGCACAGCCTTTATATCTTCCATTTAGATTTTGTGCACAACCTTTGTAAGTGTGCATTTTTGGTACACATTCATTCACATTCTCACCCTCACTCACACATGGTGTTCAAACAAAGGTCCTTCAACCACAAGAAACTCTGATCTCTGATTACAATATGGAATACTGTATTTTAGCCCAGTCTTTCTCAAGCTTTCTGGTGTGGTAGACTACCATTTTTTTCTCCTATGTGCCAGGGATGAGTATTCTATATACATTCATTGCTTAAAGATGAGCAGTAAGATGAATTTTAACAGTGCTGTTTCTCTTGTTCTGGTCTTGACAAGGCTCCAAGTAAGCACCTCATGCCAGCTGTATCTGGGAGGAAACTGAACTCTTTTATGTCTGTAGGTTTGCTCACTCTTCTCAAACTCAAACTCTGAGAAGTGAACGTCCATAAAGGGACAGGCTTGTGGCCCTAAAACCTAATGCACCTCCTTCCTTTCTCAGTAGAGACCAGGCAGAGGCTATTGCTCCTGATGGATGTCCTCAACAGCAAAAGCTTTGGGGAGGTTTTCTCCGTTTAAGCATTCAACAGCTTTTAATAGATTTGTTTAAGAAAGATAAACATCCAATACAACATTAGGCATTTGCTGTTTGCTCTTCCATGCTTTAAGTGTGTATGCTTGTCAGTAAGACAGCAGGAAATAACTTTCATCTCCAGTGCTCTCATGTTCTTTCAAAAAGCAAATGTTGTCACCCTGTCCTGGAACTCCTCTTTGCTTGGAGAAGCAGGAAGCCTAAGTGTCAAACATATTGTTATAATATAGCAATTGTTAGTGTTAGAAGATCCCATAATCTTATCCTAAGTAACCTCTCAAGGGCCTTTCATACTCAACTCTAGGGTCAACTAAGCTGGCCAAACCAACACAACTGCCAAAGAAATTGTGTTCATGGTTCTGGCAGTTTACGCCTTTGTTATAAAAATTACAAACTGGTGATAGTGAGGACTCCAGAGACTACAATAGGAGCAGGAAGATTAAACAATGGCTAGAGATGTGAAAGCCAGCATGGCATAATGTTTTGAGTGTTGGACTACCACTCTGGAGACCAGGGTTTGAATCCCAGCTCAGCCATGGAAACCCACTGGGTGACCTTGGGCAAGTTGCACTCTTTCAGCCTCGGATGGCAATGGCAACCCCCCTCTGAACAAACTTGCCTTGAAAAACCTTACATTTACTTTAGGTTCACCTTACGGTCACCATAAGTTCAAAATAACTTGAAGGCACACAACAACAAAAGAAATGTGAGGAGAGAGTATTATGTAAAAATACTTATACCATTCCTTATACCATGAAATCTCGGGATAGCATGGATGCAATAAAAGCAATTTAACCAATTTAAAATTAGGTTTTTGTGGGGTTTTCAAGCTGTGAGGCCGAAGATGCCAGCCACAGATGCAGGCAAAACATCAGGAATACATTCTTCTAGAACACGGCCTCACAGCCCGAAAAACCCACAAAAACCTATGGATGCCCACTTGAAAGCCTTTGACTTCACAATTTAAAATTGTTTAAAGACCATTCCCATGTGCAGCTTTGGGTAAAATCAGTTGGGCCCCAAAAGCTTTAATAAAAAGGTGTGTCTTTACTTAGCCCTGGAATGGCTCCAGCACTGATGCTAATCAGGCTTCTAAGGGGAGGGTATTACATTACTGTGGGGCCACAGCAGAGAAGTCCCTCTCTCACATGTTCCCACATTTTCTATTACCTTCACTGCTGGAACATAGAGAATCTGGCGTCTAGCAAACCTCAGTCCTTGGGCAGCTGTACACAGGGAGAAGTGCACTTTGAGAGAAAAAGACATGCTTCTCTCCACTCAACCACCTCCTTTAACTAAGAAAGAGAGAAACAGATGCTCAGTAGTCTTTCTTCAGGAAGCAGAGCTGGGAAATGTTACTTTTCTGGATCACTTCCGGCAGGATAGACATCTTTGTCTATTGCAGCAAAACTGGTTAGGAAGTCTTCTGAGTCCCAAGAGTTGAATGATTATATGCAGAAACAAAAACAATACAACAATAAAAGCAATTCCTTGCCATCATTCATTTAATCACTTTTCGGTCAGCCTTGATGCTCTTTATTTGTAACATAAAGTGGGCCCTTCCCTTCTATAGAGGTTTGGTTCTGGAGGCCCCCACGGAAGAGGGAAAATTCAGGGGCTCAAGCCCATATTAGTCAATGGTGATGTGCACATACCCACATCAGTACATCCATGAGTGTGCACCAGCATTGGCTAATATGAGGTGAAGTGATCTGCAGAAGCTCCAATGGCTAGCCTATCAATATGGTGTGCCCACTGTAATTGCCTTTGCCGCAATTTTTGTGCTCCTCTGGTGTTCATTTTATAAAGCTGAATTTAAATTATTTATCTACAGTGACTCAGTATAGATTTGTTCATGACCCAACTCTGGTTTGTTGTTATGTGCTTCCAGATTGACTTTAACTTGTGACAACCCTATCAGAGGGCTTTCTTGGTAAAACTTCTTCAGAGAGGGTATGCCATTACTTTTCTATGAAGTGAGAAAATGTTTCCCAAGGTCACCCAGTGGGTTTTCATTACTGAGCAGAGATTCAAATCCAGATCTTGCAGAGGCCTACACTCAAACCACCACACCATGCTAGCTATCTCTACTCTGGTGTTCATGTGTTACAGAAAACCAGAGGTGGGGAACATATGGCTGTCCAGATATTTTGGACTCCAGCTCCCAGAATCCCAAGCCAGCATGGCCAGTAGTAAGGGATTCTGGGAGTGGTAATCCAAAATATCTGGAGAGCCAAATTCCCCTTTCTCCCCCCCCCCCCCACTGCATTAGACAATTGGTTCTACTCCCTTAACTATCTGTGGTGTCATTCAAACGTGTGTTTTTTTAGTGTGACATTGCGAGTCATCTCACTCACACATTTCAGGTTTGTTATTCACACTATGGAACCGCACTGATGTGCATCTCTGCAAGTTCTGTTGCTCACACACGCAAGCATTCAAATTAAGATGAAGTCAATGATGAGAATGCATTTGGAATACATTCAAGGCATGCAGCGTTTTATCCTGGTTCTATTTGGGTTTATTCACATCAGCTATTCACACTACCAACAAAGCACATATTTTTTTTAAAAAAACACTCAAGGATAAACCCGATATTGTTTACCACAGATTAAGTGGGGGTGGGGGTGGGTTTGCAGCTTCCCCCTTAAAAAACCTTTAAAAAGCTTGACTTCAGGATGCATGTGAACAATGGAGATTCAACCCAGATTCATCATGGATTATTTTCACAGTGCCTTATCTAATCTGTGGATCTTATTGCATGCCCAAATAAGCCGGTTTACTTTTGCCGGCTTCAATCTTCTTCCGGGATATCCCTGGATGTTATCATATGTAATCGTCACCGATTTAGCTGCGATGCCACCAGCCAGGTCAGACTCGGGCCAAAGAGGGGCTCAGATGGCACTTTTTCAAAGACGGAAATTTTTGACTTCTACAATTTTGTGGCTGAACATGGCTTCAACCTGAATCTGACCCAAGCATCGTGGCTAAATCGGCAGCAATTTACGTATGATAACATCCGAGGGTATCCTGGAAGAAGATGAAGCCAGCTGGTTTGTACCTAATTCTGGTTGCTGGACTTTGGAGTACAGTAAAACACAGAGAGAGCCCACAGGCTTTGTGGTTGCTATACATAAAATGAAGGAATGTAAACAGAGAGGCTTTATATATATATATTCCTTGTAGCTTCCTGACCAGAAACCAAGAACTCACACTTTGTGGGAACAGCATTTATAGTTTTTCCTTACAGAAAATCAAAACAACCATTTTCATCTCTTAATCTTCCAGCTTCTCCCATCCATCTTGTTCTTTGATGTATTTTAAGTACAAGTCACAAAAATGCAGTATCTGTTCCTGTAGAGTACAGTATGGAAATATCTGAGAACTGAAGCTGCAACAGCTGTTTGCATGGAAGAAATTGAAGCAAACTTTTAATGATATTAGAATTGATGCTCTACATGTGAGTCCATTATCTCAGTGCTGAATATAGTAGAAAGCACTTGGGTGTGATGACAATCCTTTGCTGAGCAAATAGGAGCAATAAACAAAGATTCCCAGAAGTCTTCATTTACTTTTTCCCAGGCTCTTAACACTAAGGGAATTTGGAAGGGACCTGGGACTGGAACAGCATAGGAAGATGGAATTTCCCTTTGGAAAAAATTGCTTGTGACAAAGGGGGGGAAAGTTTACATCAGGAATGTTTATGGACTGGTGACAAGGCCTGAGCCAGAAAGAGACACAAGGAAGGAAGGGAAGTTTTAGTAATATGTGGAGAGAGACAAAGGCACATGGGATCTCTTCAAATGAATAGTTTAGTTCAAGTAAGATGCAAAGAGAACCTTTGAACTGAAGTGGGCAATTATCACATGGTGTGGCAAAGAAGCATCAGTTACAGCTAAAATCATTGGTTGCGTTTCCTGAGTTTGCAAATCAGGCTTGAGCACTGAACTCATGAAATCTGATGAATACAATATTTGTTACAAATATTCAAGTTCAGTCTCTTTGAGGGCTGTTAACAGGTTTTGTGTACAAGACGGCTCTCAGCCAGAGCTTGGAAATGTTACTTTTTGGTACTCAAATGCCCAGAATTCTTCAACCACTAGCCAAGATGGCCTGGGAGAGTCCAAAAAGCAAACCTTCTGAGCTCTGTAATTTCCAAAAACAAGCACTCTCCAAGGGTCCAATAATCTGTATTTGTGGCTGAAAATAGAAGCCCTAAGAGACCCATCTTTTCAAAAGCCTGGCAGCCCACATCTTAATAAGAATTATGGAATCCATTATGGAAGTGACAAAAATGGTTTTCTGAAGTGCAGTTTTAAAACCATTTTAAGCTTCCAAACATGACGACAGAGCTGGCTAGATTCAGGATAAAAATGAAATAATTTTCTCTAGATACAAATTTAAAGCATTCACCAGCAGCAAAATATTTGACCAGCTGCCCGAGAGGAAATAGCCTGCTCCAATTATCCCAAGTGGACTATACAGTGTATGAAGCGAAAGCCTGGTTGTCTAATAACATGTCAATACTGCTGCTAATAATAATAAAAATAATAACAATAATTTCTGTAGCACTCCTTAAAAGTCTTCAGATTCATGGTTTTCTCAGCAACCTTGTGTGATAGGCCACTGTATTCCCCTCTCAGCACTGTGGCACTCAGGGCAGTCTTTAACATCTACAAAAAAAATGGCAATAGAACTACCTTGAGTAACCCAGAGCCACATTAGACCTGACAGAAAA
>CM034708.1:178426754-178438423 GCA_020142125.1 Phrynosoma platyrhinos | reverse complement strand
GTCTTAAGGCAGTAATGGACTGGATGAGGAAAACAGATTGAGACTGAAACCATATAAAATGGAGGTACTTACAGTTGCGGTCCCAAAACCAGATATGGGAATACAACTCCCTGTCCTGGAACTGGGGGTACTCCTGGATCTGTCACTCCAGATGTCAAATCAGGTAAATGCAACAGATAGGAACGCATGCTATCAACTTTGGCTGATACGCCAGCTGTGCCCTTTCCTGGAAACTAGGGGTCTTGAAACTGTGGTACATGCACTAGTAACCTCATGTCTTGACTTCTGTAATGTGCTCTACATGGAGCTACTCTAGTGCCTGACCCGGAAACTCCAATTAGTACAAATATGGCAGCCAGGTTAGTCTCGGGAACATCTAGGATAGACAACATTATACCCATGTTAAAATCACTTCACTGGCTGCCTATAAGTTTCCAGGCACAGTACAAGGTGTTGGTTATTACCTTTAAAACCCTAAATGGCTTGGGCCCAACCTATCTCTGGGACTGCTTCCTTCCATACAATCCACCCCACACACTCAGGTCCTCTGGGAGGAATTTGCTCCAGCCTATTAAATCAAGGCTGTCTGCAACCGCCCAGAGGGCCTTCTCTGCTACCACTCTCATATTACAGAATGGCCTGCTGGACAAGATTCGTCTTATTACCACCTGAAACAGCTTCAAAAAGGCTGTTAAGATGGATATTTTCCAGCAGGCCTTTCCTGGCCCCAAGAGTTAGTCCATCTCCTCTCTCTTTCTGTGCTGCTGTTATTGTGATTATTTTTATGCTGTGTTCGTGATCTATCTTAGTCTGTTTTTAAATTATTCTATGTTTAATATCCTTTTAAGGGGTGGATGGGTTCTTGGGTTTTGTATGCATTTTATTGTAGTTTTAATGCTGTAAGCCACCCCGATTGCGTTGCAGAGGGGCAGGATGCAAATTATTATTATTATTATTATCATCATCATCATCATCATCCTAGAACCAGGCCAGGCTTCATGAACAATGCAGGATGAACTAGCAAAAGGAATAGAAAGGACCACTTCTGCTTCCTGTGGCTGTGCTGTGGCACTAGAGTTCTCTCACAGAGAAAGCTAAATATCTCACAAAACTATGAATCCTAGAATTCCATAACATTGAGCCATGGTAGATAAAGTGGTGTCAAACAGCATTATTTCTCCAGTGCAGATGCAGCCTCTGTCTGTTTGCCTCTTGCTCTTTCTCTCTTTTAACAGAATTTTCAAAGAACTGTCTGGAACAGTCCAAAGGTGCAAAGAAATCAGGCACACTGGATGCCTTTGTGTCCATGGTACTGAATGCTAGTTAACTCAAGACAATGTCTTGCTTCCAAATAAAAGGAAGCCAAATCTTTGATCAGGCTTTTTATGTGCAACCTGTCCAATGCATTCTTCCTTCCTCCCACCTATTTTTTGTGATGTTGGATGACCCTCAAAGTCCCATCCTCCTTCCACCTTGTTTCCTAAGCTGAGTTTTTTTTTCCTTTCCATGTGAGAAGGATTGAGAAAGGGGGGAACAGGCTAGGAACATGGAGGTGAATGGAGAGAAGCAAGAGATGCCTACCTTGATTTCTGCTGTATGTCATTTCAGCTGGGCTGTGTTCTCATGCACATATACACACACTGAATACTTGACCCATGTCTGCTACTTCTTTGTCACTGTGACAATTCTTTTTCTTTTTAGCCCTGAAAAAATTTCTTTACAGTCTCCCTTTTATTTGACTCTTTTTACTTCCAGTCTATCTCCTCTCTCCTTGCCTTTCCACAGTCCTTCATACTCTTCATCAACTCTTCTTGATGCGATCAGTAATTTATAATATGTACAACTTATATTCATTTTAAAGACACACAGGAGTCCTGTTCTCTCTTTCATGTAATAACCATAAGCACTGAGCTATGCTGAAAGGAAACAGGGAAGGGATCTGTAATTTTATTTTGTATGATTTACACTTTTGCCCTGCATTTATATTTTTAGTTGAAAGCAGCCCCAGGGTGCTTCTGTCCTAATCCAAACTGAAAAAGAGATCTGTTTTTAACCAAAAACAGAATTTGTAGATCTGATTTGTCTCCCACATTTTGTGTACCACATACACTCCAATATTTTACACATGAAAAACAGGATGCAGTGGCCAAGCAGCATGAGAATGTGGTCAAAGTAGCCGGAGTTATTAATGGGGGAAAACACACAAATAAGAACAGGCTGCAACAGTTTGCTTTTGCCTGAGTCTACTTGGAAGGGCAAGATTCCATCTCCTCTTTTTCTCTCCCCGCTGCTGAATTAACTGTTCAAATTACTTTTTCATTCTGAATTCAGTTTGTTCAAAGGAGGTTTGCCATTGCCTTCCCCTGAGGCTGAAAACATGTGACTTGTATAGTCTTAGACTTAGAGAATCTGTCTCTCTAAGACAAGCGTTAGGTGATCAACACAGTTTTTGAATCTGAAACACGGGATTCTGTCCAAGGTTTATTGTTCTACTTTAACATTCCAGTTAATAGTGTGCATGGCTCAAAATGGTTCAGATGTATATGTAGACTTAAAATACAGAAATTAAAAGGTCTACTTATAATTGTATTATGGTTCAAAGGACAGAGTACATTACAACCTTGTGTTAAAGCAAAGGCTTCTTTTTGCTTGGCTAAGAATCTTCATAAAACTTTAATAGGAAGAACCACATACGTGATATTAGGGAACTGGGTATGTTTAGCCTGCAGAAGAGACAGTTAAAAGGTGATATGATAACCCTGTTTAAATATGTGAAGGGATGTCATATTGAGGAAGGAGAAACTTGTTTTCTGCAGTTCCAGAGAACAGGACCTGGAACAATGGATGCAAGCTACAGGAAAAGAGAGTCCACCTCAACATTAGGAGGAACTTCCTGACAGTAAGAGCTTTTCAAAAATGGAACAGACTCCCTTGGAGTGTGGTGGAGTCTCCTTCTTTGGAGGTCTTTAGGCAGAGGCTGGATGGTCATCTGTCAGCGATGCTTTGATTTGGAGTTCCTGCATGGCAAGAAGTTGGACTGGATGGCCCTTGGGGGTCTCTTCCAACTCTATGAGTCTATGATTCTATGACTGAATACACCTCTGGTTCTTCTCTCAGTTTAAACTCTCTAATACAGATCTCTGAACGATAATATTCTTCTCAAATTATCATGTATTTAACTGAAATCATGTGTCATGTTTATAAGCATTGCCTTTCTTTTTTTAAAAAAATAATTTTGGCTATGAACAAGAAATTTTTTTAAATATTTGCATAACTGAAATGAAAGCCTTTTTCTGAAACTTGGAAAGCCCGCCCAGCCCATCCTTCATATTTGCATTGCATCTCAGCATGTTAGAATTTGTTATGACTGAGTGATGTCTTTATTTCTTTTCACAACTATAACATTCTTAAATACATGGCATTTCTTCTGTTGATTACCAAGCAAGCCACAGACCTATTAAACAGCCACATGCAATGAAATCCTCCATGCAGATGTAGGTAGCATTACAACCAGCCTTTCCAGTTTTGTTCAACACAGTAACTGACAGCACAACATCACAGTTCTCTATAATGTTTCCTTCTGCCCAGCCACACCCTCCTGCTTCTCAGATTTCTTCCTCCTTCTTCTGAAGCCCTTCTCCCCTTCTTTTTTCTTCATACCATCCCTAGTTCTTGAAAGCATGCTTCAAGAGCAAACCATGAGGCCCAGCCCAGCTGGTTCATGCAATGCTTCCTTCCAGAAAAACAGTTTTGTTGGAACAGATTTATTAAGCAGCACTGCATAGGACAACAGAGACACTCAACCACTGTTAAGCAAAGATGCTTTCTCTCTTACTCATTCGAGATTTGGGTCCCTTTCGGACTTCACAATTATAGCACTATGGTTCCATATTAACTGCCACAGCAACATCCTGTAGCATTTTATGATTGGGTATTTAGGTTCTTAGCCATAGAGAGCTCTAGTTCTCATAAAACTCAAACCCTGGGGTTCCATAGTATACAGCTATGGCAGTTAAAGTGGGATCATAGTGCTACAGGTAAGTAGTGTGAAAGTGCCTCTCTTCATACACACAAAGATGCACAGAGAAAGCAGTCTGGAAGGCAAGGATTGGCTTCTTCCTTGCCTGATTCTCACCTTCTTTCAGTTAAACATTGGTACTGATTGCCCCTTAGGCCAGTGAAGTATGCATTTTCCATCACTCACCTCAAGCCAAAGAACATAATACTTGCAAAATGCCCTCTGAGTGGTCTCTCTCATTGACCAATATGAGACTTTTCATTGAATACCAATAAGTCAGCCTTTGATATAGGTCTAGCTGCTCTGTCACCTTTACCAGTGTAATTTGAGGCAAGCCAGTATGGCTGGTTTAGAATTTATTCTTCTTTTCCTATGGATATTCAATAGCTTCTTATGTTTTTATTATGAATTTAATTAAAGCCCACCTCTACCATTGGACTGAGTGAAGTTGTTGCCTCAGATGGCAGTTAATTGTTGGGATGTAGCAGAAAGATGTTGAAGAGACACCACCCTGAAACCCCTATGATAGCCTGCTGCCTTCTGATCAGCTGGTGAAGAGTACTGTTCTGTCATCAGTACTGAAGACAGGTTTAGTGGCTAGTACATAGTCAAACAGTTGAGAGGGGTGTGTGCACTGAATGGAAGGAGTGCCATCTTTTTCTTCATCTCAGACAGCAAAATGTGACTGCAGTATACTTTCTAAATTGGACTGTTGGGCTGGTTTGGTTACTTGTTTATAATTCTAAGGGCTAGTTATTTCTACAACATTGTTTAGACCACTTGATAAAGTTGAATTTGCCAAATGAGTTAGGAAACAAAAGATGGACCAAGTGCTGGAGACTAGGACTTGGCTACCTAGCTAACTACTCCCAAAGAATGAACCCTGACAATCAGATAAAACTAGAGGGAGCAGGTAGTGGCAAAGACAAAGAGGGAATGAAAATGCCAAGCCTGGTGGGCTGACAGTGGGCATGGCAACTACCACAATCATGTCAAGGGCCAGCAGTCTAGTATTGCTTGATAGTGACAATAGAGTTTCTACTTATTTTCTCCGTCTTCCTCTCTTCAGTTCATCATCATCATCATCATCGTTATCATCATCACATTGATTTATATCCTACCCTTCTCCCAGGATTAGACCAGATGGCTAGGAAAGTCAAGCGCAGCTGCGTGGTATGCAGAATATTTTTTTCTTTATCTTCTATTTAGCATACTTTGCTTTATGATTGGTCATTAAAAGGTAAGCGTAGACTTAATTTGCAAGTCTAATTGCTATGGTTGGTATCAATGAAGAAATCCTCTTGTGCAAGGAAAACAAAGTGAATACACATTTTCTTCAATTTTCAGTTTGACTCTTTGTTGCATACTGCTTTCTGTTGTATGCCTCTAAGATCTTGCTTCATCTAACAACGCTTATCCTCCACTATCTACTCCAGTATTCTTTTCCTCCACCCTCACTCCTTCTTCCCCTTCTCTAGTCCAATAAGTGCATTTTCACAAGAAACTGAAAGCTACAAGTGTGAGCTTCAGTCCTGCAACATCCACTAGCTTGCTTCTTTCTGACTGGAAGTGCTTAACTGGTAAAATTTCTGATTCACCTTCCACTATTAATGGAGGATGTTTGTGAAGTCCTATCAATAATAGTGGCTACTTTAATTTTGATTTTAATTTCTTTCTTTTATTAGCATTCTAGAAACAAAAGGGCTACAAGAGAATTCTGTAATGGCTAGACTTAGAAGTTTATTGCACTGCTTTTTAAATTGGCTACCTCATCCAATTTAAATTTTAATTTGGGCAGCATCCTGATATTATCACAGTGATTTTGCTGCTGAATCCACCACCCAGGTCCATCCCCGCTCCCAGGGGCTCTCAACATGCCTCTTCTCGAAACAGGGAGTTATCTGGCTTAAGAAAATGGCGGCCGGAGCACTCTTGAGAGCGGGGATGGATCTGGGATGGACCTAGACAGCAAATTTGGTGGCAAAATCACTGTGATAATATCAGGATGCCACACAAATTAAAATTTAAATTGGAAGATGTAAGCTAATTTAAAAAGCTGTGGGATAAACTTCTTAAAAAGCTGTTGTTCTGGAAAGGCTACTGAGAAAGGGGGCATGATTTGGCTCAAACTGGAAAAAGTCAAAGTATTTTGGCTTATGGATTTAATTAAGAGCCACCCTAACCTATCTAACTTCTTATAACACTTGTATTTATCTTCCTCCTTTCTCCAAGCATAGAGTCCAAGCCAGTTTACAAAACAGCTAAAACAAGATCAACTAAAATCCAGTCAGTTAAAAACAATGTTAAACAATTTGTCACTTTTAAAAGTGTGCAATCATTTAGAATCATTTAAAAGTTAACAATACAGTTAAAATACAATGCACAAATGCCATAAAATGATTCACTACAATCAATGAATCATTAAATGCTTATTGGGGGGAAAAGGTCTTTGCCTGCAGAGCACAGGCCAGCCTAGTCTCCCATGGAAGGGATTTCCATAGCCTGGGAGCAATCACCAAGAAGACCCTTTCATGTGTCTTTTCATGTGTCCTTACTATGACAATGGTGGGTAGATCAATGAGAAATCCCTCCATTGAAGCTCTTAAGACTCTGGCAGATTCATATAGAGAGATCCAATTTTCCACATAGCCTGGCCCAAAAGCTGTATCTAGAGTGTGTGCCTTCAGCCTTTTTAAAAAGAAAAGTTTAATAAACAATAGTAATAATATGGATGAGCCAAACTCTGGTGACTGGATGAGCCAAACTCTGGTGGCTTTGATTTGTCTGCATTTAGTGCTATGTATGTAGTAACTGAGGTTGTGTATATAAATTACACACCACTAGGAGTAATGTATGAAACAACATTATTGACTACACAGACAAAACTATGTATGTAACAGTTTGTATATGCATGGTATCTGTTCATACCTTATAATGTTCTACGGCTATCTACTTTTAAACCATTTGGAGTGATCATAACAAGCCCCATGATAGCAGACTTTTACATGGAACACTTTGAAAGCAAGCCCTTGGAAACAGCACCAAAAAGCCCACAACATAGTTCCAATATGTAGATAACACTTTCATCATTTGAAGTCACAGAGAAGAAGATTTTACCATGTTTATGAACCATCTGAACAAGATCCCTCGGAACATCCAATTCACGATGGGAAAAGAAAAAGAAGGTTCCAACTTGGAAAAATGGCCACTGGAGTGCATTTTTGAATGTGCATTGGGGTGGGGATCTACCCTGAAGTCCGATTCTGCTGCCGAAGCCATACGATAAAACATGGCTGCAGCGTGAATTAGAGTTGAATTCGGGAGAGTTAAGGAGTATTATTTAAGGCATGCAATAATCTCCAAAGTTTGGCTACTAGTCCTGAAAAACACCAAAATCAAGACTCAGCACATGCAAATGAAATGCACCCAGGGGCAGGGGTTTTCCCAGCAGACAGTGGACCACTAATTAAATAGACACTAATCCTTCTTGCATATCCTCCCACCCTGAGGCCTTGCCATTCAACAACAAAACAATATACAGATTAACATGCAAATCATATCCTCTCAACCAAGGGTCACACAGTGTGTATGTATATATATGCAAATCACATCCTCATATATATAGTGTGACCCTTGGTTCTATGCCATTATTGTGAAATAATGTCACAATCCATAACATCATTACATTTTATGCCACCATTCTCTGAAGATGCCAGCCACAGATGGAGGCAAAATGTCAAGAAGTAATTCTTCTAGAACATGACCTCACAGCCTGAAAAGCCCACCAAAAAAAACATGGATGCTGGCTGTTAAAACCTTTGACTTCACATATCTGTCAGTTTATCAAGGTATATGTGGGCTTCCCATAGGCATTTGGATGGCTGCTGTGCAAAACTGGATCCAGAACTAAGTAGGGCTTTCATCTGATCCAGCGGAACTATTTTCATGCCTGTTTGAATATAAAAGTCCTTGCCTGCTGACCATGCTGTGAAATGCTTTTTCTGCTAATTGCTGCATATAAGATTTCTGTTGAAGCAGAGGTAGAAATTGTCCAGTTCTTCCAGCATTCCTTCCCACTGGCTATGCTGGCTAGGGCTGCTTGGACTGGCAGTCTAGCAGCTTCTGTATGGAGTGCCAACTCCCTCCCTCTCATTAAAGGGTAACTAGGAGGCCTAGATTATGTTTTCCCCGGTTGAAAACTCTACACTGAACATATTGTAAATCAAGGGTGGGGTAGGCTGCTGTGATCCTTCCCATACAGCACACACTCTGTATACTCTGCCACTTACAGATACATTTCTTCTAAAGGGCACAGCAAATCAGAACTTTACTTTTAATGTGTTTTAGTTTGGGATAGGGGTAGCAAGGACATAAGAATGTTATTTTTGTGAAATAATGTAACAATCCATAACATCATTACATTTTAGTGTAACTAATATTTACCTTGGGAGGATAATCATTACATTACATAACTTTTACATTACTTTTAACATGTTGGAGATTATTGGGACACACCTATATTTATACACACCTATACTCACCAAGTGCTAACCTGCATGCAACTTGATAGGAATTTAGGGTTCTTGGCATCCATTAAGTGAATTATGATGGCATAAATCCAACATATGACATAAGCTATGATGGCACAAGTCCACATTTTTGGTTGTTTTGGAATTCACAATTCTGTTCTGACTGTACAGTGACCAAAATCCCTCACCCACTCATCTTTTGAGTATGGATCCCCTATCAGTTTCTACATGAATAGTGAGGAAGGGGAACAGCAGAGACAACTCTAGCCCTATCCATAGGGACTTCCCAGGAGAACCTTCAGGATATCAGTCACAGTGTGTCAATGTATAGGGTCCTGTTCTATTGAGTCACAAGCTGGGAGAAAGGTTATATATAAAATAATTTAATTTAAAATATAAATAAAAGAAATTTGCTAGACATATCACTGCTGTTCCCCAACTGTCCACTGACGTGGAAATAGCTATCATTGGGAAGCTGACCCCAAGATATGTGTGGAACTGTAGCTCCCGAGATATGTGTGGAATATGTCTCCTGGTGCTGGATTTCTGCCTATTGGGTCCCCCCCTCCCCATTTCTCCATTTCTCTTTTTCTGCATCACTTTAATCTCTTCTCTCTCTCTCTCTCTCTCTCTCTCTCCTTTATTTATGGTTGTTGTCCAGCTTTTGCCTTGCCAATATAATTATTCTGCTTGAGAAATCTACAACTCTTATATTTCCCCAACATATTTTTGTGTATGGTGTTTAGGGGAAAATGGAAAATAAACAGACAAAAGATTAATATTATTTATTTTTAAAGTAACAAGTAACAGTATCATGTTATTTATTAAAAAATAACTTTTCAACCTGTGCTAAAGGGCTCATGGTGTTCCCCTTTATATCAGAACTGAATTTGCAGCCCCATCCCACATATGTACAAACAAGGAGGAATGCCACCTGGACATAAAAACAAAACATAAAACATCGGCTGGTTACAGGCCTCTCCCTTTCTCCTGCCTTCTTTTGTTGCATCCCATTCCAACTTCTTTCTCAGCTTAATATTTCCCAGAAAATCTGCACAATAGTTGTGACATAAACCACACGTGGAACAAATCAGATTTTGCCATCTCTTGGTATAGGATACGATTGTTTGCATAAGCAACAGAAAAGCAAAGTAGCTGCTGCAGGATGTTCACCTAAAGATAGTTCTCCCAGATCTTAGGTTCATTCACCTTAGCATAACCTCTGAGAGCCTGCTAGCCACTCTTCTTTGCTTACTTTATGAAACACATAATAACTGTCCAACTTTGTTTATCCAAAGTGATTGCTACAATGCTCAGTGCAGTTATCACCCACATTTTCACATGCTTTCTCAAGCACAGCACAGCATCTTATGGAATCTGGCACCTTGAGAAGAATCAGGTAGCCTGTTCAGAAGGCTTATATAGTAAGGTCTATGGCTGTGGCTTTGCTCTTCTCAAACATGGGTCCAATACATTGCAGAAATAATCCAGTTTGAAACCAGTGTATCTCTACTGGGGAGACATCACCTGTTGATTTTTTTTTCTTTTTAAATTAATTTCTATTAAGGCTTTTCAACATACAATAAAAGTTCACACAAAAGTAATAACTAAGAAAGAAAGAAAAGAAAAGAAATGGAAGAGAATAGACTAGTAAAGCAAAGCAAAGAGAAAATAGAAAGAAGATAGGAAAATTTACAATGACTTCAACTTTCTTTTCAATAGCTGTAAGTTATAACCTATGATATAATGTAATACTTTTAAACCCTTTGACTACATCTTTTCCCATTGTTGCATTTGGATATTATAGCCAACATTTCTAGCCCATTTTATTATACAGTCTTTCACTTGTTCTCCTTCCATTTCAAATCTTAACACAGTTTATACATTTTACTAATCACATTTTCATCACCTGTATTTTGTTTAAAATCAAAATTCTTTTTATCCATCTTAAATCTTTCATAAAACTGAAAATATGAAAACCATTGAAAACCATACCCCTCTGCCAGCAGAGTCTCATTCATTTTCATTAAGTATTCTTGGTAACAACTTATCTTGGTACCTAAACCTAAAGTTTTTTCCTAATGTTTCTGTTTGATAAAAGACCTCTTGTGTTGAGACCCATGGGGACACTGTTGGTTTGTTCCATATTCTTAGTAAGGCACATCACAAATAGTGATTATTAAAATCCACATTCACTTGACTTTATTGTTTTATAACGTTCATGCCACCCAAACCTCAGGTTGTGCCCTTCCAAATTTAGACAGTCAGCCCTCCATATCCATGGATTCTTTACCCATGGATTCAAGCATCCACGGCTTGAAAATATTTTAAAAATATATAAATTCCCAAAAGCAAAACTTGATTTTGCCATTTGATATACAGAACACCATTTTACTATGCGATTGTATTTATTGAGACTCGTGCATCCACAAATTTTGGAATCCACGGGTGGTCCTGGAACCAAACCCCTGTGGATACCAAGGGTCCACTGTAATTGTTTATTTCTCAACACCATTCATTTCTTCAATCATACCAAACAGCAGGCAGCAAAATACAGTTTCAAGTTCAGTCCACCTTTTTGCTTTGCATCTTGCATCTTGCAACACCTTAAGTTTAACACTTGTTTTTCCCCCTTGCCATATAAACTTAGATATAATAATAAATAAATAAAAGTTTTATTTATACCCCGCCTTTCCAGAGAACTGATCAAGGCAGCTTACAACATTGAACAAGACAATCCAAAAATACAATACAAGTTAAAAACGTGTACAATACGTCCTTGTATTGTTGCATAAATGATACATTTGTTGTCAAAACCAGTATTATCTGGAATAAGAACAACTTCCTGATGAATGTTTTCTGTGCAATTAGTGAAGTCACACATGTTCTTCTTTTAAAAAAAATAAAATGGTAATGCTCCTGTTCAAAATTCTTTAGCCTTAAGAGCAGGAGGACAAAATGAATGCCTTCTCCATTTGAAGCTGCAACTAATAGGTGATCCAGTAATAACCACTTAGCAACTGAATAGTGGAAGTAATTAAGTCTGGTAATTTCCTTTTTTGCTAACCCCATCCCCTCTTACTTTATGTAATGATTTCTGTCTTTTAAGATTTGATTTTGTG
>CM034708.1:178394626-178424812 GCA_020142125.1 Phrynosoma platyrhinos | reverse complement strand
AATTTCTTAAATGTCTTTAAATCATCTTTAAATTGTGCACGTAGTTGAGCCCTGATGATCTTATAAGGTTAGTGGTACAAGAAGCAATCCCTGATAATTAATAAAGTATAATACATAAAGCATCAGCTTCATAATTGCGCAGAGTATGTCATCCAACTAAAAAACATCAAGTCTAAGAAATGAAGAAAATACACATACTTTTCAAGACAACGTGCTCACCCTGAGATTCTTCCTCCTCACCTTGAGCATGTCCAAAGGAGGGGACAGGTCCTGAGATGTGTGAATCTTATGAAGTAACCACACCTATCCCTTTAAGCACTAGTACATCTCATGCAAAACAAATTCTGTTTCCAACTAGATGTCTTTCATTCTTTAGGTACATTGTACATTTCTAGAAAGGCTGATGACACATTGATCATACCAGCTGCAGGAAATGGCCAGAGGGAAATGTGCACTGCTTAATATTTGCTATTTTGTAACTGGACAAAGGATTGGAGGCATGATGTTCCAGGCTCATTCACTCTAGCCTTCAGTAGAGTTTCCAAAACAAGAGCTGTGTGATAATAGTGTTACCCCAGCAACAGAAATGCCGGCTGTGAAGAAGCAACCTCTGGGTAAATGAAAATGGAAAGGGAGTGGGTGAGAGAAGCTCTCATCATCCTTACCACATCTTTTAAATCAGAGCCCCTCCCTTCCTGTGGAATCTCTAAAATGTCCTAAGTTTGGCTGTCTTCTCTTCACATGTTCCCTGTTCATTCCATGCTTCAGGACAAGATGTGCAAATGCAGGTCTTGAGTCACAATGCCTCTGTGGAGAATAGATGGGAGGCTGTGGCTTTTGATCAGGAGACATACTGGTGCTTTTGGCAATGAGGCTGTGCCTGTGATATAGGAACAAAGGCAGAGTTTGGGCATGTTCCTTTTGGACAACAGTGCTCTATGAACTGTAATCCAGAAAGAGCATTTTAAATTTCTGGACCAAGGGAAGCAGACAGCACAAAGGGCCATTTTGGGGGCAAGGAAGGGAAGGGGCAGCCGCACGGTGGGTGCCCCAACCCCTTCCCAAAGGCATCATCAGAGTGCCGGCCCCTCTGCATGGCCGGTGCTCCAACGATGCCTTCCCGCCGCAGCGTCTGCACATGCTGCGGCAGAAGAGTCGCCGAAGGTGCACTGCCAGCCTTTTGCAGCACACCTTTGGCGACTTGTGGAAGGAGCGCTATTTTAGCGCTCCTTCCAGGGGCGGCGAAGTTGCACTGCAGGGCCTAGGTGTGCGGATACCTCGGCCCCTGCCACCCTTCTGCTTCCCCAGGCAGTTAGCCATGTCCACTTTCATGCTCCAGAGTAGGTACTTCACCTTTATTTTCTACCCCTAAGGTAAGTAAAGGTAAACGTTTTCCCTTGACAAGATTGTCTAGTTGTGACTGACTATAGGGGGCGGTGTTTATCTCTGTTACTAAGGAGCTTATCACATGCTGGAAAGAGGTGTCTTACCTCTTCCAGTTTCAGTCCTCATCCAGGATATAGCTAGGTATTATTATTATTATTATTATTATTATTATTATTATTATTATTATTATTATTATTATCCCGCCCCTCTGAAGAGCAATCGGGGCGGCTTACTACATTAAAATTTCCATACAGATATATTATTATATTGTAATATATTATTACATGTAATTCGCTGCTGATTCTACCGCAATGCCACCGGACAAATCCAGCCCAGGTGAAAACCTGGTTCAGCTGACACTTCAAAAACAGAAGCTTCCAACTTCAAAAAATTGGCCAGCTGAATGCGGCTTGGACCCAGGTTGGATTTGGCTGGTGGCATTGCAGCAGAATCAGCAGCAAATTACATGTAATAACATCTAGGTATATTCCAGATGAGGAGTGAACCCAGAAGAGGTAAGACACATCTTTCAGGTATGTGATAAGCTCCTAAGCTGAGAAAACCAGCATCATCAAAGATGACTCCATGGTCATGTGGCCAGCATGACTAAACACTGAGGTGCATGGAACACTGTTACCTTCCTACCAAAGTGGTGCCTATTTATTTACTTGCACTTTTACATGATTTCAAACTGCTATGTTGGCAGACACTGGGACTAGTGATGGGAACTCACTCCATCACATGGCACTTGGGTCTTGAACTGCTGATCTGACTAACTTGCAGTCATCAGAGTCAGTTTCTTAACCACAGAGCCACTGTATCCCTGTATCCCTAAGGTATCTACTGACATTTCCTCATTTACGTCCAAGTTCTGTTGTCAGAAGTGTCTGTTTGGGTGAAAGAGGAAGTGATGGAAAATAGAATCTCTGTCCCTCCAGACCAAGGGACACCCATTGCCTTCCACAACAGAAGTGCTTATGGGACTGGATAGGAAGATGTAAAAGCTATAGACTCTCCAGTACTTGACTGATTAAAAATAGAGATACTCTTGCATGCCAGCTACACCCGTTCTCCTGCCAACCAGGAATCACTGTTTGAGTGTTCCCACTTATCTTGTCTTCACTGCCAACACTCTTGGAGAAGAATGAGAGGGAATAGGGCCTTGTGAGTGAGAGGGAGGACAAGATAATATTTTAACCATGTTTACATGATATGTTTATATTATTTTATACTAATTAATGATCATTGTGTCTTATCAAAATTCATTTAATGTGAAGTTCAGTTGTGGGTAAATATTGTCTCCAGTGATGGACCAAAGACATATTGCTGCCTGAAGCAAAGCAGTAAGTGGCAGCTCCTATTCATTCATGTAAACCAGACAAGTTGCTTTGACATCATCATCATCATCATCATCCTCACCACCACCACTATCATCTTACACAAGAAACTCTCTCCATCCCTAGCAGTAAAAATGAAACAAACACCAATCAATTACCAATTTGCTGCACTTTCATGATACCTCATATGAGAAGCCCCTTTGTTCTATGTAATAAAAGGTCTGACCCAGAACACAGGCCCTTTCAAAGAGCTGAAGTTCTTAGATTTCCATTGGGGAGGGAATGACTATTAAGGCAAAATAAACCTGTGGTGTGCCTTGAAAGTTAATATTGACCAGAGATTAGTTTATGAGATTGGAAACCAGCAACAAGCTATCCCAAACCAACCAACAGGAGAGACAGAGAATGATCATAACTGTATTACACTGAGGCATAGAAAAGATTTGCTCTCCATTCTATTTGCTGTAACCAGTGATGTAGTAGAGGCAAGGCCTGCAGTGTCAATACCCAAGGACCTTTTGATTAGCAGGGACTATGATATCATATCCAGTGTGGTGTAGTTGCTTGAGCATTGGACTATGACTCTGCAGACCAAGGTTCAAATCCCAGTTCAGCCATGTAAACCCACTGGGTGACCTTAGGCAAGTCACATGCTCTCAGCCACAGAGAATGGCAATGACAAATCCCCTGTAAGAAACTTACCAAGAAACCCCCAGGATAGGTTCACCTGAGGGTCGCCATCAGTTGGAAATGACTTGAAGGCACACAACAACAACAATGATATCATACCACCACCACCACCAATTAGATTCCCCTCTGAATTTAGCTGCAGACCATACAGTAGCAGGAGGGAAAAATGTCACACCACCACACACATATACACAGGAAAACAACAACCATCTGTGTTGTAATTCAGAATATTTGGAGCTGGCTTCACCAGGACCTGGTAAGACCTGTCAGCTTTACAAAAAAATTATTCCCAGTGGAGATTAAAACTGCTAGAAAGTGTTTCAACACAATACAGCTGCCTACAGTTTTTGAGTTCTCCCTAGGGCTACAGACATTGTCTATGTGAGAGTTGCAACATCAAATCTCACTGACTGTGACATAACGCAACATGGACCAATTCTGAACTGCCCTTCATAGAAATAACTGTCTGCATTAGTACGATAATAAGTGACTTTGACATATAAGTTTATCGGACGGCACTTGCAGGAATGGAAACTGAATGAAACAGAATGGCACAGAATGGGGCAAGAATGCATGTTCTGCACAGGAGAACGCTGCCAATGCCACTGGGAGTCCCCAATCCATTCTCCATCCATTCTATGGCAGCCAATTTTGAAGAAAGATTTCGAACCGTTCTTCAAAATCGGCTGCCAGGAACAGCTAGGGAATGGCTTGGGACTCCCAGCGGCATCGGCAGCATTCTCCTGTGTAGTAACATGTGTTCTCATCCCGTTCTCTGCTGTTCCGTTCCATTCAGTTCCCATTCCTGCAAGTGCCATGTGATAAACTTAATAGACTGTCTGGATGGAAGGAATACTTTAATGTTGTAAGCCATCCTGGTTATGTATGCAGAGGGGCGGGATAAAAATAATGTTTTTAAAAAAAGGAATATTCCATAATTATTCATTCCCAGGTTGAAAAAAAAAGAGGGGGGTTCTGTTGGGGGGGGGAACAGATCAATGAGGTTTTTGCAATTTTTTTCTTCATAGGTGATATCCTGAAGTGTTGCAGAGGAATTATTCTGTGGAGAAAAGTATATGGGGATTTTTGCACATAAAACTGTGCAGGAAATGGGTTCATATGCAGGAAACCTTTTTCTGCACAAAAAAGTTCATGTACCACCCCTCTCCTCACCCCACCCCATGTTTTTTCTGTACAGAATAATTCCTCCTCAGCACTTCAGAGGAGAATACTGTGGAAGAATATTCATTTTCTCCTGCAGTAGGGTGAAAACTACTGTACTTTTGTGTGCATATTGAAAGAAAGAATGACAATTCCTGCTGCTGCTAGGTGGGATGGGAAGAGGTAAGCAGGAAGGGGAAAGGCTGAATGAGTGGAGGTGGTGAAAGAAATAAAGATAGTGAGGGAAAAATAAGAGTGTAAGATATAATTCCTATATTGTCAAGCTGGCTGGGTTTTACTTGAATTTTAGCTAAGCTGTCTGGTACTTGTTTATGCCATTAGCTAGCACGGGGTCCCAGATGTTATTTTTAAAAAATGTTTGTAAGAGATGAGTATACATTTGTGCTATACATGCACTATGTACAAGAGATGCAGTATACATTTGCACTATACATGCACTATATACAAGAGATGCCACCTTCATTGGTATAGCTGCATCCTAAGGGATCCTGGGATTTGTAGCTTGATGAGGTACCTAGACGGTACAACTATATACTGTGAAGAGTATTACTGAACTAAAACAGTTTAACTATATAGTGAAGGTAGCATTCAGCAGATCTTGTGAACTGTAGTCAGGAGATTGAACTAGTCACAGTTGTTCTCAAACTCTGGTAGTCCAGATGTTTGGAGTTTCAGTTTCAGTTGCCATTGCCTTCCCCTCAAACTGAGAGCATTAGTCAAGTTGGCTGGGGATCCTGGGTCTTGAAGTTCAAAACATCTGGAGCACCAGCATTTGAAAATGAATGGATTAAAGTCTTTCAGATAAATATTGTCCCTGACCACGTACAGATCTCAAGATTCTTTAGAACAGGTCCATGACAACTCAAGTGGAGTGAAACTTTTAACTGTGAGTGCAGATAAACTTTATGTCTCTAAGCTTTGTAGAAGGCAAGATATGAAGGAAAACCTTCTCCCCTGTGATTCTGCAAGAAACATACCAGACACCTTCCCCAAAAACGATTAACAGTATTCCACCATCCATGGAAAAAGCTCCCAACTTCCCTCTGTTATTTCCAGCTCTGCTTTGATAGTTTTCTTTTGCCTGGAAGAAGTTTGATATATTTTGGCATGCTAGGTTAGCCTCATTTAGGTCATCAATGCAATTTGACCTAAATGAAAAAAAAAATACCATTTATCAAAAAGATATGATCTTGATGTTATCAAAAGGCCTGACTCCTACTAGCTGTATTGAATTAAGTGGCATATTGTTTTTTCAAAATTTATTTTCTCAATAGAATCCCAGTTTTAGAGCATTTGTATGTTTTACTTAATGTTGCCTCTGATATCTGAATGCCACTTTCCAGCTGGTTATGGTAAAGTACTATCGACAGAATCTTGTGGTATGTAAGATACTTATTCAAGAAAAAGGAAATAGCTTCAGAACTCAATTGAATGTTTTATGCTGCCATTAATTTCCCTTAAGTTCCAGAACTAAAGCTATCAAGAGTTTATTTTAGAAGTGCTTTTAAACTAAGACATATCACATTTTGCAAAAGTGAAAATCCTGCCACATCCATGACATAATTTGGAATGAATGAGCCATGTTGGAAAGAATGAACCTATGCAGGAAGCTACAAGATTTTGAGTCTGTGAAATGCTTAATAAGGAAGAGCAGAGGATAACTGTTTTCACTTTTCACCTTCAAATTTGCACTATTATATGACACTTAAAAAGATATGGGGCCAAAACCTGCATATTTATGCAATTGCCATTTTTTTGAGCATTGGAGTACCTTTCTCAAAATGTGCAGCATCTAGGGTTTCAAAGTTGGCCAGCCTCCTTGCCTATCTGCCTTATTTGAAATGTGTGTTTATATTTTTCAAAGAGCAGAGCAAACATCTATCTGTTATGGAACAAACTATAGGTTGCTCATGGCACAGACCAACATAACCATCTCTTGCCTACTGCAATGCATGTAGCAGTCACACAAGGCTTTTGCAATAAATTGTGCCTTTGACTAATAAGTTCTGGGGCTTTCTAGTACCCATTAAAGTCATTTCCTATCTTACAATCTCTGAAGTGGTTTGATATCTTTCATCTTATCAAGTCTGTAAAACCCTATAGCATTTCCCAGTAAAATTAGTTACAAGATAGTAATGCATATGTTTGCTGCCAAGGAAGAGTTAAAGAGCTAAATAAAGGATACAATCTGAATGGAATTACTTAGGGCTCAAGCAAACAAAAACCAAAACAAAATCTGTCATTTGCAGTCTGTCACTGGCTTTGAAAGGTCTGGCACTCTTGATCTTCATTGCACTGGAAGGATTCCTTCTTCCAGAAGTTAATGAGTCAAAGGACCATTTGGGAGAAATATTTTTACTTCAACAGGCAAGAAAAGAATCCGTAGGCTGCAGGCAACAGGTATTGCATCAAATGAGCTGAGAAAATGATACCTGGATAAGGTTGCAAGTCAATTACTGTGTGACTTTTCCTGTTTGGTCTTGGTATTTCTGTGGTTGTGAAATATTCATTTCCCTTTTTCCTAGGAATACTAAGTATCACTCTCAAACCACTGAAGGAAACCTCATGTATACCTGAAAGGAGAAATGCATGAGGAGCTATGAAGAACTGTGCCACCTTTGAGGTCTACAGGCTGAGTATTTCTCATCTTACATCCAGAGTCGCAACTTGCCTATATAGGAAATATGAGAAAATAATACTCAAAATAGAAAAGATTCAATTGCAGGTTCAGCACCTTTCATCAGAGCATGGAAAAGTTCCTTTTTTGGACTAAAACTCACTGAATCCCCCAGTCAGCATGGCTACTGGCCATCTTAGCAAGAGAATTCTGCAAATTGTAGTGGCGGTTTCCCCCCATGTTTTGTATCTGAGATCTACAATATTCCTCAGAAGGAGGCTCTAGCCTGGTTTACCAGCTCTCTGTCTACCACATAAGCAGATAGGGCCTTTACAGACTGCCAGAAATAGTGGAAATTGAGTCCACTTTAACTGCCCTGGCTCAGTGCTAGGGAATCATGGAAATTGTATTTTTTTCTGAGACACTGAGACTTCTCTGTCAGAGAGCTCTGGTGCCACAATAAACTATAGTTCCCATGATTTCCTAGCACTGAGTCAGGGCAGTTAAAGTAGACTCAATTTGCACTATTTCTGGCAGTCTGCAAAGGCCCTTAATTAGGATGACTGTCAAAATACTAGAGACTCTTCTGCAGAAGGGCTCTAGCTTCGGGAAGGGGGGAATTAGGGCACTGCCCACAACATATAAGAATTATGACCCCTAAATTTCTAGAATGTCAGAGATTGAGATCCTGAAAATCATTCACACCTAGAATTCTTGTATTTGCTGTATCTGCATTTCCATGGCTAGTTCATCTGCCCCTTTTCTTTTGATGCCTAAACTTGATTTCTAAATGCTCAAGTGAAGTTTTAAGTTATTATAATGCTAGAAATTTGGAGACTGAAGAAAGATTTCATTTGGGGGGCATTTTCATTTTGCTCTCATTTTCTTCACACAGACCCCATAGCTAGCATACGACCCTGTGTCTTAACAGCAGCTTTCTAACTGCAGAGGAATGGTGTAAGGTAAAACATATCATATCACAGAGGAAAAAACAACAGGGATGTAGGAGAAATTTTTTTGGTTCACATTGCCATGCCAAATTATGCAATCACTCCCTTTTGAAGCAGTGTGTGTATATGTGGCTACAATTCACAAAATACAAAAGTTAGAAAGTGATCAGACTTCGAAAAGATTAAATCTGTTACAAAGATGAACTATAGAAACCACAACAGTGCAATAAATAACAAATAGTAAATCCAGTACATTGTGCAAGTCTAATGCCACCTAAACAATCAGTCCTCAAAGATCAGTTTACAAGAGAGTGGGAAGGATGCCAGTCTCTACGAAGGGAGTTCCAGAGTCTGGGGGCAGCCACTGTGAAGGTTCCCACCAAATATCTTTGAGGGTGGTGGGACAGAAAGAAAGGCCTCCCCAGCAGATCATAAGCAGATTCATAAGGGAATATATAGTCCTTCAAATAACCTGGACATGAGCTATCAATAGGACTGGTTTTTGAGTGGGCATAGATGATGATGATTATTATTAATACCCCACCCTGCAACTGTCAGTGGTGCAATGAGTTTGTCTTAAAGTTTATTTCGTAATTATTTTCTTACATGGAGTTGTCTTTCCAATACGAACAGTGATCCAGCCTTTTATTTGGTATGTAAATGAAGTCCACATATTATAAATACAGTTGGCCCTCCATATCCACAGATTTTGCATCCATGGATTCAACCATCCATGCCTTGAAACAAAAAAACCAAAACAAAACAAAAAGATCCAAAAGGGAAAACTTGATTTTGCCATTTTATATAAAGGACACAATTTTACTGACATTGTATATAATGAGACTTGAGCATCCATGGAATTTGGTATCCATGGGGGATCCTGGAACCAAACCCAGTGGATACCAAGGGCCCACTGTAAAGGGTTATGCCCAATATATATTTGAAACCACTTTGAGTCCCACATGGGGGGGGGGGGAACAGGATATAAATCAAATGAAATAAATTAATAAATGCTAAGATATAGTGCTGTAGTTGCCTGCTTTTCCTCCAATATACAGAAGACTTTATTTAAAAAAAAAAAAACTACACACACACACATATGAAAATGTGTGTATTGATTTGCTGTTGAAATAAAGATATTCATTAGGGAGTTTTCCTAAGAAGCAAAAGTAGCATTAAGCATTGAAGCAATGGGCTACTAGAAGGAACTGGGATGTATAAGATGTACATACAATAAACACCGAGGCTTTCTCTCCCCCCAGAAATGGAGAAATCTAATTCTGTGGAGAATTTAAAAGTGGTTGAACAACAGTGCAAAAACAGGAAATAGTGTGCAAATATTTGCTGGGGTGATCAGATGAGGAAGCAGAGCTTTTCTAGGTAATTAGTTTGGTGTTGCATTATTCTAGGTTGAAATTCTGGAGTGACTTAAGACAGCTCTGCAGTAGAGTGGAAAAGAGGGACCAAATTGGTTCAAGAAAGAAAATAATAATATATTTTGGTTTTGTTTGTTTAAAAAATCAAAATACATGGAGGAGAAAGATTTTCTAAAATAGGAGCAAGTCAATACATTCATCCCACCCCTTCAAAAGTTTTAAGGAAATGTTGCCACCTCCTGTTGGGATAAATAACTGCTATCATTCAAGCTTGTTTGGTTTCTTTTTTAAAAAAATACTGTTTTAGAAGTCTTGACAGTGATGTCAATTACAAAAGACATCAGAGGGAGCATAACCCCCTTTGCTACTGTTTTAAAAAGGGTAGAGAAGGGGCATTATATAAATAATAGAGGGATTAGCAGTTGAGGATTCTGGATTTCCCTGAGGCTTGAGATTCAAATTCTAATCTTTAAGCATCATATTGTTGTTGTTGTTGTTATGAGCCTTCAGGTTGGCTGATTTATGATGACACCTTCATAGAGAAAAGATTCCATTCTTGGGAAGATTTATTTAGAGAATATTTGCCATTGCTTTCCACTGATGCTGAGAAAGTGTGGCTTGTCCAAGGTCATCCAGTGGGTTTCTATGGCTCAGCAGAGACTAGCCTTGTTCTTGTAAACTGCCTTTGAGTTGTCTTCAACTTATGGCAACTCCATGAATGAGATATCTCCAAGACACCCTATTCTGCTCAGGTCCTTCAGGCTCAGGGCCATGGTCTCCTTGATTGAATCTATCCATCTAGTATGTGGTCTTCCCCCTCTTTCTATTGCCTTCTACCTTTCCTAACATTGTTGTCTTTTGTAGTGAGTCATGTCTTCTTATGATGTGGCTGAAGTGTGACAGCCTTAGTTTAATTATCTTGGCTTCCAGGGAGAGCTCAGGCTTGATCTGTTCCATGTTTGTCCTTTTTGCTATCCCTGGTATTCTTAGCCCTCTTCTCCAGCACTACATTTCCAATGTGATGATTTTCTTTCTTCACTGTCCAGCTCTCACAGCCATAAATTGTAATGGGAAATACTATGGCTGGAATGGTTCTAAATTCAGGGAAATATCTTTGCACCTCAGGATCTTTACTAGTTCTTTTATAGCTACCATCCCCAGTCCCAGTTTTCTTTTAATTGCTTTACTGCAATTTCTCTTCTGATAAATGATTTATCCAAGGTATGGGAAATCTTTAACTATTTCAGTTTCCTCACCATCTAGGTTGAATTAATGTAAATCCCCCATGGTCATTATTTTTGTTTTCCTAATATTAAACAGTAAGCCTGCCTTGGCACTTTCTTATTTGACTTTCTCCCAGTGATGTATTGAAGTCTTTTACTCCAAGTCTCAAGTCAAGTCTCAAGTCTCTATATTCATCTCTCAAGTTGAGTCTCAAATACTTGCAAGATCCTTTCAAGTCAAGTTTCAAGCTGAGTCAGAAGTTTGGGAGCCAACTTTAACACACACAATAAGGAGGTGGTGGGGGTGGGGGGCATGGAGTTTTGATAACTAGAAAATCAAGAAGACATGCCCAAAGGTAGGTTAAAAAATTCTTGAAGGGGAACAGCAAATGTATTATGCAAAGGGCTTGAGGTGGAAGGATCTGATTTTGAAAGGCTTTAGAATGCTCCTCCAATGTGTAGCAGGGATAGGCTGCTACATCTCAACCCCTGTCTCAAGCCTATTGCCTAATGTTATTGCTATTTCTGGATGAATTTAGACCAGTAAGTCAGTTACTAAAAATATACAAGTCTTGGGTTGACTCAAGTCAATGCATCATTTATTGCTGAGCTGAGTCCAAATCGAGTCATTGAAGTGATCTGAGTCTGAGTCAATCAACTTAAGCCTACATCACTGCTTTCTCCAGTAGTCATTCCAAGCCTCTGTTGTTTTCTGCTAGTATTATGGTGTCATCTGCATATCTTAAATTGTTGATATTCCTTCCATATGATGTTTCTGCATACAAACAAATAGAGTGATAGAATGAAGCCTTGTCTGACCCTCCTTTCTCATTGGGATCCATTCTGTTTCTCCGTATTCTGTTCTAACTTCTAATTAAGCCTTTCCCAACTTGAATTAGATAATATAATTTTAAAATATGGATTTAAGGGATGGAAAGCTAAATTCTTTATAGGGGGGGTTGATGTTACTTGTTTCCATCTATCTTGTCTTTTCATTTGCAACTTTGAAGTTCCTTACAATAACTGCTGAGCAGCAAGATTTCTGCAATCAAATCTTGCAGTGGTGCTTTGTAGGAAATGTAGAATTTCAGGGGTATATATGAAGTAGCTTCAGAATAAAATATGTAGTATTGTTGCTGGTTTTATGGTTTAAAAATATTTATAGAAATATATAAAGCATTTAAACATTTGAAACTCAGTTTGTGATATTTATTTCTAAGTGGTCACATAGGACCCAATGAAGTGATACACTTAGAAGTGTTTGTTTTGTTGTTGTTAACATTGATGTCTCTATCTGTACAGGAGCTCACAAACAAGTCTAGTTAGATTTTAGCACTTTTAAATCCCATTGATTTCTGTAATCATGTTCATATCTTATCCATAAACAAGAAATATTGACCCATGCAAAGGGCATGGGACCACAAAAGATGAGCCCCCATCCTCCCATCTGTTGATCCTTGTTATAAATACCAGCCAATTTTGTGGTGTGTATGTACCCCACTCATGACTCTGAATGGACCCTCACAGCCATGAGACTTGTAGCACCTGGTCATGTATCTCAGAAATTCAAATTCAAATCACATAGGCATGAACCTCCAAAAATCCAAATAAAATAGGCAGTTTGGGAGTTACAATTAAGGGGGGATTCACACTTCATGTTCCAGGTGGTTTACATGTCCAACTGGATAGTGCCCATTTACAACCCAAACTCCCACCTCCGGACCCCAGTCTTGAGTGATCTTTCCCAAAACAGATTCATCCCTTTGATGTAGACATCTGTTCTTTGCCTCAGGCTAGTTTTGCCTTATAAAAGATCCCCAAATTCTTTTGTTCCATGTGCTAGTATGGAGTGCAATGGGACTCCATGTCCCTCTGACTCTACTAGTTCTGACTCATGCTGCCTTCCAAACACCCCCAGCAGCTGAGTCCTACAGCCAGCCATCAAGCTGCATCTTTAGGAGCAACCATGTCTTTGGTAATTATCCCCTTAGTGAAGCCTCTCCATCCCAAATCTCACCTCTATTCCTTAGCTCTTATGTGCATGTATACTTGCACTGTTGTGTGTTCTTCCCTCAATAAAATACGATTCATTGGAAGAATCCTGTCTCTGCAATCCTTTATCTCCCCACCTCGGTATACAGATTGAGACAAAGATCCCAAGGGCTGCTTCTAGCTCAGCCCAGTAATTAATTGAGCTAATTAAAATTCCCCTATAAAGACCTTTAGCTACACTCTATCCTTACTGTTTCAGACCTTCCCACATCAACAATAGATCTGAAGGGAGCTTCTATTCATATTTCTTGAACCTTCTCACAGAAAATCCATGCCAGGTTACCAAATGTCAGAGCCTAGGCCTGGGTCTCAAGATTTGGCTTCTCTACTCTTCTCTGGTCCCCCATCTGATATTAAGAACACTGCTATCAAACTTACATATACATTACACTGTGAGGTCTTGCCCCATCACCACAAAAAATTGTTGCTCCCACAGGCTGCTTTAAAGTAGCTACTGTAGATTGTTTTCTTTCCAAAGCAAAGCTTGGAAATCTTTCTTTGGTAGAACTACAAGTTCCATGTGTTCTGAAAAGCATTGCTTGTAAAGGTGTTAAAGGGTTTGCTTTGTCTGTTCAATGGAGAACCTGAAAAACTTCATTTCTAACCCAAGATATGGTTTTTAAAAATTTGTTAGAGTTCATTTTAACTATTTGAATTAAATGCTCTGGGTGACTGTAATCCAAAACACACTGCAGAAATAATCCAGTCTGAGACTGCTTTAATTGCTCTGGATCAATGCTAGGGAATTCTGGGAATTGTAGTTTTGTGAGAGATTTATGTTTCTCTGTCAGAGAGCTCTGGTGCCACAACAAACTACAATTATCAGGATTCCAGGGCATTGAGTCAGGGCAGTTAAAGCAGTCTCAAACTGGATTATTTCTGCAGTGTGTTTTGGACCTGTGTTTATATTACATCATGTAATGTATTGTGATTAATGACACTACCAATCCTTGCTCCTTTCTCACCTGACATCAACTAGGAGTGTCCCTAGATGTAAGGTTTGGGCTCCAAAATCTAAAAGCCTGGGATGCTCCTGACCTGACAACTCTAAAACCACAACACAGTGGTTCCCAAACTGTGGTCCTCCAGATATTTTGGACTTCAGCTCCCAGAATTCCTGACTGTTGGCCAAGATGGCTAGGGCTTCTGGGAGCTGAAGTCCAAAACACCTGGAGAACCAAAGTTTGAGAATCACTGCCACAACAGTTTGCTTCCTGGTGCAAAGGATAAGATGGATCCTTGGTTTCTCTCCCTCTACCCACACCCATAATTAGAAGCCACTGGACTAGCCATTGAATCCTGGGATGTTATCACATGTGGGCCAGAAAGCGATAATAAAGTGGAAATGAGGCATTCCGAAAATAAACCTTGATTCCGCAAATGGCTTTCAGACGTAATTACCTTAATTGTGAAATTACAGTAAGCACATTTAACGTTCACACACAAGTGAGAAAAGCCCATAAATGTACTAGAAATTATCTTTTTGCACATGCGCAGATAGAGGAATGCTCCCATGGAACCATGGGAAAAAGCAGGGAAATGCTCCCAAATGCGCATTTGCTTTTCACATTATGGTAAATGCGAAATTACTGTAATTTCGCAAATGCATTTCCTCAAAACTACCGAATTTCAAAAGATCTCGGATAACACCAGTTTCTGTCCAGTGTCTGTGCGACATTGTGTGAAATCGTGAGGCACAAATCCAGTTTCTGTTTGGGATTTGTGTGGATTAACCAGCAGATTTCCCCGTGTGATAACATCCCTGGTTTACCACTGACAATGGGACAGTGTCTTCCAGCACACATGAGACAGCAAGCTAGTTTAGAGAGTCCAGGAAAAGTTGTGTGGCCTATGCAGGTTTGTCTTCCAACAGAGAAAACAGTCAAGGGACATAGGAAGAAATCTGGAAAAATTGTATTGCTCACATGCATCATCTGAATCCTGAGATGATTGCCTCATTTTGCCTAATGGTAGGACCAGCCCTGCTAACAAAGCAGGATTCCTGATCATACAGAACTTACAGAGAGAAAGACAGACAGGGATAGAGACAAAGATAAAGATGGGGTAGAAGTGTTTCAGGGAAAGCAGTAAGCTGCTCTGATTCCCCGAGAGCCCAGTAAATTAATCCATCCCTGAGTGAGCAAATTACAAAAACACTCCCTATTCCAGTTAGGCTGTTATGCAACATATGAAGTGTACCTTAAGGACATTTTGATTCTGTGTAATCTAACATGAAACAGGCTCTGCAATTAACAATTTGCACACTTCCTGCATTTTCTGGTCCCTGATATATGAACTGTCTTCCATCTTCATATTAGGGTTTAAAAAAAAATTAAGGAAGTATTGTCAGGAATTTTAGAATGATGGCATCTGGAAATCCAAAATCCTCACAATATATTGGTTTGTTTGCACAGTGGATCCTTCCCAGGGAAGAACTAGCACTACAAATCCAAAGGCACTGTGCAGTAGTTCTGTCCTTCTTAACCCCTTTCTTTTCTGTTAATAAATAAAAAGAAAAGTATGGAAGGAAAAGACTGGAAGGTTCGAAAATGACAGAACCCCTTCCTTTGGCTCACACTTTATATTAGGAGCAAAGGAATTACACAACAGAAAAAGGTGAAATGTTAAGTTGGTATGTAAATGTAATAAGGCAGCTCTGGAGACCAGGGTTTGAAGCATTACTCAGCCATAGAAACCCACTGTGTGGCCTTAGGCAAGTCACACTCTCTCAGCCTCAGAGGAAGACAAAGACAACTCCCCTCTGAAGAAATCTTGCCAAGAAAACATCATGATAGATTTGTCTTAGGGTCACTATGAGTCAGAAATGACTTGAAGGCACACAATTGTGGAACTCCCTTCCTTTGGGTAATCAAAACTGTCAGGCCTTTGGCTTTTAAAATTGTTTTTCATCTTTTTTTAAAAAAAATAAGAATGCTTGTTTTCCTTTTGTTTCTAAATTATGATTTTATTGCACATTGCCTTGGGGGGCCCTGGTGAGCAGAAAAGTAACTTTTTAATACTGCTGTTAGTTGTAATTGCCATTGTTTTTACACTATTCACCCATTGCATAAGGATTGAGACCAATGGCTCATTCTGAACCTTTTGCCAGCTGAATTGCCACTGCATATGAATGACTGAAGTCTCCTCCTCTTGTTTTCCCTGAAACATCCCCCCACCCAACAAATGGAGGTCACTTCTTATCCTTAATCCGAGCCTGCAACACCAATCTTTCCCTCTTTAATCTGCTGGAACAGCTGTGCTGTGATTGCATTGTGGATTATAAAATGCCCATTTCCCACAAAAACAGCTGCTTACTGGATGGACAGCATTTAATAATAACAGAGGATGTTGAAAGAAGTGGGGTGGGGGGTCAAGGTAGGGGGAGACTGGGAGAAGGAAGAAAGAGAACTAGAAGGGGAAACAGAATGAGTTTACTTATCAGGAACCATAGCTGGAAGATGGGGGAAAGTGAAGGCTATGTCAGAATCACACTTTCAACGTAGACTGAAGATTAAACAGCAGCAACTGTAGAAACCTCCAGAAAGGTAATTCGTACCATTGGTGTTATTTCGGAAGATGACTATAATTCTGTAGTGTATTTGTGCCCTGTTGTAGTGGGAAGAAGGCATTCAAGGAAGGAAGGAAAGGATGGACAGACAGACAGACAGACAGACAGACAGACAGACAGACAGGAGTATAGCTATGAGAGCATTGCCCCATCCCAAATTAGATTTCTGCCCCCCAGGTAAAAAAAATTCTTCAGTCCCCACATTTCTAACATTGCGATAACTTAAAACTATACTCTTGGCTGAAGGAAGAAACAGGATCTCCTTCATATCTCCCCATGTGTTCTGCCTATCTTTCGTTGTTCAATCCAGCAACTTCTTCTGATTCTGAAATAATGTTTTCGTACAGGATGACTGTAGAAAAAAATTGTGAAAAGCACTGGGGTGAAATGTAAAATCTTGTGGCTCTTGCAAGAAAGATTGAGTAGGATGTAGTATCATGTTTGGCTCCAGTTACATTTTTCTTGCAGAATTTCTGCCTTGGGTCAAAAGATAAATTAATATAATGAAGCTCACGGAAGGAAGGTTTCCTATCCCATTCTTCCCATAGCAGCCCACAATGCTGCAACAGTATTCAGGAAGACCCCAATCTTCAAGAGAGACTTTCTGTAAGTTCCAGGTCCCTGTAGCATGGCAAAGAGAAAACAAAATTTTTCTTCACACAAAGATCACTGTCTCTACTTCTGCATTTCATTTCCCTCTAACCCGTTTCCCATTTCCCTCCCCATCCTGACCATATGTATGGGTGAATGTAAGAACAAAACTTGTTGCATCTGATGAAGCTCTCACGATTATAAATTTGCTTACTATTAAGGTGCCAGCAGGACTCTGCTGCTTTCACTGCAACAAGCTAAGATGGTCTTGGAATTTCTTAAATATACTTGTCTTTAGATCCAAACCACTGTGGGCTTTTCATTTTATCATTTTACAAAGGGTATTTTACAAAGGGTATTCTTAAGGAAAAGGCATATGTATATATTCAAAGTTGCCCTCTCTCCCTTTGTCCCCTTCATTCTTTGGTGGAATGGAAAGTAGAATGAAATCTTCTTTTTTGCTACAATGAATTAAAAAGATCTCGAGCACATGTGCTGGAAACTATTGTTCTTTTCTGAAGGCACCATTCTCCCCAAAAATCTCTTGCCACAGGCATAATTTCTAAGCCATGGATTCTTGAATTCTTGTGGATAAAGAATCCATGGATCTGAAGGGCCAACTGTACATTCAAATACTGGTTTTATCTTCTGGTTGGAGGGAAAATGCCTCTTTAAAAAGTATAAGTGTTAGTATATCAACTGTATGCAGCACCATCCATGTATATGGGATTTGACAAGACATTGGCTTCAAGAAGTTTCCAGTTTCACTTACGATTGCAGAGGAATTGTGAAGGAAGACAGAATAGAGTCAGGCTGAGATCACATAATGGCAGCACTGTGCCATTTGTGCCTATTTCTAGCCAATTTTGCATCAGCATCAGTAACAGAAAGAGGCAGATGGATAATACAGGATAGAAGCTGTCAATCTCTTACCAGGAAAAGAACCAGTTGTTGTTGTTGTTGTTGTTGTTGTTTGGGGGGATGCATGACACAGGTACAACCATTCAGTCCTCTAAAACCTTTTCCCTTGCCATGGAACATTGTCTTTCAGGCCCCACCTGACAACCTCTTTGCCAGCTTTGGGTGGTTCCTGTGGTATTATGAGACATTCTATGATTGCAACTTCTGCCTTAGGGCTACACACCTGTTTCATTGTTTCCACCATCATCCATGACTCTTGCTTTCTGTGTCTATCTAGTCAAGATATATTTAAAAAGAAGCCTTTTGTAAGATTCTGGGCCTAAGCAGACTGCCAGAAATAGTGCACATTAAATTGAGGCACTGCCCTGGCTCAGTGCTAGGGAGTCATGGGAATTGTATTTTTTTCTGAGACATTGAGCCTTCTCTGTCAGAGAGCTCTGGTGCCACAATAAAATACACTTCCCATGATTCCTTAGCACTGAGCCAGGGCAGTGCCTCAATTTAATGTGCACTATTTCTGGTAGTCTGCTTAGGCTTCTGTCTCTCTATGCTATGAGAGCATTGCCCCATCCCAAATTAGATTTCTGCCCCCCAGGTAAAAAAAATTCTTCAGTCCCCACATTTCTAACATTGCGATAACTTAAAATTATACTCTTGGCTGAAGGAAGAAACAGGATCTCCTTCATATCTCCCCATGTGTTCTTCCTATCTTTCGTTGTGCAATCCAGCAACTTCTTCTGATTCTGAAATAATGTTTTTGTACAGGACGGCTGTATAAAAAATTGTGAAAAGCACTGGGGTGAAATGTAAAATCTTGTGGCTCTTGCAAGAAAGATTGAGTAGGATGTAGTATCATGTTTGGCTCTAGTTACATGTGTGTGTGTGTATAAATGGAGCCAAAAGTACTACTGGAAGAGAGATCCTATTGAATGAACCTAGCAAAGGAGCTCAGTATCTTTTTCCTTTGTTTGTTTTCATGATATTACTAGCTAAGTGTGGCTAGGGAATATGCTGTGGTCGTATTGTTTGCATGGGCCTGGTACAGATGGTGCACAATTTTCTTCTTATAACAGTTTCAGTGGCTACCAGTCTCTTTCAGGAAATAATTCAAAGTTGACCTATTGGATTTTACAGAGCTTGGATCCAAGCTATGTGAAGAACCAGCCTGGCCAGGATTTGAGATACACAGGACAGATTCTTCTTTTAGTTCCACAAGCCTTGCTGGCACATTTGGTTGGGACACAAGACAGGACCTTCTCAGTGGTTGCTCTTGAGCTTTGGAATGCCCTTTCAAGTGCAGCTAGGATGTCCACTCCCATGGTCTGCTGTTGACAAACAGCTTTGAATAGACCCTAAGGCAAACCTATCATAAGGTTTCCCTGAGAACTTTCTTCAGAGGAGGTTTGCCACTGCCTTCCCCTGAGGCTGAGGGCATGTGACTTGCACAAGGTCTGTATGTGGGGATAAATAGAATATAGTGTGGGAGCTACAGGAAGGGTCTTAAAGAGACAGACAGGTGGTGTCAGTATGCTCTGAAGATGTTGCATGTTTCTCTCTCGAGTGGAGCTGTCCGGAAAAGCAGCCAGCAGCTGGTAACGAAGTCCAAAATAAACAAATAACACCACACAGAGTTTGTGGAGTAAAGTAAGTCTTATATGGCAGACTTACAAGCGAAGGCAGAGTCCAGAAACAAGGTCCGGATTCAAGCCAAAGGGTCCAGCAAAGAGAGTAATCGAACAGTCCAAGAAGGTCAAGGGTTCCAGCAAAGCAGAGTGGTCAGTCCAAGAAGGTCCAAAGAACCAAGCTGAAAAGTCAAACAGAGAGTTAAGGAACAAGGTGCTTTCACCAGCGAAGCCAGATAGCTTCTGACAAAGGCTCTGGTGTCCCTCTGAGGCTTTTATCATCAGCTCTCATCAGCACAGCTGGTTTTTTATTAGTTGGCATTTTGTATAAAGCCTCCGAGACTGCATGCCCTTTCTGATTTCCTCTGGCTGAAGGTAGGTACGCTGCCCTCCTCATCCTCCTCCATGTTCACAGTTCCAGGAGGCTTGGCTGCCTGGAGGTTGGGATCCTGATTGTCTTCTGGAGCCACAGACTCTGCTGGGGCTCTCAGGGCAGAGCTAGGGGCAGGCTCGGACTCTGGCTCAAAGTCAGAGTCCTCTCCTGAGTCTTCAGCCAGGCTGGGCATGACAGGAGCAATGAACACTGGCTCTTTATTGGTGGTTTCAAGCCACATCCATCCTCCTATTTTTAGCTTATGCCTTTGTTAATAAATTCAGTCTTTCCTAGATATCATAAGATGCCAACAGCCACCTTTCAGAGAAAATCAAACCTCTACCCTACAACTTCTTACTGTTGGGCCATCACGGCAGGGTGTGTGAGAGTACAGACCATGCCAAGTGTCACCCCAAGTGACACCATGACCCTAGTGATGCCACTACACCATAGATGCTTGTGCTCAGGCAAGGAAGAAAGAGAAGCAGAGGCACAAGGTTCTGTAGTACCATCATCCCTGCCTCCTCAAAGGAAAGGCTGCCAGATTTGGCAGTTCCCTCTGTGCCTTCTGGCACAGGCAGTACACTCCAAGTGGGCCAGCTGAAGTGAAGATGGGAGGTGCTGGTTCTGTGGCCATTTCTCCTCGTCTACCTGCCCACATCCCTGTCAGCCCCAACACTGACTTGCTGGCCCTCCTTCTCCCTCTCCACTGTATTGGTGCAGGCACACCTAGCATGTAGAGTAGGAGTGCCACCATCACCACTACCGCTTATGTCCCCTCACTAAGGCAAGAAGAATAGCTAAGCCTGGGCATAAAATTAGGCAAAAGGGAAGGAGGAAATTGCTGGCATCTAGGCTGTACCTGAGAAATGAGTAAGACAAATGGAAGGATTAGTATGAGAAGAGGTCCCAGGGGTGACACCATGAGTTATTGCACTGGATGACACTCTAGTAATGCCACTGCAGGATAGAATGTTGGACTGGGCCCAGGGAGACCCTATATTCAAATGCCCCTACAGCCATAAAGTTTTCTGAGTAGGAGTAGTATATTCAAAAATATTCAGAAGAAGCCTTGACAAGAAGAAACTTCACAATTCAGGACTTCTGCACAAAATTCACCCATGGTTGTTTTGTACAGAAAATAATGTCTGGAATTCACTAAGGCAGTTATGAATTCATAACCTAGAGTTATGCATTTGTGGTTGGTTTATATTCACAATAACTACATATTCACCATGAAAGCTCCCAGTCTCTACATAGCAGGCAGCAGTTGCTGCAAGCAACATGGATCTGTTCTCCTGTCACTTGGGAAGTGTCTGACTGACATTTTCACCTCCCTTCTGCAAGCAAGCTCCAGGATGAGGGAGAATTGTGATAAGGACCCTGCTTCTAACTGTGGCACCAGAGATTGCACAGGGTAAAGGGATAGAAAATCAGTCAGCTGTTTTCTGATTGACAGGGAAACAGATCCCTATTGCTCACAGCAGCTGTGGGAATTTGGAGGTTGGGATAGGAGACACAACCTAGCTACATAACTAAGGTGATTACATGATACAGGATCACAGTCAGTATTTCGATGTAGAAATATTATTTTCTACACAGAAAATGTTTCCTGCACAGAAAATGCTGTTCCCTGTGCAAAACAAGCATATGCAAATCTTGCACAAAATAAATCCTGAATTTCAAATAGGCTTTGAAAACTATTATGTGTGTTACTTCCTTCAAGAAGAAATTTATTGAAGAATCGCATCCCTTTGCTAAGTGAACTTGAACCAGTCACTATTAGGGTCGCTAGAGTGAAGACAAGAGCTAGAATGGTGTAGCCATTTGAGAACTGGATTGTCTCTGGAGACCAGGGTTTGATTCCCTGCTCAGCCATGGAAACCCACTGGGTGACCTTGGACAAGTCACACACTCTCAGCTTCAGAAAACCCTGATCGGTTCACCTTAGTGTCACCATAAGTCCAAACAACTTGAAAGCACACAACAACAGCAAGAGTGAAAATTGGACAGAGTTCCTATACCTTTAATGGGTGTGTAGAAAAGGGAATGTCAGCAACTGTTGCTTGTCATGCAACTAGATAACAAACAACACCTTTTGTAATTCCCTCATGTATGCAACCATGCAAGGACTGTCTCCAGTTTTCACTCTGACAACTTTAGTCAGTCAGGCTAAGGACTTCTGCTTGGAGCCCAGGCCCTGCGCCGTCTTGGGAAGGGGTTTGGGGGACAGCAACCCTTGGGACTTGGGAGGAGGCCAGGGTCGCAGGCATCCTACGACCCCGGCCTCTTCCCAAGGAAAGCAACCAGACTTCCCCTGGGACTTGGGAGGAGGCCAGGGTTGGAGGCATCCGCGCTTCGAGCAGAAGTCCGCGCCCCTGCTCGGAGCCCAGGCCCTGCGCAGGCTTGAGAAGGAGTGTGTGTGTGTGACAGCCGGCTGTCACACACACCCCTTCCAGCCTGTGGGGGGCCTGGGCTCCAGGATACGTATCTGGTGATCAGACATACGGCGAAAGCGCTATTATTGCGGTATCATTCTGGTAGTGCAATTGCAATTCCCCAAGAAACTGGCATTCAAAAGAACGGGGATGATGCCGCATTGGGACGGAGTTGGGACAGGGTTGTGTGTGACGTCGTGTGAACACACAGAAAAATAAAGTGCAATGAGACGGGATTTAGTGTGGATTGGGTCTGCTTTAAACCCCGTGTGATAACGTCCTCTGTTTCATCATGGTCCCCTAATTGTATCTCCATTCCCATCTCACTGCTACTCATGCAATCTGAGAAGTTTGCTTTATGTGGGTTTGCTTTCAACCAAATAGAAGCAGAAGCCCCTTTCAGAATTTGCTGCTCAAGAAGACAAGGTCACAAACAGGGAGGATGAAACCAATATGTGCAGCAGTGCTGGGAGGAAAAGCTTATGGGTACTCCCACTAGTCTCTTTGAAACATCACATGTGCTAGCTGAGTGCTTGCATTTTGCCTAAGGCCTAATGTATATGTAACTTTAAAAGACTTGTTTGTATTTTGAATTTAAATTTCCTGGTTCCAAATCTCTTGCCTTCCTAAATGCCAAGTGGCTCTCTTTCTGTATTACCCCCTATTATATAAAGTCAATATTGTATTTTACATCGTTTTGCACAATATAAAGTTCATACTGTACTCTCCTCCTTTATCTTTACTGCATACAATTACAAAGGGGTGAAAAGACTAAAGACTGCCAGAAATAACGCAAATTGAGTCCACTTTAACTGCTCTGACTCAGTGCTAGGGAATCATGGAAACTGTAGTTTATTGTGGCACCAGAGCTCTCTGACAGAGAAGGCTCAATGTCTCAGGGGAAAAAAAATATAATTCCCATGATTCCCTAGCACTAAGCCAGGGCAGTTAAAGTGGACTCAATGTGCACTATTTCTAGCAGTCTGCAAAGGCCCTAAGTTTTTGCTCTTCCTGAATGCTGTAGTCTTTTTCTTAACAAAAACAAAAAACCTACAACTCTTCAAGCCAGTGGGGATTCTGGGGCCTGTAGGCCAAAAACCCTTCCCAAGCTCTGTCTCACATTATTAACCTGTGAATCTCTGTCAATGACTATGAAAAATAAAGGGCAGCATGGGAGCACTTCTGGTGCTTGGCTAGAATCATAGAGCTGGAAGAGACTCCAAGGACCACCCAGTGCAATGCAGAAATACACAATCAAAGCACCCCTAAAAGACAGGCATCCAGCCTCTGTTTAGAGACCTCCAAAGAAGGAGACTCCACCACACTCTGACCTATCGAACAGCTCTTACTGTCAGGAAGTTCTTCCTAATGTTGAGGTGGAATCTCTTTTCCATTAATTTGAATCCATTTCTCTGAGAGTCTTTTCCCACTTACATTTAACTCGGTTTGCAATTCGCTTTCGCTTGAGGTTGGTGAATCAATTCCAGTCCATGCGTCATTCCCACTATGGAAGAGGGGCTTTTTTTTTTTAATCGCTTCCTTTTTTGGCACAATTGTCATTCCCACTAGTTTGTGCCCCTTCAAAATGATTGTCAATCATCTACGCGTCATCGTTGATGCAACCAGCAACACATTCAAGAAAACACAGGAGGGAGTCATGGGTGCCATGGCCAGAATCTCATCCCTCACTAGTATCCCATCCCTCACTAGTTTTTGAGGAAATCCACCATTTCCCCCCTCCTTTCCTAGGACCCATCTTACATTCCAACCTTGAGTCCAGGAAGAATTCCAAAATTTCCTCCATTCTGAGCTTGACAAGGAACCATGTCCTCCAAGTTCTGCAAGACTGGGATGGCATCACCTCAACTCTCCATGTCCTCCAAGTCCCCTGGGATGCCTCAGCCATGGGTGTCATATGGAGGACTCTCCCCTGGGTGAGGTGCTGTCCTCCTAGCCTTGCAGGACTTGGAGGACATGGGAAGTTGAAGTGGTGCCCTCCCAGCTTTGCAGACTTGGAAGACATGCTTCTTTGTCAAGCTCAGAATGGAGGGTGTTTTGGAATTTATCCTGGACAGAAAGTTGGAATGTAGGTCAGGTCCTGGGAAAGGGGAGGGGGAAATGGCGGATTTCCCCCAAAACTGGTAAGTGATATGCCAACCCTCTTCCACAGTAATCCCTCCCCTTCAGTTTGATGTAATTAAAGTCCTTCGTTCCCACTTGCTGAATACACTTGCTAATTGCTTCTTTTCAAATGAACCAACAAAAAACTAGTGTCAGGAAAGAGTGGTTCTTTTGCATTTGCCTTGCTTCATCTCAATTTAAACTGAGTGCAATCAGTTTAGAACAGGTTTTAAGTGGGAACGACGGGTATAACCCAATCAGCAATTCATTTTAAAACATAGTGGGAATGAGGCCCAAGTCTCTTCCCAAGTCAGCAGAAAACAAGCTTGCCCCATCCTCAATATGACATCCCTTCAAATACTTAGAGGGACTGCAGGCAGACAGCTCTGGACTGCCCCAGGAAGTGGTAGATCGGGGCCATGGCAACCCCACGCCACGGCCCTGATCCTCCCTTTTGCCATCCCAAAAAGAGCAGCAAAATACCACTCCTTTTAGGGGCAGCAAAAGGCTGCCCTAAGAGCCGGCATGTGGCTCTTCAGTGCCCTTTTCAGCACAATGTGTTTGAACGCTGTGCCGGAAGGGCATCCTGACACTGAGCACCATGCGTAATGGAGCGTGGCGTCATGATGATGTCGGCGTGGGGTTGGGGTGACTGGCGTGCAGCTGCCCTGCCCCAACTCTGCCTCTGCCTCATCATATCACCTCTTAACCTTCTCTTCTTTGGGCTAAACATATCCAGCTCCCTAAACCTCTCCTCATAGGGCATGGTTTCCAGACCTTTCTCCATTTTGGTCACCCTCCTCTGGACACGCTCCAGCTTGTCAACATCCTTTTTAAATTTTGGTGCCCATAACTGGATGCAATATTCTATTCCAGGTGAGGCCTGACCACTGCAGAATAGAGTGAATCATAGAATCATAGAAACATAGACTTGGAAGAGACCACAAGGGTACGATTACTTCCCTTGATCTAGACACTGCCTGTTTCTTTCTTGCAGATGGAGCTTCAGAAGTTCCTTCCCTGGCGCCGTGCTCTCTTGGCTGTGCTTCTGAACCTGCTGGCCCTTGGCCTTTCTACTACAGCCTTACTGGGCAGTTATTGGTGTGTTGGAACCCAGAAAGTTCCCAAACCTTTATGTGAGAAGACAAAGAGCACCAACTGCATTGGGGTCCCCATGCCTCCTGAAGGTTTCATTGGAAATTCATCATTTCTGGCTCAAGATGTGGTGCACTATAGCTGGGAGACAGGAGATGATCGTTTTGCCTTCCAGTACTTTCACACAGGGATGTGGCTTTCCTGTGAGGAAAACATAGAAGGCCCAGGTAATATCTTCAGATGAGCAAAGCCAAGAGCCTTTTGGTCTTTTTGTTTATTTTTGCTATTGCAAATGTCATGTCACCATTTTATCAATAATGTCATCCACTTTATTCATGGGTTCCTCTTAGAGATGGGAAAGCTTAAAAAAATGTGAGGGACCCCAGAAATATAAATTTCTCTATATAAATTTGTATTAATATAAATTTCTGTTCCCCTCACCCAAAGCTAACTGCCTAACAGGAAGACTTTTATGTAAGACAATGTACAGTACTGGGTCATTGCAATTCCTAGTCTTGGCATCTTTTTCTCATTTCTTATTATGGGAATGAATGCTTTATATTTGCTTCAATGGACAACTGGAACAGACAAAAATCATTTTCTGTTTTAATCATGTTGATGGTATCTTTTTCTTTTTCTTTTTTTAAAAAATAATTTTTGCCTACTCTCTTTAAAGGGGAAACCAAAGAGATTCCTTGTAGCTCTATTTGTTACAAAAAAAATTAAAAAGGAAAAAGAAAATTCAGTCTGCAGTTATTATCTGACTGAACTGTACTTTTAATATATCAGACATGATAATTTTATTCCAAACAGGACTTCACCCCTCCCCCTTTCTCATTTTAGCTGTCAATCTTAAGAGACAGTTTAATGGACTTTCTGAACATTATAAATGGCCAGTCTCAGTCAGTAACTGCAAGTATGCAGTGTGCAACAGTACCTCCCTGAGAGAAGTTAACATCTCTCTTCCTGCTTCATTAATTCCAGATGGATTAGGTTTTAGTTTGTTGTGTAAATATTTATTAAAGTTTTTAATGTTTATTTTAAACCACAAACTACATGTTTGCCATTCTTTGAATTAGTCTTTATTTTTAGGAAGACAGGTTTAGAATAAATAGTCTGATCTACGCTTTTGTTCTGTTGGTGAAAGCTGAATTCTAACAACTTTAACTTTCATACCTGCTTATTTTAGTTTACCTTTAAAAGGGAAACACCCTGGCAAACTAAAATTGCACCCCACATTTTTGAGTTATGGGCCCAGAAGGGGTCCCAGTTTAGACTCAGTGAGATCTCAGAAGAGGTTCCAGATTATTTTAAACTGCTTCTCCTGAAGATACTGACTTCATGAAAAATATTTTTTCTACTCAAACAATAGAAAATATATTCAACCAATCCTAATTTCACAATGATTACTGAAATATTAAGTGGAACAAATTATAAAATGTGGAAAATGCAAATGTACTACAATGGGTTTATTTAAAGCAATAAATGGGAAGACACCCACAGAAGCAAGAAAGCATCAACAACGGATTGATGAAAATGCAGAAAAAGCAGCAGCTTATATTTGCTTGCATGTAGATCCCTGTATTGCTTACCATATTTGAGGTTTAACTGATGCAAAACAAATATGGGACAAACTACAGAAAACATTTAATTATTCAAGTACTTCAAATCAAACACCTCTCATGATCAAACTTGTTAACATCAAGTTGCATCATCCTCAATTTTTAAATCAGCATATTAATGGCTTTATGACAATTTGGTCTGGAATTTTTTCAGTGGAAGAACCTTTTCTAGAACATGCAAAACTTGGATTGTTTTTGGCAAGTCTTCCAAAATATTGCTGTCCAATAATAAATGCTTTACTAATTAAAGGAGATGTTTCTTTACAAGATGCTATTGCTCAAATTGTTGAATTTCAAAATAGGCAGAACTTGATGGAAGACAACTATATTGCAGAAACAACAGACAGAGAATTTTCTGCAGAGGATTTGAAAAAATACTTCCTTTTCTTCCAAGTCAAATAGAAACAATGTTAACAAATCAAAGACTAAAGCTGAGCTACAAAAGCTGCAAAGTCAGGGACTGAATACTAAAAGTAAAAGCAATTTTAAGAAAAAAAGCTTTTAATCCTAAACAGGAATTTTCCAGTCATGTTGATATTGGTTTGATTCAACAACAATGATTTCAAATTGCTGGAGATAAATAGAAACACCAAGTTCTAATTGATAGTCATGCCAGTGTGCATTACTTCAGCAACAAAGAATGGTTTGTTTATTTTGATGCAAATGTAACTTTTCCTGTCCATCTTGCTAATGGTCAAGACGTTTTGCACAAGGAAAAGGGACTGCTATTTTCAAAACAAAACTTGGTCCTTACAGAATAAGAACTTTAAAAATCCAAGATCCTTATTATGTACCAGATTTGAAAGCCTCCTTTTACAGTGTGCAAATCACAACATCAAGAGACAACCATGTCAGTTTCAGAAAGCAAACCTGTTTTGGTTTTCATGATAAAAAATTTGACTTTTAGAACAGACTTAGAATCTCATGGATGTTATGAGATGCAGATTTTACACTCATCTGCAAACAGTGTTACCAGATGTAATCACAAAGACTGTTCAACTTTATGGCATCACAGATTTGCTCATTGAAGTGTTGCAAATATTAAGAGAATGACAAATCAAGAACTTGCAAGAGACTTTAAATTCAAAACATGCTCTAATAATGAAAAATGTGTAAAATGCTTGAAAGTAAAAGCCACAAGAGCTTCACATCCAATCACTGAGAGACAATCCAACAAAGCATTGGATCTTTTTTATGCTGATCTTTCTGGACCAATGAATCAAAGCAGAAAAGAGACAAAATTGGCTGCAGAAATGAAGAGAGAATTTTTGTTGGTTATTCTAGAAATGGTTATAGAATTCTAAATCCAGATGGATGCACAACAAAATTAACAAGTGCTGTTTATATTGATGAAAGACCCCGGCCTAAATCTAATCAAAACCAAGATGTTTGTCAAGATTTATTTGCAGAAGAAGAAGACTCTCAACAGCAACCAGAGCATATCCTCCAAGAGTCTTGTATCCAGAAGGGGCTACACCTGCAGTGGACCATCAAGATGAGGAACTGGACAGCATGCAAGAAGCAGAGCCAGGTATCCAAATCCAGGTGAAAGGGTCAGAACACTCCAATAAAGGTATGCCACCTGACAGATTCTCTTATGAAGCTACAGAGGAATTAATTCCAAAACCTTCTGATTGGAAGATGATCAAGGGACTTCCAAAGACAGATTTTGAGAAGTGGGTGCAAGCTGCTAGTGAGGAAATACAATCTTTATATAAAAACAAGACATGAACTTTGTCAGAATTGCCAGAGAAAAAAGGGCAATTGGTTGTAGATGGGTCTTTACAACAAAGCTAGATGCAGAAGGGGAGATTCAAAGATACAAAGCAAGACTTGTTGCTAAAGGATATACTCAGGAGTATGGTGAGGACTACAATGAAATGTGTGCTGGTGTAGTCACTTATACAACCATCAGAACTCTCCTAGATGTTGCAGCTTACAAGAAAATAAATGTTCAACATCTGGACATCAAAATAGCTTTTCTGTATGGCGATCTCAATGAACAACTTTATATGGAACAGCCTCCAGGATTCCAGCTATCTGGTAAGGAACATCTTGTATGGAAATTACAAAAGAGCATTTATGATCTAAAGCAAGCCGCCAGAACATGGAGTGAGAAACTAAACCAGCTTCTTATCAAGAGGGGTTCACTCCAGGCACTGTTGACGTGTGTATACAAGAGATTCAGAAATAATAGACGAACTTACATCCCAAGTTATGTTGATGATTTGATCCTGCAATGAAGACAAAGCACATAGTAAAAAGATAATTCAAAATCTCAAGAAAAAGATTGATATTAAGAATTTGGGGGGACATCTCACACTATCTTGGAGTGCAAATACAAAGAGGCAGTGATAGAAGTTTCTTCCTGAATCAAAAATTGATGCTGCCAGCCTGTCAACAACTGGATCTTCTGGACCGTCTTGTTCTGAAAGATGCAAATGCTATGCCAACTCCAATGGAAGTAGGATTCTTAAAAGACATTAAGAAATCTGAACCTTTGCAACATGGAGACAAGTATAGGACTGCAGTTGGAAAACCCTTATACATTGGCAACTTCATCAGTGAAATAAGTTGCCAGATATTTAAAAGAACAGCAGATTACAAACTGATGCTGCCAACCTGTCAACAACCACAGCTGATCACTTATGCGGATGCAGACAGGGCTGGAGATCTGGCAGACAGAAAATCAACCACCGGAAATCTAATGGTGGAGGAGCTATAAGTTGGACAAGTAAGAAGCAATAAACTATTACTGATTCTTCTACTGGAGCAGAGTGTATTTCAGCAAAAGCAGCATGTGACAAAATGAAATGGCTGCACAACTTGCTCATGGACTTTGGGATAACAGTACCCAAAACAACCATTCTGATGCAAGATAATCAGAGCTGCATCAGGATTTCTGAAAGTGAAAAACCACTTAAGAAGAACATCAACATTGCATTTCACGAAGTGCAGAAGAAGTGCAAGAATGGACTTGTCCAAATGGAATATTGCAACACAGAAGTTATGATTGAAGCTA
>CM034708.1:178345033-178382113 GCA_020142125.1 Phrynosoma platyrhinos | reverse complement strand
GTCTCTTCCAACTCTATGATTCTATGATTCTATGATTCTATGGCATCAACCTAAAACATTCACTTAAGCCCTCTGGTAAAGCAGGGCACCTCCCAACTGAACAAAAGGAAGTGAGGAGGTCTCACCTGTGTAATTCCCCTACATTTTCATTCACCCAGTCCCACTGCAAAAGCAGCCAGACTTTTCATATCTCAACTCCCCTCCTCAAAATACTTCAATATCATTCACTTCAGATGTGCCTTTAAAAGGAAATAGAGCTATCACACTGCCAGCTGTGTCCCCAACCACCTTCCATTGAGTTAAAGTCTGGAGAATAAGCCCTCTGCAATCAAGTCATGCAGAGCTCCATGCTTTCTACCCCAGTTTACAGCCTTAGGACTCTGCATGAGGTATCAAACTTGCTCTCCTTTTCCAAAGTCCCTTTCAGTTTGCTTAGAGGAGCTAGGAAAAATGAAACATAATGAGACACATACCAGAGAGATGTTATATACATGATATTTATTTGCACCTTTATGGGTCACATTCAAACAATATACAGACAAGCTCTTATTCAAACAATGTACAGACAAGCTCTTAATTTAAAGTGCATGTAGGATGTGGGGAAAGGATTCACATTATGGAGGGCTCACTGTCACCAAACAATGTAAGTCAAGTATATCAGTTAAAGGAAGAAACTCTGGGCACATCTAGGGCTGTGTAACATCAGAGTCTCTCCCTACTGAGGAAACCTGAACAAATTAATATGCCTTTACCTAATATTTTTCTTTATAAATTCGAGCCAGGCCTAGAACACACTGGGGAAGACAAAGTGCTGTTTGTTTTGCTTGTGTTTTATAGAGCTACTTACCCAAACTTATCTCTCAGCTATACAAACTCTCCAAAGGTTCAAGAATAAAAGTGGAGTGTTCTTGATTTGACCACTCCACTTTAGAAGATCAGTGTATGATGAAACGATATTTACAAGGGACAAAAATATATACAGATGATTATTTCAGTAGACTAACATTCTCCTTAACATGGCCCTGATCCCATCTTAGTAAATGGAAAGGAATTAATAGTTTTTATAATGGAGAGTTATGAAAAGTGGAATACTTTAAGGATTTGGGACTGGAAAGATATTTATTCACAAATGTTCCATAACTGGGGATGAGCAGTGACAGCCAAGTTTGTAGATATCAAAATATCCAGAAGAGTTTGAAAAAGCCAAGTTCTGCAATAAACTCCCAACAGGATTTTGCACAAATAAGCATGTCAGCATTAAATTGGCAAACGTACCTCAACGTAAACTTGACAATATAAAGCTTAATTTATGGAAGTGTAAAATGATACACAGGGAGGCTAAAAGTCCTAATTGCATCTATGATGAGGTCTGAAATACAAAACAGGATCTTAGAGTTGTACCTGACTCAGAGTATAGCAGGAATGAAAAAGTTGGAACTCCATGCTAGTGATGATTAGGAAGGAGATCATAAATATATTTCCAAGGTTGGAATGTTTTTATATAAATCTATGATGCAACCACAAGTGGAATACAGTCTGGATACCTCCAAAAGGGTACCATAAAGCTGCAGAAAGTACAGGATGGAAAGCAACCAAAATGACTAAAGAGTCGGAGCAGCTGTCCTATGAAGAAGGTTTACATTTGGGGCATTAAAAAAGAAGCTAGGGGACATAATAGAAGCATATAAAGTCATATAGAAGTTTTTATCCTACTGTTATAGTACCTAGGGTCATCCAATGGTGGGAAACTAAGCACAAACAAAAAAAGAACTTCAACACAGCACATAGTAATATTATGAAGCTAACTACCATGAGGTGTGTTGATGGCCTCCAATTTTGATGGCATAGCAGTATGGCTTTAAGTTCCAATTGGTAAGAACTGCTAAAAAAATATAAACATTTTACAATGGGGAGGGGATTCCTTGAAGGTGCTGAATTTTCTCCAATACCACAACTGGCCTTATTTCACATAAAACAAATGGGACATTGTTCTCCCATGAGGTATGGTGAATTTCATATCTGAAACTGCCGATTAGGGAAGGGGGCATATCCTGCACCCTCCAAAAAAGATTCCCCACTCCCACTCAAATCCTGGAAAGCCTCAGCAGCTACTCACCATTTGTGGTAAAGGCTGGGATGCAGTTAGCACAACCTTCTGGAATAGCTGCTATGGCTGGATTATCCTCCTGGAAAGCCAGCAAATACTTCACTCTGAAGAAATGAGCTGGCTACCTCCCTGCTACTGCAAATACCACAGCAGGCAAAAGAATGGTGCAGTTCTACACTTAGGCCCACAGGCTCCAGATGCCTTGCTTTGAGAGGCCCTTCTTTAAGGCACAGCACTGGACAGATGGCCATGGATTTTACCTGTGACACAGAGACCACTCCTCCCACAATACCCCTTTCTGAGGAAAGATCCCTCAGAAGAAGGCACTGGAGTGAAGAGAAAATGATAACCGTGACAGTAGGAAGAGGGAAATGGTAAGTGAGGAGGTGAGAGCTCCAGGGTGCTGTGACAGGAGGAGAAGGGCAACACTTTCCTTTCTCATTTGCTGCTTCTCAGTCAATCATGGTGCTATCTCTGAAACAGCCTAGAATTCTACTGAAATCAGGGAATGAGATGTGCTCCATATTCTTAGACAATGAGTGGACACAGTTCAGTCAACACAGTAAAGTAAAAAAAAAAAAAAAAGATTCTAAATTCATTTGACAGGCTTAGAATGTAAGCACCACAAAATCTCTGTTGTATATAAGAAAATTTCCCTCCTGGATCAGAACGATAGGAGTTGTAATCAACATATCTGGGGGCCACCAGTTTGGAGAAGACAGCCCTATATAGTCCAGCCAAGAACTGTAATTGGAAATGCACCAGTGCCCAGGTTTCCATCTATTGCTTGCTTTTGCCAGAGGCAGAGTTAGATGCTAGTTATGCATCTTTGTGATGATAACAGAAGCCTTCTTGCAAAGTCAGCACTACCCCCCAGTTGTGTTGCACAAAATATGGCAAGACATTTTTCATACACCCCCTAGCAATACACAAAAACATTGCAATGAATGTTTTGTTATATGAGCTATATTCAAAAGTATAGCAAAACACTGGGCATCTGATTCCAGCACAATCAGGAGGAGGCAAATTTGAGAGATTGCAAGAGCATCAAATCCATCTAGATCTTAATGCATGGGACAGCATATGCAACACATTCAGTGCTACAACATATAATCCCATTTGGCCTTGACCAAACATTGGAAAAAATGGGTGGGAAAATTGAATGGACACAATAGTGACCCTAAAACAAAGAAGGTCAAAGAGATGAAGGAACCCATAAGATAAGAGTACAATAGAAAGAGAAGCAAAGTGCACATAAATGTTCTAAGATACAAATAAGAGCTTCCTGAATCATTTTATAACTTAAAAATACAATATATATACATATACACATGTCATTATCTCTGCATTAATTTACATCTTCAATCTACCTGGAAGGAATCACACAGGCAGGGAGTAGCAATGAAAGGGTCAAGCAACATTCCTTCCAAGTCAATATGCCTGAGGAACACTGGTACAGCCCCTCCAGCATTGGTAGCTGCATTTTCAGTCCCCATTATTCATTGATGTGTCAGGAAGTCTGCCTGAGCAGCATGGCTTCCTGATATCGAGAACCACATTTTTGTACCATTGCTCCAAAACCGTGAGGAGTTCTATTTTAGAACTTGAAGGGAGGAAAGAAAGAGAGAAAAGGACATAAAGTCAGATATGCTAAGGCTGACAAGAGGCTTCTGCAGGCATCAGTCAAGAGAAACAGACACTCTTCATGCATTGCTTACCCAAATCAGTTATATGACCAAGTCCCTATATGCCCACATCCTGAAATGTTACAGAGGCATTATTTTGTGAAGAAAAATATCTTTTGCATATCTTCCCATCACCTCCCTTTCTGCACAGTAAGAAAACTGGAGTTTGTGCAACCCCCCCCCCCCCCCCCCCCCCCCCCCCACACACACACAGAACCCCAAACCCATGCTCTTCTTTGCAGTTCCTCCACAACACTTTGGGACATTTAAATAGCAGAAGAAAATTGCAAAAAACATATTGCTCGTCTATCATTATACTCAGTTATTTTTACTGATGTCAGGAAACCTGGGAATTACTAATTATTAATATTCTTTCTATCCCTAGCCTGACCATGTCAACCAATTAGTCACATTTGCAATCTACCTGTGTTTGTTATTAACTGCCTTCAAGTCAACCTTGACATGGCAACCCTGTGAATGAGAGACTTCCAAGACACCCTATCCTCAACAGCTCAAGTCAGGTCCTATAGACTGAGGGATGTGTCCTCCTTAAGTCAAACCACCTGGTATGGTGTCTTCCTCTCTTCCTACTGCCCTCTAGCTTTCCAAGCATTATCATCTTGTCTACTGAACAATGCCTTCTCATGGTGTGGCCAAAGTACAACAGCCTCGATTTAGTCATGATGGCTCCTAAGGAGAGTTCAGGCCTGATTTGTTATAGGGCCCATTTGTCTGATTTTTTTAAGCCAAACATGGTATCAGCAGAACTCTTCTCCATCATATCTCAAATGAGTTCATTTTCCTTCTGTCAGCTTTCTTCACCATTCAGCTCTCACGCCCTTACATAGTGATGAGAAATGTGAAGGTATGGATAATCCTAAGTTTAGTGTTCAGCTGTATAACTTGGTACTTCAGATCTTGCCTAGTTCTTTCATAGTTGCCCTTCCCAGTTTTTATCTTCTTCTTATTTCAGGCTACAATCTCCATTCTGATCCAAGGTATGGGAAATCTTCAGTTTCCTTATCATCTATATTGAAGTTATGTAAAACACTCATGGCCTTTATTTTTGTTTTCTTAATGCTCAACAGTAAGCCTTCCTTAGCATTTTCTCATTTGGCTTTCCTTAGTAATTGTTCCAAGTCTTTGTTATTTTCTGCTAGTAACATGGTATCATCTGCATATCTTAGACTGCTGATATTTCTTCCTTTAATCTTCACACCTTCTTCCTCCAAGTCGAAAAGTATTCTGCATTTGATGTTTTCTGCATACAATTTGAAGAGAGTGACAGAATGTAGACTTGCCTGACCCTCTTTCTAATTGGGAACCATTCTGCTTCTCTGTATTGTGATCTAACGGTAGACTCTTGTCCTGAGTACAGGACAATCAAATGAGGGGGTATCGTAGAGTTTTAATTATCACCTTTAAAATATTTGACAAAAAGTTTGTTTTGATTTGTAGTTGTTATATCTACATAGTAACCATCCAGATTTACACATTTTCCACAGCATTTCCTGATCCTCTGAATACCTGATATTGTAGAAGTCTGCAGACTGCACCTTACAAGGGGGTATCGTAAAGTAATAATTATCACCTGGATGTTATTATGGTATATTGATGAAATGTTGTCAGTGTCATCATTGGGCCCTAAGTGCATGTTGTTGAGAAAATCAGCTCATTGTGTTATTTTTTCTTTTTTTTGGTGACCAGTTGTGCTAGAAGTGTAAAATCCTTATTAAGGCACACTCTGCAATTTTCTACAATAACAGTATTTGGGGAGTCAAGAAACACTAGGGAAAATCTGGATGGTGACCACGTAGATATAAGTTAACAAATACAAATCAAAACAAACTTTCTGTCAAATTTTTTTAAAGGTGATAATTAAAACTTTACAATACCCCCTCATAGAGTGGCACACTCAATTCTTTAAGAGCAATCCATAACTTTTCATTATATATGCTGTCACAGGCTTTGCTATAGTCTATAAAGCCCATGCTGATTTTTTTCTGGAATTCTCTGGTGTGCTCCATTAAACCATGTATGTTTGCAGTGGGATCCCTAGTGCCTCTTCCTTTCCTGAACCCAGCTCTGGAATTTTGCACTTCATATAAGGTAGGAGTCTTTGCTGTAGAATTTTACGCATTATGTTTATGTGGAAAATTAATGCAATGGTCCTACAGTTACTGTAATTTATATGAATTCAAGGAAAGAACAAATATATCCATTTGGCACAAGTGATGTGTACACTGCCTCCCTTTCCATGAATGTATGCTCTTAATAAATGATCTATGGAAAAAGGGTGAATCACTATGTGCTTCCTTAACAGACCAGTAAATTGTTTCTCTTTGGAATTAGGTCAGCACTCATGGCATAACCTGTTCATACAAACCCACATAAGCAATCATGGAAAAGGAATCAGTTGAGGGAGTTATCTTGTACTTTATCTGCAAAAAAAGGCACATGCCACATTGCTTCCACCTACTTCTGCCATTTCTCTCAACCCTTTGTTTCTGTAATTTACTTGACCTTCAAAACCAGACATTCCTATTGGCTTTCTTTCCACAAAGGGGTCAGCCCTGTTCGTTCTCCTTTGTCTTTTGTGCACATATACGATTGTCGCAAAGACATCTCACCTTGTGAGCGAAATCAGTAAATTTGATCCTAGAAAGAAACCGCCTCAATTCCCCACGGCTGATTTTGGGATCTGTCTCCTTGAGAGGCACCTCTTGGCTCTGACTCATCAAAGCCCACCTCAGGCGGAGTTTGCTGACCGACAGAAAGCCTGGCTGGTGTTCAGAGGTGATGCTTGTTGTCACGGTGATATAAAATGCATCTTTTTGGAGATCATTGATTCCAACTAGCAGGCACAAAGAGGGGAAAAATACGGGTGATTTGCGACATTCAGAGCTGGCAGTCAGGCTAACTCCTATTGGCTGTTTCTAACTGTGCAAGGGCTTGGCTTCTAGTTACAGATAATATCTAGGCACAGTGCTCATCGGCCTGGAACTCTGCAATGAATATAAATGCCTCTACAGATCTACAGTCACAGCCAGCTTTTCAAACTTTGGCAAATGCAGCTAAACACAAGGAAAAAAACAGTACTACAAAAAAAGAACTTGTGATTCTGGAAATTTTGGCATACTTCACAATAATAACCCAATGAGATATAAATAGGATTTACATACAAAGCATTAAATGTGTGCCCACAAAAAAGGAGATTTCCTAAGACTCATACAAGCTGCCTAGAACTTGAACACAACTTGAACACCCTGAGAGTCTTTGCAGCCTGTGTTATAAGGCGTGACTGGAAATATGCAAACAGAAAGTTCAACAGCAGCTGGAGGAGCAGCCACTCCCAACTGGCTGGTTTTATTCCCTGCAGGTTCAATCCATTTTCACTAGCACTTGCTATTCAACAAGCTGGGAAAAGTTAGTTTTGGACAACTTCCAGAATCCGCCATCCAACACGGCCAGTGGCCAGGGGATTCTGGGAACTATAGTCCAAGACTATATAGGTCCAGCAACTAGTTCCCATTAGATTAGAGACACTACATCAATAGAATCTACAGAAATTATGACATCATTCAACAACTAACTCAATGAGTCTACTCCAATTAGACCAGAAGAAGAGGAGGAGGAGGAGAAGGGAAAGGGGAAGGGGAAGGACAAGGAGGAGAACTAGGCCCATCTTCTGCACATGCCATATGGTCAAAAGGTCTTTTGTGCTGGCAGGCATAACTTCCTTAGTCTCCATGCCATTGCAGCTCTTGGCTCAAGAAATGAGACTGTGGACAGTTCAAGCTGGGCACTAATAAAGAACTATGGACAGAAACTTTTCAGTTTCAAAGAGTCAGATTATCATAAAAAGGTAGTTCTGAGCCACTGTCTGAGATTTAGATCCAAGATAGTTTAGATCCCTTTGCCTGGAAAATCTCTACAGGGGAAGATTAGCAGCCAATTCCCAGATCCTCCCAGTTGTTGCTCTGTCTTCCTGCCTATTGTGCCACATCCTCCAAGTCTTGCTACCTCCTCAACCAAGGTTTAAGGGTGGCTTTTATCAACCCTTGGCATGGGACACCTCACACTGAGGAACCTACATTGTATGATCATGCCCCCTTCATACAAGGTATGTTCAATGCCAAATGCCTTTTGCTATGGGTTGATAAAGTCCACTCCTGCTTCTATGCCTCTCACCATTAGAGCTGTATTACTGCCTTTGCACTATATAGTAACTACAGCATGAACATAACTGCTGGCATAGACATGTTCTCAGTTCTAGGACAACACCATAAGCTGTTGCATCACACCAGCAGGATAGGTTGCTATCCATGTCTTTTAATCTTCTATCCTGCTTTGAAGGTAGTGAAAAATTATGTAACCCATCTTTCTCTGTGGACTCTCTTATATCTGTCATTTTCTACCTTCAGTTCTGCAGAAGTTTTGGGCTTCAGCTCCCAGAATCCTTGATCTCTAGTTATGCTGGCAGAAGCTTCTGGGGGTTAAAGTCCAAAACATCAGGAGAGCCACAGACTGAGAACTAGTGTTTATCTGACCATCAGCCAGGCTTTAGCTAAAAGAGGAAAGACAAAAAGTTCACTAAGAGGCATAAGAACTATGAACAACCTAGAAACCATCCCAGTACCAACCCAACACTGCCGAGCATGTACTGGGAAGGTTTCAGGACATATTTGTACTTGCTTTGTTTTTATTTTATTTTTCCCCTCGACACCACCTCATACTCACTGGAAGAAGCTGTCACTGTGCCTGTCGTATTACTCAGGTCCAAGAGGAGCATAGGGAAAGTGGGATGGAGAAGATAAAGATGGTGGACTCTTGGGCTTGGCTCCTACAGTAATGAGAAGAATGTATGATTTATCCATTTCCTCCACAAATTTCTAACATTTACAAAAGATTTGGATCCAATCTACATTAGACTTACCCATTGAAATTATTGATCTTATAATAGTCATCCAAGAGCTTGGAAAAGTTCTAAAGTCTCGAGCCACTATCTAACTAATCTAATTCCCAAGCCTATGTCTAACTTGATTTCAATGAGAGTAAAATGTCACCAAATTTATCCGAATCCAACTATATATAACTCCTGGGGGATCACCTAATGGTAAAATGTTAACTTTTAATAAAATGAGTTTATTGTGTATTATTAGCACTTATGATGTTCAATCAAATGACTTTTAACCATCAGAGAGGCACCTGTGTCAGTCTGTTGTAGCAAAAAAACAAAAAAAAAAAGCAAACAAAACAAAACAAACAACCATAACTAAGTCTTGTGGCATCTGCCAGTTTTGTCATGGTATAAACTTTTCGTATTACAGTCCTAGTCATCAAAGGCATGAATTGTCAGTTTCAGCCTCACCCTTAGTCTCATCATAACCATACAAAGTAGAAGTTCAATTATATAGTTCACTCCACTGAGTTCCACAGATTCTTTACTGAAAACCAGTAGAGTCAGCTAGATGTGCCCTTGTAACCGAAGTTGAAAGGCAAAGATTAGTTAACATCCACTGTTGGGATAGGATGCTTTTTATAAGCACCAGTTCTATACTTGATTTGTTGACAGATGGTTTTCACACCCATCAGAATGCGATGAATTTTTAAGCTAGAAACTAAACACAAAAACCAGAGTCTGTCCTGTTTTCAGAATTCCCTTTTATCTTTGGTCTTGTCTTGAGTTCTCCCAACAGGCACTGCAATTATCAGGTGCTCCAAGTAACGCAGACAGGATTAAGAATAAATTGGTAAGCATGAGAAACAGGGCATTTTGTGTAGCAGCCCCATGCTTATTGAGGATATGTAGAGCCCTGCCTCTACTAACATTCCATTGATTTGTGAAACTTTTTTTATTTTGGAATCGGTTTTTTAAACATGTAATTAGGTGTATTGTGCATTTTGTTATCATAATATTTTAATATTTTAATGTTAAATTTGTGGTTTTATTGATATCTGATGTTTTACATACTGCCCAGGGTACGAATCCCATCTTACCCATGGAAACCACAGGTCATACTCTCTCAGCCTCAGGCAAACCCCCTCTGACCATATCTTGCCAGAAAAACTTGTGTTAGGGTCAGAAATTGCTTGAAGGCACACAATAACAACAATTTTTCTGTAAGGGTATTGAGAGATTTTTGCCCTGAAAGGTAGCATAGGATTTCTTAATAAATAAAAAACAAGAGGGAAACACACACACACACACACACACACAGAGCTGAATTTGTGCCGGGACTCAAACCAGAAATATATTCTTCAGATCCTGGAACTATAGGAAGTTAAAAAGAAGGACAACTCTGAGCATGTGTAGACTGCTTTTCTCACATCCAAAACATACTGCATATATAATCCAGTTTGAGACCACTTTAACTGCCTGGCTCAGTACTAGGGAATCCTGGGAACTGTACTTCTGTGAGATATTTAGCCTTCCCTGTCAGAGAGCTCTGGTACCACAATAAACTACAATTCCCAGGATTCCCCAGCACTGAGCCAGGGCAGTTTAAGTGGTTTCAAACTGGATTTTTTTTCTGCAGTATGTTTTGGACCTCAATCTACTCTTTGTTAGAGCACTTAGTTCCACCTATATTAGACCTATTGACTTTGTTAAATCAACAGTTATGTAAGTCTCATTGAATCAATGGGTGTTTTGATTTGGGACAAACACTTCAGTTTCACACACAGCATTAAGAAAAATGGCTTCCAAGAAAAATATCATGGCATCCTGTGAAGCTCAAGCCACTCCTTTGCCTTCTTGAAATATAATGCCACACTGAATTTCCTTCTTACCTGGAGAGCTAGATTCTCACTCACCAAGCTTTTCAAGATGGACTGCTTTTTATTTGCCCAGAAGAGAAAGACAGATTTCTTGTCCAAAGTCATCACTGAGAGGGCATCTGATTTTTTCATGTGGCAGGGCAGCTCATAGTTCCAGACTGGGAGGCCTGATTTACCATCCACCACTATCAGCTAAAAGCAGAGAAGCCCAGAATGAGAACAATACTGGGATATTATGAAGAAAGGTGTGGGGAACAAAGGAAGCATAGAACTTAAACCAGTACAGTTAAAATAGCATTATATTCCATGGCAATCAGACCTTGGAAAAGTTGCATTTTCGGACTTAAATGCTGAGAATCCCCTGGTAGAGGATCTGAAAATTGTAGTCCCAAAAAGTAACTTTTCCAAGCTCAGGAGGCATTATAGCTTTGATTAGCAGATACTGATGGCTGGGCAAACTCTAGAAAATAGTTACCCTTTTCACTCCCTAATTATGAGCTTTCCAAGACACATAGACCCCTTTTCACTTTATAATCCATCCTACAGATTACAGAGTAGGTGATTAAATGCTGAACTGTACTGCTGCAGACTGCAGGTAGAAAGACATATTTTTAATGCTTCTACATATACTACCTGTATGAAATGAACCAGCTTTGGGTGGGCTACACTGAGTTCCTCTCTGTCTCCATCCTTGATGTACTTGTCTACTATGCAATGGCATATGCATCCACAAATACAGTGTGTGCTCCCCCATACCTGTAGTCAAAAGTGGCACAGTCTGAAATTCTGCAATCTTACTACAACTGAGGACCAAACTGGATGTGATGTTAAATGTAAAAAAAATGTCTGTAAAGATGCACAGTGTTTAAAAATGAAAATAGCAGCTACAGAATTGGGGTGAAGAGTGACCGTTCTGCTATCCAAGAAAAATGTCTTCTCTGAATGGGATGGGTGGAAATATCTCATTGGAGTCAATGTGAAGTTTCCTCTCAATGTAAACAGCAGCTTCAAGGGACTGAATTTAATCAGCCAGTGAGGGAGGAAAGGGTTAAATCCTCCTTCTTAACTACTATGTGATCCTAATAATTATCAGCTCCAGCCCCTCCATGCCTATGGCTTATTTGCATTTTTGAAATGTGGACATTAAATACAAAGATGAATTTAACATCATGTCCTTTCTGCCCTTGGTCTTCATAACGTAGAAGACATCTTCTAGTCAACTCCCTCAAGGCATGGCTTGAAAAGATTTAAGTAATTGTTATTGTTGATATTGGAGCCACTGGATAAAATGTGATTTCCACCATTATATCACAGGGTGGGGAAACCACTAGCCCTCTAAAAATTTAGAATAACACAATCCCACAATCCTCAACCATTGGCCATGCTGGATGGGGCTGATGGGAGATGCAAATCAACACATTGAAGAAGCAAAAGATTCCAATCATGCTATACATATTCTTCAGGAAAAAAGACCTATTGTATCTAGCTGAAATCGTTTTTAAAATGATACATGGATTAAAAGTCATTTGATACGCCAGCTGCGCCCTTTTCTGGAAGTAAGGGATCTCGAGACTGTTGTGCTCAGTCTCGAGATCCCTTACCTCTCGTCTGGATTTCTGTAATGCGCTCTAGCTAGGCCTGCCCTCGTGCTTGGTCCGGAAACTTCAGCTGGTACAAAATATGGCAGCCAGAGTGGTCTCAGGAACATCTCGGAGAGACCACATAACTCTGGTCTTAAAATCTCTTCACTGGCTGCCTATTAGTTTCCGGGCCCAGTATAATGTGTTGGTTATTACCTTTAAAGCCCTAAATGGCTTGGGTCCAATTTATCTTCGGAACCACCTCCTCCCATATAATCCTCCCCACGCACTCTGGTCCTCTGGGAGGAATTTGCTTCAGCCACAAAAATCTAGGCTGTCTACAACCTTCCAGAGGGCCTTTTTGGTAATCGCCCCCAGATTATGGAACGGCCTACCTGATGAGATCCGTCAGATGACGAGCTTGAACAGCTTCAAAAAGGCGCTAAAGACAGATCTCTTTTAACAGGCCTTTCCTGATTAGATCCCAGCCTCAGGAGCTGTGCCCTTGCCCTTCTGTGTCCCTGATTTGCCTTCTGCTGATTCTTTTATTGTTCATTTTATTTTAATTTAAAATTTAGCTGGTTTTAATGGTTGTTAAATTTAATATGTTTTTATGGTGGAGGGTGGGGGTTGGGTTTTTTAGATTGTACTAATGTCATTTTAATTGCTATAAGCCGCCCCGATTGTTTTAAACAGAGGGGTGGGGTATAAATAAATTTTATTATTATTATTACATTATTATTATTATTATGTCCACAAGCTAATGAATATACCTTTTTGGTAATGTTGCCTGCACTCTGTGCCTGAATCATGAAGTCCAGGATTTGATCATTGCTGAAGTACCCTGGGGAAGGCTGGCTGCAAAAAAAAAAAAAAAAAAAGGTGAGAAATGCATAAAGCAACTGTGAATGCAGGAGAAATAAGGAAGGCATCTTAAATGAACATATCCACGCCCTCAGCAATAACCTTCCTTCACCGGAGCTCATCTGCATTCCTGCAAGGCCAGTCTTTGCCAAAAGAGATCAGGCTGCCCATCCATCAAGTCTGCTATCCTGGCATGGGCAAAGATCATTTGTTGATGTAGCCAAAGAGAAAGAGAAAATGGAGCACAGATCTCCAAACCCAATTATTCCACAGCCCTGTACAATGAGAGAAAACTGTGTGGATGTATTTGGTTCTTTGTCATAAAGGATGATGTTTTATTGCTGTCTTTCTTAGCATGCTTCTGCTTTATTAGCAATCATGACATTCTCCACACATTTAAAAATGCACCAGTACCTCCGATGATCCAAAATAAATTTCATACAAGCATGTGAGCTGTGCACATACAAACTGTTAGTTGTCAAACATATACTTTTGAGCCTCCTCTTGGCTGTATCCTCACAACAGGCTTAGGAAGCAAGTTCGGAAGAGGGAAATAAGTGGCCCAAGGCCACACAGTGAGCTTCTTCGCTGTATGAGACTTTGACTCTGGGTCTCCCGCTCCCCAATCCTAGCCCAACAATTCTGGCTCTGACACACTGTTCATCAGGAGAGAAAGGCCTTGTTCACCCGTAACTGCACTTCAGTGAACTGCCTTCCACTGGAAAGGTCATGTCCCCTGGCCCTATCAGGGTCTCCCCTTTTCTGGATGAATGCTATACATACCCAGCAGTATTTGAAACAGAGTCCCTTCATACACTTGGAAAATATATACAGTATATACATTTTTGATGTATGACAGTACAGTAAATCTTGCTACCAGACTTCATGGGGCATTGTAGGCGACAACAAATTCAGCAACAAATTATTTAATAGAGTTTACAGCAATTATATATTTAATTCATAGACAATGCAAAATAGATTCATAATAATCCCAAATGATCAAAAAATTGTTTGGCAATATGTGAACATCTTCACTGCTCATCCAGAGACCAACAAAAGATAACCAATCAGGCTTCCCAAAGGAGGACATTTCATAGCCCAAATACAACTATCAAGAAGGTTGCACATGTGGGAAGGTATAAGTAAAGCAAGATCAGTATGTGACAAAGTTCTAGCACATCTTCCTTGTCCACAATGATCATGTCTCTTTTTGTGTTTGTTTCTTGTTTTGTTTTAAATACCTCTATTCATCTCTCCTTTATATGGGTTAATTTAGCTTATTTTGAGCTCAAAAATGCTAAATTAAACCATATAAAGGAGAGCTGAATAAAGGTATTTAAACTTTAAAAAAGACTCAAAAAAGATGGCAAAGGCAAATATAATTGTTAAACGCTAATCCTGAAAAACAGCAACTGAGCTATCAAATGCCTGCCCTCCTAAAAATGTTCTATGTTTCTCTGTGATGAACAGCTACTGAATTTATAACAACAACGACAACAACAAAATTTATTTATACCCCGCCCTTCTGCAAAGCAATCAGGGCGGCTTACAGCATTAAAATTAACATAAATACAGGCCCCGTCCCATCCCAGACAACCCCCAAAAAATCCCCACCCCTAAAAAGGTATTAAACAATATCGCAAGTTTAAAACATACTTAAAATAAATTTGTTAAAAAGGACCAAATCCTAATTGCAGCAGAGAGTAGAGAAGGAGAGGAAGACTGACTTCTAAGGCCAGGAAATCTAATCTATTCCTCCCAGAGGACCTGAGTGTGCGGGGTGGATTATATGGAAAGAGGCGGTCCCAAAGATAGGATGGACCCAAGCCATTTAGGGTTTTAAAGGTAATAACCAACACCTTGTACTGAGCTCGGAAACTCATAGGCAGCCAGTGAAGTGACCTCAAGACAGGTGTTATATGGTCTCTCTTAGATGTTCCCAAGACCAACCTGGCTGCCATATTCTGCACCAATTGAAGTTTCCGGGTTAGACACAAGGGTAGCCCCATGTAGAGTACATTACAGAAGTCAAGACATGAAGTTACCAGTGCATGTACCACAGTTTCAAGATCCCTAATTTCCAGAAAGGGGTGCAGCTGGCGTATCAGCCGAAGCTGATAACAGGCACTCCTGACCGTCGCATTTACCTGATTAGTCATCTGGAGCGACAGGTACAGGAGCACCCCCAGACTGCAAACACAGTTCTTAATGGAGAGTGTGACCCCGTCCAGGACTAGAGGTTGTATCTCAATACCTAGTTTCGGGGCCATTACTGCAAGTACCTCCATTTTTCCTGGATTCAGTCTCAATCTGTTTTTCCTCATCCAGACCATTACTGCCTTAAGACAGTCGTTGAGAGGAAAGACGCCTTCAGACCTCTGCCCGATATCTTCCAGATTTCTTGAATTACATTTTTCCACCTATTAGTTTTTTTAAAGTAATGTGTTTGCTTTAGTTGATGCTTTAAACAGAAGGAACTAGTTATTGTAATTTTTTTTTTGCAAAATTATTTAAAAAATAGAAAATGACCAAAAATTCCCCCAAATGACCTGTCTCCCAAACATGTTTTACAAGTAACACCTAAACTTTACTCATTACACCTAAGAAAAAAGTAATGAAGTGACATGGCCCTCCAGATGTCGGTGAACTGCAAGCCCTAGCAGCTTTAGCCAACACATCCAATAATGAAAGTGCTGGGAATTCCAGTCCAAAAGCCTGGAGGGCCGAATCATGGTTCCTCATCCCAATATTATCATGCTCTCATTACCCTCAAAAGTAATGCTTTACTGGTAAAGGCAGCATGGGCAATTGTAAATAATTCTGTTGTTGAAGCCTCTACAAGATACCAGGCTGACTAGCCCTGATTTAGGGGGAAAGTGTTTAGTGAGAATTATTGTAGGCCAGTTCTACTGGCACCAGAGAGAATGTGGCAAGGAGTGGGAAAGAGAATCTCCTTAATTGTATTTCTCAAGCATATGTTAGCATACAGAAGAAGCAGACAGATCCAGAAACAAAAACAAGAGCTCATCACCTGTCAATATCTTGCTGTTTCAGAGTCCAGCGAGGCTCCAAGTCCTGTCCCCTCAGTAAGGTCAAACCATGATCAGTAGTGATGAGGAGGTCACTGCAGTTGCCCTCTGGAGATTTTACTGCCTGTAGAAACTCAACACCACCACTAGAGGAGGCAGAGAGCAAAGGTGAGGCAACAGTGCTTGTTCCAATTACCGGTACTCACAATTTGGAAAAGTTGCTTTTGAGGAGTATAACTCCCAGAACCCACTTCCAGAAACTTTTCCAAGTTTTGTAATAACCTCATTTTAGGAGACTTCCCAACTAAGATGAAACCAGATGAAGCAAATGCCACACACAACTGTTTCCATGAGGTTTCTCATGCACATTCTTACATGAAACATTATTTAATTTATTAAAATATTTATATCCCATGTTTTATCCAAAAATCTTAGGGTGGCTGACCAAATATGATTCACATCAACCTCAGCTAAAGAAAATGACACACTGGATATTTTGTTTGGACAAATAACCTCTAGGAGTAGAGTTGTGATCAAAATGTGCTTTAAGCAAAAGTCAAGCACATTTAAGCATGGGAGTCCTCACTCTGAACATTCGAAAAGTCAAAATAATTGCAGTGAGTCTGGCATCGTTTCTCAGAGCATATTTCAAATATCCTTCTTGAGAAGGAATTCTTTAAGTTTGTCTTCATACTCCACTCCCACAGAGAACTCTAGAAAATTTATCTGTCTGCTAGATTTCAGATGATTCTATTGTCCTGCGAGGCTGCTATAGTCACATTGTCAGTGCATCCCAGACTTTCTGAGACTGCATGCACAAGTCAGTATGCAGGAGCTTTCATGTTTAGAAAAAGAAAGCAATTAATTGTGAACAAAGTAAGCCTGAATACGAATAGTAACTGTTATTTATATAGCATACAAACAATTCAGTGTCTGTTAGGTATCTAAACCAAACAATGCAAACCTCAGTAAGTTTGCCTGCAGTACTGGAATATAATAAAACAATAGTCAAACCAAAAAAACTAAACCAGTCCCAGTTTAAAGGACTTGCCAAGAAGTTAAACAAAAGAGAGGTCTGAAAAGTCCTACAATCAGATGATCTGCACTGAATTATAGAAATGGACAAGTTCAAGGGGCTGTGAGGTAGCACAAGAAGAAACTTCTTAACTTTAAACAATTATAACCATTAGAAAAGCTATAGCTATAGATCATCAAACTTAACCCCTTAATCTTTGGACAAGATATTATATATCTATGGAAAACACTCCTGACAGGTATATGGCCATTTAAAGAGCCTGTCATCCTCTCCATATTCCATGTATTTCATTGACCATAGAGCTAAAACACAGAAAATCAATATACTTTACTATGGAAGGGAGACAATATCCCACCTATAAATGTCAATAAGCTCTGACAAATTGACAGAGCGGCGCTTTTCCCATTCAGGCTCTTCTCGCTGCAGCACTGGTGGGAAGCTGTCACGGTTTCTAGCCTGAGCAAAGATATCACGCAAGGCAACTGCTTGGACATTACCTAGATGACAGGAAGAAGCAAAGACTAACAATATCTTGCATATCTACAAAATAGGAAGAGAGTAAGCAATAACAGAAGCACAAGCACTGTGGTAGGTTCATCCCAGCTACTATCTATCAGGGCCTTTCTGCATAAATAAGTGAAGATCTGTTCTCACCCTTTTCTCGTTGTTCTTTGATAATCCTGCAGGCTATTTTCCAGTGGATTCTGCAACTTCCCTGGCCATAAAGCCCCTGTCCCACTTGTCTTCGAAGGAAATTGCAAAAGCTGAATATGTGCTCAGCATAACATATATATTTTTTCTCCACTAAAGTCAAAGCATAATCCAAATGCATTCCAGTCCTTTCAAAATGATACTGTAATTCCCTTTTAGGTTACAGGAATGTTATATACTATCCTCATTTAAGCAGTGAAATAGTCTAGTGGGAGACATTACCTTTTCATGAAAGAGTAATCTGAGTTGCTGCTTTCTCCTTTAAAAAACCCAAGGCTAGCAATATATGTACTCCTATTGAGTCAGCATGGTATAGTGGTTTGAGCATTACACTACGACTCTGGAGACCAGGGTTCAAATCTCCACTTGGTCGTGGAAACCCATTGGGTGATCATGGGCAAGACACACTCTCTCAGGCCCAGAGGAAGGCAAAGACACACCATCTCTGAACAAATCTTGCCAAGAAAAGCCTATGATATCTTAGAGTTGCCATGTCAGAAATGACGAAGGTACACAACAAAAACAAATATACAAACAGCCTTAAAATAACAATAAAAGGAAGCTAAATAAATGTTTTGTTTATTTAGTGCTATTGGTGTGGCAAAAGAAGAGCTGCCCAGCTGCCTGGTCAGCAAAGAAAAAAGAAAATAAAGAAGAAATATGAATGGAAAAGTGCCTTATATTGGATAAGTACTGCTTTTAAAGAAAAGGAGGTGGGGAAGAGAGAGAGAGGGAATAAAAACTCTCCCTCTAAACAGAATCATGAAGTCTGCAGTGATGAATGTTACTAATCCGATTACCAAAAAAATCAGGAAGTGTGACCAACCTCATGCTTCAGATGCCCTAAGCATAAGAATAATCGATGGGAAATTAAGGGAGCATGTATTTTGCACGAAAACAGAGAAGACAGACACTATACAGTAACGTGTACTGAGCATCTTTTCAAGTGCCTTCTATGTGAGTTTTATAACAGGCTTCCAGCATAGCTTAAATTCTAGTTCTTTGGATCACAATTTTTGCAATAGCTCAGTACCTCCAGCTTGCAATTTGTACCACTTCATCTCATTGTCTACTGTGCTCTCTGCCTTATTTTCTTTCAATATTTAGCCTTATGTTTTCTGTCTCCTCCTTGAACCATTTTCACACCAGCTATTCTTATGGCTCATTAGCTACCAACTCAGTCTTTCAATCGTCACCAGCCCCAAGCCAGTGGTACTGGATCCCCAAACTCTTTTCAATTGAGATTGATCCTGCAAGGGTACCATGTGATGAGTTTGGCTCTTTTTCTAGCATAGAGGCAAATCTGAGAGATCAATTAGAAATGACAAAGCATCTTACCAAAACCGAAGAGGATGTAGACTGCTCCATGGCTGGTGATGTGAGACTGAGGGCCAATCAGTTTTCCATTGCCATTGATACTGTACTTCACTGGCCCTCCCACAGGGTTTCCAGTTTTACCAGACACCAAGATGAAGCACAAGTCTGGCTACATAAGAGACAGAAAATATATTGCATTGTGGGGATGGGTTTGTGTATTCATGAATTATCTTTGCCCCACAATCCTAACACCAAAGACTGTTCTTCCATTATACAAAAGAAGCACAAACTGGGAAGCACTTAATGGAATCTACAGAGGAGAAAAGAGACATATCTGAAAAAAATGCTTAAAATGTTTTTGTTTTATTATGTGTTTTGGTCTGTGTGTACTATTAATACCTTCTTCAGGGAGCTATTTAAAATTAAGCATCAGACATTTCAGAACCAAGGAACTGTTTTCACTTATCTAGCAAATAATTTGGAAGATCTTTGTTCAAGAATTCCTGAAGTATGAGAAAGAAGGATGACAGGGAAAGGTGCACATGGGGGAGACAATTAGCTTTGCACCTATTATACCCTATACCAAACACCCCCAATGTAGTGCCTGAGAGTGATAGGAGTCCAACATATCTGGAAAGCACCAGGTTGAGGAAGGCTGCTGTGCTCAGATCAGATTCTTCTTGCCATCCCACATATGGGAGTAAGGGTCATACATACCTGTGTTTCTCCAATAGCCAGGACCACCAAATCACTGACCCTGTCTCCATCTATGTCAGGTACAGCAACAGCTGGAGCTGCCAAGGTTCCACTGGGCAGGTGGGATGAGTCAAGGGTCCAAACTGGTTTTCCTAAAAAGATGGCATAAAATGACATCAACATAAGCAGAAACAGTGAGATTACAAAGGAGGTTAATGAGAACCTTATAAAGCATGGTTAGTGCCAGAGGGAGGAGAGAAAAAAGTCATTGCATGTCATGAACCTCAGTGAAGAGCAGGTCAGACTTATCAGACTTAGACACAGTGCACAAAGGATGCTCATCATTCAGTAAATGCCTTGGGGATTTGTTTTGCTATTAATGTAGGTCTCCAACATATCACTCAATCATCCTCCAGTCCCAGAGCTTCCTCACCTTACCTGCTGCTATTTTGTCATCTCTCTTCCTCCTCCAGCTAAGAAACAAAACACAACACAACTGCCTAAATGGAAGTGGAACTGCCTCTCATTTCTGGTACCTAGCTGTGGAATGCTTTGCTGAATGATATATCAGGGCTGAACTTACTGGTATGCTAGAGGTAGACATCAAGATACAGGGCTAAATCAAATTGCTGGTCTCAAACAGAATATATCCATTGAATAAGTGTTGATTTATGATTCAGCAATTGATTCAATGGGTTTGCTCTCATTGTGACTAGCAACTGGATTTAGGTCAGGAAAAAATGATTATGCATTTGCAGCACTGAAAGCTCCTTTTCAATTTTACGTATGTTTTTGAGATACAAATAAGCTTTCCTGACTTTTTTTTTTTGGTTCTTTTTTATTCTCCTTTTGGCCATTTTAGTTTTCCTTCTAGTATTTTCACAGTTTGGAGTAACCTTCCCTAACTGGCTCCTTCCACATATGTACTAGAATGCACTAAATCAGTCTCTCTCTTCATCTCACTATCCCCAGCCAGCATGCTTAAATTTATTTTGGGCCTATACAGACTGCCAGAAATAATCCAGCTTGAGGCCACTTTAACTGTTTTGGCTCTGTGCTAGGGAATCATGGGAATTATAGTTTTTTTTCTGAGACATTGAGCCTTCTCTGTCAGAGAGCTCTGATGCCACAATAAACTACAGTTCCCATGATTCCTTAGCACTGAGCCAGGTCAGTTAAAGTGGTCTCAAGATGGATTATTTCTGGCAGTCTGTATAGGCCCTTTATTTATTTTAGACGTTTGCTGGATTTCTCCCAGAGTGGGAGCCTAGGTGGCTCCCAAACAGAGTCAGTTAAAAAACCTTCAGAATAAAATTTTAAAACAATTAAAACTACCTCATAAAGCAGTATAAAATAATTTAAAACACACACTAAATTTTAAAAAGATAAATAAAACTTCCCAATTTAGAAGCTCCCCTGCTTACACTTTAAAAGCCTGCTTAAACAAAAAGCTCTTGGCCTGCTGAAAAAGGAAAGCAGGGAGGGGGCAGCCTAGCCTCTTGCAGAAGGAATTTCCAGAGGATGGGAGCAGTCACTAAAAAGGCTGTCTCGTGTCACCCAGAACGAGGGAGCTGCTATCCAACACATCTGGCAGATACTGGGCTAGGGAAAGCTGGCTTAGAGTATTAAGGTACAACAACTTTCTCAATTCTTTGTGCCATGGCTATTTAGAGAACATGAACCACTTCCAACATATCATTAAAAGGATACCACTGTAAGCATCCACACAGAAGTCAATCTGAGTTCAATGTGCCTTTTTTCAGCTAAATATGTAAAGATCCTGGATTAGTCCCTCTTTTCTTTCTTTTTTGGACTGCAACAGCTAGACCTCCTCAAGCCTGCATGGCAATGGCTGGGACAGGGGATTCTCAAAGCTGTAGGTCAACAGAAGGGAACTTTTCCAGGAACTGAGTATATATAGCAGGGATAGACAACTGCAAGTTTAGGGGGCTCTATGTAGGCCCTCTAAGGTCTCATGGACTTCCAAAGAGGCCACAGCAACAACAAAAAGGAAAGTGACCAGAAGTCCACTTCTGCTTTGAAAAGTAAGTATTTTTTTTAATTGGAAGAGGCTGCAATCAATTTAAAATGCAAATTCCACTCATAGAGCCTCACAGGAAAGGCATTTCATTCTTATTTTTGGCCAAAAAAAGGAGAATCCAGTAAATCTGAAAAGGGTGAGGACCAGAAAACAAAACAAAAAACCCAAATACCCAATTTTGGGAATCACCAGGCTATGCTCTGTCCACCCCTGATATACAGGAATGCAGCCTAATAAATACGAAGCCAGGAAGTAATCATTATCCAGCTACTCTAACCAAGTGTAGTGGTTTTGACAGCTCTGTTGATCAACCTATTCCCCAGCTAATTACTTAACCACATTTATTGTGTACTTACCTGAGGAGGCACTCAGAAGACTGAGGAATTTAGAGGTCCCAGTAATGAGGCAGACAGGCTCTGTTGAGGACATAAGATTCAAATCCTTACACTGCACACTCCGAATCTCCTCTTTAACATGACTGGACCACAGGGTGCTGCCATTCATACCCGAAAGGGCCATCACTGTTACCCATGGCTTAGAGACACCTGAGGACACACAAACACATGCACACACACAAGACAGTCAAATCTCTATGAAGTGTGACAGGAATATACCACTGAATTTTGCTACCATCTTCACTTTTAGGATAAGATTACCAAAGAATCTCAAATATACATCGTGGCATGAATTCATTCACCTTAGCATCCACAAATCGGCTTCCTATGGAAGCTTCCTCAAAAATAGTTCCCACTTCAAGCAAGATTCACTATCTCAAGTATGTACAATGAGGATGACAGTCTTAAGCTACAAAATTTAATACATTAATATCATCACCATTATCATCTATGTATATAGCACCACCATTCCACATGATACTTTACAAGAAAAAGAACAAGGCCTAGGCATGATACCTACCTATCAGCCATGTGTCATCAGCCATATTTATGCATTCATTCATTCATTCTATTTATTTCTCAACAAATGGGACTTGAGGCAGCGTAGAATTAATTACTACAAATACAACTGAAACAAAAAATGGATAGGAGTATACAACACACTGATCAAGAAAAGACAGAATGCACACACCCAAATCATTTTAAGTTCCTTCTGGAAAAAGTGAGGTGAAGTGCCAAAGGCTTACCTGAATTTTTAAAAAGTGTTTCCACTCTCAACAGAAAGACAACAGGAGGTAGACAGCCAACCTCCCTCACGGAGGATTTTTAAAGCCTGGGATTTGCCACCAAGAAAGCCTGATATGAAACTCAGTGGCACTGTATGTCTAAAATAACATGGTCAGGGTCTCATTGACTGCAAAAGAACAGTAGCAGTGCAAGAAAGAAAGAAAAGAAAAAAACTTCCTTTTGAATAGATGTCAAACACTGTTAAACATTTCTAGATCTTTCAATGTACAACTAGTTACAAGCTTCTGTTATATTTTCTTCACAGCTTGTAACTATTCTATCAATGTTGGGATAATTAAGAAAACAAGCTTATTCATCCTCAGGCTGGCAGCAAAGGCTCAAGGGAACAAGCCCTCCTGAAAATTTCTTTCACCATATCAGTCTTTCCCCTCTGCTGCTTCACTGAGTTTTCTTTAGATGAACAGTATGGTTTATGAATGTTTAATTATTTATTATATAGAATAATCACATAAATAAAAAAGAGCTTAACAGTCTCTGACAGAGGTTGAGGTTTCTGTACCAAAGAGAGTATGATAAATTTTAAAGGCAAGCATCAATGCCTTCTCCAGAGCCAAGAAAAGTTACTTTTTTGGACCATAACTCCCAGAATACTCCAGCCAGCAGAGCTCTGTGCCCTGAATGAGCATTCTGGATCTTCCCTGGGCCAAAACATCACCTCATCCACCCAAATTCAATCTAGCAGTTCAGTGTTTTTGTTGTTGTTTTTTGTGAAAAAAGTAGAAAAGATCCTAAAGAGTAAAGATAAACAAATATACACTAAAGTTGGAATTGTCCAAGCCATTGTATTCCTCATCACCATGCACATATATAAAAGCTGGGCAGTGTAGAAAGCCAAGAAAAATATCAACTCATTTGAAATATGGTACTGTAGAAGAGTGCTGAAGATACTGTGGACAGCCAAAAAGACAAACAAATGGATCCTTGAACAGATCAAGCCTGAAATCTCCTTGGAAGCTGAGATGATCAAATTGAAACTATTATACTTTGGGCACATCGTGAGAAGGCACAACTCATTAGAAAAGACAATAATGCTAGGAAAGGTAAGGGATAGTAGAAACAGAGGAAGATTGTATGCCAGATTAATAGACTCAATCAGGGAGATAACAGGTCTGAATTTGCAGGACCTAAGCAATGCAGTGGCAGATCCCCTATCTTGGAGATTTTCGTCCACAGGGTCACCATGAGTCAGGGTTGATAGGTGCAGTTAACAACAAACCCCAGAAATTCACAAATAGCCATCTCTTCCCTTCAGATATGGTGGTGTGTTACACCAACTTTTTCAAATGTGACATGCTTATGTCTTGAGACACAATTAATATCATTCTTTACCCCATAACTAACAGCTTGACTGTCTGGGGATTATGAAATCTTTAAGTCCAACATCTGAAAACCACCAGATGCTGGGAGATTACTTTCCAGTTTGTCTTCTTTTAGTCATTTTCAGTCATTTTCCAATACAACTCTCTACTCTTGACCTCCAGACATCGGGCATAAGGTCTGAATTGAGAGTGTATGTGTATGAAGCTTTATAGTATACAGTGTACAGGCTTCCTTTTCATACTATATGTGAGGTGAAGTCAGTGGGGAAGGTAAGTCTGTGGGGAGAGTTAGCATGCAGGGCCCTTTTTCACCATCTATGTATTCTCTGAACATGTAAAGCAAATGTCCGAAGTGGGTTTCTATAACCAACCAACACTTCTTCTATCACATTTGATACAATCTTTACTTTTCAAATATTCCACAGCCCACACAAAAATGACTACTGAATTATAACATACTATTTCTAAACTACCATATGATAAGCACAATAAGAGGATTGTCCACTTTATCAGGATTGTTTTGGTGACAACTTACCACATACTCCTCAAACTCCACTGGATGTGTGCTTGGTGCAAACAGAATCAGGTTGGTGTAAGCATCCAAAAGCACAAATTTGAGGAGAGAGTAGAAATGGGGAGAGTAGAGAGTCTGAGTGCTCAAAGCACTTATGGAGGATAAGAACAGTCATGCCCTATAGTTTTGCCATACATTTCTGGTCTCACACTAAGAAGCTTGACTTTAGGAGCTATAAGCAATGTGGCATGGTGTTTACCAGGTTCCAAATAGTTCCAGGTTCCATAAACACCATGGAAGTATTGTAAAAAGTAGCAGAATGTAACACAGCAGGGAGAGAGGTTCTCCCCCTACATTAAAATGTCACAAATTTCTCCCACATCTCACTACTACAAATATAGAGGAGAGAGAAAGAGAGAGGGGAAGATGTTTGTTCGAACTGCCAAATATCTCTGTCTATGACCACTGTAAGCTGACAGAAATGGCTATTGTGGCATGATAGCATATAACTGTATACAGAGGAAATGTGACACTGTATACAGAGAAAGCCAGCATGACATTATGGTTTGAGTATTGGACTAGAGCTTCAGAAATCCAGAGTTCAAATCCTTACTCAGCCATAAAAACTCACTGGGGGACCTTGGGCAGGTCACACTTTCTCAGGCAAAGAGGAAGGCAATGGCAAACCTCCTCTGAATAAATAATGTTAACAAAATCTTGTGATAGGATCACTATAAGTCAGAGTCAACTTGAAGGCACAAAAAACAATACAATACAAAGAAATCTCATACCATAAGTTTGAGGATTAGCTGTAAGGATATGTATGCTTACCTTGCACACTGGCATTTTTCAGAGCTGTAAAGGACAGCAGGATGTCAGGAAGACCATCAGCATTTACATCAAAAAGTTCTGGTGAAAACAGCACTCCACCTGAAAAATAAAGTGAGACTGGTTATTCTAGAAATTATTTCCCATCTATCCAAAATGGGTCTCAAATACTCTCAAGATCTGAGAATGGAAACATTGCTAGTGCCCAACGTAACTGATGAATTCTCAAAATTGTAGCTAACAATAATGCTTCAAAGCTTTGTTTGCCATCATCAACATCCTATACAGTACTAGTTATATTATTTTTCAGTACTATTCTCCAGGTTTCACCCAAGACATTTTCTTGTCTGTAGTAAAAGATTAGGCAGCATGCCACTTTCTATATACAGAAGCTAACTAAATTAGTAGCTAGCTCTTATCTGATTGTGGGACAGCATCCTCTATTGCACCTGAGAACACCAGATCAGCATAGTGGAGGAAAGACAGATTCATAGCCTACACAACTATGTCCTTCCAGCACCCTGTCACTGTGGTCCCCTGTATTTCCCACCTAAGGCTAGGGTGTTTTCCTGCTGTTTGTGAAGACTATGTCCACTCAGATATAGGGCCTTTGCAGACTGTCAGAAATAGTGCACATTAAATTGAGGAATAGTGAATCATGGGAATTGTATTTTTTTCTGAGACATTGAGCCTTTTCTGTCAGAGAGCTCTGGTGCCACAATAAATTACAGTTCCCATGATTCCCTAGCACTGAGCCAGGGTAGTGCCTCAATTTAATGTGCACTATTTCTGGCAGTGTGCAAAGGCCTATACTTCTTCAGCACTCCTGATCAAGTGATCTGAGCAGACTCCACAGAGCTACACTAGCAAGAGGTATTTAATGATCTGAAAATCAAATGTCCACCTAGAACAACAAAGAACAGGCTTCAGCTAATCCATGCCACTAGTTTGCTGTATCTCCAATATAATTTCAACAAAAATGTTTGGATTTCCATTACACCCAACATACTTCTACATGAGGGTGAAAAGAAGGTACACTCAGTCCTCCATATTTGTGGCTTTGACTTTTGTGGATTTGATTATTCATGGATTTAATTAATGTGTTATCTCTAGGAATCTTTAGGTCCTCCAGTGCGACTCTGTGGTTAACATCCTCCAGCGATCACACTGAAGGACTTAGAGCGGGGGTAGGCAACCTAAGGCCCGGGGGCCAGATGCAGCCCCCCGAGGCCTTTGGACTGGCCCCAGGTTGGTCCTGCCGCCGCTGCCATCGCCACCACTGCTTCCCACCATGATGATATTGATTATTGTTGTTATTATTTGTTCTTCGGGTTTTCTTGGCAAAATCTCCACAGGGTTTTTGTCATAGCTTTTCTGGGGCTGAGAGAGTGTGCATGCATATTTTTTTGCCCCCCCCCCAAATTGTCTGAAGGACAGCAACCCAGCCCCCAGCTCAAAAAGGTTGCCTACCCTTGACCTAGAGATTCCTAGAGAGAACACTTCTCTAGGCATTTGTAGGTCTTCCAGTGCAATTCTATGGTCAGCTTCTGGCAGATGTTGACAATAGAGTTTCTTAAATAAAATGTTCTCTCCTAGAGGTGTTTTTATTTGCAGTTTTTCCACTTTCACAGGGGTCCTGCACCCCTAGCCCCAGTGAATGTGGAGGGCCCACTGTTGTGGAACATATGATATCCTAGCTGAATAAAAATATCTTAAAACAGAAGCCTACAGGAAAGCAAGTGGAATTCAATCACTGAAACAAAGACATTTCAATGATTGTATGGTCCCAAGATATCCTTGATTTCATTCTTTCACTATCAGTTCTAAAACAATACCATTTTATAAATCTGCTGTTGCTTAGGCACCTGCTTTATACAGTATTTCATCTAAGTATCTTATACTTGGTTCAACAAACCCAGTACTGTTGACACTGACTGGCAGCAGCTTTCCCAGTTTCTCTCCCAGCCCTTCCTTGAGATACTGGGGACTGAATTTCTGCCTGCAAAGTTGACTCCCCTTAAACATGAAATAAGGAAAGGAAACTAGAGTAAAAAGAAAATCGGTTTTGCCATTTTGATGTGATTCTAAAAGGGGAGAATGAGGGGATTCGGAAACAAATATATCATTGTTATGAAAAAAGGCAGCATATCAAAATAGTATCATTAGCTATAGAGGAACAAGTGAAATCAGCTTTTTCTTTTGGTAGTGAAGAATGTAAGACATAAAGCTGGATAACGGTTTAATCTCCTGGTAGAGTGGATTGACTTAAAGAAACTTAAACCAGGAGTTTAACTAATCAACTGGAATTTCTCCATTCAAATCATCAGATTTAATCAACTCTTCCATGTGTGTGTTCCTTCCATGTGTGGGTCAACCAATTTCATAAGATAAGTACATTCTCATTAGTTATCTAACTATTAAAACACGTTGATCTCCATTTAAACAGAAACTTTAACCCTGGAATCTACTCTACACTTTTATTATTCAGCATAGCACAACCCATTTTATTCAAAACCCCACCAAATGGGGGAAATTGTGCATATTCCAACTTTCATATATATTTCAAATTATACCTATTTCAAATTAAAACTCTAAATATGGTGTTTGTAGGACCTGAACTTTAGCAGAACATGCTCTGTTCATACTAAACTGAGATGTTGTTGTTAAATAGATACAGTTAATATTGTACAGATTTGAAATGTTTTAAAATTAGAAGCAGAGGGCTATGTGAAAAAATAATGTAGAGGAAACTGGGGAAATCATTACTTATGCCTTAAACCTTAAAAGCTGGTACAGTTGTAGCTTATATAACTACATCTGGGTTTCAAAATGCAGCACCCACAGGTGCCCAAGCACCCTTAATAATCTTCCTTGGAAAACTGCTCTGATATATAGGCGAAGGGGAAGGAAGTGTGTTGCCATATTAAATTTTATTCTTTGATGGATGTTGACACAGATGTTCTTGTGTCTGTTGGGGGGGGTTACTACCTCTGATGTTAAAAGGAGTTGGAGGAGCTTGCTAGACTGTAATTGTGTATGCAAGGTTCTGGTGAGAGTTGGCTTGTGTCTTGAGAGTAAGTTTTGCCCAAACATGTTCTAAACCAGGGGTAGGCAACCTAAGGCCCGGGGGCCGGATGCTGCCCCCTGAGGCCTTTGGACCAGCCCCAGGCCGGTCCTGCCGCCGCCACTGCCACCCACTATGATGATATTGATTATTGTTGTTATTACTTGTTCTTGGGGTTTTGCCATGGCTTTTCTGGGGCTGAGAGAGTGTGCATGCATATTTTTTAATTTTTTAAAAAAAATTATTTATTTATTTTTGGTGCTTTGGCCCCCCAATTGTATGAGGGACAGCAACCCAGCCCCCGGCTCAAAAAGGTTGCCTACCCCTGTTCTAAGCTATCTGAGTTTTGTGTTTTTTGGGGGGATATAGTCTGGATTGGGAGAGGTGGTAGCTTTCAGCATTTCCCTCTGGAAATTGATATTTTATTGAGATACACTGTATATACTTGACCATAAGTCGACCTCGTGTATAAGTCAAGAGCAGATTTTGGGACCAAAATTATGGATTTTGATATGACCCATGGATAAGTCGAAGGTAAAACCTAGGGGCATCTAACAAAGGATGTAAAGGGCAAAACAAAGGAAAACAATGCCAAAGAACTTACAAAATTCCTGCAGGCATACCTGTTTGTGCACAATGCTTCCAGGGCAGATGACACTGTTGCCTTTCACCAGAGGATGGTTCCTTTTTTAAATGAGAGCTAAAGTACAGTACCTAAATTGGGTCAATTTTTTGATCTAAATTTCTAGACTTATATATAAGTATATACAGTATGTTATTAAATCTGTTATCAGTCTACCCTCTGGTTAGGGCCCACCACTGTCATTTTGTGATTAACCATGACCCCATGGAAGCATTTTGTGATCAGAACCACAACAGCTTATCCGATTTCAAAGTACACTCATATACCCAAATGTATACTGTTTAAGGCAGTCTTCATCATTTGAATGTAATAGAAATCCATAGAGATTAGCCTACTTATATGGATGGTAGTCAACAATTAACTAATAGTTCTTTTTATTCCAGAGATTGGAAAAGTTACTTTTTTGAATACAACTTCCAGAATTCCCCAGCCAGCATGGTTAGCAACCATAGTCACTATGAGATACTGGGAGTTGTAGTCCAAAGAATAAATTCGTTTATTCCGTATTTTTTTTTTCTGTCAAATTCCTCTCATTTTTTAATTTTGGGACACCCATATCATGAGCTAAGGTTGCCCTGTCAGGTACTTCTTACCTGTCTCCTGACCCAAGTTGCGAATCCAAGTGTTATGCAAGTCTCTGGCAGGACAAGGAATGAGGAAAGCACACACCAGCACAAGGATCATGGAAACCACCACCGTGAGCAAAAAGATGGCTGTGCGGAAGTAAGGCATCAAGGAATTAGCTGTCTTCTGCTCCAGACTATTGGTAGCCTCACTAGGGTATTCCTCTACCACCCCCTCTGATAGGTGCTGCTTTGTCATCCCAACTTCCACATCCGAGTCCACATCTTGCAGTTCCCCCAGGGAACTCTTTCCATTTCTGACTCCACCATTCTTCTGCAAGTTGAGGACCAAGTCATCTTCACTTTCATCACTGTCAGCCTGGGTGAGAGGATCATATTCCCCAAGATCTGGGCTCTTTTTGCCTGAGAAGGAAGAAGGGGAGAAATAAGCAGTTGTTACTGATGTGATGGGGTGAGGTAAAGAACACTTTGCAGTCTCAGGATCCCTAAAAACGATCTGAATAAAAGGGTCCATCACCCTTTTTAGGTGATAATAACAAAGCAAAACAAAGAAGGGGAGCACTATGATCCTAAGGATTCAGTGCAGGAGGAGGAATAGGAACAGCTCAACCCTTATTATTATACAATCGATGCCAATTCCCATCAATCATTCTAGTCATTACACTCCAACGACTTCAAAATTTATAATTAGACTCTTCAAGAAGCTACTACACAGTTGCTTCATACTAAAATCTATGTGTGCCAATGTTCTGTCTGCCTTTGCCCTCAACTGACAACAGCCAACTGCCCTAACAATACATGTCAGTGAGTCACACACAGATAGTGGAGATTGTCGCACTACTAATAAAACTGGCTTACCTGAACCAGCTTATAATTTTAAATGGGCGGCATCCTGATGTTATCAGAAGGATTTAGACGCCCAAATCGCCGCTTAGGTCCATCCTGGGTCCATCCCTGTTTGTAGGGGCACTCAGCGTGCCTCTTTTTGAAGCCAGGAGTTTTCCAGCTTAAGGAAATGGTGGCTGGAGCGGCCCTGGGAGTGGGACTGGACCCAGGTGGTGAATTCAGCAGCTAAATCCTTCTGATAACATCAGGATGCCGCCTGTTTTGAATTTTAAGCTGGCTCAGGTAAGCCGGTTTTAGTAGCGGTGCAATGATCTACTATGTAAAGGACAGTATGCAAAGGGATCTTGTAGCACCTTTGAGACTAACTGCAAAAGAAGTCGTAGCATAAACTTTCATAGACTTGGTCAATTTCCTCAGATGCATGGAGTGAACTGATGGAAGTAGATCAAGTCTACAAAAGCTTATGCTACAACTTCTTTAACAGTTAGTCTCAAAAGTGCTACAAGATCCCTTTGCATATGGATATTCCTGACTAACAAGGCTATGTCTCTGAATTCTAGCAACTTCTGACTTACCATTTTGGTACTGTTACCATCAGCCCCTAGTATTCACAGATTTTTTATTCTATGAATTCAAGCATCCACAGCTTAAAAATATATTTTAAAATATAAATTTCAAAAAGTAAAGTTTGATTTTGTCATTTTATGCAAGATGAACTATTTTGCTTTCTCATAGTCTATAATGAGACTTGAGCATCCATGGATTTTGGCATCCACGGGGGATCCTGAAACCAAACCACAGCTGATACCAAGGTCCCACTGTACTTTAATTCACAGGCTGGAAAATTTACTTTTTTGGATGGCAAGTCCCCAGAATCCACACACCTCCAGCCCTGAAGAAGTGTCTTCTGGAAAAGCAATATTTCCAAGCTCCAATCTAACTGAGAGCCAACATGGTGTAGGGTTTGAGTGTAGGACTTGGCCTCAGGAGGATGGGGTTTGATTCTCCACTCGACCATAGGAACCCACTGGATAACCTTGGGCTCTCAGATTTGTGACAGGTTTGCCTTAGGGTTGGAACTGACTTGAAGGCACACAACATCAACAACAAAATCGAACTGCATTCTCTTCAAGTATTCATCAGCTCTTCCTCATCAAATTATAGCCATGCTTGGTTTAAATGGTCTGTCTAGAAGCGATGGGTTGCTTCACAAGTTGAGGAAAGCATTTTTAGATTCTCCTGCACTTCTTTTTAAAAAGCCCCTCCTAAAGTAGAAAAAAAATCCAAACATACTACATCAGGGAAAGGTTCTGATCCAGTCCACTCCCTATTGTAGTTTTCTACTCCCAGAAAAGTTTTCACATAAGGATTTTTTTTTAAAAAAAATGTAATCATGTGTTTGAAGCACTACAAGCCATTCTACCACTTTGAAAATTTACAATCTCATCCTGCTGCATGCATTGACCACACCTTAGCCAGTAATTAATTTCCATAAAATAGGGAACAGATCTCCTTGCCATACTCACTTATGAAGCAATTTTTCCCATGAAGAAGAGTAATGTTTAAAAGACAGAAGAAATTAAAGGTACTTTTCCTCCCTGCATAGCTGGGACTGTTGTTGGTTTAAAATGGGTGGGGATGGGGGAAAGTGGTTTGCACACAAGTAGATGTGTGTGTTTAGTCTGTGTACAAAGGAAGCCCATTTGGCTGGAGTCCTATTGGTTGGAAATTTGCTCCCATTATTTGAAAAGGAGAATTTAAAGAGGGAAGTAGAAGGCAAATGGAAGAAATGGTAAACCAAGGAGTCTACAGAATAAAACAGTTTCCAGACAGCGGCTGTTTTATTATGTTGTAGCAAGCAAAGTAGTTTCTTGGGCCACACTAAAACCTAACACTTTTATTATGGCCTAAACCTGTGTTTGCCGCCCATTTCATCAATGATCAGGTATGTGGAAGTTATTAAATAAACTGAATCAGCCTCTCTGTTGGATAACCCACTAACAATTGCAGTTTCAACCTTCTTGTGCATACCTGCTAATTACTCTAAGAAGACAAGGACTTAAGGATATGAGGAAAATTAATGGTGCATGGTGTTGAAGCATGTCCCCTTCATCTGATAAGACAGTCACCCTCTAATGGAAGGAATTCTTCTGCTTATTAAGTATTTCCATAAAAGGAAATGAACCTTCTCCTTTCTTTTCATTTTTATTTGTTTGAAAACCATGCAAAATTCCAGATTAAATCCAACTGTTAGGCCTAACTCGAGTTATTGTTGTGTGCCTTCAAGTCATTTCCAACTAATGGCGTCTCTAAGGCAAGCCTATCACATGGGTTTCTTGCCAAGATTTGTTCAGAAGTGGGTTGCCTTTGCCTTCCTCTGAGGCTGAGAGAATGTGACTTGGCCAAGGTCTCCCAATGTGTTTCTATGGCTGAATCTGAACCCTAGTCTCCAGGGTTGTAATCCAATGCTCAAACCACTACACCATGCTGGCTCTCCCCCAACTAAAATAAATGCATTGAATCAGGTGGGATTTTGGGTGGGATTTTGGGATGAGGGAATGTTCTTAATTTGCTTTGCTTTGTTTGTTTTAACAACTGTTGTACCCCGCCCCAATTGCCGCGCAGAGGGGTGGGCTATAAATAAAAAAAATTATTATTATTATTATTATTATTAATGGAAACTGGGTAAGTCAACACTTATAAGTTGATTCAGTAGATGTTGTTTCAGTAGAGAACACCTACACTGTAGAAATAATGCCATTTGACAACGCTTTTTAAGAAACACAAGCAAAATAACAGGGCTATGGAATCTTGGGATTTGTAGTTTTACAAGGTCTTTAGCTTGTGCCTCACAAAACTACAAATCCCAGGATTTTGTAGGATGGAACCATAGCAGTTAAAGTGGTGTCAAACTGCACTATTTTTACAGTATAGATGTACCCTAAGAACTAGATCTAGAAAAGTATCTAAAAAGTGTATCAAGAAAGTAACTAACAATTATATAATCATATACAAAAAGTAACAAACAGCATTTTGCAAAATTGACTATACTGACAAACAGTACTTACTATACCTGTAATTGACTGAATTGCTAAAGTGCTAAATAGAAGTCCATGTAAAGAATTTTCTATATCACACCAACTTTATCAAAACACTGTTTGTTATTTTCTGTATATGATTATACAATCATTAGTTACTTTCTTGATATTGTTTGGTCTGTGCAATTTTAATTCATTATATTAGCAATTATTCTCTGTGTGTTCGTTATTTACTTTTTTTGTTCATTTTTAAATGTTATATTTGGTATCTTGCATTGTTTCCTCCCAAGTATGTTATATAAAAGGAAACTCAGATACTATTTTTTTACTTACCACACTAAAGTTTCTCTCAAAGCTTAGAAAAATTACATTTTTATATGACAACTCCCACAATCCCCCTCCCATTAAACTGTATTAAACAAAGTAACTGTTCCAAAGTAACTGTTCTGCACAGAAAGGCGTTCTCCTTCCAAAACATACTGTTTATCACACAGTTGATTAAATCGCCTTACCTGATCTGGTTTAAATTTTAAATCAGGTGGCATCCAGACCCTGCTGATGAAATTGCCGCCCGGGTCCATCCCAGGGGGCCACTCAGCCGGCCATTTTCTCAAGCCAGAAAACTCCCAGCTCTGGGAAAAACGCACTGAGCGGTCCCTGGAGCAGGGATGGACCTGGGCAGCGATTTTGGCAGCTAAATCCTTGTGATAGGCTCTGGATGCAGCCCGATTTAAAATTTAATCCAGGTCAGGTAAGGCGATTTAATTAACTGTACAATAAGCTTCACTGTCTCACCTGCAGTTAGATATAAGGAAAAAAGAATACTTTGTCACATTGCTGTTTCTCTAATTGGTAAGGCTGCATGGTGGATGGTAGAACAGCTGCCTTGAGCAGGATTTCATAGCTTCTACAAATCAATGGAATAATGTCACATTGCCCTTCTCTTGTGTAGGGAACCTGAAGATTGTGCCACTTAAAGATGAAGTAGGAAGGGCAGGACTTGGCGCCACCAGAGTTATTAGTCCAGTTCCAACACAAGCAAAATAACAGGGCTTTCTCCTCCTTGCTTTATTTTGTCACATGTACTGCCTTCATTTTTTAAACTCAAGTTTCTTCCATGTCTTACAGCTGGCACATCCCAGAGATCGTCTGCTGCCCCTAGACTGTGAAATGACCTGCCAGAAGAGAGATGGAAACGCTGACAGCATTTAAAACTACATTAAAGACACATCTCTTCCAGCAGCCCTACCCAGTCCATTGTAAATCATGACTTTTTAATCTGTATATTTTAAAAAATGTACCCATATGAGTATTTGCCTTTACCTTTGCCCATATAAGTGTACTTCAATGGTTTTACAGTACTGTATTTTAACTGTTGGTTTTATGTGTTTTCTTTTTCATTGTTTGTATTTTAATATGCTACACCCCGCCTCAAGCCTTGAAGAGAGGCGGGAAAGAAATAAATTATTATTATTATTATTATTATTATTATTATTATTATTATTATTATTATTATCATCATCATCATCATCATCTAACCATCACCCATTTAAGATCTAAAAGCTCTCCCTCAAAAGAAAAAGAAACTAATGAAAAGGACCAAAACACACCACAGAAATAATCTATTTTGAGACTGCTTTAAGTCCCCTGGCTCAATGCTAGAGAATTCTAGTTTCGTGAGACATTTAGCCTTCTCTGTCAGAAAGCATTGGTGCCACAATAAACTACAATTCCCAGGATTCTCTAGCAATGACCCAGAACAGTTAAAGCAGTCTCAAAATGGATTCTTCTCAGTGTATTTTGGACCAAAAAGAATGTCAAACCCTTAAGTGCAGCTTTATTATATCAGCTTACAATTACTACCTACCTGTTTCACTGACTTTTTTTTCCTTCTGGGTTTGACAAAAAACAAACAAACCAAGTTGCACCCCCAGATCCAACCATTCAGTTTGATGTTCCTGTGCTTTTGCAATACTTGCTTCTTCCAAAGTCACTGTTAAGTGTATATACAGCAGAAACCTTATCCATTTCTTACATGGAAACAGTTTATCTTACATTAACTGTGTGGAAGGCACTGTAAATTAGAGTGGCACATGAAAATATATAGATATGATATATGAGATATAGCTGTTGTATTGATACCACAAATGCGTAAACGTAGACCAACTTATCCGTTTTTGGATAGTTATAAGGGACTTTTTTTTTTCTCTAAATGCTATAATCTAGTTTAATTTATGATTCTATTTAGGTAATTATTATTTTATTGGTATTATGGCCATTACCATGTTTTAATAAGGAGCTATATGTTATTCAGATGTATTATTGTATTGTATTGTGTTTTATTGTGTTTTTATATATGTGTTTTTATACTGGCCTAATGGCTGTAATAAAATGAATGAATGAATGAATAGATATGATGGATTTTTTTAAATACCTTGGCATAAATATGTATGTGTAAACTTGAGGCTCATGAAAGTTCTTTCCTAAAATCACAATTTTCACAAGGCTTAGATGACAGATAATATTGTGCTTCAGAAACACTGTAAGACTTCCTTGCTTCTCCTTTTCTTGAAAAAAGAGACCACAAACTCGCCTTCAATTAACTTCATATCATTGTCTCTATATCTGTATGCAGGGTTGCAACCTTTACACCAATTAAAATGCAAAAGATGACAAACAGGTTAAGTGGTGTGACTAGAGCACCAGAAAAATACTGGGCAACATATGCCAGGGTGTAAGAAGGAATGTTTTATTAATTAACCTTGCTACCTAGCATGACAAGCTGTTTGGCTCAACCATGAAAGGCTTAAAATAACAATTACTTAATCACAGAGGAAACTACTGGAGTTTCAGAAAAGGAGAAGGAAGAGGCTCACAACACCACAGCCACATCCCATCCAAGACTGTTACTGACACTAGAGAGTTGAGGTTGAATTATCTGGGTACCCTTTGGTAGCAATCAGTTCCTCAGGTAGATGTGCTGTCTTGTGTCCCAAATGTCAACATTTGCCACAAATAAGTGTTGGATGGTACTACTTTGATCCAAGATGAAGGTTTGTCCCAAACTTGGGAAGGATGGAGATCACACACAACCCACACTGAGGGGCACATGTCCCTTTTTCAACCACTGTTTTATCCCTGCTACCTGTGGGCAGCAAGGTAGTGTAACCATTTAGAATCCTAGAACCGTTGAGTT
>CM034708.1:178303982-178329670 GCA_020142125.1 Phrynosoma platyrhinos | reverse complement strand
CGGGGGGGCAGTGGAGGCCGATCCAAAGGCCTGCAGGGCTGGATCCGGCCTGCGTGCTGTAGGTTGCCGACCCCTGTTCTAGAGTAATATGGTCCAGATCTCATACCCCAAAACAGTTTGGTTGCACCATTCTAAACTGAATGAAATTTCCAGAAACATTTGAAGATAAATTTGAAACCCAATACAATAGAATGATTTAATCTGGAAGTTTTTAGATGGGACATAAATGACCACTCTTAGGCCTGAATTCTCCTGGAATGAAAAGAGACAGCACACAGTGCTTACAATGGCCTTTATGAACCTCATACACACACATATCATGGCTTTCTGTTTTAAAGGGGAAATGACTGACTTTCTCTTCATTTTGGCCCATATCTGACTCCTGGTTTTCAAATTCCTCATCTAAATGCTCTGTGTTTGTCATCCTATGCCTTGTTTGATTTCTAACCTCTTAGCAATACCACAAAATTGGACAGTGACAGTATAAACATTACAGAATTTATAAGCATTGATAAGCTCTGACTCCTAGTTTCGTGTTCCAATAACCAGGGTTGCCAACTTCTGATTTAAATAATACCAGCCTCAGGAAAGAATGAAGGAAGGTGGAAAAAGAAGGGTAGAGAATGAGTGAGCAGGGCATTATTAAATAGAACATAAGTTAGCCCTACCAGAAAATGCCAGGCATTTGGTGGATTAAGGGCAAACAGATGCAACCTGTAAAGGAAAAAGCCTAAGGAAATCTGGATCACAGATGGAGCTTGATGGTGCCAGAGGTGAATTTTTAAAAAAGCTTTTATTAAGGTTACAAGTTGCAGATGCAATAGAAAGATGAAGTGTAAAAGCAAACAAGAAAAACATACAATTACAAGCAAAATAATATAAAACATCTGTCAGGCTGGCTGTTGAATTTTATTAGTTTTTCAGCACTAGTTAATAATTTTCAACATTTCAGAGATGTGGTCAGAATGCACAAGCAACATCAGAGTGTGGTCAGAATGGCAAAGGTTATTAATGAGGAAGAATACACAAATCAAGAGAAGCTGCAGTGGTTTGCTTTTGCCTGAGCCTACTGGCAAGCCTCTGCTTCTTCTCTATTCTCCATCCTTCTTAGCGCACTGAATACAAACTGCTTTTGCACTTCAAGTTCAGTTTGTTGGGATTGAAGTAAACTGAGGACAAAGAGGGAGGAATGGGAGGAGGAAAAAGAAACAGACACATTTTAAAAGCACTCGGGATTAATCCAGACTCTCCCAGTCAAATCAGGATACTTCTCTGTTTCATTGATTGGACCAGTAAACATTCTTATTTGCTAAGAACACAAAAGCTATTGACAAAATCCAATTATTAATCCCAACCAGAGCAGAACCACTGAATCCACAGAACTCCCATAAGTCTTGACTTTCCATTGATAGAATGGGTCTACTTTAGTTTTATGAACAACTAGGTTTATGCCATTGTCAGTAATTTGAAACTTATGGATCAAGGGCACAACTGAACTGTCTCCCAGAGGACCAAACTGAACAGTAGTGTCAGAAATATTTTAAAATGAATGCTTTCCCAATCCCATAAAGGGCTGATATTTTGAGCAAATGGAGTCTCTAATTGAAGTGAATGCATTGTTTCCACTGCCTGTCCATTAACTCCCTTTTGTTCTACATGGGGTTTTTTTACTACCACCACTTCTCCCAAGCTAAACATTTGTTATTGTAAACTGTCATCAAGTCAACTTATGGCAACCATATGAATGAGAGACCTCTAGTTAGGCTATCATAAATAGCCCTGTTCAGGTCTTGCAAACTCAGAGCTGTGGCATATTTGATTGAGTTCATCCATCTGTCATGCAGTCTTCCTCTTTTCCTACTACCCTTCACCTTACCAAGTGAATCACGTCTTCTCATGATATGTCCAAGGCACGAAAGTTTCATCTTGGCCTCTAGGGAGACGTCAGGCTTGATTTGCACTAGGATCTCTCTCTCTCTCTTTTTTTTTTTTCTTTTTTGTCTTTTTAGCAGTCCACAGTATCCATAGCACTCTTCTTGAGCACCACATTTCAAATGAGTTGATTTTCTTCCTATCAGTTTTCATCACGGTCCAGCTTTCATACGCATATATAAAAAGTTTCTTCATATGCTTAAACTTCATTTCTAAATGTCCATACTGAAGCTTTAAGTTATTGTGATGCTAAAAATTTGAGGGTTGGCTTAAAATTTAATATGAGGATGAAATATTCTTACTTGGAGAGATAATGCCCTAATTTTGCCCCCTCCCCATAGCTACACTCCTGGGTGACACTTACAATATGGAAAACTCTTCTTTCTCTTTATTATACATGTTACAACAATTCTTATTTTTAGGTACCTGTTGAAGACTGACCTATTTCTGAAGCTTTCCCAATGTAGTCCACCATATATTTTATGGATAGTGTAAATATTGTATATTGATTTTATGCATTGTTTTGTATTGCATGTTTTATGGTAGTTTTACATGGCTTTGAAATATTCAGTTGTGTGATTTATAAATATCAGTTAACATATAAATACATAAATTAGCAAAGTATCTGAAGGGCAAACACAAATGAAACAATTGTTTATCCCAGTATTAAATTGTGAGTGGTTAGACACAGGGGAATTGTACTTTTTGATAAATAATACTATTACCTAACCAGGAACAGAACACATCAAACTCAACAGGAATTTAAAGTATCATCATATAGAGAAATGGGCCAACTGGGGATTGGCCTCAGAGGGCCTTGAAAATACAGCATGTGGGATTTGCATTTGAATTTTTTTGCAGTTTTATTTTTTATATAGCCTGCGATCAAGAAGGTCAGATTTCTGAGCCCCAGATGTGAGAGAATTTACTGCTGTCTTTTATATCATGAATGAAGAAAGATCAAAGTCATCTATTCTCATAGGACTAGGACTGCAGTGAAGTAAGGATCTGTCTGGCATCCTCTTCTTTGGTATATTTGACCGAAGAGATTTGCTCTGCAGTTTCTGCCTTTTGATATTACAGACTTTGGTCTTTTCTCTGCTGGGAATGGCCGATCAGACGTTTTCATGACAGAATTAATTTTAAAAGGAAGAGCTGTTTATTTGGAAAGGAGAATGATCAATTATTAATAAGAATTGATAGAGGAAGTCACTGAGGATATTATTACTAATGAAATATGGTACGACTGATACTTCAAAAAAAATTAGCAGCTTGTAGAGAGCAAAAGTGTGTGTGAGAAAGAGAGGGAGGGAAGGAGGGAGGGATGACAACCACAGATGAGTAAAATAGTATCAGACAGCTAGAAAACAGATTACAGGTGTATGAATGTGTATTTCTAGGTTAACAGTGGAATCCTATGCATGCTTATGCAGAAAAAAATCTTCATCAATATACTTAGGATACTTCATCAATATATTTAGGATATTAGCCTTACTATTTGTTGCTTTGTTAGTTTCTTTTGTTCTGATCTTATTTGACTAGCATACATTGTGAGCCTTTGGAGCAGCAGACTGTATATTGTATGAGACAATACTGCTGTCTTATACAATATTGTTGTCTGTAGTCAATGAAGGAATGCAGAATATAATTAGATGTATTTTGATATATTCAGGAAAAAAGATGCAAACATTTGATAATTTCCTCCTACTTCTAGACTGATGTTCTAGTCTAGAGTCAAGCCAGAATTTAGGGGGCAAAGTCCTTTGAGGGAGTGGAGCAGTTTTTGTAAAAATTCTGCCCTAGAATCACAATTGGAAATTTTCAGGCTATAATATGCATTTGGCTATAGTATGCCCTAGCCTTAGTTACATAATTGGTTCTTGCATGGATTAATAAATAAACAGAATAATAATAATCTATTCATGTTTGCATACCTCTTAAACACACATCAGTGATTTGATTTCCATCAACTTGAATTGGAAAATTGTCTCATTTTGCTCTACTCTTTCTTCTCTCCACACCCATGTGAGACAAAGATATATATTAGACACAAGCTGTCCCCATCTGACTCACCAGTCCTCCATACTTTCCCATTCTCTCCCAGGAGAGGATATTCTTTTATCATCAGTCAGCAGCAAATTGGAGACATGGATTGAGTTTCCCTTATCTGGAATTCCAAAATTATTAGATTATGAAATAATCTAAAAATCAACATTTTTTTTCATGGGTGGCTGAGATAGTGACACCTTTGCTTTTTGATGGTTCAGTGTACACTAACTGTTTCATGCTCAGAATTATAAATACTGTATAAAATTACCTTCAGGCTATGCATAGAAGGTGTAAATGAAACATAAATAAATTCTGTGTTTAAACTTGAGTCCCATCTCCAAGATATTTCATTATGGACATATATGCAAATACAGGTATTCACAAAAAAATTGAAATCCAAAACACTTTTGGTCCCAAGCATTTCAGATAAGGGAGACTGAACCTGTAAGAGATTTTGAATGGGGAAATTCAATGGAGATTTTTCCTGCCCCCTTCCATGTTACTGCTTTTAAGCATAAAACATTGGTACCAATTATAGCACATGGATTATTCAGAGGGAATTCAATATGGGGTAGAAAATGCTTAATCTTCCTCTCTCCAATGGTGCAAGAGTTACTTTAAAACATACTAGCGTGGTAGAGATAGTGTTGTTCATTTGAAAATGTAAAAAGGAAAAAATAAAGACCACTCACATTCAGGTGGGGTGCTGTAAAAAATTCAGATTTGAGAAGTCTATTGATTCCAACTGCACTTCTCCTCAAATCAAACTGTTTGTCTTTTAATAGTAGTAGTATTAACCTGACCACTATGAACAAATACAATACAAGAAGGTGGGGGTGATTATGTTTTATTTGATATCAAAATATTCTCACCTTCATCCATATGTGAGCCAACTCCCCATAAATCCTTACGGGTGCAAAGTGTCTGACTTGGAATTGTTCCCAGGCTATTAGATGAAGGTCATACTTCATTAAAAAGGTAATTTAGGTTTTTCAAGGTTTACCGGAAGGCCAAGCAGTTGACACATGAATTCTGTCTGCATAACCATTTGGAATTCTTACTTTCTCATTGTCTCAATTGTCTCATTGAGAAACCCTTCAATTCTGATAAATAATGATATAAATCTTATTATTCTGCCAGTAATCCTGCTTCATTAATAGTTAGCCTTCTCAAGGCAAGAATACATTCTTCCACAGTTTAGAAAAAAAGCAAAATTTAATCAGTTCCTGACCAATTCTAGAAGCTCTTGTTTTTGTTTTAGTCAGATGGACATTTGCAGTGCAAAATGAGGCACATAATAGTGAATCAGTCCCAAGCAGACTCTGGAAAATTTACCTTTAGAACTACAGTTCTCAGAATCCCCCAGCCTGCAGGGCCATTGACTGAGGTCTGGGAGTTGTCATCAAGAAAAGGAATGGTTCCAAGTTCTGATCACCAGTCTTTTGTGCCAATTTCTACATGTCCCCCCACCCACCCAAGAGGACACTGATTTGCATAAAATAACATATGCAAATATGGGATTAAGTTTATTAAAATACAGCTTCCCTGAGTTGAGGGAAATCTGTGACCAATTTCCTTGTGTGCCTCCTAAGTTTGCTGTCTAGTTGCTAACTGTGGAATGACATTTTCAGGGTTCCTGATCTCCCTTCCCTCCCTTCCCTTCTCCCTGTATCTATAAATCAGATTCCGACAGAACAGCCATTCAAACAGGGGTCCATCTTTCAGTATTCCTTCAAATAGTCAACTATTCTCTCCAAAAGAAGACACATTTAGCTAGCTTGTTGAGGGATCACTTCAGCGTCAACTCATATATCTTCATTCATTTCATCCTTTTACCCAGATCATGTGAATCACACTTGATATGTGTATTTGCACACCACCAACCACAGTACCAAAGTCTCAGAAGCCTAAGAGGTCATCAAGTTTATTGACAGGACTCATCTGTGATTCAGGATACAGCTAAAGCATGGGCATCACTAGAGGGTCTGAGGGGGTTCAGATGGCACCAGATGACACCTTAGAGGGAGGTGAACACCAGGTGGGGCAGCTGCTCCTGTCCATTCCAAGATGCCCCCTTTCCCACTTGCCCAGAAGCTCTGCCAGACCTGGAAAGGGTTGCAGTCCATTCCCACCAGCAGCTATTGGCAGAAAGGGGCTGTCCTCCAGGTCTAGTAGCCAGGTGGGAAAGCAAGTTGCCTTCTTTCCTGCTTGCCCAGCAGTTCCACCAGGCTCCCTCCCTAGAGAGCCAGGATGGCCCATCCCTGCTCTCCTTTCGATGGCAGATAAAGACATTCTTGTGCTCTAAGGCCTTTTCAAATGGACAAATGCTGGGTTTAAAATGCTGTGCAATTTAAATTTTAAGGTGTGCATTTTTAACACATTACATATTAATTTGTAACTGTTTTAACTTTTAAAATTGTTTAATTGGTTTTTTTAAAGTTTATATTTAGGCATTTTAATGTTTTTGTACTTTTTTTAAATTGTATTATTTTAAATTTGCTGTTTGCCACCTTGAGTCCCTATATTGGGAGAAAGGCAGGATACAAGTTAATAATAATAATAATAATAATAATAATAATAATAATAATAATAATAAAGGCTCCAAGTGATGGCAGCACCGCACTCCCACCATGGCAGAGATGACCTGGCTTTCAGAGGGGAGTGACTGGGGTTTTTGCCAGGCTGACAGCATGGCAACATGAGTTATCATGCTGGGTGTGAGAGCATGAGTTACAGCACTGGGGTGATACCAACCCTAGTGATGCAACTGAGCTAAAGCATCCCTGATAGGTGTATGCATAGCCTCTACTCAAATATTTCCAGTGAAGGAGACCTACCACCTCCTTGAACCAGTCTGCTCCACTGTGAAAAAGTGAAAATGCTGCTGGGAAGTTTGTCCAAGCATTCAGCTGATGAACTGCTTCCTTGCCACTTCAACCTCCTAGTTCTAGTCTTGCCCTCTGGATCAGTTCTGTTCTGTCTTCTCCTTGACAGCCTTTCCAGTATTTGAAGGCTGCGATCATACCTCCTCTTCATCTTTACTTCCCGAGGCTAAACGTGCCCAGTTCTTTCAACCATACTACATAGGATTTATATCAGAGCAAAAAAGAAAAGGGGTGGGAAGCAGAAAGGAGCAATGCTATGTGGGCCTGCAGCTTGCACACAACAATCGTGTTAGTGAAGCAAACATGAACATAACAGTTTGAAAAGTGTATAACACTTCTCTGCAATTGTACAAGTGTGCTACTTTGGGAATCCATGGTCCCATCCACACTGGCTTCTTAACCCCACCTTCCTACCTATGAATGCCCTACTTAGAACATACTTGCTTTTCCAATTTTTTATTTTTATTTTTGCAATGATTCTGTAATTATGGGAAAATTATTTAAAATTATTTTATAATTTAGTCATAATTACACATTCACAGCAAAAAAAATTAAAAAATTAAAATGAAAGGCACAAGGTAAAAGCAACCTCGGCCTGCTTGGGAATAGTAAGGGAGAGAGGAGGAGAATCACATCCCCTCATGTCATGTGGCTCCCATCATATTACTGCAGCAGTAGTATCACACCAGGAGGACTAATGGAATAGCACCAATATTGGGAGCTATTGATGGGTTTTCCCTGTCAATGAAAATGTGTGCTCCACCAACAATTTAAATGCAAGGCAGCAACAGGAGAGACATGATATTGTGTGATAAGTACTGCTCAAAGACAAAGAAGGAGAAAAGTTTATGAAATATCAAGAGCTACAAATTGAGATTCAGTGCCTCTGGGAAAAGGAAACACTGCAATTTGGCTGTAGTACTGACAGCTGCTCTAGGAACATTTCCAATCAGACTGACAAAGCATCTGAATGAAACTTCTATAGAGGGGATTACAATAATGGAATTACAAACAGTTACATTCTTTGGAACATTTGGAACAGAATTTCTTATTGAAATTCTGCTTTGCTAGCTTCATGTGATAAAGTCCTTCATGTCACTATAGTGCAACAGAAAGTTAAAGTAGCTGGTAGAGTAGGAAACTGAAAGATAAATAGATAACTAAACAGACAAAAAGGGAAGTGATAGAAGTAATTTAATGCTTTGTCCAGTCATTAAAGTTAGCAATCCTTGAATCCTCACATTCACACCTAATTTATATTACATATATATATTAGCTGATTTCCTGTTAGGTTTTCCATACAGCTCTTTGCCTGCATTATTCTAACCTACAGCCCTTCTTCTTCTTCTTCTTCTTCTTCTTCTTCTTCTTCTTCGTCCTCTTCCTCTTCCTCTTCCTCCTCCATCCTGCATCAGTAAGTAAAGCTACTGTTATATGTTTTACAAAGGAGACTAAGGGGCAAAACAAATGGGCAGAAGGGACAGCTTCGGAAGATGGATTGGGGCACAGCAAACACATGCCACGGCTCCAATTCATCTTGAAGCTAGCTGAAAAGAGAGCAGCAAAGATCTGCTTCTTTTTTGGTCAGCAAAAAGTCAGCTTTTTCCATTCTGTTGCAGTCCCATGATGTCTTCATGATGCTTCAGCAATGTGCAGCATTTAAATGCTGTGCCACTGGAGTTTCATGAAGCCACCTACGTCTGGGCAGCCAGGTGGCTTCAAAATGTCTTGGGTGCATGTGGCATCTAAACCCATTTATTGATGGGTTTTCCCTGTCAATGAAAATGTGTGCTCCACCAACAATTTAAATGCAAGGCATCAACAGGAGAGATGCCAGGAAGCCGGCTTTTAGAGCCGATCTGTTCCAGCCCTAAAGTTGGAAGCAACTATTTCTTCAAAAGAAGAAACTGGTTTTGAAAAATATTGCTCTGTCTGGCAATCTTGAGCCCCACCTTCCTAGAAAAGAGCCTAAGTAGCAATAAAATGCCAAAATAACAATTAAATGGAAGCTCACACCTTGTGGAGGTCTTTCCCATTTTTTTATATCCGGGAGGCAATTTGCACCAAGGGCCACACAAATGGTCCTTCTGGGTTATATGGTTCTCACTGCTATTTAACTTGATTGGTTTTTGATGGAAAGAATTGCCCATAATGGTTGCACTTCCAAGACCTCCTTTATTTTTCATTTAAAGATTTAAAAATACACATAACATCAACAGTTAAAGCAAATGTATTTTTTTCTCAGCTAACAAACACTCGCAGATTGATTGATCCAATATATAGCATTCTAGTGAACAGATAAATACTTCCTCCATGACAGATTAATTAACAAAAAACACTCATCATATCAATAAAACATGACTTTCTACTTGACAGTTAGGATTTAAATTGTTCCAAGATACAATTAATTGTGTCTTCCCTTTCAAAAAAAAAAAAAGTCAAACATTCTCCCCTCTTCCTACATTTGTTAAAATAAAATCAGTGCATGCATTTATATTGTAAACAACTATTTATTGGTCAAGCTTGATTTAAAGGGGAACCTATCTGTCTCCAATTCTCCACTGTTACTCCAGGTAGCCTTTTGCAGAATGGTTTTTTTTTTCCCAGAGTAAGGGAGCAAAATAACTTTTTAGTGTTATATTAAGTTTACTGTTCTATTGACCTTGACCCAGTAAGATCTAATTTCACCAAAACTGTCTAAAATAGGGTCAAACTAAGTGTTATGTTAATACCACCCCAGTTTTTTGTTAAATATGCAGCAGCTTAACAAATGGGGGGGGGGGTAGTGTAATCTTTCACTCTCTGCCATGATTCTAACCAAAGAAAATTGGCTCTCTGAAGGTGGTCTGCATGCCAATAGATGTTTCCTTTGAAATAGAAACAGAATTTTCAAGTGGCAATTTACATTATATACAGGAAGGGAGGGAAATGGTTTAAAACTCACTCACTCCCCCTCCCTCTCTCATGCACACTCACACATGTACGGGGGCTTTCACACTACACAATTAAAGCATTATGCTTCCACTTTAACTGCCAAGTACAGAATCCTGGGATTTTCAGATTAGAGAGGGGTATTTAGTCTGCTACGGAGCTTTAACTACAATCCCCAGGATTCCATAGGATGCAACCATGGCAATTAAATGGAACCATGGTACTCTATAGTGTGAAAGGGCCTAGAGAGAGCACACACAAAAGAAAAAGATATCTTCCTCAAGCTGCTCTGGCTATTTTATTTCACAGAAACATGCACATTTATTTCACAGAAACATGTCCATTAAAGTTCTTGCAGAATTTTGAAGTTAATTTTGCAAAGGAAATGTCACAGTATGCAAAGACTCCGGTTACATTTACGCTACAAGAAATATCATAGCCTGTTAGCAGCATATACTGTATATGTTTTGTTAATGGTTTCATATTCATGATTCAAGCATGTTCTCAATAGGCTTAATACTGTGCTGCCTCCATCTAGCAAGGGAAAGGTGTGTACAAAATCCAGAGAGGGAAGCTGCATTCCCCTGTTGAGCAAAACCAACAAAGACTCTTGTGACACCTTAAAAACCTAACATGGTTACTATGACATACATTTTGGAGACTATTGCTTGTTTCATGGTGTAGGTGGGTGTAAAGTGGTAAATAGTGGGTTCAGGGAAATGACCTGTAGGAAGTACAGGTCATGATGACCATCATTTTATTAATAGTGACCTTTCACAAAAGTACTGAATTATAATTGATCAATAAATTCAGCTCTATCTTTGGTGGCATAAATAGGGGGTAAGGTTTTTCTCTCTTTCCCTTTTATACAAGTGTTAATCAGCTTCCTAATGGAAGGACATTTGTGCTATTAACCACCATTGTTTGGGTAATCATCCAGCTATGTACACACATCTGCACATCCATGTACTCCACCTCCCCTTGTGTATGCATATGTGTGTGTGTGTTTACTTGCACATCAATATAACATTCATCTGGTGAAGTAGGGTATAAATCTCAATTTTCCAAGTTCCAACAGATGTTAAGAACAATGGATCAGCTTTTTGTCCCATAGTTTTGGGATATTCTGGAATATTTCCTCCCCACAATGATGGAAAAATACTAAACGTGTACAGTTCCTACTAAACTTGCATAGCTTGCCTAGAAAACCACATAGTGATGGTGGGAGGATGTGGTATTTGACCTATATATGACCTATGCAGACACTGCCAAAGTCTGTGTAAGTGTTAACTCTTACACTGAAACTCTCTCTCCTATGTCTCACTTTAGTTTTCCATCACTTTTTCTACCATGATATCAAACTCTTCACCATATTGTTTGTATAAGAATATAATTTACTTAGCATCTTGTGCACTTTCTCCTAGTACATGGAGGAAAAGGTGATGCTTTCTTTCCTCCAGAGTCAGACTCTTGCACAGTTTTCTTTGCATGGTGAAAAGATTGTGAGTGTAGGTTTTTACTGCAAGACTGCAAATTTTTGCAAATTTTTGCATAGTTCTCAAAATGTGTGCAATATATGTTGCGCTGGAAACAAAAGAAAGTTTCCATTTTTCTTCCAACATAAATTTCTTGAAGGGTCAGGAACTCCAAATTCAACTCCTGTTAGAAAACTGGTGAATATCCATTCCATCCCTAGTAGGGTATAATCAACACAATCTTATGCTGTAATAACTTTATATTTAAAATTTATCTATCAGGGGGAGGCAGCTGATGCTACCTATGGCATGGCAATATATGTGGTGCAGGGTAACAGAAGATATGGCATGAACAGGGTGAAATACTATCATAAAGGAAGGCGAGATCAATGTTTGATTTAAATAAGACATTTGTGTATGTCAGTTAGCTTTTCTGGGTTAAAATCAGTCAAAGATATTGCAATAAATTTAAGGCTATAATCACTGCTAATGTAGTTGTTATTTGCTTTGCTTTGCCCTGACATCCTTTTTGACATGTCTACATTTTCTTAACCCTTCTCATGCCTGGTTGCCTCCCTGGTACATCGCACAACCACCATTTACTGTAGTTCTCCCCTCATCCATCCAGCCTTTAGGGTGATCACAAACAGTTAAGCCTCCATAATTTTGTAAATTCTTTGGCATCATTTCCCTTCCATTCGTCCTTTACATCCTTTCTTACATACCTAAGTTTTACCAACTTATCCGCAGGCCTTGTCTAAATCCATATTTTTGGCCTCAAAACCTGTCACCAACTTATATACGAAGTCAGATATACGGTAAGTTCATCCAAATGGTCAGTAGTTTTATAACAGGGCTTTATAGCTCAGAAAAAGAGTCTGAGATTAAAATTGTGTTGCAAAATCTTCATTTGCATTGTCAAGCATAAATTTTTCTAGGGAGACTGGTTTAAATATATAGAAATAGCACATAGTGCAGCCCTACATAGAGAGGAGAATTTCAGAATCCATATGAAGAATGTAATATTCTTTAATCAGATTTTCGTCCATTAACCTTCTTAGCCATGGAAAACTAACATAAACAAGGCTTCTTCCTGATTTTCTATGTTTCTGTCAGCAAAGAGTATACTAAAAGGAGGATTGGGAATGGGAAGCATATTCACAAATATTTAAACATTGTGTTTCTTGAGTGCTGAGAAACCGAGTTCAGAAAAATCCTGGACTGACAAGATTCTGCAGTTTGAGACATATTCTACACAAAATTTACACAAATGGTTGTTTTGTCAGAAAATAGAATTTTTCTGCTCTGAAAATAATATTTCTCTGCAGAAACATTTTCTGCATAAAAACAGCTTCTGTGCAAAATATGTAACCTATTTCTGCACAGAAAATGTTGTTTCCTGTGCAAAACAACTGTGTGCAATTATTTTTTGCCCAGAATAAATCTTGAACTGCAAATAGTCTTCAAAAACTGTAGTTTTCAAAGACTTTCTTGCAGCAAGAAGGAAATGGCTCAAGTTGCTCACTTGATTCAAAAGAAAGTTAGTGAAGAATTATGTTCCTAAGGAGCATTCAGATATGCAGTTCCTCACCTGCCCATATAACACTTTATGGTCTGTGGCACATGTTATTTTGGCATCTTTGAATTGGCTCTGAAATGATGAAAATTCAGTCTTTTTAAAAAATTTCTTGCAGCAGAAAGAAGATGAACGTTCTGATGATACCCATCACAGGTGCTCTCCCGTTTCTCTTATTCTGCTATCTGCTACCTGTCACAAGTGGTCAGAAGGACTTTCTGAATCAGATTGAGGAGTGGAACTACAGAGAAGGAGGTGAGAGTTGCCAGTAAGTTGAAGCAGAGGCAGAATTTGAAGAGCCAAAGGTGTAGCTACAGAGGTGGGGAGCAAAATTAAAGCACCCCAAAAAAATAAGAATCCTTCCTCCAGTTCACATTCCCCTGGTGCCTTTGCCTGTCCCTTTTCTATGAGTGCCTAAACAGTACGTACTTCTAAATGTTCAGCTGATGTTTTATTAGAAGATTGGGGAATGAAGGAGAATTTCACTGGGGAAAGAATTCTTATAGGAAGCAATGCCTTCATTCTCACACCCACCCCACTGCTATGCCCCTGGGGACAAGAGACATGTACAATTGTTTTTGCAGCACTGTAAGGCTACCACACAGACACTTATAAAGCCAAATAAGAATGGCTCTAATAAAGCTTTCACTGAATCCTTTACCTCTGAATTCTGCAGCCCAGGAAATTTAGGGGCCGTACAGATGGCCCCTAAGGGCTGCTCTGTGCCACCTCTGGGAGCACCGGATCTGGCTTTTTGCTGCTCCAAAAAGAGCTGGCAAATGCTGCTTCTTTTTGGGAAAAGCCACTCTCAGAGCTGCCACCGTGGCTCTTTTGCACCCCTTTGGTGCAGTGTTCTACACACTGTGCCAACAGGCCACCCTGCTGAATTCTGCAGCCCAGGAAACTAAATTATGAAATCTATTTTAAATTCAAAGACACTTCTGAGAATCTGATTGAAACTCTGGGCTGTGGGGGGGGGGGGAGAGTAGTTATAAACAAGAAAGAAAGAAAGAAAGAAAGAAAGAAAGAAAGAAAGAAAGAAAGAAACCCAGCTTCTTTTCCTGCAGCTCATGGACTTCCTGAAGATTATCAGACTTCAGGGAAGACTACCCTGAAGTGACCCTATCATTGGGTTTTCTTGGCAAGATTTGGTCATGGGGGGTTGCTTTTGCCATTGCCATTGCCTTCCTCTGAGGCTGAGAGACAGTGACTTTCCCAAGGTTACCCAGCAGTGGTTTTCCATGGCTGAGTGGAATCTAACCCTGATCTCCAGAGTTGTAGTCCAGCACTCAAACTACTAGACCATGTTGACCTACTATTGCTCTAAATTAGTAGCGTATCACATTAATTTGAAAATTGGCTTACCTGATGTGGTTTAAAATTTAAAGTGGGATGCATCCTGATATTATCAGAAGGATTTAGCCACTGAAATCACCGCCTGGGTCCATCCTGGGTCCATCCCCACACCCAGGGCCGCTCCAGCAGCCATTTTCTTAAACCAGAAAACTCCCAGCTTCGAAAAGCGTGACCCTGGGAGTGGGGGTGGACATGTAATGGACCCAGGTGGCAATTTCGGCTGCTAAATCCTTCTGATAATATCAGGATGCCATCCACATTAAATTTTAAAATGGATCAGGTAAGCCGGTTTCAAAATTAATGCGATAAGCTTCTTAAATTGGCACAGAGATTGGGACTTGTGGGGTTCAGTGTACACATTCTTCTCAGGCAGTCTGATAGAAAGGTTAGCAGATTTGTATCCTGCTGCAGGCACATATCTTGGGAAAGTTTCTTTTCTGGACTACAAGTCTCAGAACTCCCAGCCAGCATGGTCAAAAAGCAATTTTTCAAAGCTCTGTTTTTGGTGAAACCCCAAATCTCCATCCTTGATGCAGGAGACCATTTCTGCACACTTCCTAACATGGCTCATGAGATTTGCTGGCAGGAAGAGAGTGCAGTGGGGTGAAGCACCTCACCATTATTATTTTAATTCGTATTGCATTTGTAATTTTATTTTAAGTTAAATTTTAATGTTGTTATGAATTTAATATATTTTTTGGGGGGGGTGAATTTTTTATTTTTTATTTTTTATTTTTTTTATTTTTTATTTTTTTATTTTTTTTGTATTGTATGGGATTGTGCTTTTAGATTGTAAGCCACCTTGATAGCCTCGGCTAAAGGCGGGATATAAATAAAATTTTATTATATTTATATTATTATTACATTAATAGTGGAGACACCTGTCCTCCATTTTCCTTTCCCTCCCACACACTTTTTTCTTTCCCATGTGTAGCAGATGCAGCAATGGCTTAGCTGTTCTTTTAGTGATCCAGCTACCATTTTGTTTACTCTATAAAAATCTAGATTGTGGTAGCCTCTTCTGGGGCAAGGTGGGGGGGAACAATTGCCGCCAGGAACAATGGCCCCAAACACCAAAACAAATTGGCAGCCCTGCCTCCAGGTGCTACCAATTTTTCATATTTTTATATTATGGTGGCAGCAACAACCCTACCTACATGGTAAAGTGTCAGAATAATGCTATGCCTGAAGCATCAGTAGAGAAACAAAATCTCTTTATAACATCTCTTTCACACTACATAATTATAGGACTTCAAAGCCACTTTAACTGGATTGTATGTAATATTGGGATTTTCCCATTTCATGAGGTATTTAGAACCCTCTTCCAAAAAACTCCAGTATATGACACAACTGCAAATCCCAGGATTCCACAGATGCAAACACAGCAGCTAAAGTGGGATCAAAGTGATATAAATCTGTAGTGTGAAAAAGACAAAAGTGAAGCAGAGAGTTCATCGGCATCATACAACTCCAGTGTACTCTCATTCAAACAAAATAAAACTCTGTAGTGCCACATCTGTGACTTCTAACAGCTTGCAAGTAGAGAGACATACTAACAATCATGTATACACCTGTTTTTCTATGATGATATATAAATGCTACATAAATTGATATATCTATTTGTTTTGTACACTTATTTTGCTTTTAGAAACCAGATTTCCAAAGAATGAGCACTTTTCTGGCAGAGAAGCATCATACAATATAATAAATGCAGAGTTAATTATTGTTCGTAGGACAACGTCTCCCAAGTTAGCGCCCTCCAGATGTTCTAGACTGCAGCTTTCATTATTCCTCTCTGATGGCTCACATCTGGAGGGCACCAGTGGAAATAGCTGTTCTGTGTGTAGGTCTGAATATTTGTCCTCAATATTTGTCCTTCTTCCAGAAGGAATATCAGTCATGCCCAGCATGACTAATATTGCCTTTGAGAAAACACAATTATTTTCCCAGGTAGCATACTTGTTTCTTAGTGGAACATGACTGTGCCAATCAGTTTTTTTCCCTTGTTTATTTTATTTTTTTCTGGCTACAATCCTATGGCTGCTTAACAGAAAATAAGCTCCAACTATTATTGGAGAGCAACTCCCAGCATTCCTCACCCTGTGGGCTCAGGCAGCTGGAAGTTGCAGTCTAATAACATCTGGGGAAGCTGCATGCCACCCATTCCCATCTTGGGCCTTCAAGCCTTGAATGCTCAGTTAGTATTTTTTAACAAGTGGCAAACAACATTCTGTCTTTCATTCCACCCACACATACACTTCACACTCTTTAAAGGATGTGAACTCCCATCTCCAGAAATAAAGCACAAACATCTCCACTGCATTTTTAAAAAAGAGCACTGAACCCATAACAGCTGTCACCCGGTGAAGCAAGCATATCTCACTAAAGCAGCTCTTCTTCATGCCTGTTATGTGAGGATGAGATAGTGGCTAGTGTCTGAAAATGCACTGAAGTACTAAAGATAAAATTCTGGTGTTTGGCTTTTTAAAATTGTCTGGGAAAACCTAAGAAATATTTGCTTCTCTTCATATCACGTCACCTCCCCCTACTCGTGCCCTATTTATTATAAATATTTATATTCCATCTTGCCATGAATCGTGCCGAAGGCAGCTAACAACAATAGCAAGTGCAAAAACATCACAACAGTAGATACAAAAATGTCAATAAATGGTTAAAACTCAGGTGAAGAGGGGATCAAATGCAAAGGGTAAGAATCATTGAACAACAACTGGGTCTGAAAGATAGCAAACCACATAAGCATTAGCAGGACGATGTAAACGGCAGAAGGAGCAACATTTAGGAATGAATATTGTAATTTAAAAATTCTATGCAAAGGTTTGTCTAATTGCAAGAAGGTTTTCAAGCAGGTGTTATTGCCAGCAGTGAAGCAGGTATGCTGGCTTCTTTAGTCAGAGAAATTCTTATTCCAGGTGCAATGGGCGGTAATGGATTGGATGAGGAAAAACAGATTGAAGTTGAATCCAGACAAAACGGAGGTACTCGCAGTGACAGGCCCAAAACCAGATTTGGGAATACAGCTTCCAGTCCTGGATGGAGTCACACTCTCCTCCAAGGACTGTGTTCGCAGTTTGGGGGTACTCCTGGACTCATCGCTTCATATGACTAGTCAGGTGAATGCGGTGGTCAGGAGTGCCTGTTATCAGCTTCGGCTGATACGCCAACTGCGCCTGTATCTGGATATGAGGGATCTGGAAACTGTGGTACATGCTCTGGTAACCTCACGTCTGGATTACTGCAACACACTCTACATGGGGCTACCCTTGTGCCTAACCCGGAAACTTCAATTAGTCCAAAATATGGCTGCCAGATTAATTACGGGAACATCAAGGAGGGAGCACATGACACCTGTGCTCAGATCCCTCCACTGGCTGCCAATTAGTTTCCGGGCACAGTACAAGGTGTTGGTTTTGACCTTTAAAGCCCTACATGGCTTGGGTCCATCTTACCTTAGGGACCGCCTCCTTCGATATGATCCCCCCTGCTCCCTCAGGTCATCTGGGAAGTACCTGCTTCAGCCGATAAAGACTAGGCTCTCTCAGACTTCCCAGAGGGCCTTCTCTGCTACTGCCCCTAGACTTTGGAATGGCCTGCCAGATGAGATCCGTCTTATTTCGACTTTTGCTGCCTTTAAGAAAGCAGTAAAGACAGATCTCTTCCGACAGGCCTTCCCGGAATAACATCTTCAGAGGGGCGAACCTTAATTGACCCTTCTTATTTATTCCCACTCCCTTGCCGACTTCATATTTATTGTTGCTGTCAATTTTTATTGCATTTACTTAATTTTAATTTAATTCCGCAAGTTTAATCCTGTTTTAAGGGGGGGAGGGTTGTTATGAGAGGGATTGCTCTTATTCTCTGTTGTTTTTTAATATGTTGTAACCCGCCCTGATTGCGGAGCAGAGGGGCGGGCTATAAATAAAAATGTATTATTATTTATTATTATTATTAAGTAGCAAAAGAAATGCCTTCTTTCTCATTGCCACTAGCTCAGAAATTGGTGATGTGAGATGTCCAACAGAGTCTCTATGGGTATATCTACACTGCACTGTTATAGTAGTTTGATAACACTTTAACCATGGCTTCATTCTATGAAATTCTGGGGTTTGTAGTATGGTGAAGTACTTAGACTTCTCTAGTACTTTCCAGTGAGGTACAGCAGTAGAGGTCTTTGGCAGAAAATTCTGAGGTTTTCATGAAACTACAGATCCAAGGATTCCCCAAAATAGTGCCAGAGCAGTTAGTGGTATCAAAGTATTGTAATTGTGTAATGTGGACATATTCTATATTTTCATAAGAGCTGAAAACCTGATCTTTTAAAAAAGGAAGAGGAGGAGAGAGATATTGCTTTCAGGATATTAAATGTATCAAGTTTTGTGCACCTGATAGCAATATCCATGTCTTAGGATAAACATTTGGAAACATTCTTTTTGGACTACAAATCCAGGATCTTCCAGCCAGTCTAGGCACACTGACTAAGGACGTTTTCACACGGGGCTTTAGACGGAGTCATTCCTACCTCCGTCCGGCCCCACTCCGGCTCTGTGCAGGATAAGTTCACACGACGTCGCAGCAAGCCCCGCCCCATCCAGCGCCATCCCTGCGCCATCCCTGCCTCACTCCGGGGTCTTGCTGCGCGTGTTCACACGACGTCGCAGCAAGCCCCGCCCCATCTTGCGCAATCCCTGCGCCATCCCTGCCGCTAGCCGGCTTTAGCCCCATTTTTGTAATTCCTTTTTAAAAGAGGAATTACAGGCGCTTCTGCCGGAGGCAATCAGGAGTCATTCCGGCGGCTGCTGTTTTCGCCGCCGGAATGACTCCTGATGGCTTCCAGGGGGCTTCCAGGCGGCTTTAGAGCCGCCTGTGTGAAAACGTCCTAAGGGATTTGGAGAATAGTAATCCAAAATATAATTTTTCCAAACTCTGGTCCAGATTACCCACAAGCATGCTTATAAATACAGTGTGCTTTAATCGGGTAGCATCACTTGGGGGGTGCAGACCTCACTGGGTGACACCCCAAAAGAGGGGGTGACACCTGGTTGGTCCCCCACCCCTGCAGGGCCTTTCAGGGTCCATTGGCCTCCTCCCCTGGCCTTTCCAGGGCTGCAGACCTCCTCTCTGGGCCTTTCTGGGGCTCTAGGCCTGCTCCCTGGGGCTGCATGGGTGCCTCTCTGGTGCACACGTGCTCCCCTGTAGCCCACATGTGCCAGAAGTCCCATACCAGAAGTCCCACCCACCCCCAAAAAAAGTCCTGCCTCCCCACACACACCGGGTGTCACCTGGTCAAGGAACACCACTGCTTTAATCTATAAAAGCAAAGTGTATTGGTAGCAAAAAGGAAAATGGGTTAACAAGTTGTTTGTTGCTTCTGAAAGTCTCTTCCTCACCTTTACGGTCATGCAATTTCTGGTATTACAGCCGATAAAGTCAATATTCAAGGTGTAAAGAGTATCACTCACATCCTGGAGAACTGGGGGAACAGCATCTTTTGGCAACTGAAGTATACTTTGTTGAGTCACCCCAATGCCCTGCTTCCAGAACTTTCCAGGTAAGAGTATAAAGTGTATAAAGAACACCAATTACCTTTCCTTTTTGTATATATGTTTTCTCCACTTATCATCTGGCCATAACAGAAAGGCTGATGGGGCTTCCCAGTTTCATGGTCAGCACAAGGGCACCCAAGGGCCATGAACAGCCTGTAGGCCCAAGATCACTCTCATTCTAAGGAGAAAGTAAAATTAGAAGTTAGGTGTCTAGTATTAAGACGGTGAATTTAGGTTTAATGGTAGAACTTTACTAGAATGGAAAGAGGTGTATCTGATCTGTCCCAGCTTCCCTTATCCCACTAGCTAAATACAGACATCTCACCAAGAAGTTGGCAAAGCCCCAAGGCTTTGGCAAGTCTTAGGACCTGTGATAAGAAAACAATCATTGCTCTTTCATCATGATCAAGCAAATCCTGAAAGGATATTTGGTTCTAGAATATAGTAAGCTACAGCTGTGAACTTCTGTACCACTGTTCTAAGAGTAACTGCTCTGAATGCTCATAGTTATATAAATGGAAGAAAACCACTTTAGTTTATTGTTTTAGAAAATCCATTCAAAATTGTACAGACTTTTAAAACTTGGTTATAGAAGCCTCTAAAGCAGGGGTAGGCAACCTTTCCCCTTTAAGGGCCGAGGGACTTCAGCTCCCAGAAGCCTCAGCCATGTTGGCCAATAGTCCCATGTTGGCCAATAGCTCCTGGGATTCTGGGAGCTGAAGTCCCTTGGCCCTTAAAGGGGAAAGGTTGCCTACCCCTGCTCTAAAGACAGTTTTTATGTATGCATGTCTCTTTGGGTAGCTGTTGTGGATATTCCATGTGTTGCCTGCCTGTTTCTAGCTAGAAGAGGTAAACTCAGGATGTGATCTCAGAGACAGCATGAAAGAAAGAATGCCTAACCAGAGTCATCTGCACATGGAATTCATAAAGGACAAATGTCAAAACATGAAGAGCTGTTTATCTCACCCTTGCCCTCTGCCACTACCCTCCACACACTGGTTCTGGTTACTCACTATAGAATTGGTGCTTTCATTTCCAACTGATTCATGGTAGGAACACTTACCACTTGTTGAGTGGGCTGTTTTCTGTACTAAGCGTATCCTTAATATACTTCCACATATGATTTTTTCTAATATAGGCTTCCATTACATTTATAATGCTTAAAAATGCCCATTTGATTGAGAGTCAAAGCATTGTAAATAGGAGTTCAATTCCAATTTAAGTTCATTGCTAGGGTCTTTTTTTAACTGTTGATTTGGTTCAAAGTCACGGAGGCAAACTTTTAAAATTATTTCTGGCAACTATCAATTCAGCTACACTATAGCCATTTTGAATTGGCACAGACACATTTCATACACAATGTCATAAACTTTTATAATTACATTATAAATCCTCCAAAATGAATAGAAAGATTAATATTGAATTTGAGAAGAACAGTGATGCCTTTAATATTTTATTTGCATGAGCTAAAATTGCATCCTCTGATAAGAAGATAAGAAAAGTCCTCCTGGATCAGATCAAAGGCCTACCTTGACCTACATTCTGTTCCCATAGTGGTCAACCAGATGCCTGTCGGAAACCCAAGTATACAATAGTGCTATCCCACTTATGTTCCCCAGAAACAGGTATTGAGAGGCATATTACATCTGACACCAAAGGTATATGTGTGTCTTCAAGTCACCTGTTCAATTATGGTGACCCCCATCAATTTCATAGGGTTTTCCAAGGCAAGAAATACTCAGAGATGGGTTTGCCATTTCCTTCCTCTTAAAAATAGCCTATAGTATCTGGTATTCCTTGGCAGTCCCCTATCCAAATGCTAACCAGGCCTGACCTGCTTAGCTGACAAGATCAGATGATGATCCAATGCCTATATGGTGGTTGTATTGCCATGAGAACTAGACAGTGAGGAAAGTTGATAGAAAGAAAATCATCCCATCAGAGATGTAGTGCTGGAGAAGAGGTCTTTAGATACTACGGACCGTTAAAAAGATAAATCAATGGATCCTAAAGCAAAACAAGCCCAAACTCTCTCTAGAAGCCAAAATGGCTAAACTGAAGCTATAATGACTAAGCTGAAACTGTTGTATTTTGGGCATATCACTAGATAGCTAAAAAAGACATTCATGCTAGGTAAGGCTGAAGTTAGGCATGGGAGTGCCAACACATCTGATACTCCTGATGAGTAATCTGCACTCAAGACAAGAGGCTACTATCAACAGAACACAGAAAAACAGAATGGTTCCCAATTGACAAAGGGGTCAGACAAGGCTGCATCCTTTCACCTTATCTGTTCAACTTGTACTCATGACAAAGTATACAAAAAGCAAGTTTGGACACAGAAAAAGGAGGAGTGAAAATAGGAGGAAGGAATATCAACAATCTAAGGTATGCAGATGACACCATACTACTAGCAGAAAACATCACAGACCTAGTTAGCAAGGAAGATTGAGGAAGAAAGTGCAAAGGCATACTTATTATTGAACGTAAAGAAAACAAAAATAATGACCACATAGAACCCACACAATTTCAACCTGGACAATGAAGAAATAGATATAGTAAAAAAGTTCTCATACCTCTGATCAATTATTGATCAAAGCAGGGACTGCAATCAAGAAATCATAAAAAGACTAAGAATGGGGAGGGCAGCTATGAAGCTATTAGAAAAGATCCTAAAATGTAAAGATATACAACTGAGCAGAAAAGTTAGAATCATACAAGCCACTGTATTCCCTGTATGGATGTGAGAGATGGACAATTAAGATAGTAAATAGGAAGAAAATCAGTTCATTTGAAATGTAGTGCTGGAGAAGAGTGCTGCAGATTCAACAGACAGCCAAAAAAGACAAACAAATGGGTCCTAAAACAGAACAAGTCAGAAACATTGGAAGCCCAGATGACTAAACTGAGGCTGTTGTACTTTTGGTCACATCATGAGAAGGCACAACTCATTGGGGGGAAAAACAATAATGCTAGGAAAAGTGGAGAGAAATGGGAAGAGAGAAGGCCACATGCTAGATGGATAGATTCTATTAGGGAGGTCATGGGTATGGATTTACAGGTACTACGCAGAGCAGTGTAGAACAGGGAGTCTTGGAGATGTCTCATCTCTAGGGCTGAGATTGATTCAAGGGCAGTTAACAACAACAAAGGTAGAAGATAAAGGTAAAGAGGAAGTGGATGAACTCAGTCAAGAAAGTCATGGCCCTGAAGTTGCAAGAACTGAACAAAGTTATCAAAGACAGCATGTCTTGGAGATGTCTCATTCATAGGGTCACTGTAAGCCAAGGTTGATCTGAAGGCAGTTAACACAGAGAGACATAATGGCTAATAGCCATTCATAGCCTTATCCTCCAAGAATTTGTCTCAGGACTCCTCTTCATACAAATATACTTCATACTTATCGTTATTAAAACACAATTACCAAATGAAGAACAGCATTCACAAACAAATATGAAAAACTAAAACTAGTTACCAATACATTTAAATTTCAACCATTCATTTAAAGAGAGATTATTTGCAGAACAGAGAGAGGGAAAGAGGAGAAGATAATCTGACTTTGAGAGAGAATGTTCCAGAATCAAACATTTTTAAGAGGCAGTTTGGATAGCAGTTTCTAGGAGTTATAGTCCCAAACAATAACTTTTCCAAGCCATGTGCCACATTCATGGTGTGGCCAGAAAGAAGAGGTCCTCATGCGATGCTACTAACTGCCCCACTGAAGGTTTGGTGACCAACATAGAATCATAGAATCATAGAGTTGGAAGAGACCACAAGGGCCATCCAGTCCAACCCCCTGCCATGCAGGAACTCTCAATCAAAGCACCCCCAACAGAAGGCAATCCAGCCTCTGTTTAAAGACCTCCAAAGAAGGAGACTCCACCACACTCCGAGGGAGTCTGTTCCACTGTCGAATAGCTCTTACTGTCAGAAAATTCCTCCTAATGTTGAAGTGGAATCTCTTTTCCTGTAGTTTGCATCCATTGCTCCATGTACTAGTCTATGGAGCAGCAGAAAACAAGCTTGCTCTCTCCTCAATATGACACCCCTTCAGATACTTAAACAGGGCTATCATATCACCTCTTAATCTTCTCTTCTTCAGGATAAACATACCCAGCTCCCTAAACCACTCCTCATAGGGCATGGTTTCCAGAACCTTCACCATTTTAGTCACCCTCCTTTGACACACTCCAGCTTCTCAACATCTTTTTTGAATTGTGGTACCCAGAACTGGACACAGTATTCCAGGTGAGGCCTGACCAAAACAGAGTAGAGTGGTATTATTACTTCCCCTGATCTAGACCCTATACTTCTTTTGATGCAGCCCAGAATCACATTGTCTTTTTTAGCTGCTGCATCATACTGTTGACTCATGTTCAGTTTCTGGTCTACTAGTACTCCTAGTCCTATTGTCAAGCCAGGTGTTCCCCATCATATATCTGTGCATTTCATTTTTTTCTGCCTAAGTATAGCATCTTACATTTCCCCCTGTTGAAATCCATGGGCAAGGCACATGGGATTTTGGGCAAGTCACACTATCTCAGCATCAGAGGATGGCAATGGCAAACCCCCTCTGCCAAGAAAACCCTATGATAAGCTTTCCTTAGAGTCACCATGTTGGAAATGACTTGAAGGCACACACAAACACACACACACACACACACAGCACATACAATGAAGTGGTGACATGGTGCAGCACTTTAAAATTGATGGTCATCTGTGCATCACAGCTTGTAATGCATTAGGTGTAGTGTTAAGAATTATTTCCTTCCCTCTTATGTGAATCCCCACTGCTCCCAGCTTCAAGTGGATGACCATGGATTGTATTACTACAAGAGACAGATTTTCATACAGCAGGGTGGAAATGGTGAGCCCTCCAGATGTTGTTTGACTGCATCTCCCAGCAGTCCTTGCTGTTGGCAATGCTGGCTGGGGCCATCGGGGTTTCTATCTGAAGGGCTGTATGATTCCTGTCTTAGTGTAAGAAATTGTCATTCATAATTCAGATCCCTTTTCCCCTAAAGAAGCATCTGCCAAGAAAATGTGGGAAAAGCAGAGACAGAGCTGCTTGGGTGGAGTGCAAAGGGGGTGAGGGGAAAGATAAAAACAGTTTTAGAAATCCATCCTATTTCAAGTAACTTCTTGAAATTAACCTACATTTTGCAGAAATGATAAAGAGAAGATTTGAATGCATCAAGCTATCAAAATGTTTCCTGTTTGTTTGCTTATATTTTAAAACATTTATAGTGCTGGCTGTGAACAGGAAATACTCCCATGTGAAAAATAGGCTCTTAAAGTGAGTGCAAAACTGAGCATAAGTGCTAGTTAAGTGTACAGGAGTCTCTAATGGGCTGTTTACATAGGAGGAAATGTCATGCTAAATATATAATGAATGCCCACACTAATATGTCTCCTGAAGACTACAAAGGATACGTTTGTTTCTTTCAGATGAGAAATGTTGTCAGAAACAGTTTCTATTTGCATATGTTTTTAAGCACACAGGAATCACTCACTGAAATCAGTGGGGCTCACTTCTGTGTAAATACAGCTAAGATGGTACTGAAATAGTGCTGTCTGCCAGAGATAATTTGGGTCACATTTCTCCCATCTTAACAAAATGATGTTTCTGATCTTCATGGTCTATTTTATACAATGTCAAAGCCTGCCCAAGTTACATAGCTGCCTGAGTCAAAGGATCAAATGCACACACATACATACACTCACACACAATGAATAAATTAAAGTTACCTAGCACCCAAAGTGAGCTAATCTTTTTGGCTTTTGTGGCTGAAAGACTCACATGCACTTCTCCCCCTCCCTGACATTACAAATTTGTTGTCTGCTGTTATTGCGTGCTTTCAAGTCAATTCTGACTTACAGCAATCCCAAGGCCACATGATGAAGTTTTCTTGACAATTTTATT
>CM034708.1:178287780-178300772 GCA_020142125.1 Phrynosoma platyrhinos | reverse complement strand
GAAGATGTCATTGGAATTCGAGGCCGACGAACGAGATAGCACCTATCCAAGAACTCACCCATCCCCAATGTCCATAAACTCTTATTTATTTTATTATTCCATTTATATTCCATCTTTCTGCTTAAAAAAAGACACTCAAGATGCTAATAACATAACAGTCAAATAAAATCCAATACAGTTGAGATCTAAAAACAGATTAAAAACACAAGTAAAAACACATCTCTGTAAAAAAAAGCAAAAAAAAATCAAGCCTTTTCAGCAATAAAGCAGCTTAAAGGTCAATAGACTGGCTAAATGGAAGGTCCTCCTGATGCCTTTTCTCTAGTCCAGTCTCCTTCAGTAGGACGTTTGACAGCCCAGAAACAACATCAAGAAAGCTTGATCTTGTATCCCAAGTCAAACATGCTCCTGAAGGGCTCTGATCATGACATAACAAAAGGGTACCATTCACAGCAAAATTATTTCATTACTATCTGCACCCAGTTGTTCTCTGTTAACTGTATGAAGCACAGCAAAACCTTGTGTGATGCTACTGTTTCCATCATGTTGGGTGTTTCACTGTCATTGTGAGCTCTCATGTCTAAGAGCTAACTTTGGTTTAAGACAAGACAATTCCTGGCTTGCTCCCCAGGGCCAGCCTTGTCAAGATATCAGGAAGACATTTCAGGCAGAGAATTACAGTGGAAGGGGCCCATCACTGTGTTTCTTTTTATTTTAAGTGCAGGAAATGTCAGAGGAGGCAAGTCGCAAGTAGCAGAAATTCATCTGAGACTGAACCACTGCAAGGCTAATGGCAAAAGCAAAAGTATACTCCTGTTTGTTCTGTATGGGGATTTAAAAAATTCTCTGTGGCTAAAACTAGGGGAAAATTCTTTCATAGGGACTTTTCCAATATCAAATTATTTGTAAGAGTCATAAAACAAACAAACAATTAAAAACCACCCAAACACAGACAGCTGAATTTACATCTAGGATTGGAGATACGCAAGTTGTGGCCCTCAAAATGTTGCTGAATATCATCCCTCAGATTTGGCTATATTGGGATTCATATTGGGACTATTGAGAGCAGCAATCCTACAATATCTGGAGGTTCAATAATCACCTAGGCATAGTAGAGATAATTCTTGATTGGAGTTATAGTCCAAAAATAAACTCTTTTTCCCAAATCCTGCTTCTAACTGAGAAGCTTATCGCTCACCAAATTAAGCCTGCTTACCTCTTCTGGTTTCAATCCTGGATCTGGGAGACCCCCAGATGTTATCAGACATAAATAGCCACCAATTTAGCTGTGATGCCACTGGCCGAATCCATCCTGGGTCAAAGCCTCGCTCAGCCAGCACTTTTTCGAAGTCAGAGTGCTTCCGACTTCAAAAATTGGCCAGCTCAGCAAGGCTTCAACCCGGGATGGATTCACCTGGCAGCATCATGGCTAAATCAGCAGCGATTTATGTCTGATAACATCCAGGGGCATCCCAGATCCAGGATTGAATCTGGAAGAGGTAAACCAACTTAATTTGGTGAGCGATAAGCTCCTGAGTCTAATCCCCTCCACTTGAAATAATAACATGTCCTTTCTTTGTTTTATCTTGCATTCACTTCCTCTTCCTTCCTTTGCTGTTTCTGCTGTCCTGCGTCTGGATAGTACATTTGTTGTCCTTTTGTACGCTGTAAAGTATCCTGCATACTGAAGGAGCTATACGTTATAGGAATAGCAAGTACATTTCTATACCGCTTATCAGTGCACTTAAGCATTCCCTAAGTGGTTTACAATGTGTAAGCTGACTGAGATCTAACTCACAACCTTCTGGCTGTGAGAGGCTGCGGTACCAGCATTTAACCACTGTGCCACCAGGGCTCCCAAATTATTATTGTTATTAATTTTGAATTTTCATCTTCTATCGGTTAACGAAAATCATATTTCAATTTTGAATGTTCTTCTATGCAAGTATAAGGCTTCTATTTTGGCATTAAATGTTTGTGCATGTCATGTTTTCAAAGTCCGTATTACAGCTCAGGGCATTTAATGTGTGATATATCAAGTCAGTGGGTGATGCTGTTTCTTCTTGTATTAATTTTTTAAGACTCAAAGGAATCTATGGGAATGTGATTCGATGGGTCACTGTAGAGAAATCAGTGCTAACCAAGAGTCTCTTAAATGATCTGGAGCATCCTTCCACCAGCAACCTCTAACCACATGGATTGTTTATCTTCATCAAAACTGTGGCCCACAGTTTCTTCTTTTGCACTGACTGAGACATGTTGTCAGCCAATAGTTTTCTGAAAATATAACCCTTCAAATCTTAAAACCAATGAGAATCCTAAGGAGCACTCACTTCCATGATTATATTGCACCCTGTTCTGAAAGAGCTGCAGTGTTTCTCAATTTGTTTCTTGGAACAATTCAAAATTATTTTGGCGGTGATCTTTAAAGCAGTAAATGGCTAAAGCCCAAGATACCTATAGCACAACCTCTTCCCATACCAGTCAGCCCTGTCCTAAGATGGATGACAATTTACTGCCTGCAGTAGTAGCCTGGGGACCATATTTTAGTTTAGTTTAGTTTTATATTGTTCCAAGGACCCATTGCAGGGCACATCAGGTTCAGAAACACCTAAAAAAATTCCATAAAATTAAAACCATATGTGGCCAAAAGTTTACCTCAATTAAAAAAAAACTAGGTATCACAAATAAAGAAAATACATCCTCTTTAGACACAAATTTCTACTCCTGGACACCTCCAAGAGTAAAAAAAAAAAAGTAATTTGGGACCACCCAAAAATGTGCAGGGGATACACAGGACGAAGATCTCCAACTCCAGGGGCCAGATGTGGTTGTGGGTTACACTTTACATGTTAAGATTAGAGGAAAGGGTGCTTTTTTGTGTCTGAATGGAAAAAATATTGATCCTCAAAACAGATCCAACTTTACCGTTAGGGGGTATGATACAAGCATTCAAAAGACCAAGTGCTAAGGGGGCAGTAAAAGGAGTCCCAAGCTGTTCTTTCTCCCTCTCCTGCATCCCTTAAACTAGCCTACCCCTTACTGTTGCACCAAAGGATCCTACCCCATTGTCAGTAGCATGTGGAACTGAAAGGAGTGGTACCAATTTGTCCTTTCTCCAGGGTGACCACATGTCCTCCTTTTCCTGGACATGTCCCACATTTCAACTTTCTGTCCAGGAAGAATTCCAAAATGTCCTCCAGTTTGAACATGACTAAGAAGCCCACTGAGTAACACCACATTTGCTGATCCCCTTCGAGAAATATATCTACTTGGCAGCCTGTCCTCACTGCAAATAAGGGGATAGGATGGATCCTTCTACAGTTCTTTTTTCCTAGGAGTATCACAGACAAGACTCGCACCCAGAGTCCAGGGAACGTTTGTTTCTTGGAGGGGAAAAGGACAGCAAACATGTTGGGCAATGGGCTGCTTGAGGACATGATGGAAACGTTGAAAGAGCGTTTTCCTTAATTTCAGCACAATGGACAAATGAAAGGAATAATTTAAATGATTCAGTCAAGGTTTTGTTGCTAGGCAAGTACAATTTTAAGCATTTGTCTTGATCAGAGTTCTGTCAGTAAATTTCAAGCCAACAAGGCATTTTAACAAAGATAAGTTCATCAGAAAAATATGGTTGAGCACATAATAAAATACAGTACATGTAATATAGATGTAAATAAACCATATGACATGGATTTATATTTCTGTTGATGTTTTTAGCTTTTATTTTGTAATGTCCTACATTTTTCTTGAATGTCCCACATTTAATGGTGCTTTGTCCTTCTTTGTGGTTATGACATCCAGTCACCCAGTCTTTCTCCCATGTTGGGAAATGGTTTGTCCATCTCTGGGATAAGCAAAAAGACCTTCCCAGGAGCCATACCTAAACCTAAAGTGTTATATTCTTGCCTCCAGGAGGCTAGTTTGGTGATCTCTTTGGCAACTTTTCACCATAAGAAGAAGAATTTATTTTGGCAGAGGTTTGCTTAGCCAGTTTTATTATCTCCTTTTTCATCTGCAGCACTTACGTTTATGACATTGTTGCCATTTTAAAAGTTATTGCATTTCATTATTGGCTTTAGTTGCTGTTAGTCATTCTGAGGGATGTGTAGGCAGCCACAAAATGAGACATGAGATTTTTTTTCTTTCCCCTACAAATAAAGATTGGTACCTCTACATTATACATTTCCCAATATTGACCTCTTTTTATCTGCAGCCTCAGCCCTGTGTCTGAAGCAATTGATAATCTCCTGAAGCAAGTACATTCAATAAAGAAGAGGCTGGCGGAGCTGAATGAACGCCTTAATGTCATGAGCAAGATCCTTTTCCCCATCCAATACAAAGCCCTGAGGAGTCAGAGGCTCAGCAACATCCACCTGAGGAGACGACCAGTGAAGCGAAATAGGATGTACATACGGAGGCAAGCGCAGATGAATTAACTTCTTTTCTGCAAAGAAAGAAATGCTGCATTTTCTCTATTGCCAAGGCTCTTAAAGTGCAATAAAAGGCTGACTAAAAGAAAATATGTATCATATTATTTCCAAAGATGTCTCTTCCTCATGATTAATGCAACACTATATCTCTTTGTGGTTTTGCACAGATTTTGCACAGGCACAAAGACATTTTGTGCCTGAGGTGGAACAGAAAATGGCACACACACATCCAAGACAAAGTGCATAGTAACCAAAGTGGGCTGAGGTATTCTGTGACAACAACAACAACAAAAACCCACATCTGCCTCTCTCTGGGAGGAGAGAAATAGGTACTGGCTTGTAGCCATTTTCATGTCTCCCAGACCAGCCACCTGAAGCAGCTGCCTCACACTGCTATTGGTAGGGCGAGCAACAATTCTGCTTATTTGGAACAGTATATGGAAACTGATTTTTCCAGATCGATCTTTCTTTCTTTCTGTCATGCAGGGGATTACACCTGTGCAGCCAGAATAGATCAGACATGCACATGCACAGACAGCTTTAGGAGTGGAGTTTAAAATCTGCAGTTATCACACGGGGCTGCACAATGGGTGATCCATACTAGTCTGACCCACAGACACAACCCAAAAGCCAACCGTACATGTTTGACAAAATGCCTTCTGACAGCTGAATGCAGGTTACATTAACTAGAGCAGACCTACTGAACCAATGTTTTTATCTATGGGTAATAATTGATTCAGTGAATTTACTCTTGTTGGAACTAACCAGTAGAATTCTGGCTATTGTACTCTACTTTGATTTAGTGTTAGGTGCAATTGCAAGCAGGATCAGGATCTGCAAAAAGCTCTTTTAAACTTTAAGTGTAAGAATATTTGGGTCTAGAATATAACTGTCCACCCTTTTCAGTGGTAGTAATGAGCAACAACCTATATATAAAGATGCTTTATATATACCTAAGTTCCTTCTGTTATTAAGAAAGTCTATGTAAAAAGGTCTTTTTAACAACAACAAAATCTGTTATCAGGCACTTAAAGAGTAACTTTGACCAACTTGTGTTTTGTTGACTCTAGTCCAAAGCACACTGCAAAAATAATCCAGTTTGAGACCACTTAGTGCCCTGGCTCAATACTAGGGAGTTTGAGGGTTAGGGTTAGAGTTAGGGAATCATGGGAACTGTATTTTATTGTGGCACCAGAGCTCTCTGACAGAGAAGACTCCATGTCTCAGAAAAAAAATACAGTTCCCATGGTTCCCTAGCACTGAGCCAGGGCAGTTAAAGTGGACTCAATTTGCACTATTTCTAGCAGTCTGCAAAGGCCCTTTTTTATTAGCAGAAGGAACTTAGGTATATATAATGCATCCTCATATGCATATCCTCATATATATATACTTCACAAAACTATAGTTCCCACAGTTCCCTAGCATTGAGCCAGGACAGTTAAAGCGGTCTCAAAATGGATTATTTCTGCAGTGTTTTGGACCTTTGTTGGCACAAGGCAGGGGGGGGGCGGTGGAGATGTTATCACACAGTTTCATTTTTTCTTGGTTCAGAATTTGGATTTGAAGAGGTTGTTTAAGAAGGGTAATTTTGACAGAACTGGAACAGACATTGACCATGATGCATTATGAAGTCGACTTAGACATAATCCTATTTCTTATAGAAAATACACACATAAGAAATACCAATTTGTTTGCATGCCACACATATACAAACTTTCACCCTTTGGAACAATCCAAAGAGAACCAGAAAGGAATGAAAGGTACCCATATCCTATCCCTAAATGTCTTGTATGTTTTTAAGCCTTCTTTTTGGATTACATTTTTATGACATATCCTCAAGATTTGTAAAATTGTATATACCTTTTTAAAAAAAAAAATCTAATCAGAGGCTTGGAAGGAAACTCCAGCTCCCAGAATCCCCCAGCCAGCAATGTCAGCAGTCATGCTAGTTGTGTGATCCAGAGAGTGGTCATCCAAACAACAACAAACTATGGGCCTTTGCAGACTGCCAGAAATAGTGCACATTAAATTGAGGCACTGCCCTGGCTCAGTGCTAGGGAATCATGGGAACTGTAGTTTATTGTGGCACCAGAGCTCTCTGACAGAGAAGGCTCAATGTCTCAGAAAAAAAAAAAACAGTTCCCATGATTCCCTAGCACTGAGGCAGGACAGTGCCTCAATTTAATGTGCACTATTTCTGGCAGTCTGCAAAGGCCCTATGTTGTTTGCTATTTTGCAACATCTGAAGTCACGTCTACAAAACCTGCCACTTCTATATTTGAAAGAAACTTGCCAAGAAAACCCTATGATAGGAGCTCTGGTACCAAGACAAAGGGCCATTTCCAGAATCCCAGAGCCCTGGCAGTTAACGCGGTGTCAAAGCGGATGGCTTCTGCAGTGCGGACGCAGCCTGTTCCTGCTCTTCCCTCCCCTTCTGCTGGGCCTGCAGCTGCCTAACCTCTGGGCGGAGTTGCTTGGCTTCCCTTTTCTCTCGGAAAGAGGAGCGAGAGCCCCGCAGGAACTGAAGCAGAGCAGAGGAGCCATTGGAGCCCAGCCGTCCTGGACAGTCATGTTTGGCATGATCAAAAATGCCCTTTTGGGCTCGGCCGAGGTCTGGCCCTGCCGGGTCCTCAGCAAAGGGGAGAAGGTACGAGGGTCGGGTGGGGTGGGGTGGGTTGAAGCAGGGGGTCATCTAGGGCTGGGTCCACACTGCAACAATAATCCGGTTTGATCCCGCTTGGAACTGCCAGGGCTCCATGCTCTGGGATTCTGGGGAGGGTCGTCGGTTGTGTGGCACCAGAGCTCCCATCATAGGGTTTTCTTGGCAACTTTCTTCAGGGGGGAATTTGCCATTGCCATCCTCTGAGGCTGAGAGAGTGTGACTTGCCCAAGGTCACCCAGTGAGTTTTCTATATGTCCAAGCAGGAATTGAACTCTGATCTCCATAGCGCTCAAACCACGACGCCATGCATGGAGCCATGGCAGTTACAGTGGGATCAAACTGGATTATTGCTGCAGTGTGGATGCAGCCTTAGGCTCCCGGAATGAGAGAGCCTGTTCTTCACTTTCCCATCAATAGAGGATCGGGCCCTGGGTAGGGATCTGTGGAGATCCTGCCTATCTGCTTCCTTCCTTCCTTTCTTTCTTGTAAGCCCACACCTGGAAAAGTGACTATTGCAAAGTAACTATTACAAGGGTGGTGGTGGTGGTGGTCTGTGTGTGTGTGTGATGCCACCACTACTCAGGTTGAAAGGAACATGGACTTAGGAGCACTGTGGCCCTCCAAAGGTTGACAAACTAGAACTCCCTGCAAGCCAGCAACACTGTCAAGTATGTCCCACCCCTATGGGGAGACTTTGCATACTGATTTCCCAGAGTTCATAGGGCTATGCCTTTGAATTCAACCACATATAGAGAAGTATGCAAAGAGGGATCTTGTAGTAGCACCTTTGAGACAACCAGTGGGAAATAAGTCCCCACACATGCTTTCATGGCCTTGGGATGCATCTACAGTTGGACACCACTTTAAGTGCTATAGGGATGGCCCTTGGGGTATCTTCCAACTCTATGATTATATGATTCTAGTTCTCTCCTATGGAGTCCTGGGATCAGTAGTTTTACAAGGTTTTCTCAGCCAAAATCATGTTGGTGCCTGACAAAACTACAGATCCCAGGATTCTGTAGAGACGTGATGTCAAATGGCATTATTTCTACAACGTAGATGCACCCTTGCTCGACTCTGAAGTTCACTCCATATATCTGGACCAAGGAGATTACTGCACTACACCCTTATAGTGTTGCTGTTCTACTTTAACTGCTCGGGCTGCCTCCTGTGGCATTCTGGGATTTGCAGTTTAGGGAAGGGCATTGAGAATTCTCAGCCAGAGAGCTCTTAGGTCTCACTGAACTACAGAATACCCCAGGAGGCAGCACAGGAAAAGTAGAATAGCAGCACTGTAAGAGTGTACAGTCACCCTTCCATTTTCGCAGGGGATCTATTCTGGACCCCCACCCCTGTGAAAATTGAAAACTACAAATATTCAAACCCCAAAGGCTTGAATGGGGGCATGCACCCCATTTTGTCCGCCTCCATTAGCCACCCGCGAACGGGTGAGGGACGCTGACTTCAAGTCCGCAAAAGCTGTGGGGCAACTGTAGTGCGGTAATCTATTTAGTCTAAGTTTAGGCTACAACTTCTTTCACAGAGTTAGTTTCAAAGGTGCTACAAAATCCTTTTGCATAGTGATATTCCAGACTAACATAGCTATGTCTCGCCATTCTACCAATATATAGAAGGTCACACTATTCTCACCCTTGGTCTAGAGGTACATGCTGTTGTGTGTATAAAAATTAACTTTGACTTATGGCAACACTATTCTATAATTTTCCTGGCAAGGTTTATTCGGAGTCTTTCTCTCAGGCTGAGCGAGCCAAAGAATTGCAGAAGAAAATTAGCATGTGCTTTAGAGTCGATAGTAAGACCTTTGATTGCATAGATCATGGAAGGCTATGGAATGCTCTTAAAGAAATGGGAGTGCCACTACATCTGATAGCCCTGAAGAGGAATCTGTACTTAGGACAAGAGGCAGCTGTCAGAACAGAATACAGAGAAACAGAATGGTTCCGATTGGCAAAAGGTGATTTTGTGTTTGCCCCAAGTCTGTGATGTTTTCTGCTAATAGTAGGGTGTCATCTGCATATCTTAGGGTGTTGATATTCTTTAGTAAGAATTTGACTTTCTTTAGTAAGAAGAAAGTGCAAAGGCAGGCCTAATGTTAAACTTAAAGGAAACAAAAATAATGACCACCGAGGATTTACATAAATTCAACCTAGGTAACAAGAAAATCGAAATAGTTAAAGGTTTCCCATACCTTTGGATCAAAGATTGATCAGAACAAAGACTGCGGTCAAGAAATCAGAAGAAGATTAGGAATGGGAAGGAAAGCTATGAAACAAGATCCTAAAGTATAAAGATATACAGCTGAACAAGTTAGAATCGGTCAAGCCATTGCATTTCTGTTACTATGTACAGCTGTGAGAGCTGGACAGTGAAAAAAGCAGATAGGAAGAAAATTAATTCATTTGAGATGTGGTGCTGGAGAAGAGTGCTGAGGATCCCATGGACAGCTAAAAAGACAAACAAACAGGTCTTAATAGAGATCAAGCCAGAACTCTCCCTGGAAGTCAAGATGATTAAATGTAGGCTATCATACTTCAGCCGCATAATGAGAAGGCCCAACTCATTAGAAAAGACAATAATGCTGGGGATGGTGGAGGGCAGTAGAAAGAGAAGAAGACCACATGCCAGATGGATAAACTCTATCAGGGAGATCATGGGCCTGAGCCTACAAGACCTGCGCAGGAAGGTAAAGGATTGGGGGGGGGGGTTGGAGTCGTCTCATTCACAGGGTTGCCACAAGTTGTGATCGACTCAAAAGCAGCTAACAACAACAAACAACAAAAGAGAATATAACTTGCTCATGGTCATGCCACTGGGTTTCCATGTCTGACTGGAGATGTGTATCCACACTGCAGAAGTAATGCAGTTTGACACAACTATGCAATTTGGGGATTTGTAGTTTTGTGAGATACTTAGCTTTCTCTGTCAGAAAGGTCTGGTGCCACATCAAACTACAAATCCCAGGATTCCATAGGATGGACCCATGGCAGTTAAAGCAGTTCAAACTGCATTATTTCTGCAGTGCAGATGCAAGCCATGTCTTCTAGAGCCCTACTCCAACACAAACTCCTACTGCACTGCACTGATTCTCGTAGAAGCACATAAGGAAGCTAAATCGGTCTGAGTTTGGTTTGATCTTGGATGGCAAACCACTCAGTCCATAATATTTAAAAGGTGTGATGTAGATGTCATTTGGTTGCTTTAGTGCAGGCTCCAAGGTGGCTTTTAAAAAGAAAATCCATAATTAAGGCTGTTGTTTAGCAAGAAATGCTCTAAATGGCATCCCCCAATGTACTACATGCTGCCATAGCCTGGGGTTGCATAATGTCTGGGGCCACTTTTCTTCGAAAGGAACATTCCCTCTGATAATAGTCAGTATTTCCCAATTCTAGAAATAGGCCAAAGTCCAGCTGTGCCTTTTCTACTTTGAGACACCCAGGTAGTTTTCTTCATTCACACAGCCTTTGTATAGGCTGCCTGAGTTCTCTGGGTAGCTCACAATTTTTTGAAATAAAATAAAATATAAAGCCAAAAATGCCCCTTTAATCATGCATTAATTTATAGTCTTAAAATATTCCACAGCAGAAAGAAATAAAAGCCGATTTGGCATCAGCCAAATAACAAAAATGAAATGCAGTGGATATTGTCTCTCAGTTTTTAAAGACCTAGGAAAATAAGAAATATTTTCCTCAACTGATAGTGAAATGGCCATCAAAAAAGTGTCAGATGAACCTCTGAAGAAGGGTATGGCTTCTGAAATGTCCATCAAGGAAGTGCCAGACGAACCTCTGAGAACATCATTATTGCTGTGCATTTCCATCAGCAGCCACTGGTCTGGGTGGGGATGTGTGCTTCATCCTGCCATTGTAGGGTGTCCAATTTGGACTGGGCCACCAGAATTTGATTTACTTGGGAGGGTGCCCAGAGGAGATCCTCAGAAAAAAACATATCTAGAGGTGGATAGATACATAAAGGAGAAGCTGATCCTTCCTTCCTCTCCATCCTTTACTGCACAGTCCAGTCAGCCCTCCATGTCCATGGATTTTTTTACTCCACGGATTCAAGCATCCACAGCTGGAAAATATTCAAAAGATATATACATACCCAAATGCAAAGCCTGATTTTGCCATTTTGTATAAGGGACACCATTTTACTATGCTATTGTATTTAATAGGACATGCGCATCTATGGATTTTGGTATCCACGGAAGATCCTGGAACTAAACCCCAGTGGATACCAAGGGCCCACTGTAATTTGGTATTAGGCTTGCTGTCATTTTTATGACAAGTCACCAGCTCTTAACTGCAGCTGCTGAATTTGGCCTTACTGTGCATATAGGAAAGTACAAAACATCTCCAGGAGATCATGCCAGTTATGTTTGTGGTAGAGATAATGATTCACAATTATCTGCAGAGGAACCATGTGGTTTGTCCGTACCATTTTACTCATCAGGATGGGTAGTGAAAGGCATCTCATAAATACCCTGTAGCTTTTTGTGTAGTCTTGTGGATCTGTAGCCATCCAATATAGATAAAATGGTATGTTTGATAATGTGTTCATTTTCTCTTCCCTGTATGAAACTAATTTCAGACTGAAGAGAGTACTATGTGAAGAACTAAGTGCTAGGGCCAAGCGGTGTATGGTATTAGATCAAGCGGTGTTATTATGGCCACCAAAAGTCATAACTCTTCCTTCTGCAAAGGAATGCAAGTTGCTTGCTGTTTCACAGCTGGTGTTGTCCCTTCTTCCTACTCTGGCCAGTACTAATATACATATTTTCCTCAGCCACTTCTCATATTCATATCCCCCCTCCTTCTTGGGAATTGAAAGTGATGCTTTAAGCCTCACAGCAGTCCTAGGTGAGGCACAAAACTTCATTCACTATTCAATTATAGTTATTGGAACTGATCAAGTCCACAGAGCAAGAGTAAGCGTATTGTATCCCTGGTGCTGCATGTGGCTCCAAAGCTGTTTTTGAAGCCCCCAATCCCCTCTTTGGTTCATTTGACCACTATTCACATTATATACATTACAGTGCTGTGATTCCCATTTTAACTGCCATTACTCCATCCTATGGAATCATGGGATTCGCACTTTAGGGAAGGACATTTGGAATTCTCTTCCAGAGAGGTCTACTGTCACCAAACTATAATTCCATAGGCTTTCCATAGGATGTTGCCATGACAAAGTGAAATCATAACACTATAATTCTGTAATGTGAAAGCCCCCCTCCCTTAAAAAAAAGTAGATGAATTGCTTTACCTGGAAATCTCAAGGAGAAATATTATTATCAAGGTTGCATGAGTCCTCATGTACTGTTTAACATTCTGAAAGAAATTGTTTAAAGAAATCTTTAAAACTAGCACCATATTTCCAGGCCATTTTGGATTCCCTCCCTGATTTTTGCATTTTTGGTAGTCTGTGCAGCCTGTGCACAGAAGTTCTGGCCTCAGACTAGCCAAAGGTGCCTCTTTCCAAATGTATACTGTAAAAGGAGCATGTAGTAAAAGGAAAGTAGAGCTTTCCCTCATATGTGGTCTGAAACCCCCTTCTTCAAGTGTTTTCTTAAAGTGAACCTGACTGGGAGAAAACTATCTGAAGAGAAGGGCTGCAGAACAGTAAGACACAAAACAGGAGAGTGCTCTGGGTTTTTGGGTAGTTCTTTTTTGTTTTTACAGATGGAGTCATCCTCCCTTCCTGCATCATTTTGGCACTTCTGGACAAAACAGATGTGATGTTATCTTTAAAAAAAAATTAGACCCACAAGGGCTGGGAGAGTGCTTGGAAAAGTTGTTGGGTTTTTTTTGTTTTGTTTTGATTTGTTTTTTGTGGACTGCAGCTCCCAGAATTCCCAGTCAGTGTGTTCACTGGCCATGCTG